>CM029595.1:56802546-57510692 GCA_017311375.1 Mytilus coruscus
ATTCTGATTTTCATCTAACCGATTCTTTAATGTTTCTGTTAGCATTTTCAGAGATTTCTTCTGTTCATCAGCTGTTTGCTTAGACTGTTGAGATCTTTTCATTATCTAAAATGTATTAGGACTTCGTACAACATAAAATACTTTTTAAGAGCAGGAGAAACCTTTCATATTCATATCTACAAACAAAATGGAAAATCCTATAAATTTTAGACGCCTTAATGTCAAAGTTTTGTGAAATTGAAAGTTTATTTAAATCTGATGATACAACCAATAAGTGTACATATATTTTGTGTTTAAATAGTTTGTCTGTATGCTTTGTGTGAAGTAATACAGCTTGCTTTTGATGATTGATTGTTGCCTCTTTATTGTCCAGTGTAATACTAAAGAGAAGGTGGCTATATTCTACATGAATAGATATTTATGTAGACCCTCTTGGTTTTGATGCTTTATAATGTTTTGAAGTTCTGGTCTACAGCATACCTGATGAAAGTTATTCCAGAAACATGTATCATGGTATGTTTATTTATAGACTATTTATCTTACTTCATGGGTTTTGTGTATGCTTTGTGAGGCAACTTTTCATAACATTATCAACTGTTACCTCCTTCATACTGAGCATGTTGCCCAATTTTAATTTGAAAAAATTGATTCACATTGACAAAATGGTCTAAATCCAAGAAAATGCTTTATTGCAAAAGCAAAATTATTTTGAATATGTGCTTGTTAATTTTCATTTACAGCTTATAACTAATCCGATACAGTATTTGGAGCACAACATCATTAACATAAATTACCTTTTTTGGTGAGTCATCAGAGCTTGACACTTCACTTTGCTCTGATTTCCTTCCTTTCAATTTAGATCCACTTCCAGAAAATGAGCTATAACTAGATGTCTGAACGATTGTTTGAAGTAATTCTCCATTAGGACCACCTTTGTATAATGACTGTTTCTTTGGAGGTTTTTCCTTTTTCACCTCCTTGCAACTTTCCACTTCCTTGACAACCATTAATGAATTACTGGATGGGACAATTGGTTTAACAGTTTCAGATTTACTTGATGCTTGTGAGATTGGAACAATAGGTTGAGGTACCAGTTGTAACACTTTATTAGGACTAACAATTGCCCCATAAGCTTGATCACTGTCCATTGTATCAGGCGATTTACTTGATGTTACAGAACTCTGTACATTTTGTGGTGATATAACAGAAATAGGAGTTTTATTTACACTATTTTGAATTGAAGCACTATTTACTGATTTCGCTAAACTTATGGCTTGAGATGGAGTTTTGACACTATGGATTGAAATAATGGCGCTTTAGAATCTACCTGAAAATGTTTTGCTGGTGCTGGATGAATCTGTGTTACACCTTGTAATAAAACTGAGTGGTTCCAAATTGTGGACTACCACCGAATTGTGGCACAGATTTGGATAAAAGGGATCCTGGTTTGACAGCTGTCTGATTTACAATGTTTTTTACCACAGCTGATGCTGGTTTGGAAGTAGAAGCTGTTTGAACAACACTAGTTGATGTTGGAGTTGTACTAACATTAATCACTTGTTTTCCTGACACAGCACCACCCGATGGTGTAAGGATATATGATACATTCCTTTGAGAAGGTGTAGGTATAACATTAACAACATTGACAGTCTTTGTTGGATTTGTTGTCTGAGAATTTAGACACAGATTTGGTTGTACCTGCACCACTTTACTTCCAATTACAATGGGATTTCCTGCAGATACCAATATGGTATTAGTGTTGCCATTTTGTTGTGCTGAACCTACTTTCACAGAAGCTGCCTTTTCCCTTGAAGCCTTTAAGAGTTGGTTGACTGTCAGTGAAGCCTTATTATTTGCTTGAACTGGCTGAGCAGCTGGTTTAGACTCAGTTACACCCTTATTAACACTGCCTACTATGCTATTAACCTGTGATGCCCTAGTACTGGAAATAATTGTAGTAGGCATAGAGGGAGCGCCAGTACCAGAGGTAGTCATCACAGGTATACTCACTAAAAAAGTCTGTGGCTGAGAGGTATTCTGTTGTAGCACAATATTCTGACCTGGTAGAAAATTCCCAGGAGATCCCAATCGAATAGGATTCTGAATCACACGGCCAACATTAGAAAATGCTGGTCTATGGGAGGAAGTAGTATTCTGAGAAATGACTGTGGAGCCTCTGGTTATATTCTGTCTTCCCATTAAATTTGTTTGCTGTACCAATCTTGGTGGACTGCTCAATACATTTACTTGTCTTGAATTAATATCAGGTGATAAAAGTGATTGACCAGCTGCTCTTGGTTGCTGTTGAATTATTCTAACTTGTCCAGGAGTTCTCTTTTGATCTGATGCCGATTGAACTAATGACACATTTGATATAGAGGATTCAGTACTGCTTAAACGTTTGTCCTTTGCTTCTGATTCAGTTTCCTCCTTTTTGGGGTTAAGTACACTAGAAGCTAATTCAAACACCTGATTCATATTTGAAAATAAATCTTGTTGACTTCCTGTTAATTTCATTGGTGGTTTGACAACTACAGAAGATGCTGTAGTATCTGACGAAGAAACTATAGATGACACATTCATTAAATTTCCCGATGCTGAATCACTGACTGAGTTACAATTAGAAACTTGTGTAACAGCTGTCATACTAGCAGAAGTATTTTGATAAGTCTCTGTAGTAGAAGTAATGGTAGATGTGGATAATTCTTGTTTTATTGTTCCTGTGGATTGTTCCTGTTTCACTGTGGCTGTAGCTACAGTGATATTGGTGGACATTGAAGGGCTATCTCTTGTTAATAATGATCTAAACAATGGTGAGTTCATATCATCTTTGGCTGTAGACATGGCAGTAGAAACCGACAAATCCAATACTTGTGATTTCTGATCACTGTAACTATTACAATATTGATGTTCCGATTTAATAGATGCTCCAAGTGAATGTAAACCAAGCTTAGAATATGGGTCATAAACCTTGGTCGAAACAGTAGGGTTAGACTTTGGTGATAACATTGTGTGAGTTCTTGGTGATAATGCCTGTTTGGACTTTGGTGGTAATGTCTGTTGTGATCTTGGTGATAGAGCTTGTTGTAATCTTGGCGATATAGCTTGATGCGACCTTGGTGATATAGCCTGTTGTGACCTTGGTGATAAAGCCTGTTGTAATCTTGGTGATAGAGCCTGTTGTAATCTTGGTGATAGAGCTTGTTGTGATCTTGGTGACTTAGGAGTTATGTTGGTGGTCTGCTGTTTTGTAACCATAACCCCTTGTGGATATACAATAATCTCATTATCCTTTGTCTGAGCTCTAGAAAGGTCACTGAATGATAAATGATCAGTTGTTGTTTGAATAAATGGAGAAGGCATTTGGAGAGGACTTGTTCCTTGTTTACTGGTACAATTCTGAAGCATTTTCTGTTGTTTTATCCATCGAATAGTTGGCATTAAGAAATTGAGTCTATTAAATTCATCTTCTTTGCTGGTAGTGGATTCCTGCTGTGATAATGGCATAAAAGAATAACAACTAGAAGATGGAGGATAACTTTGTCTATGCTTGTTCCTAACTTCCCCAGAATCATGTCGAGTTTTCTTTGTTGGAGATGATAATGATGTGCTAGCACACTTTTGAGGCTGACCATCTAATGAATCAGAAGATACACTTTCATCAGATTTTCGTTTCTTTGGGATTTTGAAATTTGCATCTTTTTTCTGTGAAGGTAAGTAAAAACTACTACCTTTTGCTGCTACTAATGATTCAAAAGCTGCTTGAAATGACTTTGGACTGTGTTTTAGTTTTTCATCTTTGGGTTTTCTGACATCTTCTAAGTACATATCTATTTTTGATCTGGACGGTAAATTTTTGGTTTCATCCCTACCACAAATATCAATTTCTTCGTCTTCTGTATCAGAACCTGAATTAGTTCCATCAACATCATCTTCACTCTTATCATTATCTAAAAACAAAAATAATCAGTGTTCTTATTTCATCCGAAAAAAATAAAAGAAATGGCAAATTATGCTTCTGTTCAAAGACCAATTTCACATGTATATGTATGAAAAAACAAACATCATATGGCTATCCTGTTGTGAAAATATATCATCAAAGTTAAAAATAAAACAATAATTCTCGTAGTATAATTAGAATTTGCAATTTGTAAAACAACTTGACCATTTAATATCAATTGTAAAACAGGTAAACAAAGTGACAAATCTGATGATTTCTAGAGCATACCATAAAAAGGGACAAATATGTTGCAGGATACTTCCAAAATGTTTGTTTAATTACCTGACAGGTAATCAAATGGTAACTGACTTATTTTCATCTTGACATCCTAATAACCCAATAACAAAATGACTGATCTTAATAACTCTTAAAGGCAAATATAGTGGTTAACTGTCCAGTGCTAAATGTACATGCATATTTAGGACCAAGAACATGTTCATGTCATATAATTGATTGACTGATTTTTTTTTATGCAACTTTCAGCACTGTTGGCTATATTATGGTGTCCAATGTTTATCAGTGGAGGAAGCCTGAATACCCAGAGAGATCCATCAGTTACCTGGAAACCTGACAATCCTAGTCAATTCAGACAGGAGCTGAACACACCAACCACAAGCAGGGTTCAAATTCACATCAGTAAATGTCATATGAATATGAACCCTGCTATTTAGATAATTTTGGTATGAAATAAAAGTTTAAGGATCTGGGATGTTGAACCCCTGTTAGAAATTTATTTTGATCAATAAATAAAAAGTTGTATGAAATTGAATACAAGGGTATATTTTGCCTGTTTCTCAGATCATAAGTACTTGTTTTTGCACCAGGAACCAGTATGCTCTTATTTGCAATAAAAGGTATGTTGAATTTTTCAGAAAGTATTGTTTTGACATGAAATGACAGTCACTTTATTTAAACTTAGCTCTTACTCTTAAATCCTAAATGCAAATAGCAATTTTCAACACTTTGGTTTATCCCAGCTGGGGATCTAATGCACTTGGACATGAAAAAATGTTGACTTCATTTATTGTGATTTTGCAGTATTTTGTCCAAAACAAGAAAGCACCTTTGTTGTTAAAAGGTTAGAATACACAATCGGACAAAAAATGAAAGGTACCATCAGTTTTCTTTTCCATGTCTTCTTTTATTTTCTTGATAATATTTTGCACTTTCTGTTCTGTAACTTCTGATTTTATATCAGTTGATGCATCTTCATTTTTAGGTCGACCTCTTTTCTTTGGCGATTCCTCTGTGGAAGTAGAAATTGGATGTCTCTTGGAAACTGTCCCTGAACTGTTGGCTCCAATCAATTTGCTTGTATCTCTACAAAAAACAAAGCAATGTAAATTAACATTCAGTTGAACATTGTCTAATCATGTCAGCAAATCTTTCTGGTCATTGGTGGTGTAGAAAATGTTTTTCTTTTTACATACTGAAAACTTCTAATCATTGGTAAACAGGAAGTTAGTGTCAGACAGATCCAAAAAGTGTTCACACCCTTCAGCTAATCACTGGAAAGATGTAATGAAATATGAAGTCATTCTGTTCAAAAGTGTGACCAAAATATTTGTTGGATAAACGGGGACTAAGGTGAATACAATATAGCAACCACTCCTTGAATGGGAGTTCAATAATAAAGGCTTGTTTTAAAGTGTACATTAAAAGCATTATAGCACTTGCAGGGGGTACATAGTTGAAATGAATATTCCATTTTGCTGAAAAAGATTTAATTGCCTACCTACCTACCTATGAGTCCTTCTGAATGACAATGAAATACAAGAATAGGTTCATTGTTGACAGGTGTGTAAAAATGAAAAAATACCTGTTTTTGTGATATAATTTGCTCTGATCATCTTCAGGGTGATGTCCTATATCCTTGCCCTCTTTCCAAAAAGGATATCTTTCAGGCTGGAATCTTTTAACAAAGGTATCCATGCTTATTTTAACTCCATCTTTCCGACATTTGCACTAAAATGTATGAAATGTATAAAATATATAAAGTGTATAAAATGTATAAAATGTGTAAAATTTATAAAATGTATATTCACTTAAAAAATTAAAACAAATGCAGAAAGAAATAACAAGTAAAACTGCGAGCTACTGCTCACTGATGATACCCCCGCCCCAATATTTCAGTAAACAGGAAGTTGTTGAGTGATGAATCTGAAAACCCATCACACGTATAGATGACTTATATAAACCCTGAAACCAAATTTCAGAAATTCTTGTATTGTAGTTCCTAAGAAAAATGTGACGAAAATTTTCAACTTGGCTATCATGTGTAAAATGATACAAGTGTTCGGTAAACAGGAAGTTGTTGAGTAGTGAATCTGAAAACGCATCACACAGTATAGCTGACTTATATAAACCCTGAAACCCTGAAACCAAATTTCAGAAATCTTTGTAATGTAGTTCCTGAGAAAGATGCGACGAAAATATTCATGGTACGGACGGACTGACGGACGGACTGACGGAAGGATGGATGGACTGACGGATGGACAGACAGAGGTAAAACAGTATACCCCCACTTTTTAAAGCGGGGGTTAAAGCAGGGGTATAATAAGGTGTTTCTTATGCCCTGTTATTTTGTTTAGGAAAATTAGATACAAAAATCTTCATTAGTTATATATCAGATTTTGGAAGAGAATAGCAAAGTTCCACAAATCAAAACTGATCGATCAAAAAGTTATTGTAATCTCAAAATTTACCTGTAAACAATAATTAATACTAATATTTTATCCCTTTTTAAAATTTTTGGTTTCATTTAGCAATTGCTCATGAAGAAAGAAACATTCTATTATTCATAAACACTGATATATTTTTATCTAGTTTCCATCTACTGGTATTCGCTAAAATCATGGAGCAGAGAGTGAAACTTAGATCAACCGTATTCTTTCTAAAAATTGAATCGTTGCAACCTTACCTGATGGCATCTTTTTCCATACTCAATCCATCTTTCTGTTGCAAAGTTAGTAGATTCAGCACAGTTAAATCCATGGTTATATCCTGCATGGTAACCAAAAGGAAATGTGACCATAAATTCTCCAGCCTCTTGTGTGATCTGCAAATGAAAACAATGCATTATTCATACTTAATATATCAAGTTTCTCTCACTTCAAATCCCAAATGATAGTTAACCATGAATGCTTCATATCCTTGGCTCCTAATTCCAGTTACATTATTCATAGATGGACCAAGCAACATTCAAGTCAAAATCCCTAGGTCCAAATATAATCAAACCTGTCATTTTTATGCAATGCCAAATTTGTTACATTAATGATGAAAGCTTACAATTCTACCTTCTCAGTTTAGGGAACTTGCTCAAAAAGATTACCCAATTTCTTTGATGCCTTTCATATAGATAGTTTTCCATTGGCATAATATGAGTTAGAGTTATTTCCCTTGGCCACAAATGATTGAGGGCAAACTGGTTGATTTTTCTATTTGACTAACCAAATTTAAGCATGTGGTACAAGCAAGACTGATAAAAGACCCTTACTAAATCATTGTGATGATTTATACAAGACTTAAACAAATGAAAATTGTTCAGATAATATCTTTTTCTATAGTCTACCAGTTAGTGTGTATAACTAACAATGACCAAGATGAATTTGGTTCATTTATGAAAGAATTTGCACACCTTACCTTCAAACATGTCATTTAAAGGAAATAAATCTACATTATAAATTAATCTTTGTCAATGAAAATCTATCTTTATTGAGGTTGCAAGAGCAACTTTCTTTTTTTAAGAAATAATAAATTCCCTTTTCAGAACTATACATTAGTCTGATGGATAGCTACTATATATCCAATATTGAGTAAGTTACCAATGTAGATATGCTTACCTTGTTAAAGGGTATGGAGTATTGCTTCAGTATTGCCGGAGAGATAAGTGTCATTTTATGTCTAAGGAAAGCTGGACAAGATTGGTAACTGCTAGGGAAAAATCCTGAAAAAGAAAGAATGTTTATATAATGTGACTTAAGGTTTAAAAGAAAAACAAAACATCACAAAGTTAATACAAAATATTTAAGTAATAAATACAACTTAAGCAGTTGTATCAATTATTGTTACTTAATTAAATATGTATCTGTAAAACTTGAGAAAAAATAATCATGTTCAAAATTAAAATCAATCTCACTTCAAAAATGAAAAATTTGGAAACTTTCGAAAAGGTAATTATTATTTCATGCTTATCAAGAGAATAAGGCAATACACTTTCTGTTCTTAGAGATCAAACCTATTTTCTTTACACAGACTGAATTAATTATTTAATAATATTTTACCAGCAGCTAATCTTTCTAGTCTTCTTCCATGTTCTGGAGGTATGGCATACCAACTCTTAGGTGCACCAAAATGAACATAATTAATGCTGTATAAATCCATATCCTCTGTATGCCAAGGAAAAGTTGTCTTCCACATTCCAAAGTATAAGTAGGCTGTGTTAACACCTTCAATTTTGATACCATAATCCCCATTAACATAATCAAGGATGGTTCCAAGACGATTAATGTTCCAGATATTTTGATCGGGATCATATAGACTTCCTGATATGTCAGCGCCATAGATTGGATTTACAAATGCTATGTTCTTCCAATATTTTCTCTCAAGTTCTTCATAGTCAAAATGTCTTGGGGTCTTGTATCTATTTGATAAACAAAATAAAATAAAGTAATAAACTACAATACTCCAGTATGTTCTAGCACATGTTGTATATATATTAGTTTACAGGACTAATAGAAAAGTTCAGAAAATTACCCCAAATTCTTATATATATTGAATATCCAAATATATATAAAAGGAAAATAATCTTAGTTGTAATCTATGAATTACTGTTGAACGGTCTTGTCAGCTAGTTAATTATGTAATTTCAAATTTAGTTTTGAGGGTATCTGACCCTGTTGTATAATTAGGATATACAGAGTGGATTACAAGCATTCAATAATATATTGTGTCATTATATAACTGAATCACCCGTGCTGTAAATTAAAGGTTAACATAACTAAATCACCAGTGCTGGAAACTAAAAGTTAACATAACTGAATCACCAGTGCTGGAAACTAAAGGTTAACATAACTGAATCACCAGTGCTGGAAACTAAAGGTTAACAAGTCACCTGTGCCAATTTCACATTTTGACAACAAATGCTGAAAGTTACTGGCAAAAAAAAATTCTGTATATTTGTGTTGGTAAAAATTTTATTATGGTAATTTTGAAAGTATATTCATGAAGGGGTTAAAGACACTGGTATTTTTTACTACCAATTAAAATGATGTCACCACTATCTAATCGTACCTTTCACTGTTAGCTAATTTTTCAAATTCTTTCACAGTCAGACCTTTCTTTTGTATATTATACTGCTGATACAAGCCCTGACATCCTGTTACCACTTGAGTGATAGGCGAAGGAATAGTCATTTCAAGGTCATCATAACCATTTCTTCTTGGTTTCCATTCTGATGGTGGAATAATCTGAAATATTCCAAATAATTCAAATTTTACTTCTTGTACTAGCAATTTCAAAATATCTTAATATATATATACAGTTCAAGTTTTCTTGACAAAGCTAAGCATCTTAAGTATTTTTAATTAAATATTCAATATACATGTAATCATGATATTTGAGTAAATATTAAAAAAGGTTTAGTTAACAATATTGTATATAAACATATTCATATATTTATATATATTACCTTTGCTAAACCAGCTTTGTGTGCACCTTGTTCTTCTATATACTTGATGTATTTGGAAAAATCTTTAAATTCTTCCATGGTAGGTCTAAAAACCATAATTTTGGGGATGTTACTTCCCCCACTGGATGACTCCATGATCTAAAAGAAACAAATCAGATTTAACAGACTTACAAATAATTTATGAGGACACCATATCGCTAGATTTAGTTGTGTATCCAGTTGGCTCCAGTAATATTTTATTTATAAGCCCAGTCTATATATGTACTTCAAAGGAAACTTTCAGAAACTGACAACCAGATGGACTACTGAATATTATTTTAGAAGCCCAGATGATATGTAGGGACTGTGAGCTACTGGGCCCAGTCTTATTTCCAAAATGTATATATAAACATTACATGGTCTATTTATTAGCAAGATTATATAACAAAGGACAGAATCAGAAAATCCACCAATGTAAAGTCCAATAAAATGCTTCGCTGAGTGCAGCCTGATACGACTGCAGAGGTCGAACCCTGAACAGTTGGGGCAAGTTTGGACACAATATTCAAGCTTGATACTGTCTGAATTTGGATTGTGATCAAATTTTGACATAATAAAGGATTCTGACACAAAATAAATCTGGTCAAAGATCTTAAAAGTTTAAAATGGGACATTTAATTTACCTAGAATGGTCTGATATCCAAAATCTAACAACATGGTTAGATTCAGCATATAAAAAAACATCAAAGATTTAATTTTAGTTGAAATCATACAAAGTTTAATTTTGGACCCTTCAAACCATAATATGGACTTATTTAAAAACAGGGCCCAAAATAAAAAAATCTAAATGCACAATAAGATTCAGCATATCATACAGCTGCAATAATTCAGTTTTTGATGAAATCAAACAAAGTTTAATTTTGGACCCTTTTGACCTCAATGTAGACCAATTCAAAAATGGGGCCCAATATCCAAAATAATACAGAGATGCAAACAGTTTTTTTTTCTGTCAGACAATGGGGCCTACAGGGTAGCAAGTTTTGTCAGACACATCAATTTTTTGCCAGACATACATTTTTTTATATCAGCTTTTTATACAGTAAGAGAACGAAGATAGGATGTCTTTACAGTGACAGCTGCTTTAGTGGATTGTTTTTAGAAAATATCTAAAATTCAATTGAGTTCTTTTATTTAATAATTACTACAATATATTTTTAATTTTTTTTATTGTGTACCACTGAACTGCAGGCTAAGGCCATTCTCCATTTTTTTTTTGACAGTGCTCTAAGATTTTTAATTGATTACAACTTTCTCAGGAAAGTGAGGACTGAAAAGTCAATTCAGTTTTAAATTTCCCTCTTTAAAGTTCCCAGTTACAACTCTCATCACAAGGATACATGTACTTACAAAAATCAATCAGATTGATAGAAGCTGTGTGCAGCTTGTTTCCAGATCTTACTTTTTGTTATCCTTGTATATTTTGATATATTTATAAATTGCATGAATAAATATGTTTAAACTTCAAAAAGCAACATTTTTATAATTTTTTTACCATTATGTTGGTACATAAAATTTTGTTTTAATGGAAGACTACTTTTCATATGATAAATGTCACATTTTAAGTGTTCAGATACATCAACTTTTATTTTGGTGGATAATTACTCATCAATTGAGGTGCTCCTTTATTGGAAAAAGATTCGCAATACAGTTACAGTTACAGAAAGAATGAAAAATGCCGTTTCTCTCCCCAATCTCATGTATCCCCATTGTTTACCGCGAAAGTTGACCTACAAAGCATTGATGTTTGAATCATCTGCAGAAAACATACTAACTAACTTTAATTAATAAATTTTCAACAAGGCAAATTTCAATTCCCCACTGATAGGTTAGCACCAAAAATGCTAAATCTTACTAAAATCCTAGAGAACTGCCTGACGGTCATTAGGTCTTGCACAAAAGCCCAATTTGCCGGACCTGCTCAATTTCTGCCCCCTCGGGCCGACAGGTCCGACGATTAGTTGCATCTCTGATAATAATACAAGGTTAGAACCCCCAAAAATAAAAGACTTTAAATTAATCCCATTGAAATTGGTTAAAAGATTTGTATTTATTTTCAATTGAAGATTTCTTGTTGTTGCTTAATACTGTGCAATTGAAGATTTCTTGCTATTGTGCACTGTGCTATTGCGCAATACTGTGCAATTGAAGATTTCTTGCTATTGTGCAATACTGTGCTATTGCGCAGTACTGTGCAATTGAAGATTTCTTGCTATTGCGCAATACTGTGCAATTGAAGATTTCTTGCTATTGCGCAATACTGTGCTATTGTGCAATACTGTGCTATTGCACAAATACTATGCTATTGCGGAAAACAGTGCTGTTGCGCAATACTGTGCAATTGAAGATTTCTTGCTATTGTGCAATACTGTGCAATTAAAGATTTCTTCTTGAAACTTTTCAAAAAATTTGAAGACAAAATTTATGAACCCCCAAAAAAAATTGGAAAAAAAAATCCCCCCAAACTTTTTGAATCCCCCCTTGGAGTAATTACCCCCAAACTCAATCCCAGCCTTCCCTTTTTGGTATGGAACCTTGTAGTACAATTTTAGAGAGATCCATACAATTAAACATAAGTTATTGTCCGGAAACTACAACTAGAGGCTCTCAAGAGCCTGTGTCGCTCACCTGTTTTTACTGATGCTTTGGAAATCATGTAAATTAAGGTTAAAATCATAATTAATAGTATTAGATATTAGATATTATAATGATATCTAAGATAATAACAAATAAAATGCTCCGCAGGGCGCAGCTTGATACGACCGCAGAGGTCGCACCCTGAATAGTTGGGGCAAGTATGGACACAACATTCAAGCTTGATACAGCTCTGAATTTGGATTGTGATTAAATATTTGACACAGCATAGGTTTCTGACACAGAATGAATGTGGTCTAAGAACTTAAAAATTTTAAATTGGACATTCACCTATTATGGTCCAATATCCAAAATCTAAATACATGGTTAGATTCAGCATATCAAAGAACTCCAAGAGTTCAATTTTGATGAAATCAAACAAAGTTTAATTTTGGACCCTTTTGACCTCAATGTGGACAAAGTTGATAACTGGGCCCAAAATCAAAAATCTAAATACATGGTTAGATTCAGCATATCAAAGAACCCCATATATTCAATTTTGTTGAAATCAAACAAAGTTTCATTTTGGACCCGATTTGGACCAACTTGAAAACTGGGCCCATAATCAAAATCTAAATACATGTTAAGATTCAGCATATCAAAGAACCCTAAGAATTCAATTTTGTTAAAATCAAACTAAGTTTAATTTTGGACCCTTTGGACCTTAATGTAGACCAATTTGAAAACGGACCAAAATTAAGAATTTAAATACAAGGTTAGATTCGCATATCAAAGAACCCCAATAATTCAATTTTGATGAAATAAACAAAGTTTAATTTTGGACCCTTTGGACCTCAATGTGGACCAATTTAAAACGGGCCCAAAATCCAAAAACTTAATACACGATTAGATTCAGCATATTAAAGAACCTCAAGAGTTCAAGAATAAAACCCCATTGAAATTGGTCAAGAAATAAGCAATTTATACAAAGTATCTTCTATTGCACAATACTGTGCAATTGAATATTTCTTGCAATTGCGCAATACTGTGCAATTGAATATTTCTTGCTATTGCGCAATACTGTACAATTGACAATTTCTTGCTATTGCGCAATATTGTGCTATTGGATATTTCTTGCTATTGCGCAATACTGTGCAATTGAAGATTTCTTGCTATTGCAATACTGTGCAATTGAAAATTTCTTGCTATTGCACAATACTTGTTATATAATAATTTACACATCCTGTTAGGTGTGTATCTCCTGCCATATCATTATTATTTGCTTTTAAATATAAATCAGAAATAACCAACTTAAAATGGAAAATTTTAAAGAAAAAAAAGGAAAAAAGACCCCCAAATTTTTGAACCCCTTATGATTCATCACCCCAAACTCAATCCCAGCCTTCCTTTGAGGTATGGTACCTTGCAGTACAATTTCAGAGAGATCCATACACTTGAACACAAGTTATTGTCTGAAACTAGAAAATGCTTATTTTTGGCCCTTTTGACCCCTAATTCCTAAACGTTTCAGGCAATTACCCCAAACTCAATTCCAGCTTTCCTTTGTGATATGGAACCTTGTAGTACAATTTCAGAAAGATCCATACACTTACACACAAGTTATTGTCATGAAACTAGAAAATGCTTGTTTTTGCCCCTTTTGGCCCCTAATTCCTAAAATTTTGAGGCAATTACCCCAAAATCAATCCCAGCATTCCCTTTGTGATATGGAACCTTGTGGTACAATGTCAGAGAGATCCATACACTAACACACAAGTTATGTCTGGAAGTTACAAAATGCTTATTTTGGCCCTTTTGGCCCCTAATTCCTTAACTGTTGGTACCATAACCCCCAAAATCAATCCCAACCTTCCTTTTGTGATATTGAACCTTATGGTAAAATTTCATAGAGATCCATTCACTTAAACTAAAGTTAGAGTGCGAAAACCAATGCGTCTTCGGACGACGACGACGACGACGCCAACGTCATACCAATATACGACCACAAAATTTTTTTTGCGGTCGTATAAAAACTGCAAAATTTTTGTAAAATTACTAACTCAGGGGCAGCAACCCAACAACGGGTTGTTGGATTCGTCTAAAAATTTCAGGGCAGATAAATCTAAATCTGATGAACATTTTTGCCATTTGTCAGATTTGCTCTAAATGCTTTAGTTTCAGAGATATAAACCAAAAACTGCATTTTACCCCTATGTTCTATTTTTAACCAAGTTGGCCATGATGGTTAGAAGGCGGGGTCATCGGACAAATTTTTTAAACTAGATACCCTAATAATGATTATGGCCAAGTATGGTTAAATTTGTCTTAGTAGTTTCAGAGAAGAAGATTTTGTAAAAGATTACAAAATTTACGAAAAATTGTTAAAATTGACTATTAAGGGCAATAACTCCTAAAGGGTCAACTGACAATTTTGGTCATGACAACTTATTTGTAGATCTTAATTTGCTGAACATTATTGCTGTTTACAGTTTATCTCTATCTATAATAATATTCAAGATAATAACCAAAAACTGCAAAATTTCCTTAAAATTACCAATTCAGGGGCAGCAACCCAACAACAGGTTGTCAGATTTGTCTGAAAATTTCAGGGCAGATAGATCTTGACCTGATAATCAGTTTTACCCTATGTCAGATTTCCTCTAAATGCTTTGGTTTCAGAGATATAAGCCAAAATCTACATTTTACCCCTATGTTCTATTTTTACCCATGGCAGCCATCTTGGTTGGTTGGCGGGGTCATCAGACAAATTTTTTTAACTAGATACCCTAATGATGATTGTGGCCAAGTTTGGTTTAATTTGGCCCAGTGGTTTCAGAGGAGATGATTTTTGTAAAAAACTAACGACGACGGACGATGACGACGGACGACGGACGCCAAGTGATAAGAAAAGCTCACTTGGCCCTTTGGGCCAGGTGAGCTAAAAATGGTTGTTTTTAGCCCCTAATTCCTAAACTGTTCGTACCATAACCCCCAAAATCAATCCCAACCTTCCTTTTGTGGCATTGAACCTTCTGTTAAAATTTCATAGAGATCCATTCACTAAAGTATATAAAGTTATTATCCGGAAACCAAATGTGTCTTTGGACAATGATGACATGATAGCATTATATGAACGCAAAAAATTGTTTGCGGTTGTATAAAAATGAAGTAGTAGTACTATACAGAATAGACTCTTAACTTTTATGCTATTGACTTAAATTGTTAGGAGCTAGTCTGTAGGACTACCAGTATTTGTTCAATACTTCATCAAAAGCATTACAATTTTTCCATTTTATTTCAGAATTTCAGGAGTATACAGAGTTCGCGAAAACTTATTTTGACCCGTCGGTCATGGGACCGACAAAGCATGATTATTTGTCAGTCCTACAAAATTTTAGCCAGTCCTACAAAATCTGTCAATTTTATCCTGAAATAAAATTAATAACATATTTTATAGAAAAATAACTTTATTAATATTAGTTTTATTCTTCGCACCCACAGGCAAATTAACAATGAAGGACCAGTTTTGATTGTTCTTATTTAAAGTCATCTTCACTATCCATTTCATCATCTGAATCACTTTCTCGGCTGTTACAGTATTTGTTTGCTCCATTGTAGGGTTCAATCGCCGATTGTTTGCCAGGGCTCTATGAACAAATTTAGTAGGCCACGTGTAGGTCGCCACTTTGGTTTGTTTATAATAAATCCGTAAACCAGTACCGGAAATTGGCAGCAGGTACATCTGATAACCGATGTAAACACTTATTGGAAACAGTTGCGGTACATCTAATAACCGATGTAAAAAAGTGCCGAAATATGGACTACAATGGCCGTTTTTACATCGGTCATTGAGACCGGCACTAGCCTTCAAAATACTGGTCCTAGCCTCATTTTGACCGACAGGACCAACCATTTTCGCGAACTCTGAGTATAGACTAGATATTTTCCAGGTAAAAATAAACCTTGAATAGCAAAAGTAAGGATAAACCATTTTAGACTCATATATCTTTGCACATTATTCCGAAAGTCAGCTCACATACTGTCCAATGAATCAACAGGTGCCCATAACATTTTGGATACAATGTACTTGAAAATAATGGCGCATGATACACATGTTTTTTATGTGTGAGAAAGACATACATTTGTAGAAGCTTTTTTCTTGCATCTCAGGTTGAGAATAATAGGGCTCACACTACTTCAGAATCATATGGAGAAGTGGTGAGACTTAAAAGACGTGATTGTTCGCTCCTGGTGCTATAATGTTTGGTTTCTACCATGATATACATGTACATCTATATAGAGAGTGCAATTGTATCCTACTTTATAAGTTACTGTGAAAGTACTTTAATTCGTGGGTATCAATTTTTGTGGTTATAGCAAAAGTTACATGTTCGTGGGTTTTTAATTTCGTGGATTTTAGTTTTCTTAAAAAAAAAAAAAAAATAGTGTGTAGAATTGAAGCCATTAGAAACGAATATTACAAATTGTCTCGATAGAAGGAAATTGCAAAGTAAACATTAAATTGTTGAACCTGTGTAGTGATGACACTAATTAACCTGAGATCGAGTGATCAACAGATTAAAGACCATCAAAGGTGTTAATTAGGCCATAAACATGTCACTTAAAGAAAACAGTTACATAAACAAATGCTACAAATGTACATTGAATTGTAAAATTAATTCTTATCAAAAGCAAGCCCAGCATGAAATTGTTCTTTCCCATACAAGAATTATGAGGATATAAAATGAACACTTTATCATAGCATATCATCACAAGAAATCTGATTTTCATCGATCAAAATATTTTTATGAGAATTAAAAGATCAGAAATTGTACAGTTTAGGTTTTAAAGATTAAATGGGGCCTGCAGTTGTAGTTCATAGTGCATTTGGCCTGAGACTACTATCATAGTAGTCTCAGATTTGCCGATATTCAATGTATTCTCTAGATTATATCGGTAGTCAAACCTACATGGGAATCTTTTCATGTCTTGATTTGGACAACAGTTGTTATATTTCGTTGGACACTTAAATTCGTGGATAAAGTCATCCACGAAAACCACGAAAATTGGTTCCCCACGAATAAAAGTACTTTCACAGTAATTACTTTTTGTATAGCACAAAACTATAAAATTTCATTCTATGCACTGAGAATACCATTACAATTGTCTCAGTTTATATCTTAACTATCATTTATAGTTACACAATTGTATTTTTCCACTAGTCGACACTACCATATAAATATCTAAGACTAGCAGATTAAAAAGCAAACAAAATTAAAAAGAAAAAAAAATATCATTTATCAATTAAAGTTTAAAGAGGAAAACTCTTATGTTTATGATATTCATTGCTTCTCATTAAAGACTGTATACATGTATATATTACTCCAAACTTAGAAAAATTGCATTTAATTGCATTGTTTAAGTGAATTGTAAATTTTAATTGTTATACAATCATATTGCTAATTAAACACCCTAAGGGGACAAGTCATAAAAACTTATAGAAATGAAAAGGCTGAATATTGTTATATAAACAAATCTGTGTTATAATCAAAATAATTACTTATTAATTTATAATGATGTCCACTTCATTTGAACTTTGATGGATATTTGTCTCATTGGCAATCATACCACATCTCTTTATTTTTATATAGACATGCTAAAACTTAGTAAACATTATTAGCAATGAACTAAAATTGTTCAAAAGTAATTTTCCTTCCTTATAATTGTTCATTCTTAATATTAGTTATATCAAGGATCTCCATGACCTGTTTTATGATGGCGTACAGCAATCATAAAAATATCTTCCGCCATCGTCAAATTATCTTCCACCATCGTCAAATGATCCCCGCCATCGCAAAATTTGTTTTTGTTTCGCTAGCCGCCGCCATTTTTGTTAGCAATTATAATCAATTGCATATAATTGCATAACCCTTATGCTCATTGTATTATAATCCAAAGGGTCCTACTGCTTACAGTTTTAAAGCCCTGAGTGTCTCAGTGATATCCGACTAAAGATCTAATCACTTGTACAGGTAGATCGACACACCTGTCAGGAGATCACTTGATCAAGATAGACGATTGATTGCATTATTTAATTAAGTTTCAGCAAATGCTAATGAAAATTTAGATCAAAAAATAAATTATAAATCCAGTTACAAAGAAAAAAGTTGAACAAGTCGAACACATGCTTTTATATTGACTTACCCAATAAGCACCCCCCTTTTTCAACAAATACAAAATACGAAGTAAAACAGAACATAATTTCATGCCAAATAACACGAGTACAGCAATTATTGATAATATTGAATCAAATACAAGTTTAAAAGTATATACATGAATATAAATTGCAACTTGATAATCTTGAGAAATTTTCGAATCATAATTCCAAATTCATTTTGTAGTTTACAATCAAATCGATACATCCAGCATACATTCAGAATCGAAGATGCATGTTGCATAGTATATTACTATGAAATTTGCAATTTAAAGTCATTAAAACCTTTTAAGTTGTAAACGTTTGCCCTCCAAATCTTTCTTCAACATTTTGCAAAACAAGTATGAAACTTCTTGTTGTTGATGCTGCAAATCGTTGATATCGGTTCATGACTTCTGAATTTGACAGTGAAAAAAAGATCCCCCTGATTTTTAAGCCCTAAATAATTACCAACAAAGAAAGAAAACAACTTGGGAACCTTAAGGACAGCTTGTGGTCATTCTTAACTAAGGGTGGACCATGCAGATTTGGCATTGGAATTGTTACAAATGACAATTAATGCAAATATTGGTTATTCTATAATGAAATAAATTTAATAAGCAATGTATCAGTCTGTTCACCATTCCTTACATAGAAATGGTGGAATGAAATATTTTTGATCACACCACGCCGTAGACACAGGGTTTTGTCATGGTGAAAGTTCCTCCATTGTTAAATTTTCATCCATGGAGATCCCTGTTATATATATTTTAAAAAAACAAATCATATTCTTTGGCTTAATGTTGACAGTTTTACAAAACTAGGCAGAATGGTAATTCAATAGATGTTTAGGCAGATTATTGAGAAAAGCTTTTCACACCTGTCTTATGTGTCTTTATACAAAATTTCGTCTTAGAGTTGCTGGAACATTACTTTCTCAGATTTATACACTTTATAATAAGAGTCTCAAAGAAGTGAACAATGGTGAACTTATGAATTAAAATACTATGACTTATTTTTATAAATATCTTTAATGTATTGCATTGGTCATTTATCACTGAATCCTCTTTAAAATTCAGGCCAGTATAAAATTAAAAGTATAAAACTCAGTATTTCCAACTGGGCTGGGCAACAGTCATAAAACCCTGAGTTTTTGCCAACCCTGCTTAGCCAGCCGGAAGCGGTTGAGCTAGGGAAGTACTTTTGGGGCTCAGTCGGTTAGAGCGCTGCCTTGTAACACAGAGGTCCCAGGTTTTTGAGCCCCGGAGGAGACAAATATGATTTTGTGATATGAATCATGCTCTCCGGTTACACATGTACCATGCAATTTACCATCAAATAAATATTTCCATGGGGCACAACTCCTTAAAAATATTTGTTTGGCATTGATTTTCTACTTGTCTGAGACATTGGTGATATAAACCTTTAGTTTAGAATTCATAAAATCGGGCAAGAACTGCAGTGTTCTCCCCAGGCCAATATGACGCTGCGGTCCCGCAGCGCCTTCAAAATAATTTCGTTGATCCCGCAGCGCCTTAATTGGCCGCTGTTACTTAATACTTGATCCCGCAGCGTGTTAATTTTCACATTTTAATTATAAATGTTGGTTAAAATTGTCAAGTTGCTGATTACTGATGAGAGGTCGGTCAATGTTGCGCAGTAACTGATAACTAGGAAAAGTCTCTGATTTACCTGTTCCAGCTTTATCAGACCATGTAATCAGGTTATAGCGTAAATGATCATCAAGAAGATAGATATTTTAAGTAGAAAATAAGTTTTTAAAAAATTCAGGGCAAAAATTGAAGAAATAGATCACAAATACCAAGGATTTGTATTCTTGCAAATACATTGTATTTACGCATCGTCTGTGTGCGATACTTTACCATTTAAGTAACAAATTTTTTCATTGGTCGAGAAGAAGAATCTATTTAAACACGACCAATGAACATAAAAAACGGAGGAATATACCAGAACAGAACAGAACAGAACATGATAATTACACGTGATAAATTTGAATACACATTACTCAAGAAATTTACGATGAAATTTATGAATGAAAGTATTTGAACGTCAAAAAAGTAAAATGAACTTTTATGAAAGATAACAGGAGTAATTTATTTTATTAGAAAGTGAAAAATTGTTGCTTGCAAGTAAAATTCATCTGTCAACTGTCACGTTTTAGATATAAAATAATTTTTTAACATTGATCGTTAATTCGTCCATCGAGAAATATATGTACGGAATCGCTGCAGCATTTGTATAATGTCACTAGTAAAGAATTTCACTGGTTTTAACTTTCACGAATTTGTCAAGTTTCGTTTATATCTACCTGCCAAAGAAACGTTTTGACAATTATACACATGGAAGCGTAATGTCAAACTATACGGACACTGGTCATCTGGTTCATTACAATTTTTTGTTTTAAAAGTTGTATACCAAACATCTTAAACATAATCAATTTTAATGCTGAATCAACATGTTCTTTGCAAAGAAAAATGGGTTAGCGAAGGCAGATGATGTTTTCAACCCTAAAAGTAAGAGGATAAAGACTGAGGAACAGGCTGTCCAACAAAATTATAAACTGTCTTGTTACTATATCTCTAGAAGGAACAGAGAGTAAAGAAATAAATATTTCTGAAGCTGTTCAGCATTGGAAGGCCCAGAAGAACATGAGGATTTTTCTTGAACTATATATACATTTTGACTTATTTAATTGACTGTGATATAAACATGATAAATGCTTTTTGTGTTTAAAATGAATTTATTTCATATATATCATGTATATATTCTTATTCTTTATCATGTTTATTAATACTGTGCATTATTGCATATAATGATTTATGACCGATTGCTTCAGTTCACAATAGTTCACTCTAAAATAAAGTTACGCGCCCTTGAAATTTTGCGCCTTAAAAAATTTCTGGGGAGAACACTGAACTGTACAGGTGAGAGCTCTTAAAAGACCGGACGGACAGATGTCCAGTATGGAACAATGCATCGCACAGGGAACAAAAATTACTGTTAAATCAACTTTGTAATAAAATGCAGGGCGCAGCTTGATACGACCGCAGAGGTCGAACCCTGAACAGTTTGGGCAAGTATGGACACAACATTCAAGCTTGATACAGCTATGAATTTGGATTGTGATGAAATATTTGACACAGCATAGGTTTCTGACACAGAATGAATGTGGTCTAAGAACTTAAAAATTTTAAATTGGACATTCACCTATTATGGTCCAATATCCAAAATCCAAATACATGGTTAGATTCAGCATATCAAAGAACCAAAGAATTCAATTTTTGATGAAATCAAACAAAGTTTAATTTTGGACCCTTTTGACCTCAATGTGGACAAAGTTGATAACTGGGCCCAATAATCAAAAATCTAAATACATGGTTAGATACAGCATATCAAAGAACCCCATATATTCAATTTTTGTTGAAATCAAACAAAGTTTAATTTTGGACCCCGATTTGGACCAACTTGAAAACTGAGCCCATAATCAAAAATCTAAATACATGTTTAGATTCAGCATATCAAAGAACCTTAAGAATTAAATTTTTGTTAAAATCAAACTTAGTTTAATTTTGGACCCTTTGGACCTTAATGTAGACCAATTTGAAAACGGAACCAAAAATTAAGAATCTAAATACACAGTTAGATTGGGCATATCAAAGAACCCCAATAATTCAATTTTGATGAAATCAAACAAAGTTTAATTTTGGACCCTTTGGACCTCAATGTGGACAAAGTTGATAACGGGGCCCAAAAATCAAAAATCTAAATACATGGTTAGATACAGCATATCAAAGAACTCCAAGAATTCAAGAATAAAACCCCATTGAAATTGGTCAAGAAATGAGCAATTTATACGAAGTATCTTCTTTTGCACAATACTGTGCAATTGAACATTTCTTGCTATTGCGCAATACTGTACAATTGACAATTTCTTGCTATTGCGCAATATTGTGCTATTGGATATTTCTTGCTATTGCGCACTACTGTGCAATTGAAGATTTCTTGCTATTGTGCAATAATGTGCAATTGATGATTTCTTGCTATTGCGCAATACTGTACAATTGACAATTTCTTGCTATTGCGCAATATTGTGCTATTGGATATTTCTTGCTATTGCGCACTACTGTGCAATTGAAGATTTCTTGCTATTGCGCAATAATGTGCAATTGATGATTTCTTGCTATTGCACAATACTTATTATATAATAATGTACACATCCTGTTTTGTGTGTATCTCCTACCATATCATTATTATTTGCTTTTAATTATAAATCAGAAATAACCAACTTAAAATGGAAAATTTTAAAAGAAAAAAAAAAGGAAAAAAAAAAGGAAAAAAAAAAAAAATCCCCCCCAAATTTTTTAAACCCCCTTATGATTCATCACCCCCAAACTCAATCCCAGCCTTCCCTTTGTGGTATGGTACCTTGCAGTACAATTTCAGAGAGATCCATACACTTGAACACAAGTTATTGTCTGAAACTAGAAAAAACCCATATATTCAATTTTGTTGAAATCAAACAAAGTTTAATTTTGGACCCGATTTGGACCAACTTGAAAACTGGGCCCATAATAAAAAACTAAGTACATGTTTAGATTCAGCATATCAAAGAACCCCAAGAATTCAATTTTTGTTAAAATCAAACTAAGTTTAATTTTGGACCCTTTGGACCTTAATGTAGACCAATTTGAAAACGGGACCAAAAATTAAGAATCTAAATACACGGTTAGATTCAGCATATCAAAGAACCCCAATAGTTCAATTTTTGATGATTCAATTTTTGATGAAATCAAATAAAGTTCAATTTTGGACCCTTTAAACCTCAATGTGGACCAATTTGATAACCGGGCCCAAATATCAATTTCTTGCTATTGAGCAATACTGTGCAACTGAAGATTTCTTGCTATTGCGCAATACTGTGCAATTGAAGATTTCTTGCTATTGCGCAATACTGTGCAATTGAAAATTTCTTGCTATTGCACAATACTTAATATATTAATTTACACATCCTGTTTGGTGTGTATCTCTTGCCTTATCATTATTATTTGCTTTTATACATAAATCAGAAATTTAATAATAAAGATTTTGGCAAATTTCCAATATACATAATTTAAAAGCAGTTTAGGTGAGATAAACAAAAAAGCTTCATCAGCAATATTTTATATTGACAAATTTCCAATGAAGTTCATTAAACTAAAGTTATTGGCAAATTTCCAATTGAATTTATTAATCATAAAGTTTTTGGCAAATTTCCAATATAAATAATTTTAAAGCAGTTTAGGTGAGATATTCAAATGAGTTTCAATTACCAACCTTACACTGCCTTTTAAATTATGTTTTGTACTTAAGTAATTGTCCATTAACCTGCAAACCCTTTTCCCCCCTTTTTTGCACCTTATTCCTTAACACTTTGAGCCATAACTCCCAAAGACAATTCTTACCATCCCTTTGTGGTATTCCAGTATCCAAAATCTAAATACATGGTTAGATTCAGCATATCAAAGAACCCCAAGAATTAAATTTTTAATGAAATCAAATAAAGTTCAATTTTGGACCCTCTAAACCTCAATGTGAACCAATTTGATAACGGGGCCGAATATCAAAAATCTAAATACATGGTTAGATTCAGCATATCGAAGAACCCCATATATTCAATTTTTGTTGAAATCAAACAAAGTTTAATTTTGGACCCGATTTGGACCAACTTGAAAACTGGGCCCATAATAAAAACTAAGTACATGTTTAGATTCAGCATATCAAAGAACCCCAAGAATTCAATTTTGTTAAAATCAAACTAAGTTTAATTTTGGACCCTTTGGACCTTAATGTAGACCAATTTGAAAACGGGACCAAAATTAAGAATCTAAATACTTGGTTAGATTCGCATATCAAAGAACCCCTATAGTTCAATTTTGATGAAATCAAACAAAGTTTAATTTTGGACCCGTTTGGCCCTAATTCCTTAACTGTTGGGACCAAAACTCCTTTTGGCCCCAAATTCCTAAACGTTTAGGCAATTACCCCAAACTCAAACCCAGCTTTCCTTTGTGACATGGAACCTTGTGGAACAATTTCATAAAGATCCATACACTTACAAGTTATTGTCCTGAAACTAGAAAATGCTTGTTTTTGCCCTTTGGCCCCTCATTCCTAAAAATTTGAGGCAATTACCCCCAAAATCAATCCCAGCCTTCCCTTTGTGGTATGGTACCTTGTAGTACAATTTCAGAGAGATCCATACACTTGAACACAAGTAATTGTCTGGAAACTAGAAAAATACTTATATTTGGCCCCTTATTCCTAAACATTTAGGCAATTACCCCCAAACTCAATTCCAGCTTTTCCTTTGTGATATGGAACGGTCGTATAAAAATGGAATATTAATTAACATATATATGACAAAAGCAACTGTTTTGAACACCCAAGCAGCTAGACATTGGTGTTGGAGGTCAAGAGAAGTGGAGTTACCCTAGACACCAATAGTGCGAGCCCTGTATTAATGAATTTGATGTGGCTTAATAACTAACCCATGTTTTTCTGAAAGTTTTAAAATATTAGGTTTTGTTTTCCATTTTATCAGTTAAATATTCTTATTCATGTTATTTGCATTTGTCAAGTGAAGCATAACATGCATAATTCACATATAGAATAAGGGCAAAGTCAAAATAAATGGTTCCTTGCATATAAAGCAATATTTATCAATCATGCTGATCATTTGATTGGATAAATTGATTTCAAATGATGTGGCTTGAGTGTAGAACATTCCTGCAAAACATCTTTGGAAAATCTCAAGTATTAAAAAAATTGTCAGGAGTGCAACACTTTTTTGTGACATTTTGAAAAATACTTTTTTTTTAAGACACAGCAAATTGTTGTATGGAGGAATATACCTTAAATTCATATTTGTTTTACAACTTATATATCTTGGTGATGATTTCAGCTCAGAATGAAGCTTTTCCATTGAACCGTTTTGGCACAGATGTGTTTTGAAAAAAAGTTGTGCCATGTCAGGAGTGCAACACAAAAATTAGTATTACTGAGGAATAGAATGATTTTTGCTTAAATGACTCACACCTAAACATAAACAAAAGTCAATCCTGTAAAACAAATATGTCTTTTCTAGAATAAATAGTTCATTTACCTGATTATTGATATAAATAATGTGTGAGAGTCTAGTAAATAAGGCCTCCATATAAGTGTCAGGAGTGCAACTTTGAAGTTTAAAGACTCACACTGAAAAAATACAAAAGCCAATATATGGTTCTGTTTTATTTTCAAAGATACTATACTAGATACAAGATTGCACTCAAAGAGTAGCCTGAAAGACCAGGAATTTTCTTTTAGAACCATTTCTTTGATGTCAGAGTGCAACAGTTTTAAAATGACATTTTCTTGGACCTACATTTTAAGATAATCTCAGCTTCTAGTGACTTATTTGCATCCAAACATGTTTTGTAACTATTTAGGTTACATGTATGAGTTATAATAAATTCTGAAAGGTAAATTTCAAAGCAGGACTTTGATCCAAGAATTATTGTTTGTCACAAGCAAACATATTTGAATGCTAAATTTTCATATTATTATCAAATTATGGAAGCTAATTGTCTTAAACTTTGTCATTTGATTAGAAATAACCATATTTCAATTAAAAGCTTTATAATGGTTTCATGTAATACTTATTAAATTATTATAATTGTTATAACAAACAATTAATTTTGTTGCACTCCTGACATGGATTTACCATACTAAGCTGTTTTGCACAATTTGAGTTCAATTTTAAGACCCAACCTTTGAATGAATGAAAGATGGGAAAGATGGTTGTGAAACTAAACTTTAGAATAAAATCTTACAGGCTAAGTGCATACAAACACACCATCAAAGTCAACAACTTCAACTTTGAGGAGTAGAAAATTGAGAAAAACACTGAAATAAAATCCAAATCTGAAGGACAAACTAAACAAATATAAACAAAGAAAGAACAAAGAAAACAAAACAATGTAACACAGAATTCAAAAGACTTAGACCAGAATTAAAACACATGAGAAAATGAAAACAAAACAGAGAAAGTGACAACAGAAGAGAAGAAGAAAATTGACACAAGCTAAAAAAAAGTTGCAAAACAGCAGAAAATTGTCCAGTCAAGTAGCAAAAGTACAGATGCACTTCAATACCTAGAGAAATGAGAAAGAGAAGTCAAAGAATAAGACATTATCTTCCAGACCATCTCAAATCTTGGGCTAAAACAATTGAGCACATCATATTCACAGCTACACCAAGGTGGTTGTCAGAGTTAATGTGAACTGATGGTAGCTGTGTGCAAGAATTTGATGAGTCTTGAACATGTTGAAGTATAAACAAAGTTGAGGAACCCCTTAAAGATCTGAAAATGTATAAAAGAAAATGGCATATTCAAAGAGTCCCTTAGTTTTAAGTCTAAGTTTTCAGGTATCCTCTATTCTATTTGAAATTGCCAGTTTCTTTTCAAGTTTCCAGATCTATTAAGGGTCTCTCAACTTTGTTTCCACTTCAGCACCCATCAATTTCTAGCACACTTCCATCAGTACTGATTAGTTCTTACAACTACCTTGGTGTAGCTGTGGATATGATGTATTCCATTGTTTTAGGGCAAGGTTGGGTTGGTCAGGAAGAATTTTCCCTATACTTTGTCTTCTCTTTCTGATTTCTGTAGATAGTGTATCTGCACCTGTACTTTTGCTTCTTGACTGGACATTTTTCTGTGGGTTTGCAATTTTTTGGCTTGTGTAAATTTTTTTTTTTCTTCTGTTGCCAATCTCTCTGGTTTTTTTCATTTTTTATCCATCTGTGTTTTTGTCTTCAGGTCTAAGTCTTTGTAATTTAGTTTTACATTGTTTTGTCTTTTATTTGTTCTTTCTTTGGTTTTATTTGTCTAGTGTTCTTGAGGTGGATCTTCTTTCAGAGTTTTTCTCAATTTTCTGCTCATCAAAGTTATAGTCGATGTTGACTTTGATGGTGTGTTTTGATCCCTTAGTCTGTCTGATTTTATTCTCAAGTTAGTTTAGTTTCATCAACTATCTTTCCCATCTTGCATTCATTTAAAATTATTAAATCTGTACACCACTTCTTCTTTTGGTAAATTCATTTCAGGAGTTCAACAAAATTAATTGTTTGTTATTATAGTTATAATAATTTAATAAGTATAACATGAAACCATTATAAAACTTTTAAATTGAAATATGGTTATTTCCTAATCGAAATACACAGTTTATGAACAATTAGCTTCCTAAATTCTAAACTTATATAAAATTCATCATTCAAATATTTTTGCTTGTGTCTTGACAAACAATGATTCTTGGATCAAAGTCCTGCTTTGAAATTTACATTTAAGAATTTATTATAACTCATACATGTAACCTAAATAGTTAAAAACATGTTTATATGCAAATAAGTCACTAGGAGCTGAGATTATCTTAAAATGTAAGTCCAAGAAAATGTCATTTTAAACTGTTGCACTCCTGACATCAAAGAAATGGTTCTAAAAGAAAATTCCTTGTCTTTCAGGCTACTCTTTGAGTGCAATCTTGTATCTAGTATAGTATCTTTTGAAAAATAAAACAGAACCATATATTGGCTTTTGTATTTTTTTAGTGTGAGTCTTTAAACTTCCAAAGTTGCACTCCTGACATTTATAGGGAGGACTTATTTACTAGACGCTCACACATTATTTATATCAATAATCAGGTAAATGAACTATTTATTCTAGAAAAGACATATTTGTTTTACAGGATTGACTTTTGTTTATGTTTAGGTGTGAGTCATTTAAGCAAAAATCATTCTATTCCTTAGTAATACTAATTTTTGTGTTGCACTCCTGACATGGCACAACTTTTTTTCAAAACACATCTGTATCAAAACTGTTCAATGGACAAGCTTCATTTGTAGCTGAAATCATCACTAAGACATAATAGTTGTAATATACATTAGAATCTATGGCACATATCATCAAATTGCAAGTTGCTGTGTCTTTAAAAAAGAATAAAATTTCAAAATGTCCAGAAAAAGTGTTGCACTCCTGACAATTTTGACATCTTTTTTTAACGTAATTTTTTTAATACTTGCGATTTTCCAAAGATATTTTGCAGGATTATTCTACACATCAAGCCACAAAATTCAGCAAATTTTAACATTGCAATGGATGCCATTAAAAAAATGTAGCCAAATATGATGAGACGTGAACTTATGTATACAATAAGTGATATGTATGATATAGTTCAAAAATATTGATTAAATGAAATTAAAATGTTAAATCTGAAAGGTATATACACTTAAAATAGAAATTATGGGCTTTTTGATGATGTATAACTGTTTTGATATGATATATATTGAATGTCAGGAGTGCAACAAGATAGGAGAAATAAAGTACCTTATATAGGTAATAATTTTAAAAAATATTAGTTCAGAAAACTTTGAAGATTGCAGATCTCTTTTGTTGTCAAACAGCAATTCTGCTGAATATTTAATAGAATTTAGTTCATAGTTTGGTAACTTAACCTCATTTTTATAATAATGTGTCAGAAAAATCAATTTAAATATGATCTGAAGAGCATAAGATGCATAAGTTAAAATAGAAATAACATTCAAATGACAGATTTAGGTCTTTATAAACCAGCAATGATTACAAATTAAAAAAATCATGAGTATTTTGTTCTAGTTTCTGTATTTCAGTTTGGTGTATAATATGTCAGGAGTGCAACAAAACAGGGAAATTTGATGTATTTTCTATTTGATATATCTTCTTTATTAAAAGATTTATCTATCAATTTTTGTCCTCAGTGAATTTGAAAAGGGTTAATTTTAGTATGGAGAAGTTTTTTATCAACTAATGATGAATTATTTTTAATCAAAACTTTTCAATCAACTTTAAATGAATTGATACAAAAAATAGCCAAAAACTAAAAAAAAAAATGATAATGAAAGATGAGATTATTAATCTTTGCATCAAAAGTAATGTTTGGATCTCTGCAATCAATTGGGGTAAAAAAAATATAAATATTTGATAGTGTTTGTCTGAAATCATATTCCCAAAAGGTATACTTGATTTAAATTTGTTTTATTGGTTTATGTCAATAAAGTTTCAGAACTTTTTTATTTCTTTATTCTTTTTATATCCTTTTGGATTTGTTAACTTTAATGTATATGTATCAAGATACAACAAAAGAAAATGCACTAAAACAATGTTGAATTTGGCCAAAAAATAAATTTGGACCATTTATTTTGACTTTACCCATAACTGGAATTTATTTCTAAAAATTTGGTAATACTGCGATACGTTTTAATTAATGGCTAATTCATAGGATCCTAAAATCTATGCATTAATTAAGATTATTATACCTTACATTATATAGTAATTAATTGATTGGCTAATACGGAATCATGTGTCATAGTTTAATTTCTAAGTTTTTCCAAAAATTAGCAGGAGCGATGAATAACCCCATCAAATTAAAGCCTCCATCGAACAACCCTATTATTCCCCGGTGAATAACCTTTGTCGTACCTCAATGATCAAGAGTTAACTCCCTTTAAAGTATGATGTCACTTAACGTCAGATAAACAAAACAAATATGGCAACGCCAGGTTAGAAGTCCATCAAATGACGAAGAAACAAGACCAAACAAGACTTGGAAATTCATCTAGTGTTGATTGATATCTCTTGTAAACGGCCCTTTTCAGGGCCATCTACATTTTACAAAAGAGTTTACCTTTGTTGTACATACACGAAATTTCACACAATAGACACAAAATAGTTTTCTAACGTAAGTGTTTTGACAGTCTGTTACAATATTTTATTGTTATTTGTTCGTTCGGTATAATAAAACAATTATGGCCCATTGAGTCGGTGAATATCCAAAATTGTGGATATACACCTCCTCAGCGGGCCATAATTGTACTTTTTTTTTCTTTTTCTGGTATACAGTTACAGCTTCATTTATATTGAAGATTACGAACTGCTGCATGCATGGAGTATATGATTAAAATTATATTAATGAACAAAAATTTGTCTTTAAATTTGTAGAATACTTGGTGATATTTACATGAAACAAAGACAACAAGTGATTTGTATATTCATTATTCAAGAAGTTCAATTTTTTAATTATTCTTGAGTTTGTTGGAAACTTTCCTCATCATAGTCTAACAAGGGCAGATACAAAATGTATATATCCCTAAAGAGGTCTGCAAAAGGATTAAAGATCAGCTGTTTTCATTATTAACAAACTTGACATCAGAAATTCCCAAACACATGCATTGACGTGCGTAAGGAAAAGTCATGCCTGGAATGCTATTTTAATTTTTATTACTATTTCTACCCTAGTTGGGGTTACCGGTGATCAACAATATTAAAAGTAGTCCCGGCAATATACTATTACATGAACACAGAACAGTACTTTCTTTCTCAATCACCTCCCAGTCATTAAGTAATACACTTGTTTTGTGAGCAATCAATGTAAATGTCATTTGACAAATTCAGAATAGGATAAACCAATATTTACAACAAAAATTTGTAAACAGGAAACGCAGCATACTTGGTTCAATATGGCGGCCGCTAGAACATTTGATTACATAGTAAAAGTAACTTTTGATCAAACGGTCACTATGCATCGTTAATTTGACACTTGCAATTAAATATTAGTTACGTCATACCGTCTTAGCACTGTGCTAACTTACCATTTTCTCATCTTGTCACAGTAACCTGAAAATACGTGACAATAACACAATCAAAAATGTATTCCTGAGATTCCTGACCACAAACCTCTCAAACCACCGTCAAACTAAAGACAGTTGAGCAGGATTTAAATATTTTGATATTCTCTGGCATAGCATTGACCGAACTTAGCAATTCTTACCCTGAAAAGTATCCTATGGAATTATGTTGAATAATAAAACGGAAATATTAATTCGATAATCTAGTGTTCGTTTAGTTTCCATTTTAGACCGCATAACATTGTATCTTTTATGACTACTGAAAATATATTCCCGATTATTCATTCTTCATCCTGACTGATTTTTATGTCAAATACATTTAAACATATTTATTTATGAAATTCTTTATAGGACGTTTTACTTGTTGCGCCTCAATTATTTAGTTGTTGTTTCCCAAAAGTGCTTGAATTATGAGCTGCGGATGAATAAGTAATTCTTGCATATCATTAATTAGAGTAATAGTATAGTTTGTTTCGAAATATTTATTAATACTATATACAAAAAAAGGGTTCTTTTTTATGATGCCATTTCCGTACATTACATGTATTTTCCGTTTGAAACCGAAGTGTCCGAGGTATACCATCTACCCTTTTTCGAGTAATTGACAAACTCGGCCATATACTAGTAGATCGGTGTTAGTCGCCAGTGCGGAGAAGGGATGTCGGATGTTTGATTCCTGGCGAGTGAAACAAATACTTGAAAATTTGTATCTGCTACTTCTCCCTAAGCACGTAAAGTAAGACTGGTCGACTCATGTAGTCTAGTCACTATTATAGCCTTTGTATGAGGTCATACGAGGTTATATCCTTGTCCCTAAATAAATTAAACCCGTGACAGGAAGCCCTATCACAATAGGATAGCCTAGCTTCGTTTGAAAATCTAAATAGTCAAGGATAGGAAGCCTCGTCCTTTAAATAAAAATAACTAAATTACAAATATAAATTGGTGTAAGGAAGCCCAGGAACATATATATTGACGGGACTTGACACTTCCTAATTGTAGCCGATTTTATCGTCGGGTCATAGTTAATGTAACGTGTAACGGGCGATCAATGGATCCGTATCTGAATAAATCAGGATTTCAAGTGTTCAACTCAAATTTGCACCACAACAAGTTGTCCTATTCAAAACAATTAACACACCCTTAAATTGATTCACAACGTAAAATATATACACAGCACAATGCACATAAATCAAAATGCAAGGTGAAGTACCTCATTCACAATGCATAAACACAATGTTTCATAACAGACTATATATACACAATGTCACTATGCAATCACTATGCAACATGTATCAGACCGATTTATTTACAATGTCACTAACAGATTACTATGCAACATGCATACGGCCCTTTATTACACAATGTCACCAACAGATTACTTTGCAACATGCATCAAGTAAGTATCACACAAAACGTATGAACACAGAATCACATATATACAACTTCTATTTACAACGTCCACCAATATGTTGTATCACCTTGTTAGTCTGCAACTAACCACAATAACACAATGACACAATTACACATGCACAAATCCTTCAATGCACAAGGAATATATATATAAACACAGCTGAACTCACGCACTAACTATCCCTTTGATTTCCCGCACAATGAATATTATCCAAACTGGTAAGGTTTAACACAGTGCACTTTCACTAATACACTTCCACAATATTACAACTTGCAACACCAGCAAGTATACACCTTGTATTCTCACTAATACAAATCTATGAAGTATCCACACTTCCACATAGTACAACTTGCAACACCAGCAAGTATACACCTTGTATTCTCACTAATACAAATAACTTATTATATATATAAGTTTCACTTTATACATTGTATCACAATCACTATTGCAATATTCACATATAAATCCGAACACTATTTATATATATCCTTTGGAATCACTTAATTCACTCTACTTACCAGTTGGAAAATAATCCCTGATGTTATCACTTCAACGGTCCACATAAAACTGACAAAGTTTCTCTGTCTTGAGCTGGTTTATATACTACCATCTGGATCAGTCCATTAAACTTAAAGGGGTGAAAATCAAGATTATACCAACTTTAGGGGTGTTTTAGGTAACAGATGGTGCTCCAACTATGGAGAAAATTATATACATATAGAAACACAACTAACAGGAAAAGACAACTGATATTTTACATCAAAATAAATGAACTATGACCGATTTTCGTTACACTACCCACGCCTCAAAAATCATGCGTCCTCGCATGACTCCTTGAATACATCTGACATGCTGAGAAATCATCTATCAAAATGGTCATTTTTCATACCCAAACGCTACCATAGTGCAGGCACTATTTCCATTGGACATATATATATCTTCTGACCACAACGTCAGGCACAATTACATCCGACAATAATGTCAGGCTACCCTTTTGTCCATCAGGTCTAAACTGATGACATCACAAGGCACAACCCGTAGATACAAAGTCTACCTATATGTCCAAATTCCAGTCAGCCATATCAAACATATTGAACTTTCTTCTTATGCACAAACACTATTCACAGGATTTCTTTTGTCCGAATAAAACTTTTTAAAACTTCCTACTTCAAAATATCCCTGTTTCTAACATTAACCTCTTTCCTATTAACGTCTGTAATTTTGAGCGTCACTGCCAAAGAATAAATTTAAAAGCTCCCTAACAAATTTTGCTCTGCAGCGGCCCCAAGGAGCCTACTCTTAACGAAATCTGCAGGAGGGTCTTTACATGCACAGGGCGTGACATGTTCCTGTACATGGGGCCTCGGATTTAATGTCCCCATCCGACGGACTCACATTTAACTCTATGTACACTATATACAAATATGATATATCTTATCATCTACTCTACAATTTTCAATTTGCCTAGTTGTATGTCTTAAATGCAGAGTCTCTTTGTCAAAAATATTCACTTTGAACAGACATGTTTTCAGAAAAGTGCTCCTATGTCCCTAAACTAAACAGAATTTCTGGTTACTTCATTTTCATCCTTACTGAAATCAGCACAAGTGTATCTCTAGAATCATTTACACTTTTCAAGGTAGATAAATTAATATGATCAATATTGAGCAGTGAATGCTTAAATCTTTGTTTTAAGCTGTATTCTAATTTTTCAATTTCACTTGTTGAAACTGCAATTTCCGAATCAAACAGATTATCTGCCATTTCAATATTAACTGACTTAATGTTCCTTTTTACTTAAAAAATGTACTATACTTTGACTACAAACGCAACACACAAATAACTTTGAAATATTACAACAACTTTCAATCATATGCGAATTTAAAGTAACGAAGTAAACACATGAAATCCCACCGCTGCCACCAAATTTTGTAACGTGTAACGGGCGATCAATGGATCCGTATCTGAATAAATCAGGATTTCAAGTGTTCAACTCAAATTTGCACCACAACAAGTTGTCCTATTCAAAACAATTAACACACCCTTAAATTGATTCACAACGTAAAATATATACACAGCACAATGCACATAAATCAAAATGCAAGGTGAAGTACCTCATTCACATGCATAATTCACATATAGAATAACTGGAATTTATTTCTAAAAATTTGGTAATACTGTGATACGTTTTAATTAATGGCTAATTCATAGGATCCTAAAATCTATGCATTAATTAAGATTATTATACCTTACATTATATAGTAATTAATTGATTGGCTAATACGGAATCATGTGTCATAGTTTAATTTCTAAGTTTTTCCAAAAATTAGCAGGAGCGATGAATAACCCCATCAAATTAAAGCCTCCATCGAACAACCCTATTATTCCCCGGTGAATAACCTTTGTCGTACCTCAATGATCAAGAGTTAACTCCCTTTAAAGTATGATGTCACTTAACGTCAGATAAACAAAAACAAATATGGCAACGGCCAGGTTAGAAGTCCATCAAATGACGAAGAAACAAGACCAAACAAGACTTGGAAATTCATCTAGTGTTGACGATATCTCTTGTAAACGGCCCTTTTCAGGGCCATCTACATTTTACAAAAAGAGTCTACCTTTGTTGTACATACACGAAATTTCACACAATAGACACAAAATAGTTTTCTAACGTAAGTGTTTTGACAGTCTGTTACAATATTTTATTGTTATTTGTTCGTTCGGTATAATAAAACAATTATGGCCCATTGAGTCGGTGAATATCCAAAATTGTGGATATACACCTCCTCAGCGGGCCATAATTGTACTTTTTTTTTCTTTTTCTGGTATACAGTTACAGCTTCATTTATATTGAAGATTACGAACTGCTGCATGCATGGAGTATATGATTAAAATTATATTAATGAACAAAAATTTTTCTTTAAATTTGTAGAATACTTGGTGATATTTACATGAAACAAAGACAACAAGTGATTTGTATATTCATTATTCAAGAAGTTCAATTTTTTAATTATTCTTGAGTTTGTTGGAAACTTTCCTCATCATAGTCTAACAAGGGCAGATACAAAATGTATATATCCCTAAAGAGGTCTGCAAAAGGATTAAAGATCAGCTGTTTTCATTATTAACAAACTTGACATCAGAAATTCCCAAACACATGCATTGACGTGCGTAAGGAAAAGTCATGCCTGGAATGCTATTTTAATTTTTATTACTATTTCTACCCTAGTTGGGGTTACCGGTGATCAACAATATTAAAAGTAGTCCCGGCAATATACTATTACATGAACACAGAACAGTACTTTCTTTCTCAATCACCTCCCCAGTCATTAAGTAACACACTTGTTTTGTGAGCAATCAATGTAAATGTCATTTGACAAATTCAGAATAGGATAAACCAATATTTACAACAAAAATTTGTAAACAGGAAACGCAGCATACTTGGTTCAATATGGCGGCCGCTAGAACATTTGATTACATAGTAAAAGTAACTTTTGATCAAACGGTCACTATGCATCGTTAATTTGACACTTGCAATTAAATATTAGTTACGTCATACCGTCTTAGCACTGTGCTAACTTACCATTTTCTCATCTTGTCACAGTAACCTGAAAATACGTGACAATAACACAATCAAAAATGTATTCCTGAGATTCCTGACCACAAACCTCTCAAACCACCGTCAAACTAAAGACAGTTGAGCAGGATTTAAATATTTTGATATTCTCTGGCATAGCATTGACCGAACTTAGCAATTCTTACCCTGAAAAGTATCCTATGGAATTATGTTGAATAATAAAACGGAAATATTAATTCGATAATCTAGTGTTCGTTTAGTTTCCATTTTAGACCGCATAACATTGTATCTTTTATGACTACTCGAAAATATATTCCCGATTATTCATTCTTCATCCCGACTGATTTTTATGTCAAATACATTTAAACATATTTATTTATGAAATTCTTTATAGGACGTTTTACTTGTTGCGCCTCAATTATTTAGTTGTTGTTTCCCAAAAGTGCTTGAATTATGAGCTGCGGATGAATAAGTAATTCTTGCATATCATTAATTAGAATAATAGTATAGTTTGTTTCGAAATATTTATTAATACTATATACAAAAAAAGGGTTCTTTTTTATGATGCCATTTCCGTACATTACATGTATTTTCCGTTTGAAACCGAAGTGTCCGAGGTATACCATCTACCCTTTTTCGAGTAATTGACAAACTCGGCCATATACTAGTAGATCGGTGTTCTCATATATTTTATGATGGTATGATACTAAACCCCTAACGGGAGGGATTGTGCCTGATATTCATATGATGAAGACATAATCTTTCAATCAGTTTAATTGAGGTCTGGAGCTGGCATGTCAGTTAACTGCTAGTAGTCTGTTGTTATTTATGTATTATTGTCATTTTGTTTATTTTCTTTTGTTACATCTTCTGACATCGGACTCGGACTTCTCTTTAACTGACTTTTAATGTGCGTATTGTTATGCGTTTACTTTTCTACATTGGCTAGAGGTATAGGGGAGGTTGAGATCTCATAAACATGTTTAACCCCGCCGCATTTTGCGCCTGTCCCAAGTCAGGAGCCTCTGGCCTTTGTTAGTCTTGTATTATTTTTACTTTTAGTTTCTTGTGTATAATTTGGAGTTTAGTATGACGTCCATTATCACTGAACTAGTATATATATTTGTTTAGGGGCCAGCTTAAGGACGCCTCCGGGTGCGGGAATTTCTCGCTGTATTGAAGACCTATTGGTGACCTTCTGTTGTTGTCTGTTCTGTGGTCGGGAGGTGTCTCTTTGACACATTCCCCATTTCCATTCTCAATTTTATTAGTCGCCAGTGCGGAGAAGGGGATGTCGGATGTTTGATTCCTGGCGAGTGAAACAAATACTTGAAAATTTGTATCTGCTACTTCTCCCCTAAGCACGTAAAGTAAGACTGGTCGATTCCGCGTAGTCTAGTCACTATTATAGCCTTTGTATGAGGTCATACGAGGTTATATCCTTGTCCCTAAATAAATTAAACCCGTGACAGGGAAGCCCTATCACAATAGGATAGCCTAGCTTCGTTTGAAAATCTAAATAGTCAAGGATAGGGAAGCCTCGTCCTTTAAATAAAAAATAACTAAATTACAAATATAAATTGGTGTAAGGAAGCCCAGGAACATATATATTGACGGGACTTGACACTTCCTAATTGTAGCCGATTTTATCGTCGGGTCATAGTTAATAAAGATACGATACGGAAACGGACATGTGTTAAAAACGTACTCGCTATTATCCTAATAATTTCTGATAATATCAATAAAATGTCATTCAAACTAGTTTTATAGTGATGCCAGTGTATCAAACTTGTATTCTGTCACTCAGATTTGTTAAAATCGCATTCATTTCATCACAGAATGGTACAGAATGCAAACAGGGTAATAAAAAATGGCGCCGATTGCATTCCCAAATTTATTTACGATTTTAATTATGTGGTTAATTTATTGAGCAGTTCCAATAGTTTTTCAGTCAGACGCTACCAAAATCCATAAATCTCGCGAAGTCTCGGGGAGTCCGAGATTTTATCAATTGTATACCGAAAAGCCTGTCAGATTCATTTCCCGTTAGATATACTGCTCCCAGGGAAGCCTTATACAATTTTTGTCTGTTATGTATAAGAAATAAAAAGGTGAACAAGGAATTTAGGGAAGCCCTATTTTTCATAAATGAAAAAAAAAATGGCGTCAACCAGGAAAAGCAGTATCACAAGCTCAAAAAGTCAGGATGAGGATGAAGCATGGACGTGTGCTAAGTGTACAAAAATCTTCAAGGAGCCAGAGGCTCAACTTATGGAATGCCAAAGGTGCAAGGAGCATTTCTGCATAACTTGCCTAAAGAAAACAAAAACAGAGTATAGTATGTTATGTAAAACAAACGCTAGTATGTGGCGGTTTTGTGGGAAATGCAGGATAGTCAGGGAGCAGCATGCAGTCACTGATATTGAAATTGAAAGAAGGTGCAAACAGATAGTGGAGAACTATGAGGAGAGAATTACATCCATAGAAAAGACTGTTGACAATAAATGTGACGAGGACAGAGTTAAGGAGATTGTTAGAGAGGAACTAAAAATCAGTAATGAGGATATGGTAAAGATGATGGTAAAAGAGGAAGTCAGCAAACTAAAGGTACCAGGATCAACCACAGAAGAAAGTTGTAATGAGGAGAAAGTGAAAGCCATAATAACTGAGGAAATAAGTAAGATACAAAAGCCAGAAAATACAGGAGATGGCGAATCCCCAAATGATGAGGTATATAACACAACCAACCCTAAAAGAAGAAAGGAGACAGTAACAAATGTTCTAGAAGAAATCAATGAGAGAAAATCAAGAGAAAACAATCTGATTGTCTTTGGGATTCCTGAAAAGGATGAAGAGAGCAAAGAAGAAAGAGATATAGCTGACACAGAAAAACTAGACGAGCTCTTTAAAGACTGCAAAATACAACTAGATATGGAAAATTTGAAAACTGTCAAAAGACTAGGAAAATTTAACAAAGAAAAACTAAAACGACCAATCTTAGTAAAATTACTAAGTACAGAACCAAAGATTACCCTATTTAAAAACATACACTATATAAAAGCTAATCCAAAATATGCAAAAGTTGGAGTGAGTAACGACCTTACTCAAACAGAAAGAGAACAAGAGAAAAAGTTGTGGGATCAAGCGAGGAAACAAACCGAAGAAGAGGTTTCGGGGGACTATCACTTCAAAGTAAGGGGCCCTCCCTGGGCAAAGAATGTTGTCAAACGAAGGAAGCTAGACTCCTAAAACAGAAAGGAGGAAACGAGAATGTAAATAATTTTAATGGTAAAAAGGTTTTTTTAATGTATATGTAGATAATTTTACAGTTTTACCCAAATTAAGCTGTATATACACGAACGCAGACCAGTTATTTAACAAGCTGCCAGAATTAATAGTAAGAACAAGAGATGATAAACCAAAAATAATTGGTATTACAGAGGTTAAACCTAAAAATAACAGGTACCAACCAGGAATTTCAGAATATTCTTTAGCCGATGTATCCGATTACAATATGTTTGGTAATAATCTAGACAATGACACAGGCAGAGGTCTTATAGATAAACAATTGGACGCATCATAGGTCCAAAAGAAAGCAGAATTCCAAGAAAACTTATTTATAAAGATTAGATTAAATCAGTCAGACCAGCTATTATTAGGCCTAATATATAGATCACCACCAAACAGATCACATGACTACATTAAACAATTAAATATGCTTACTACTAAAGCTTGTAGTAAAGGCTACTCACACATCCTAATAGTGGGAGACTACAATTTTCCAGAAATAAATTGGGACAGTTGGAATTCACCAGGTGATAGTACGGAAAGTAATGAATACAAATTTTTAGAGAATCTATTTCAACATGTTACTTGACCAACAAGATGGAGAGGTACCAACACACCCCATACACTCGACCTGATTTTGACAAATGAAGAACAAATGTTCTCAAATTTAGAATACCAAAGTCCACTAGGAAAAAGCGACCACTGTACCATGAAATTTGACTTTAATTGCTATACAAATATTAAAAGTAAGCCAAAAAAATTAAAAATTATTCAGTAGAGGTAACTACATAAAAATAAAAGAAGAATTAGACAAAATAAACTGGATAGATCTACTACAAAAAGAAAACGATATAGACAAAAACTGGAGGTCACTTTTAGGTATTATTCAAGATATGGACAAAAAATATATCCCAACGAAAGAAAGGAAACAAATCGTCAGAGGGAAAAATAACTTCCCAATGGACAAAAACACCACAGATAAAATTAAAAGGAAAAATATCTTCTCAAAAAAGATAACGCAAAATAATGACCCAGAGGTGAGGAAAGAATACAATAGGATAAGGAATAAAGTGAAAAGCAGAGTAAACAAATTGAAGAGGGAATTTGAAAAAAATCTCAGAAAAAGCTAAAGAAAACCCTAAAGCTGTCTGAAGTTTTATCAAATCAAAAACAAAAACCAAAGAAGGAATTGGGGATTTACACATAGACCCAGAAGATACAAAATCAGATAAAACTGAGGACAACAGCACGAAGGCAAAGATACTAGTAGACTACATTTCCAGTGTATTCGCCAATGAACCTGACGGAGAAGTGCCAACACCAAACCAGGTACCAGTAATTAATGAAATGCCAAAACAGAAAATAAAGGAGGAAGTAGTGCTAAAACACTTTTCTGCATTAAAAATAGATAAATCATCGGGTATGGACAAACTACACCCTAGATTACTAAAAGAGATAGCTGAGTCAATAGCAAAACCTTTATGTATTATCTTTAATCAGTCACTTGAGAGTAAGACAGTATCTACAGACTGGAAGAATGCAATGATAAGTGCAATTTTTAAAAAGGGAAATAAATCACTAGCCAAAAATTATAGGCCCGTTAGTTTGACATCGATAGTATGTAAAATAATGGAGAAAATATTGCGTGGATTTATTATAGAGCACATAAAAACGAACAACCTATTCTCTAAAAAATAATATTGCTTTATTGCAAGAAGGTCAACTGGTCTTCAATTATTAGAAGTGATTGATAAGTGGACAGAGACACTAGATCAAGGTTAAGACATAGACTGCGTATATACTGACTTTATGAAGGCCTTTGATAAGGTACCTCATAAAAGATTGATAGCCAAAATTAAAAATCTAGGTATTAATGAAGATATAGTAGGGTGGATCACAAAGACAGAAGACAGGAAACAAAAAGTCATAGTGAATGGTGAAGAATCATATTGGGCGAATGTTACATCAGGGATACCCCAAGGATCAGTATTAGGACCTCTACTATATTTGTACCATACATAAACGATCTTTAAGACCAAGTGGATTCTGCTGCCTACCTATTTGCAGATGACACCAAGATTATCAGAATAATAAAAACCCAGAATGACAGAGAAATTCTACAAGAAGATCTACACAAGATGGAAGCCTGGAGTGACAAATGGTTACTCAAATTTCACCCTGAAAAATGTAAATACATGAAAATATGTAAGAAATCTAACAGTACTGATCACTCATCAAATTATAGTCTACTAAATCATCCAATAGCAAAGGTTAAAGAGGAAAAAGATATAGGAGTCCTTATCGACTCAGAACTCACTTTTGAGAATCACATAAGTGAAAAAGTGAATAAGGCCAACTCCATATTTGCAGTTCTCAGAAGAACATTTAAATACTTTGGTACTGAGACATTCATACCATTGTATAAAACCATGGTTAGAACTCATTTGGACTATGCTAGTTCAGTTTGGTCTCCATACAAGAAAAAAGATATTGATAAAATAGAAGAAGTCCAAAGAAGGGTAACAAAACAACTACCAGGCCTCAAAGATATGAGCTATCCAGAGAGACTTAAAAAACTAGGCTTACCAACACTATCTTATAGGAGAATAAGAGGGATATGATTGAAACCTTCAAAACAATCAATGGCTACTATGACAAAGAAGTAAGCTCGTTTCTAAAAATGGCAGATGATTCTCAACAAAGATATAGTAGCAGGAACAGAATGTAATCATCGGATGTCGATGGAATATTGTAAACCTAAAGAAGAAGAAGAATAAATAAAATTGTTGAATGAAATTATATAAATAGTTATTTAACATTTACTTTTAGCAGATTATCATTATTCAAGAAAGGAAACGGAAAAGCAAGTTGACAAATATAAATGAATTCACTAAATAACTAGGAGGGAAAAATCAATTCCTGTCATATTGTACCTGTTTTACTGGCCCTTCATGAATCTATGTCTATATTCAGACAGCAACAACATGTCACTATTTATGAAAACTGATAGTCATTGGATTAGCAATAGTTCGAACGTTTTCACTTATTACACATGCATTTTGTGCAAAAGTGTGTTTATTCTAAGAACTATTCTTTGAAATGTCAAGAACACTTATAAATTGATTCTTCTGAAGCGCTTTTCTTTCCATGATTTCCGTTCAGTAGGAACGCTAAAACCCATAAATTAGAAAGTCAATGATGTTTAGATCACGTGGTTACATCAATTCACGAAGAGCTATATGACCAAGAGGGATAAATCATTATGCAATGCATTGCTCGACTGGTTTCAGTAAATTTCTATTTTGCTATTGTTTACTGAACTAGCTACACCATGGTCATTGTTTGTACAATCAAAATGCTACTACATAGCATGAAAACGGATTGAACCTACGAAGGCATATGTTACTTTTTGTATAGTCATTAATCTAGCTTTACAAATAAATGCATAAATTTATAAATTAATAATGAGTGTCAATGCAACCTCGTCAATACTTATAACCATTTCTTGAAACTTTCCGTTTTTTAAATGCAGGTCATTACCACACTAGATGTAATATATATCAGAATTATTTTATAATATTTAACGCGCGATAACAAAATAATATCATCAGTGAACTGGTTAGTATGTAAATGATTGATTAAAATGGTGAAGAGGCTCAAATTATCATCATGTTAACCGCATATCTTCGTACAATACCATCATTCACACGTCTATACGTTTTTTTTTTTTTTTTTGGGGAGCGGGGCTAGTGCAAATATCTTTCCAGTAACATTATAAAAGAAGGACTATCCTTTATTTTTACTCAATTCCAGTGGAATGAGAGTATCACTTGTTTTTCTTTTAATCTGCATACCGTGTGAACAAGCAATTATCTCATCTTTATACATCTTTTTATAACAAATTCATGTAAGTCCCAATAGGGTCTTCCTGATGTTTTAGACAATTAAATATAGGTTTATGACCCCTTCTGTAGCCATGTGTATTACGAAATTTTCAAAGTGCAATGATATCAAAACTTTAAAGTTAATGAATTATAGTGATGTGCCATTTTGTACATATACCAAATGGAAACATCGTTCAAAGCAATATTATTTATTGTTTTATTGCATTTAATAGAAAATGGGGATTTGGTGGCACATAAAGCCAAGATTTTTGCAGAAAATCCACGGACTTTAATACAGAGATTTTCGTTATAAAATTTTAAACGTAGATTATTCACTCGTTTGTCCATGATGTGCTAGCATTTATTGTTTACAAAGAGTCCTAAACAACCTTTAAATTCCAAAAAACCTCCTGCTGAGTCACTGAACTCGAGCGCACCCTAGAAGGTGTACTTGAATTGGTCCGTATGTATATTTAACCAATATCTTAATTTATAAACTTGTTTTAAGGAAATAATTGCTGGCACTACATGCAATTATCCTCTATCTATAAAGCACCGAATTGTCAAATATTAGAGTACAAGAGGAAAGGCTGTGGATTTTCCATATGTTTAGCATTGAAAAAAACATATGGGTACATAATCCTACACAGCGAAGATTACTCACAAGAGTGACACGCTAGATTGTTTCGCCTACTTTAAAGTTTTGTTGAAAGAATTCACGATGATCATAGTCAGTTTACTATGCAGTTACCAGATTAACTTGACATTATTAATGATCCATCAAAAAGGAGGCTAAGGTAGGATTAACTCTACCAGACAAACATGTACACCTTACAATCATTCCATACAACAAATATAATTGACATATTGCTTAAAGTATCTGAGAAACGGACATGGCTTACGAAAACTTAACAACGACCAATGAACCATAAAATGAGATCAGGGTAAGGTGAACCCTGTCTTCCTGACCCCTTAAAGTCATTACATACATCTTAATTAATATAAAAAATTTTTTTAAAAATACCGAACTCCCAAGGGAAATTCAAAACGGAAAGTCCCTTAATTATCAAATGGCAAAATGAAAAGCTCAAACACATCAAACGAATGGAAAACAACTGTCATATTCCTGACTTGATACAGGCATTTCCTTATGTAGAAAATGGTGGATTAAACCTGATTTTATAGCTATCTAAATCTCTCACTTGGTTGACAGTCATATAGCATTCCGTTGACAACAATGTGTGAGCAAAACAAACAGACATAATAGGTATAAATGTTAAAAATTGGGGTACAGCAATCAACATTTTGTTATAATCTTAATCACTATAAAAACAAATAACTATTTAGGCAAAAAAAAAAAAAAAAAAGGCATATTGACACTCTATAGACAAAGTACATAAGAAAAAATGAAAGACAGGAATACAAAAATGATCATACCACAATAACACAATGGCTGGATGTATAAATACCTAGCCACGCCAGAAGTATATACAAAAAGTTGACTAAACAGTAAAGGTTAAAATATACAAAGACAAATAAAAAGAACGCTATAACATGTGATTAAGATGACAAACAACGTCAGTACCTAAAATCTATACTTCAAGATCATTATATATTATTTGTGAAGTTGATACGGAATTTTTATCAACAAGGTCAAGTGACCTATTGTTTGTAGTATCCGGAAATAGTATCTGAGAAACTCACTTAATCACGAAAACTGAACGTTATTGACCAATAAAGAATGAAACATGATGACGGACAAGAGCACCTTACAATCATTCAGTGCACACCCTAGTACTATTGCAATACATATACTACCACAGTCTTTCGTGCACTATTAATACTGTCCGGAGAAATCGAATTAAACCCCGGCCCTACAAAAAAAAAAACACAACTGTGGGATCTGTAGGAAACTAGTGAGAAGAGCTGATAAAGTTATGTGTGATGAGTACGACACATGGATTCATACAAGAATTGCATCTATTAACAGCAATTAATATTAGCGAACTGTAAGATAGCGAAAACAGATGTGTCTACAAATTTTGCAGCTCCGTGTGGTATATGCACACTTAACATCCCAAGCTTTTGGTGGGGTTCGTGTTGCTAAGTCTTTAGTTTTCTATGTTGTGTTTTATGTACTGTTGTTTGTCTGTTGGTCTTTTTCTTTTTTTGCCAGGGCGTAGTCAGTTTATTTTCGACTTATGAGTTTGAATGTCCCTTTGGTATCTTTCGCCTCTCTTTTGAACTCAGACCCAGCCATTGAATGCGACAAATATAAGCTATGGATACACAATACATGCGCCATAGTTATCAAGGCAGAATACATAGTTATCAAGGCTACAAAATCAGATGAATTCAGCGAGGAGATTTTTTTTCCAGTCCAACCAGATGAGAGAATAAGACATAGAAACTTTTCTACAGAGTTTTACTTCAACGGATATCCAAACAATCGATCAGTGGAGGACAGTTAGAAATTAATAATAATAAAAAAAAAAGAATCATAACATTAACTACAACAAAGAAGAATGTACCACAGAACAGCTGGAGGAAAGCAGTCATTATCACTATAATTGTTTACTTTTTATACATTGTGACTTGGATGGAGAGTTGTCTCATTGGCATACATACCACATCTTCTTATCTATATTAACCTGGATTAACATTATCATAATAAAACAAAAGAACAGAACCCATGCTAATTACAAGAAAGCGAGGAGTCCAAGGCTAAAAGCGAAATGGCAAAGCATCAGGAACACCATAAATTAAGAGGTAGGATCAGCTCATAACAACTATGTAAACAACCTGATAGGCGATACCAGACAGGACACTTAACAATTTTAGAGATACGCCAACAGCCAGAAAGCAAACAAACAAGGAATACCACCACCTCAACCCCAAAAAAACGGAAAAATTGCCGAAACCAACAGCGTTAAAGCTGAAGCTTCAAACCAACAATTCACAAGCATTTTTTACAGAACCATAGTTGGTCGATGCCACTGCTGGTGGAGTTTTTATTCCCGAGGGTATCACCAGCCCAGTAGTCAGCACTTCTGTGTTGACATGAATTAGCATTGATATGTTCATAATTATAAATTAACTGTTTATAAAACTTTGAATTTTTGAAATACTAAGGGTTTTCTACCTCAGGAATAGATTACCTTAGCTGTATTTGGCAAAACTTTTAGGAATTTTTGGTCCTCAATGCTCTTCAACTTCGTACTTTTATTTGGCATTTTTAACTTTTTTGATTCGAGCGTCACTGATGAGTCTTTTGAAGACGAAACGCGCGTCTGGCGTAAATACAAAATTTGAATCCTGGTATCTATGATGAGGTTATTGACTCTGCACCATATAGAAGACCAATAGCTAGCAAAATTAGGAACATCAAATATAACCAGTAAAGGAGTAGAAAAGTTGCTTAAGCATATATATGCATTCAAAGCAATAAGACCTGACGCCATCCATTCCCGAGTATTGAATGAAATGTGAACAGAACTATCAGACATCATAGTTCACTACTCAAAATTGAATGGATCAATTGTGGTACAATCCCTGATAAATGGAAACAGGCGAATATATGCCCTCTCTTCAAACAGAACGATAGATCCATACCCAGTAATTATTGACTAGTATTACTACTTTTAGTAACCTGTATTACATATAATTTATGAGAACACATCATATGTTCAACATATCATGACTAGTCCCTCCCCCCCTCCTTACGACACTTACGACGGAGAAATCCTGAATAATCATAGTTCTGTTCTTTATTCCATAGGTATTTCAACCAAAGATGAAGAACTGGATATTCCTTCACTGTATTGACAATCTACATTTCATACGTGCATTTGCCAATAACGTTGTATTGCTGCCTCTTCTAAGTATCCACGAAACACCACTGAGACATCAACTTAATCATCAATTTTATCAGCAAATCAAAGTACATAAAGTAAGTGTGAAACTACCTACTCCAGGGCGGTGTGAATCAGATATGGACACAAAAAAAAAAATCTAAAGATTTGTTAGAGTACATACAATCAAAGTCTCTTTCCTCTTACAATAGTTTCAAACCAAAATACAAATTGAAAGAATTGGTCCTACTTTGTTTCATAAAAAAGAATGACCAACGTAAATTATATTGTCTTAGGGAGGGATGAATCGTACTTTGTAAAACAAATCACTCGGATAGATAACAGATTTCTCTGAAACTGACATTATCAAATTGTTAGATTTCTTGATTGACAAAATATTTGTTATGTTTGGAGGACGTGTGTTTCAACTAACAGTCGTCGTTCTCGTGACAACTAACTTCTTATTCTTGCCTACTTGTTCTATTATTAGAAGTGTTACGAAATGGTATATATTCGACGCTGATGTTGACAAATTAGACTTTAAATGCGGGTATCGTATCAAAGCACACAAGTTTTTTTTTTATTTAAAGATTTAAATTACCTGTGTATCAATTGAATCTTGTTTTTAAACATTATTGTACTGATGTCCACGTATATGTGTTCCGTATAACAGACGTCCCTTTGAAAACTTATTATAGACAATTTCATTATATCAATATTCATTATGGAACAAATATCATATAATAATTATTTCGTGGGGAATAAATTACATTGACGGTACCAATTTTTCTGCACTAGATGCGCATTTTGGCAATGTCTCTTCAGTGATGCTCGATAAATAAAAATGATAAGTCCCAAACTATTTTTTTTCCTATTGGTACACTAACAGGATGCAAGGGTATTGCAGAAAAGATATAAAATCCAGGAGAAAGCCGAGAAAAAGGAGTAATGGATGAGAGAAAAAAATCCCCCGCCAGCCCTTAAAAATTAAAGCAATAATGTACTTGCCAATTTTCATTTTTGCGATTTCAAAATCAATCAAAGGCGTCATCAACTTAGAGCTACATGTAGATCAAGAGCAGAAAGAATAAAATGTAAAACATGAATTAAGAATCTTTGGAAAAAGACATCCTATAAATAGTCCTGCAAAGTTTTTTAATTCTAAGGTATGGAATTGTCTTACCCGTTTGACCAGCTTTCAAACAGTTAGAAAAGGACTCCCTGTCATATACCCTCTAATGCATGTATGTAAAATGTGACTCGTTTTTCGCCGGTTTAACATCCTAAATACATATCCCTGCATATTTCTCATTAAAGTTTCTGTTTATGCTGCGAGTGCACAAATAGATGCTTATAGATACCGATTCTTTGTGAAATCTATGCACTACATACTTCTTAGTTGACAACAGAAAATTGATAACTACGTGAAGGTTGGCATAAAATGACCACAGCGTTAGCGGCAATTGACCGCAAATTTCGTACCATTTACAGACCACACACGGAGCCTCGGGCACAATTTTACTCCAGATACCGGCATTCCATACTACGCAGGGTTTTGTGGACAATAGGAATCATACAAGATTCACACGCAGTAGTTTCCTAGGACAACAGGATGATACTCAACAGTTAAATTTACTACCTTCAATTAGCCAGGTATGGAATTAGATGTTCCCCAAGATTTTGTCATTTTAGGTAAAAAAAAAGTATACACCGCATGTCGTTCTCCGCTCGTTACCCTCTAAAGGCGTCATCAACTTAGAGCTACATGTAGATCATGAGCAGAAAGAATAAAATGTAAAACATGAACTTGTGATTATCGTCCGGGTGTCAGCTGTATATGCGGACCAGGCTATTACGCGATTAAAAATTTTCGAAGTAAATGGAAGCGTATGGAAGCATCCGAAAAATATCTTCCAGACTGTAGAGCTTTGTGCTGGTTTAGTAGAGATTGATTGATTGTTGTTTGTTTTTCGTCCAGTGACAAATAGTTCATGCATTTTCGAGACGTGGTTCAGTAGTGGAGTGACAAATTGATATGTTCCAAGAACAGCAATTAATATAAAAAAAAATCGAACTGGCTTAGATTAAAAAACCATCAATAGCGACAGACCATTTAAAATTAAAGAGGTGTTTACCCGAGGTCAGAACTTTTGAACGGGTTGCACACAATGCAGAATCGACTTATTATATAATATGAAGAAATCAAGCTGGTGTGCGGGTGGACGTGCAGGCGAGCGGAAGAAAAGGGTACCCACTTTTAAACTTTGCACAATGCATGTAGCTACATGTACATAGAAAATGTGCAACTCTTTTTTATGAGTTCATTTTGGATATAGTTTGCTGGGTTTTTTTTCAGAGGTTGAAACTTTGTGAATTTTTGGTAATTGTACATATGACCAACATGACACCTCTTTGGCCTCACTAAAATGATTTTATGCATAGTAATCTGTTAATACCTACTCTGCAATTGCTTCATGTCCTTTATATTATTTTCATGTAAAATGTGTCTAGTTCGACCCATTGAATTAAGCGCCTTCATATGGAGTTTATATCTCCTAGTTGATTCGATATTCAAAAGCTTGCATTGCCTATCATGATTCTCTTGATTGATGGTTGTTGCTTATAAGAATCTATTAAATCAAGAGTTCTAAGTGTCGAAGTTGAAAGCATCCCTTCGATAAGCCATCATCAAAAGATAGAAGAACACAGAGTAGGCTAATACTTTTGCCGAAAGGACTAAACAATCAAGCCCATATTCCAATACTTGAAAATATCCAAAAGAATCACCAAATCTATGCATAAATACTATCTCCTCAGACCCCCAACCAAAAATAGACTCCCTCAAATTCATCTCTATCCCGAATACTATAAAGGAATGGGGCTCAATATAATCTGACATTTTCAACAAGATAGAATCTCCTACATACCAAGTCAAATCATTTGCGAATATTGTTAGGGCGGGAGGTATTGGATTAATCGCTACATAACGGATATGCGGTGTAATTAATATGTCTATCGGACGAGTCACGTACCATGCATATCAAGATCAACATGAAGAGATCTGAAAATCACGAAATTAGAATGTCACGTGGTCAATGAACAATGAACATGATGCCAAGGCCAGATGAACCTTGTCTACCGCACGTGTGCACCTTGCAATCATCCCATCTGAGACTACTATATGTGTTATAGTAGTCTCAGATCCCATGCATCAAATATAGTTGACATGTTGCTTAAAGTATATAAGAAACGAACATTATCACGAAAAATTTACGTTGACCAATGAACAATGAAAATGAGGTCAAGGTCAGACGAACCTGTCAGAACGTGAGACATGTACACCACACAATCATTATTTATACAAAATAAGTAGACCTAACGCTTATAGTACATGAGAAGCAGACCTTACTATAAAAACAACACTGACCAGTGAACCTTGAAAATATGGTCAAGTTCAGATGAAACCTACCAGACAGTTAAATACACCTTACAATCATTTCAATCACCAAATATAATTGACCTACTGCTTATAGTATCTGAGAAACCACCACCAAAAATAAGCCTTGATCACTCATCCATGAAATGAGGTTGAGGTCAGGTGAACCCTGTCTGACAGACGTGTACCAACAATATTTATCCTATTAGTCATAATAAGTCAGAAATTTACGCGACAAAAAAACTATATATTCAATAAACCATGAAGATGAGGTCTAGGACAATGGAATTATGATGGATGCAAACTTTTTAACGTATAACACATCAGCATACCAGGTTTAAAGCATCCATGTCTTATATCCTCTGAGATTAAAGTTGTATACAAATAGTTTACGCTGCCATTGGATTGTAATCCTTATATGTTGTATTCTATGAATTGAATCCAAGAGGTGCTTGAAAAAATCCCAAACATTACAAGAAATTCTTTAGACCATATTTATACATACCCGACTTGCTTTATTTCAATCTTAGAAGAATTTCTTTGGTAAACCCCTTTGTTAAAATATATTTAAAAAATTCATCCTTACGTTTTTTTAACATTTCGGACAACAACACACTTTTTTCCTTATAGACCCTGGACCCACCCCTGCAAACCTTTTGTTTTAAAGATATTTAAAACAAGATAAGTGTTGTCTCATGAATATTCACGCATTTTTTTTTACCATCAAAAATTATGTGAAAGTTGTGTCAAATATTTTAAACATATTTATAGTATATACCAGCTTTATTTACTGCTAGTGATTTCATAGGAATACACACACCTTAAACGTTTTGAGAATTAAAAAAAAATTTAATTCGAATTGATAAGTAAAAAAAGAATTTTATTTGATTGGAGTTGAATGAGAGCCTGATATCACTCACCTATAATTTCAGTTTCAGGCATTTGACTGATTTGTAGATCTTACTTTGCTGAACAATTTTGTCATTTACACTTTCTCTCTTTCTGTAATAATATTAAAGATATTACATAACCTAAAACCGTAAAATTTCATAAAAAATAACTATTTCTGGATAGTAACCCATCAATAAGTTGTCTTATTGGTCTGAAGGTTACTTGACAGGTAGATCTAAACCTGTTTAACACTTTCACCTATGTCAGTTTAGCTCTTACTGCGTTTTTGAGATGAAAGCCAAAAACTTCATTTGTTCCTATGTTCTATTTTTAGAAACTGCCACCATGTTTTTAAATGGATATAATCCCCAAATACAATCTATAAACTAGATACCCTAAGGAACATTCAATTAAAGTTTTTAAGTATTTGGCCAAGTAGTTTTAGAGTAGAAGATTTTTGAAAAAGTAATTAGACTTTCACAAAAAAATGTAAAAAACAACGTTTTAAGGGCAATAACTCCTTATGGGGTCAATTGACTATTTTGATCATGTTGACTTATTTTTAGATCTTACTTAGCTGAATATTTATTGCTATTTATACTTTCTATCTATTATAATATTAAAGAAAATAACCAAAATCAGTAAAATTTAATAAAAATAAACAATTTCCAACAGTAACCCAACAATGGGTTGTCGAACTTGTCTGAAAATTTCATTACAGATAGATCATGACCCATTTATCACTTTAACTCCCTTTCACTTTTGCTCTAACTGCTGTAGTTTTTAAGATATAAGCCAAAAACTGCTTTTGTCCCCTATGTTCTATTTTTAGCCATGGCAGCCATGTTTGTTGATGGATCAAAACTTCGGATACAATTTATAAACAAGATACCCTAAGGAACATTCAGTTAAAGTTTGGAAGTATTTGGCCCAGTAATGTCAAAGAAGAAGATTTTTGAAAAAGTAATAGACTTGCATGAAAAAATGTAAAAAATAAATGTTTCAAGGGCAATAACTACTTGAGGAGTCAATTGACTATTTTGATCATTTGACTTATTTGTAGATCCTACTTATCTGAACATTTTTACCATTGACACTTTCTCTCTATCGATTATAATATTAAAGATAATAACCAAAAAACAGTAAAATTTCATAAAAATAAACTATTTCGGACAGTAACCCTACAATGGGTGGTCCAATTGGTCTGAAAATTTCATAGCAGATAGATCTTGACTTATTCATCACTTTAACTCGAGTCACTTTTGCTCTAACTATATAGTTTTCGAGATAAAAGCCAAAAACTGCATTTGACCCGTATGTCCTTTTTTAGCCATGGCGGCCATGTTTGTTAATGGATCAAAATTTCAGATACAATATATAAACCAGTTACCCTAAGGAACATTCAGTTAAAGTTTAGAAGTATTAGACCCAGTAGTTTCAGAGGAGAAGATTTTTAAATGTTAATTAGCAAACATGATGAACAAATTGTGTAAAATTGTCTTTAAAGGGCAATAACTTCTTAAGGGGTCAATTGATTCATAATAACTTTTTTGTAGATCTTACTTTGCTGAACATTTTTGCTGTTTACAGTTTATCTTTATCTTCAACAATATTCAAGATAATAACCAATAAAATGCTCCACAGGGCGCAGCTTGATACGACTGCAGAGGTCGAACCCTGAACAGTTGGGGCAAGTATGGAAACAACATTCAAGCTTGATACAGCTCTGAATTTGGATTGTGATTAAATATTTGACACAGAATAGGTTTCTGACACAGAATGAATGTGGTCTAAGAACCTAAAAATTTTAAACTGGACATTCACCTATAATGGTCCAATATCCAAAATCTAAATACATGGTTAGATTCAGCATATCAAAGAACCCCAAGAGTTCAATTTTTGATGAAATCAAACAAAGTTTAATTTTGGACCCTTTTGACCTCAATGTGGACAAAGTTGATAACAGGGCCCAAAAATCAAAAATCTAAATACATGGTTAGATTCAGCATATCAAAGAATCCCATATATTCAATTTTTGTTGAAATCAAACAAAGTTTAATTTTGGACCCCGATTTGGACCAACTTGAAAACTGGGCCCATAATCAAAAATCTAAATACATGTTTAGATTCAGTATATCAAAGAACCCTAATAATTCAATTTTTGTTAAAATCAAACTAAGTTTAATTTTGGACCCTTTGGACCTTAATGTAGACCAATTTGAAAACGGGACCAAAAATTAAGAATCTAAATACATGGTTAGATTCGGCATATCAAAGAACCCCAATATTTCAATTTTGATGAAATCAAACAAAGTTTAATTTTGGACCCTTTTGACCTCAATGTGGACAAAGTGATAACGGGCCCAAAATCAAAAATCTAAATACATGGTTAGATTCAGCATATCAAAGAACCCCATATATTCAATTTTGTTGAAATCAAACAAAGTTTAATTTTGGACCCGATTTGGACCAACTTGAAAACTGGGCCCATAATCAAAAATCTAAATACATGTTTAGATTCAGCATATCAAAGAACCCTAAGAATTCAATTTTGTTAAAATCAAACTAAGTTTAATTTTGGACCCTTTGGACCTTAATGTAGACCAATTTGAAAATGGGACCAAAATTAAGAATCTAAATACACGGTTAGATTCGCATATCAAAGAACCCCAATAATTCAATTTTGATGAAATCAAACAAAGTTTAATTTTGGACCCTTTGGACCTCAATGTGGACCAATTTAAAAACGGGGACCAAAATCCAAAAACTTAATACACGGTTAGATTCAGCATATTAATAATTCAAGAATAAAACCCCATTGAAATTGGTCAAGAAATAAGCAATTTATACAAAGTATCTTCTTTTGCACAATACTGTGCAATTGAATATTTCTTGCAATTGCGCAATACTGTGCAATTGAATATTTCTTGCTATTGCGCAATACTGTACAATTGACAATTTCTTGCTATTGCGCAATATTGCGCTATTGGATATTTCTTGCTATTGCGCAATACTGTGCAATTGAAGATTTCTTGCTATTGCGCAATACTGTGCAATTGAAAATTTCTTGCTATTTCACAATACTTAATATATTAATTTACACATCCTGTTTGGTGTGTATCTCTTGCCTTATCATTATTATTTGCTTTTATATATAAATCAGAAATTTAATAATAAAGTTTTGGCAAATTTCAATATACATAATTTAAAAGCAGTTTAGGTGAGATAAACAAAAAGCTTCATCAGCAATATTTTATATTGGCAAATTTCAATGAAGTTCATTAAACTAAAGTTATTGGCAAATTTCAATAGAATTTATTAATAATAAAGTTTTGGCAAATTTCCAAAATAAATAATTTAAAAGCAGTTTAGATGAGATATTCAAATGAGTTTCAATTACCAACCTTACACTGCCTTTTAAATTATGTTTTGTACTTAAGTAATTATCCATTAACCTGCAAACCCTTTTCCCCCCTTTTTTGCACCTTATTCCTTAACACTTTGAACCATAACTCCCAAAGACAATTCTTACCATCCCTTTGTGGTATTCCAATATCCAAAATCTAAATACATGGTTAGATTCAGCATATCAAAGAACCCAAAGAATTCAATTTTTGATGAAATCAAATAAAGTTCAATTTTGGACCCTCTAAACCTCAATGTGGACCAATTTGATAACGGGGCCCGAATATCAAAAATCTAAATACATATTTAGATTCAACATATCGAAGAACCCCATATATTCAATTTTTGTTGAAATCAAACAAAGTTTAATTTTGGACCCCGATTTGGACCAACTTGAAAACTGGGCCCATAATCAAAAAACTAAGTACATGTTTAGATTCAGCATATCAAAGAACCCTAATAATTCAATTTTTGTTAAAATCAAACTAAGTTTAATTTTGGACCCTTTGGACCTTAATGTAGACCAATTTGAAAACGGGACCAAAAATTAAGAATCTAAATACATGGTTAGATTCAGCATATCAAAGAACCCCTATAGTTCAATTTTCGATTAAATCAAACAAAGTTTAATTTTGGACCCTTTTGGCCCCTAATTCCTAAACTGTTGGGATCAAAACTCCTTTTGGCCCTAAATTCCTAAACGTTTAGGGCAATTACCCCAAACTCAAACCCAGCTTTCCCTTTGTGACATGGAACCTTGTGGAACAATTTCATAAAGATCCATACACTTACACACAAGTTATTGTCCTGAAACTAGAAAATGCTTGTTTTTGCCCTTTTGGCCCCTCATTCCTTAAATTTTGAGGCAATTACCCCCAAAATCAATCCCAGCCTTCCCTTTGTGGTATGGTACCTTGCAGTACAATTTCAGAGAGATCCATACACTTGAACACAAGTAATTGTCTGGAAACTAGAAAATGCTTATTTTGGCCCCTTTTGGACCCTTATTCCTAAACGTTTTAGGCAATTACCCCAAACTCAATTCCAGCTTTCCTTTGTGATATGGAACCTTGTAGTACAATTTCAGAAAGATCCATACACTTACACACAAGTTATTGTCATGAAACTAGAAAAATGCTTGTTTTTTGCCCCTTTTTTGGCCCCTAATTCCAAAAATTTTGAGGCAATTACCCCCAAAAATCAATCCCAGTATTCCCTTTGTGATATGGAACCTTGTGGTACAATGTCAGAGAAATCCATACACTAACACACAAGTTATGTCTGGAAGTTACCAAAATGCTTATTTTTGGCCCCTAATTCCTTAACTGTTGGTACCATAACCCCCAAAACCAATCCCAACCTTCCTTTTGTGGTATTGAACCTTATGGTAAAATTTCATAGAGATCCATTCACCTAAACTAAAGTTAGAGTGCGAAAACCAATGTGTCTTAGGACAACGACGACGACGCCGGACGACGACAACGCCAACGTCATACCAATATACAACCGCAATATTTTTTGCGTTCGTATAAAAACTGCAAAATCTCCTCAAAATTACCAATTTAGTGGCAGCAACCCAAAAATGGGTTGTTCGGTTGGTCTGAAAATTTCAGGGCTGATAGATCTTGACCTATTGAACAATTTCACCCCTGTCAGATTTGCTCTAAATGTTTTAGTTTTTTAGACATAAGCCATAAACTGCATTTGACCGCTATGTTCTAGTTTCAGCCATGGTGGCCATGTTTGTTGATGGATCAAAACTTCGGATACAATTTATAAACTAGATACCCTAAGGAACATTCAGTTAAAGTTTGAAGGTATTTGGCCCAGTAGTTTCAGAGGAGAAGATTCTTGAAATAGTTTACGACGACGAATGCCAAGTGATGGCATAAGCTCACATGGCCCTTTGGTCCAGGTGAGCTAAAAATGTGTCCACCTAATGTTAAATGGGTGCTTCCTTACTATTACCAAAACCAACAACTGTCTAAATTCTGAAGTTAATATATCCAAGTATACTTAAGTCATTGACAACATGTGAAAATTTGCCTAAAATCTTACTGTTAAAGTACCATAACTGTTAAAGTCCCATAACTCTGGAACAACAAATGAAAATAATCAAAATCAAAATGGAAGATTCTTTCATCAATCGATCAGCAGTGTAATGTTTTAAGTAAATTGATTTAAATTTAACTGGATTTAGTGTGCAGGATGTGATAATTTGCCTTGAAAATGACATCAAAAGTCTAATAACAAAAACTGAAAAGGAGCTTTCTTTTATCAATCCCAACAATAGCATACAGTTTTAAGTAAATTGATCAAAGCGCACTCAAGTTAGTGTGTGATAAGAGAAAAAAAGCCTTAGATCTGGTGGTTAAAGTCCTGTAATTTGTTCTGTCGATGACAGACAAGTAACAAAACTGAAGTATTAAACCTGGCTGCGATGAACGTTGTTCCACTTTTGTTTTGGTAACTAAAATATCATCTGATACCAGGCTTTTTATTTGGTAAGCCAGACACATGTTTCTTCTACATAAGTCTCATCATTGGCAAAACCTGACAAAACTTTGACTTTGTACAGATTTTTGAAAAGTAAACGCAATCAACAAAACAGATTGTTTCTGCATACCTAAGAATAATGACTATTGAGAAAACTGGCAGTACAAAATTTGTTAGTACACAATGTAAATTCAATTCATTGAAAGGTACTAAGTACCTGCCATTCAAAATCGCCATGGGGAATTTTAAGTGCAAGATGACCAAATGATGCTCTTATATTGTCATAAGTGTTCTTAATCTACTCCTTTATTGTTTGAATGTGTATATATGTGCTTAAACACCCTTTTAGGTCATTTGAATGCCTGTTTTAAGGTCTTCAGTTTATATAATAAAGAATTTCAAAATTCACACCAACACCTCTCATGGGGATATCCCCATAAATCAGGATAGTTGGCAGGTCTGGACTACTTAAGTAGTTTCAGCTTTTGTAACACTGCTGGTTAATATCAATATCACGTTTTTCAACTATTTCTAGTCTACCTACAAATACATATGTATACATTGTAATAAATAATATTTCAAGTTGTTGTCAACCTCCTTTACGAAAGTTTAAAGATGTCTGATGTCAATATTGGAATGTACTCTAGCAAATATAAAACACCATTAAATATCTCCAAAAACTGCAACAGAGTCTAGAAGGTCAACTTTTTTCGTTTTTATGTTTTCAAGACAAGGGAGAATAAATCCAATAAAATTCAGTTGGCACTGTTTTTCTTAGTCAAGAATTGCATGAGTTAAAGTACTTACAAAACAAACTTTCACATAATTTATATTTCCAACCAACACAAAATTAAGATCTTTATGATAGTTTTTGAACTCAAACGAAATATTGTTGATATAAATTTGATCAAAATCTATAGAGAACTGTAAGGATGATAGCCATTGCATGGCAAAGGGTGGGACAATACCACACATTTCTGTGTCCCCATTTTAAATCTGACACAGAACAAAAACATTCTACAACATGAGAAGTTGAGAATATAGTTCACAGATTCTGCTCTCTTCATTAAATATTTACAAATCAACATCATTTGCTTCAATCCCTTCCATACTGCTCAAGATCTTTTTTTCTGCAACAAAACTACCCACATTAAATCTTTAACGAAAATTAAAGCTGTCATAAATTATTCCTTAATAAACAAAAGGGTCAAACAATGGTGATTTCATTTTTATTACAGGCGAAGATTACAAATAACCATGAAAATTATAATACTTTATTATAGACAATATAGTGTAGTATATCAAGTTAACAAGCAGTTAATGAAGATGAATAACAAATTATAGTTTTGATCATGTACAAAATCTTACATCAAAAGGTAATAACAAAGTTGGAACATTCATTCCTTTAGAAAACAATGATCATTTAAAGATGCTCTGCTATGATTTAAAATCATTTGACCACTTTCAGTTGTCAATTCTATTTGATTGGACATTTCAATATGTATGCAAATGCATTGTTTTTCTTTGTATCATACTCTTGTATTTGTAAAAAGTAAATGTCAATGTCATTCTATGCCTTTTCAGGCAATATAAATAATTATGTATACATTAAATTATCAAAACCCTATATAAGTACATGCTCCAAATAACAGTTTATTGCTATAAAATGTGGCAGATGCTAAATTTTACAAAGTATACCATGCAATCACTTAATTTTGTTGGTACCATCATTGAAACAAAAAATATCGTTCCCTGTCATTATAACTTGGGAAAATTAACAAGACACACAGAAATATCAACTTTTTTTCAGGATCAGTTTAAAGAAAATATATACAGAAGATTCATTTATTTACATGTGTACCAATTTTCATTGATTTAGGAAAAAAAATGTGGATTGTGTCCACATGTGGACACAGATGATGCCCCCGCTTGCATATCATAAAGTTATAAAGGGACATAACTGAAGAACGGTAAAAGTGACGCTACCCAAATTCAAACTTGATCTGAGTTTTGTGGTAATAAGCATTGTGTGTAAGTCTCGTAACATTTGGTTGAGGCAAACTTAAGTTAGAGAACGGAAACTAAACATTTTGCAATTTTTCCATTTATAAAGGTGCATTACTCCAGAACGGTTTGAGTGACGCCACCAATATTCAAACTTGATCTGTGTTTTGTGGTAAAAAGCATTGTGTATAAGTTTCATAACATTTGGTTGAGGCAAACTTAAGTTAGAGAACGGAAACTAAAAGTTTTGCAATTTTTCCATTTATAAAGGGGCATTACTCTAGAACGGTTTGAGTGACGCCACCAAAATTCACCCTTGATCTGTATTTTGTGATAATAAGCATTGTGTGTAAGTTTTATAACATTTGGTTGAGGCAAACTTAAGTTAGAGAATGGAAACTAAAAATTTAGCAATTTTTCCATTATAAAGGGGCATAACTCTAGAACCTTTTAAGTGACGCCACCAAAATTCAAACTTGATCTGTGTTTTGTGGTAATAAGCATTGTGTATAAGTTTCATAACATTCAGTTGAGGCAAACTTAAATTAGAGAACGGAAACTAAAAATTTTGCAATTTTTTCATTTATAAAGGGGCATAACTATAGAACGGTTAGAGTGATGCTACCAAAATTCAAACTTGATCTGTGTTTTGTGGTAATACGCATTGTTTATAAGTTTCATAACACTTGGTTGAGGCAAACTCAAGTTAGAGAAAGGAAACCAATTTTGGGACGTACGGACTTGCGTACAGACGGACAAGGGTAAAACTTAATGCCCCCTCCGCTACGGCCGGGGCTTAAAAACTTCTTTAATTAAGGATTTCTGATTTCATAGTTTCCCTTTTTAGCTTGGTTTTTATCAAAACAAATAATTAAGAAACATATGATATGGATTAAATCTGATACAGTCTTTAACTAAATTTTTACATTTTTTGGTGAATTTGATCACACATTGGTTACTATCTTAGATTTCCAATCAGCACAAAAAACATAAAGGAATAGGGGTTTAAAACAATATCCTAGAAAATCCTTCCACAATTAAAGTACTTTTTTTAACAGAAAATGTATATCTGATTTGACACCAGATTAAATCAAGAGCAGAAAAAAAGTGTCGTAGTAATATCTTGCACTCAGTAAACATATTTTGTCACCTAACTTGATCTTGTCTGAATGAATTTCGATTTTCAGGAAAAAGGTTAGCTGTATTATCTTAACTCATCTTCAGATCACAAGCTAGTTTTAGTCAAATATGTGGCAAACAATTTTCAATGATTCCACCATGTAAATTTAAAGTTTTCAACAAAACATACAAAAATTGTTTTTCAAAATCATCCCAATCATTTGCGTATTGATAATACAATTCTGCAATTCCAAGAAGAAAGTAACTTCAATCTTATTCCCTTGATGTACTATGATTAATGCAAATGAAATAAGTAAGGGAAAATTTGAGTTTTGAAAGTTAATTTATTCATTGGTCCTGTTATAAACAAAGCTACAAAAGAATTTCGTTATGAAAAAAAAGGATGGAATATACAATCAATAAATTTATAATTATTATTTACATATTTTCAATACTTTTCAGTTTACAATGTAATAAGATTATATCTTTATAAACTTAATTTTAGTCCCAGATCTATGATGGACCCTCATTAAACCATCAACTTCATAGTCATTAGTCAAACCTCATGCAGTTAGCATAATTTACATATAATCATGATATCTTTATAAGCAATTTGATTATGTTTTAAGTGCAGAATGAAAATAAATCAGATTTTGTAGCGATTCGTTTGAATCGTATATGAAAAGACAAATTGAAGAAGACGTTATAAAACACATTTGATGTTTATTCAAATATTTGGCTATTTTTTTTGTCCACATTATTGTAAAACTAAAAAGACAATACAATATGTTTGATCCATATCATTTCCATTACCAGAAATACTCTTTTACTATACGCTGCTTTCTCACGTCATTTAAACGTTTTATGGGCTAACTGGATCCCTGCATCCTTGAACTGAGAAAGTAATTGTGACTGCTTGACATTTTTCAAACACCTGTCTTTATTCTTATGCACATAATCCAAACCTGCCTAAAGAAATATATTAATTTTATCATTTAACAGTTATCGAAGCAGTCATAAGGAAGTTATCCCCATTAGAATATTCATCCCTTAGCTCAACATACTGAAGTAGATTTTATGCTCAACAAAGGCACAAATGACGTCAAATAACGTCACCTAAAACCAAACACTTTGAAGGAAAGATAAAGATTGGAATCAAGTGTATTCTAACAACTTTTTATTTTCAAGTTAGTCTGTTTTAATATTAAAATGAATGGTTATAGAAAAAAATATGAAATCTTAATTATCAAAGGACAAAAATCTTAGATATAACTACTGTTAATTACATATTTCTAGAATTGAACAAAGAACATTAAAAATCAATCGTAGTTTTTTTATGAAATATTATAAATCACTGATTGTCGGAAGTAAAATATACTTCTCATAAAAATTATCTTTTGAGAGAATTCTGGTTACATTTCAATAAGTCTGAACATATAAATAACAATGGCAAGGCACATTTGTGAATTTATAATTGTATGATATTCTAAATTTTAAAATCTCATACAAAATATATTTTATACAAATGTTTTACATCAAAAACTGAAAAAAACTTCATGTCTATATAAAATGAAAATGTGCATGGTATATAGAAATATAATTCTCAGTTATAACAATATGAATAATTCAATAAAAATATTTTTGTTCTTTTCTTTTGTACAATGTAAAATCTTTACATATGTATAATATATAAATCTTTACATATGTATATATCTCTTATATAAATATATAGAAAATGTAATAAAAATCTTGTAATAATCTACAAACTGTTTTATAAAACTATTTCAATCAGTAGGCACAACAATCAGGCTAAATGCATTCATGTGTGAAAACTGAACTTAATCTTCAGAAAAATTGAAGTTCAAATTAATCAATGAATAGTACAATTTTCAAACATTTGTTTATTTCAGAATATTTGGTTTTTGCCTTAACCACTTGTAAAATCCCACATCCATACACACACTTAACAAAACCTAAAGCTTTTATTGTTCCTGGTCTTAATGTGATAGTGAGGGGAGGTCTTCTTGTATGGTGAAGTTTCACCCTCTCCTATCAGTAAATAAAATTTCAAATAGATACAGGAATGTTTGATAAATTGGTCCAAGATCAAATAAATCAAATTATTTTTTTTAGAAAAATATAAAAAAAATGTGGTTATTGGAACACTAAAAAAATCATAATATAAAACATAAAGGGATGATTAATGAGATGAATATTCATGTCAAAATTAAACATTTTACTTTCCAGAAGCAAATACTTTATTTGTTGCATAGATTAAAAAACATCACAGTTTAAATACAAACATAATTTAATGAATTTTAAGATATATCATTTAAAAAAAAAAAAAAACAATTTAACTGTTTATGTTTGATTTGTTATATTAATTTGTTAGCTGTCAGAATTGAACCTGCAATTCTTATAATCTTAACACGATATCCAGTATTAAACACAATGTGTTCAATAGTAGATTTTAAATATATAGAGGAAATGGGAAGATTTGTTGTTCAGTCATCAATAATCCTATGGAAAGCAGTCATTCAAGACCACTCTAAACACATCAGGAATAAATCATGTGAATACTTGAATAGTTTCTATTGTATCTTTGACACAGTTCTATAGCACTTAAGATGCACTGCAAAAGTATTTATTTACATATTTAAGGTATAGAATATTACTGAAATATGCAGAATTAAACTGCAAAAAAAAACTCTTCAGAATATTCTAATGTATCATAGTAGTTTTATTTTTAGCTTTTCAGTTATGACGTGGGACTAATAAAACTTGTGTAGAATAAATGTCAGATAACAGTTATGCTACTTATAAATCACATTATTTGAATGTTCTATATACTGTTAATAACTGGCTTTCTTCTCCAATTTCACTGAAACAGTAAAAACAATGTAAACATCTCTAATAATCATCAGTTTCTTTGTAGTTGGGTTCAGCTGATACAAAATAGTCATCAAAGAAATTAAACAAGTATTCAAATGTTGGTCTGTTAGCTGGAACTTTGTCCCAACATTTCTTCATAATGTCATACATAGACTCGGGACACTTGTTTGGCTTCGATTGTCTGTATCCTCTCTCGATCTGCTCTAATACTTCTCGGTTTTGCATACCTTAATGAAAGAAAAAATTAAGGTTGAAAATTATAATTGATTGACTGATTGTTTATCATCAAGTACAGATGAAATCTACCAACTAGTAGACTTTTCTGCAGAATGAATATACCAACATGTCTCTTAGAGATATAATTATTAAAATGTAAGAGGTAGCTATAGGGCCAATTTCCCCTGATTTTTTTTCACAGAAGGGCCAATTTCAAAAAGTGATGAAAGAATAAAATTTACGATAAAAACAAGAAATAAAAATGTTTTTTGATCAATATCTCTATTTTCATATATTATGATATGTCTGAAAAATAATTAATTTTACCCCCAAAAAAAGATGAAAGTCAAATATGCGGAATTTACCGTGTTTTTAGGTTGGAAAAACAGGGAATCCCCTGAGAAGGACATTTCAAACCAAAACAAAGTTAGTCTTTTGTTGTTGTTGTAATTTATACAACTTTTTTTCCCAAAAATGAAATTGGTTTAGTGTGTCCTTTATACCTAAAAAACAACTTTTTTAACATGTTTAATAAAAAGTGGAACATCGCTAAATTGTACCTATAAAGCTGCTTAATAACACAGTTGTTTCTAAGAGTTGCTGTGGCACCATCGGTAGCGCAGAGAACTGTGAATGATAGATTGCTTTTTTTTAAGAAAGGGTTCAAATCTCATACAGATTTTTTTGCATTTTTTTTGCTAAAATATCAAATTGTTATGTTTCTATTATATTTTTTACTGATGTTTCTTTAATTCATAGAGTCATTAATGATAATTTTGACTATATATCATTTCATTAAAGAAAAAAATAATGTGTTGCTTGTTGTGTGCGTGCCTATTAATACTATCCATACTCTTGACTTACTTCCTATTCCTGTGTTTACATTTATTATATATATGTAAGGAACCATTGCCGTCAAACTGAAGTAGGTGCTCGTACATAACCAATAACACAACAATTGATTATATAGCAATAAAGCCCATGTTGTGTGTGTAATATACACAAGTCATAATTAAAAAAAGGCATAGGAGAAAAATTTGAAAACAACAACAAACAATTTTCTAAACCTTGAACAAGAACATTTTTGAAAAATGGTATTAAATGTAAAAATGCAGACAGCATTTTTTGCGCCAATCCACCAACTGTGTAGATACTATAGTACTGACATTGTAACAATTGTTCCTGCACCGGTACCTAAGTCATCAGAAGATAAAACAACACCACAGAACAAATCGATAACACACTACCAATCGTGACTGTAGGTAAAACATCAAGAAAATGTTGCATCTGTTGCAAAGGGTCCATTTGCTACAATGCCAGAAAAAAGGCCAGATTACAAGTGTTTGTAACACAAGGTGTTTGAGTACCAACTGGTGTTGGATGTTGTCCGGTTCAGATCGATGTTAAAACCTAAAAAAACCGAGACAGAGATATATAGATATATCCAGATTGAGGAAAACAACATCCCACTTAAATGCGTCCGATATTATTTGGCTTCTTGACATCTAAACAGAGACCGATCTTGAATCATATTAGCTGAATTATATCAAATAATTAGATTATTAAATGTGTTTTGTATTTATATTTAACCCCGTTTTTTATTATTATTTTAGTTTTAAGTTAAACAAAGCTATAAAATACATGTACGCTACAAATCAACAATAACACGCTAACTGAAGCAACATGTTTTTTTAAAACAAAATTAATTTTGAAATACTATTAGTTGATAATTCATATTTTAATGCTCCTCATGGCCGTAAAAAAAAAAAAAATCAATATTGTTTTTGATAAACCAAAAAATCAATAGTCTTGACCTTGTTTATTGTAGGAATACCTGTTCAAGGTATGAAAATAGATGATGTGACGTAATTTCATGTACTATAATTAGCATCTATCGGGCTATTAAAAAACATTTCACCTACCTAATCATATGAAAAAAAATTAGGGGAAAATGGCCCTACCTCTTTAAAAGTATTAAATATAAAATTTTTGTGAAAATAATGGTTTTTTTAGTTTGACTGTTCCTTTAAATTGTTTACTGCAGTTCAAATTTGACCCTGCAAGAAAAGATGAATTACCCTCATCAGAAATGACTTCTTTTGGAGTGTGTCATAGCCTGCAAAAATGTAAAACAACAGGTTTTTTTTTTTGTAATTAGTACCTATTCAAATGCAAATAATCTACAGATAAATATGAAATTGAGTATAATCTATTCAAATTTATTTTTTACAGCTTTTACCTGTTTCTGTGAAATGAAAAATAAAAAACTTCCTGTCCAATTCATTTTTTTGGTGACAGATAGATAAGATATATATACCGCTTTAATTTTAATATTTCCTTACAATAAAGCAAAATGAAATTATTTTACAAATTATATCTTTATTTGTATGAAATCTTATATTTACCAGGATATGGTATTTGTCCATGAGTGACAAGTTCTACCAGCAATATACCATAAGACCATATATCTGATTTGATGGTAAACTTTCCATATAATGCTGCTTCTGGTGCTGTCCATTTTATTGGGAATTTGGAACCTGTGAAAAATTAAAGGTCCTGATTATATAATGTATACAGAACAATTATAACAAAAGCTTACAGACATTAAAAAATAAAATAAAATTTATGCATTTTTTTTTTTAAAGAATTTTATTGGTTCATTAAATAAAGTATTCAAACTGATTTATGTTGAAAGATTTTAATAATCTGACATCAAATCAATTACAATTGTACATAATTTGTCATTCTTATATGAAGTGCTTCTTTACATTCTTTACAGTATACAGAACACCTTCTATATTATTTTTTTTCATAATTTTTCCTTTTCAATAGGATTGATATACAATCTTTGCCTTAAAAATTTTGAGCAACTAACATAAATAGCCAAGATACACGAGTACTGGTCTGGAGCATAAGGCTGGTGAATAAAGACAAAGACTGGATATATGTTATAACTAAGGTATAGTACCATGTTTTGGGTTATATTCATCATCTTCAATGATCTTGGCCAATCCAAAATCAGCTACTTTAGCTACATTATTATCACCAATCAAAATGTTTCTAGCAGCTAAATCTCTGTGAATAAACTTCTTGGCCTCTAAGAAACCCATTCCACTTGCAATCTGTAAAAATAACAATAAAATACAACTTGAGTAAATTTCCTTATTTCTTAAAGGTTCCAATATTTTCTGCCATGTTTTATTCTCTGTTTAAGAATCTAAACCATTTTGAAAAAGTTTACAATGAAATGTATAAGAATATGTATATAGCCATTTTCAATGTAAGTGCCCACACTTCTTAATCCTGCTGTACTTTGTGGGCTTTTTGTTTGCTTGTCAAGTTCTTTAAGCAAAGTTGAAAATAAAAACAAACAGTAAGAGCTGTTTCTTTGCCCATGACAATTGCCAAATTTGTTTATAACTGATACATGTATACCATCACACTGTATATAACTGATACATGTATACCATCACACTGTTTATAACTGATACATGTATACCATCACAATGTTTATAACTGATACATGTATACCATCACACTGTTTATAACTGATATGTGTATACCATCACACTGTTTATAACTGATACATGCATACCATCACACTGTTTATAACTGATACGTGTATACCATCACACTGTTTATAACTGATACATGTATACCATCACACTGTTTATAACTGATACGTGTATACCATCACACTGTTTATAACTGATACATGCATACCATCACACTGTTTATAACTGATACGTGTATACCATCCCACTGTTTATAACTGATACATGTATACCATCCCACTGTTTATAACTGATACATGTATACCATCCCACTGTTTATAACTGATACGTGTATACCATCACACTGTTTATAACTGATATGTGTATACCATCACACTGTTTATAACTGATATGTGTATACCATCACACTGTTTATAACTGATACATGCATACCATCACACTGTTTATAACTGATACATGCATACCATCACACTGTTTATAACTGATACGTGTATACCATCCCAATGTTTATAACTGATACATGCATACCATCACACTGTTTATAACTGATACATGCATACCATCACACTGTTTATAACTGATACATGCATACCATCACACTGTTTATAACTGATACATGCATACCATCACACTGTTTATAACTGATACGTGTATACCATCCCACTGTTTATAACTGATACGTGTATACCATCACACTGTTTATAACTGATACATGTATACCATCCCACTTTATAACTGATACATGTATACCATCACACTGTTTATAACTGATACGTGTATACCATCACACTGTTTATAACTGATACGTGTATACCATCACACTGTTTATAACTGATATGTGTATACCATCACACTGTTTATAACTGATACATGCATACCATCACACTGTTTATAACTGATACATGCATACCTTCACACTGTTTATAACTGATACATGCATACCATCACATTGTTTATAACTGATACGTGTATACCATCCCACTGTTTATAACTGATACATGTATACCATCACACTGTTTATAACTGATACATGTATACCATCACACTGTTTATAACTGATACATGTATACCATCACAATGTTTAACCTTTATTAATCCAGTGTTGTTTTTTTTTCAATTTAAAAAAAGGTTTCAAATAAAAAAAAGACTCAATTTTCTTTTAATACAATGCAAAAGTAATCCTACTTTTTACTAATTTTTTTTTTATCATATCTTTTAAAAGATTAACACCTAAAACTAAAGCAGAATATATGTAAGAGTCTTGAAGTAAATGCGATGAAACAGTCAATGCAAGTTTATTGATGCTATGAATCTAGTGTGAATAATTGCGACATTTTGAAAAAAGGGCTCCAACTTTTAAGACATCTCAAAATGACCCGAAATTGAGTGAAAAATTTCTGGATCCTTGTGTAAGACATAGTGTACGGACATCGTACACTTTCTTGATGAGAACTTTCAGTTTTCTTTGTACCTTATACTATTCTACCTTGTTTCACAAAGAGTATACTTAGTAAGAATGTCAGAATTAAGAATATGTCACATTCAATAGAACTTTGTTGCAACACTGTTTATTTTGTTATCTTGAGAAAAATATATTTTGCAATTAAAGAAAACGGTTGCGCCTTTGACAGAATGTGCGTATTAGTCTCCATGTTGAAACTTGTAAAAAAATTAAAAAGAAAACAAAATTTTTAAAACAAGAATATATGGTCATTATTCAACATTTCGATGATTTTGAAATAATAAATGCATTCAAAAAATTATGAATTTACAGAAACTTAACCCAGAATTTGAACCTGAAAAATGTATGGACACAGACACAGAGAGGAAAACAATATGCCCCCTACTATCATATCATAAGATTTAAATTATGAATCATGTAAAAAATACTGACTTACTTATTCACAACAAAGTGAATGGTTTTACTTGAATGTAATAAATCAAGTTTTAAAAATACATTATTCTGCACCCTGTATATAACAGTGTCAATATTATTACCTGTGCAGCAATATCAACTAACTGTGGGAATTTCAACTGTTGTCCTTCATCTGAACGTAGATGGTCCAATAGACTGCCCTTTGACATTAATTCTGTTACAATATATATAGGTTCACCATCGGAACAAACAGCATATAGTCTTACTAACTTATCATGTTTACATTGCTTCATGATGTATGCTTCAGCTAAGAAAGCATCTGTAGACATTGTTCCTGGTTTTAAGGTTTTTATAGCTACTGGCGTTGTCTTGTTCCATGTACCTTGCAAAATAAATAAAACATTATGAAGAAATTACAAATGTTATCTTTTCAATTCAAGTTTCTATAACATCATAACAGTATTCAAAAGCACTGACTTAAAGGAGTTTGGGAATGATGAAATTCTCTTGTGATTATAATTATAGCATACTACAAACAAAAGATAACAGGAACTACCTGATACCAAAAGATAACAGGAACTACCGGATACCAAAAGATAACAGGAACTACCTGATACCAAAAGATATTAAACAGTACAACACATCACACTAAACACAAACAACCCACTTCTTTTGAGACCAACAAAGAATGGTCTAATATCCTGGTATGTTAAACCAGTTTTACATGCACACACACACCTTATCCTTTGCCTATCTAGAACATCCTGACTTGGTATGTTAAACCAGTTTTACAAGCACACACCTTATCCTTTGCCTATCTAGACCATCCTGACTTGGTATGTTAAACCAGTTTTACATGCACACACACCTTATCTTTTGCCTATCTAGACCATGTGTGGTAAAACATTTTTGTCATTTAGTTTTAAAACATAACAAGGAATAAACTGTGGTTCATAAGTAATTACTTGGAAACGACATTAAGTGCCATTTTACAATACATCAAGGACCATAACTCCTGAACAGTAAAAGTGAAAATTGTCAATAATTAACTTGACCTCTATTTTGTTATCAGTAACAATATATTATATTTTGAAAACTATTGGAAGAAGGGTTGATAATGATAAGTTATCAAATGGAAACTACATTAAGTGCCATTTTCAAATATATCAAGGACCGTAACTCCTGATCGGTATAAGTGCAAATAGTCAATATCAAACTTGACCTCTATTTTGTCATTAGTATCGACATATCAAAATTTGAAAAGAATTGTCTGAGTGGTTCATAAGTTATTGCAAGGAAACTGTTGGCAACTGCCCAGGCGTCACCCCCAGTTCTTCACTAATTTAATAACTTAATTTTTTCTTGTGGAAAACCCAGTTAAAAGTCAAAAATACAATCAAAAACCTGCACAGCGGTTGAAGGATGTGTTCCCTGCTAAGTTTAACCAAAGATTAAAAAATTATTATATGCTGTTTCTCATAAACTTGCTCTATTTAGAATATTCATAAAGATTGGTCAGTTCATAGTTTGAATTTAAAATGTCTTGATCTGTTGACATGTCTTCCTTCCCATGTGTTCTTTGTGAGCTAACATTATAAAAATCTGGTTCTCTTATATAGTAGGATTTATATTCATATCGTATAAGCAAGATCACCTAATCTAACTATCTGTCATCATCTTTAATGAATTAATCTGCTAAATACCTGCTAATGTCATTTCTTGTAACATAAGATTTATGCTATGCATTGAATTAACATAATACATTTTTTTCTACAAAAAAGAATTAACTGATTGTTTGAGTATACCTCTCCACACTTCACCAAACTGTCCAGCACCAAGTTTGATATCCATTGTTAAAGCATCTCTTGAGATTTCCCATGCATCTTTGGTATCTCTAGACAAATCATCCATAACTGGCTTTGGTTTCTGACACGGTTCAATTAGCTGACGACACAGACCATCTGGACCTTCTGTAATTGGATTTTAAAAGAAAAAGAAATTAAGCATAGTTCAGGAAGGTATAAAACGAAAATTCAGGTGGCTAATATGCCATATTGTTATTTGTGTGAAAAATCCTGATGAAAAAATCATTTACAAAAGCCTCCAAGCCCTTCCCATCCCCTCAAAAAATGAAATAACCATCATCTGAGCAGTCACGAAAATATCAAAAACCAATGAAATGATATGTAGATCTTACAATTTTGATGTTTAAGGTTTTATTTTATCCATTATTGTCATTGTTTAAAATAAAAATCCTCATCACAGGTAAATGAATGCAATCCTCTGACAATTTGATGGATTAACAGTAGATCTTGACTTCCCATCTTTCTTGCTCCAGTCAGATCTACTATAGCTTTCAAAATAATTGACAATTATTTGCTTTTCAGCCCTATTTTCTGTTTTGAGTCAATGGTGGCCATGTTGGTTGATAGATATCAATGTTGTTTATTACTTACGTGAATAATGATTTACCAGCTCTGGTAGTGAGCTCATTACTCTTCTTGCTGCTATGTAAAAACCGCCATTATTATCCATGTTACGGATCTTGTAATGTTTAACAGTTGGTCCTTTAACTTCATCATTGTCACGTACAGATAATACATAGTTACCTAAAATAACAAGGTCAATGTTTACTGTTCTTATCCAGTGTTGTTCTATTTGAAGAATGAAATGCCATATGCTTTCCAACTATATCCAAAAATTCAGCCTATCAACTGACAAGCTTTCCATTCCTTTTAGTCTAATCAATGTGGTGTTAGTTATTTGCCAGCAAGGCTCGACTTTCTAAGTGTGTTTTGATGTATATATAATGTGAAAATGCTATCTTGTTTTCTTTAGTTGCCTGTAAGATTAATATTATGTTCATATTTCTAAAAACATTGTGTGAAAAAGAGTTTTTGTCAAAGTTGGTTGCCATGAATAGAATTATTTTTTTTTAGATTTAAACATCATACAGCTAGTGCTAATTTTGTATGTTGTGTGTCAATCCATAAATGTTTTATTTCTTTTTTATTTGGAAGCCATATATACTGTAGATTGAAATGGCCAATGTATTTCTTCATTCTTTTAATGAAAATAATTGCTTTAAACTGTGTTTGAATATCAAATGAAAATTCAAAATAGAATACAGCAATTCTGACAAGCTTAATTCCATTCCAATGTTGTACCTCCCCTCCCATTACCCTGGAAAAGGAAGATAAAGGAAGACACCGTTATTGTGTCGCAGCAAAATATAGCTGAAATATGATTGGATGAGGTTGGCATTCCTGCTTGTGAAGCATAGCAAAGAATTTATTGCACCACAACTGACATCATAGCATTTTCACAGATAGATTGAAATAAGCACAGGTTATCCCCTTTTGAAAAAGAATGACCTAAATAAAAACAAATTACAGACCTGTCAGTTTTCTTCCAATTTTGTCTAAAATTTTTAAAAAGGTTTTTGAATTACACTTGTCTGATTATTTCGAGAAAATATTGAATCCCTTTTTATGTGCTTATTAAAGTGAACATGAATGTCAGATCACACTGCTAAGATTGCTGGAAGACTGATGTGAAGCCATTAATAAAAATCAGTTCATTGCTGAAGTAATTATGGATATTCTTAAAGCTTTTGATTGTTTACCCCATGATATTTTTTTAAATAAATTGTCTTCATATGATTTTTCTTTAAAATTGGCTGATCTTAAAAATCTTATTTGACAAAAGAAAACAGCAGATTAAAATAAGCAGCATTCTGAGCTGTTGGGCTGACATCACTAAAGGTGTACCATAGGTCTCAATTTTGGGACTCTTATTATTTAATGTTTTCATCAATAATGTGAGTTTTGATTTCAACCCCTTTGGAACCAATTACATGTTTCTATACTGAAAAAAGTTGATGTAAAACCAAATTTTGAAGTAACATGTAGCCAAATAATTGGTTAGAAGAATGCATTAAAAAGCATTTTTGTATTGTTACTAAAAAAAGGAACCAAAAGGGCCTGGAATATGATGTGTTGTGTTTTGATTGGCACTCAATAGATATTGTCTGCATGTGCTGCTGTTTTAGTGTAAGTTAGATGTTTTATATATTCAGAAAAAAGCTCTTATAGAGCTTACTAGTATGTTTTGTTGCTTTATAAGAACAGCAAACCTCAAGACCTATTTGATGGCAATATTAAAACAATTCAAACTTCTTTTTACAAAAGGTTTGGTATCATCCATCACCACTGTTTACTGTGGATTCATTTATTTTCATAGGTACCAATTATTGTGGATTTAGGAAAACTAGATTTTCCGTGGATATTTGATTTTAAGTTTGTCAAAATCTGCATTCAAGCCTATAGAAATTTGTACTCCGTTGAACATTTAAAATTGGTTGTTTAACTATACCAATGACATCCATGGAAATTGGTATCCCACAGATAATATAATGAATCCAGAGTAACAAGAAGAAACCAATCAATCTGTTGAGTTATATATGTGGATTTGACTTGACACATTATTCATGGGGTGGAAACGTATATTCAAAACAAATTTTTCTGTCAGTGAAAGCAAATAATGTAGTATTTTGCCAGCAAAATTTGAATTTGAGCAATTTTGGAGGAAGATTAGAGATTTGACGCTACTTAAAAATATCAGCAGAAAGATCTACACAAGAAATACCTGGACTTGTTTCACTTTCTCTAATAAGGTACGATCCAGCATTGTTTTCTCTACTCAGTAATAATCTCTCTGTTTCTTTTCTTGAGAAGGCTCCCATAAACCACCTAAATTTCAAATCAATCTTTAGTTTATTTAACCAAACAGAAGAAAAAACTATGAAGTTTTACTGTTTTTGATATTTTGTTTATGTAAAAATGCTGAAAGTCTTTCTATAATTTGAATCATATTTCAAATAAATCATCCATATTTATTAGTATTGTCTGTACATTATTTAAACTGTAAGCAAAAGTACCACATTGTCTCACAAAAATAAATAGCAATGAATAATGTACAAAAATACAAAATAATAATTCCTATCTCATTTGCATATCTGCAAATGGTACTCTGTGATTGGCTACTGTTGCCAACAATTTCATTTTGAGATAAGTTCTTTGTCTGAACAACTGCTGTCCTACTTTAACATTTGAATAAATTCTTCCATGTGTTGTCTCCCTTGATATTGAATGACAATTTTATGTTGCACATTGACAATAGTTGACTCATTGGCATTTTTGTGTTGGATTGAAATATACTGTAAACCTACTTATTTTCACAGACACATTTTTGTGTTTAGCCCTTTTTTGCCCATTTGGCTGCAATAATTATATATTTTCATAATTGTAGTGTTGTTTTTGTACTCATGTAAGAGAAGATCTAAGGTAAACATATTCCTGAAGATTTTTGTTTGAGTTACTTTTCTACTCGAGAAATTTGCGAAAAAATAAATCAATCAAGAATATATATTATTACCTGTTGTCAATTTTCAAAAACAGAATTATTTTTTGTCAGTAAATTTCATCATTATGACATACAGACTCTAAATGGAAAGTTTGAAATATTTTTCTCTATTGCATTTTTCTTTGGTGGAAGATAACATGCAAAAGAATAAAATGTACATTTTTATGAATTTATTAATGTATAATACAGACCAATGTCAGACATCAATGTATAATACAGATCAATGTCAGACAAACTTATTATAAATCATACCAATCCTATGGACTTATTAATGTATAATACAGATCAATGTCAGACAAACTTATTATAAATCATACCAATCCTATGGACTTATTAATGTATAATACAGATCAATGTCAGACAAACTTATTATAAATCATACCAATCCTATGGACTTATTAATGTATAATACAGATCAATGTCAGACAAACTTATTATAAATCATACCAATCCTATGGACTTATTAATGTATAATACAGACCAATGTCAGACAAAATTATTATAAATCATACCAATCCTATGGACTTATTAATGTATAATACAGACCAATGTCAGACAAACTTATTATAAATCATACCAATCCTATGGACTTATTAATGTATAATACAGACCAATGTCAGACAAACTTATTATAAATCATACCAATCCTATGGACTTAAAATAATTTTGTGATTACATACACATTGATAAAGTAAAAAAAAAAATGGGGAATGTGTCCATGGGACACAGATGATTCCCCCGCTTGCATATCATATAAAGTTATAAAGGGACATAACTGAAGAACGGTAAAAGTGACGCAACCCAAATTTGTTATTGATCTGAGTTTTGTAGTAATAAGTATTATGTATAAGTTTCATAACATTTGGTTGAGGCAAACTTAAGTTAGAGAACGGAAACGAAAAATTCAGCAAATTTTCCCTTTGTAAAGGGGCATAACTCTAGAACAGCAAAATTGACACCACCAAATATCACACTGTATCTGTATTTTGTGGTAATAAGCATTGTGTATAAGTTTCATAACATTTGGTTGAGGCAAACTTAAGTTAGAGAACAGAAACGAAAAATTCAGCAATTTTTCCTTTGGTAAAGGGGCATAAGTCTAGAAAGGTAAAAGTGCCACCACCAAAATTCATACGTGATCTGTATTTTGTGGTAATAATCATTGTGTATAAGTTTCATAATATTTGGTTGATGCTAACTTAAGTTAGAGAACGGAAACGAAAAATTCAGCAATTTTTCCATTTGTAAAGGGGCATAACTCTGGAACGGTTAAAGTGACGCCACCAAAATTCAAAATTGATCTGTGTATTGTGGTAATAAGCATTATGTATAAGTTTCATAACATTTGGTTGAGGCAAACTAAAGTAAGAGAACGGAAACGAAAAATTCAGCAATTTTTCCATTTGTAAAGGGGCATTACTCTAAAACGGTTAAAGTGACACCACCAAAATTCAAACTTGATCTGTATTTTGTGGTAATAAGCCTTGTGTATAAGTTTCATAACATTTGGTTGAGGCAAACTAAAGTAAGAGAACGGAAACGAAAAATTCAGCAATTTTCCATATGTAAAGGGGCATAACTCTGGAACGGTTAAAGTGACGCCACCAAAATTCAAACTTGATCTGTGTATTGTGGTAATAAGCATTATGTATAAGTTTCATAACATTTGGTTGAGGCAAACTAAAGTTAGAGAACGGAAACCAACTTTGGTACGTACAGACGTACAGACGGACGTACGGACGTACAGACAGACAAGGGTAAAACTTAATGCCACCTCCGCTACGGCAGGGGCATAAAAATAGAGCTTGATTCTACAGTACTATCTTTAAATTTTCAGTAGTCATCACAACCACTATTATCAATACTATCAAATATTTGTGTGTGGTATTCTGTTTCGAAATCATGTTACTTCAGACAACACCACTCACAAATGCTTGATGTTTTGATTTTGTGAGATAAGTATGGTTTATTCAGAACAATTGAAAAATGAAAACAGGATACCATATTAGAATTGATTATATTCATTGATAGCCACACATCAAATAGAAACCTAGTGATTAGTCATGTGTACTTTATTCTCTCTCCTTACAGGAAGTTTTAAATTTGCATAAAAAGCAGAATATTAAATGGTTTTGAAAATCAGAAATGTGTGTTATTTTCAATTTATGTGCTTCAAATTATTTAACAAACTATTTGTAGTGTGTGTGTCTGAAAAACATGATGTCTGAAAAATATGATGCCTAGTTAAATTTCTAAATTTCATTCTTCTCTGTAAGCTAACAGGTAGCCTCCATTTAGAACAGTAATATACTTACTCATATGCATAGAGTGAATCCTCTTTAGCTACGTAATTCCTTGGGACATATCCTTCATTTTTATTGTTAGTGTATCGTGGATCTGAATGTCGAGCAAACCACCAATCAGCATCGCTGAAATAAACAAAAATTTTTAAAAACTTTAAAAATGTTTAGGTCTTTACTTAAAAGATTTTTTTTACACAAAACAAATTTAATCAACATGTGGTTTATCAAAATTTATCAAATTGGTCAGAACCAGCATAAATATCAGAGATATATATGAGAAATATAAAATCTTATTAAAGTAATTTCAATTAAAATGTTACAGGACTAAATTTTTATCATACGAAAAACTTACAGCTTTGAAAATCTGTTCCGAATTTTCTCAAACTTTGATAGCTTCATAATTTGAAATGATTGGTTTCAGTTAATATATATACTTGGCATTGAACAACCAAACTATCATAATTATTGAATCCTTTTATATTGTTTTAAAGTAATAAATTTATACTGGATTAAATATCTTAAAATAAAAGAAACAGGATATTCTGTTTTAATTTTTATAAATACCGTAAAAAGTACATTACTAAAACAAATACATATACCAGTGTGCATATGTATATATAAGGCAATAACAGTATTTAATCATTTTCAGGATGCTGTGAAATTTTTTTAATCAATGATATCAAGGTTAGTTAAAACCACTACTGAATGACATTTGTATCTTCAATCTTGATTTGCTATTTGCCAGTTGTGAAACCATGAATTCCAAATGTAGTTGCACACAATGTTGTGCAAAGTATATCGCCACAGGCATAAGGCATTTAAGAAATGTTCAATGCTTTATAGCGGGTACAATAAAAATAGAAAATATCCTTTAACAGAACAGACAGACAGACAAGGAGGTTGCAGTATAATAAAAATTCACAGACTAATCGTTTTTCCACAAACTACCAATAAATTAATCCAATAGTAGAAGAACTTTCAATGAAGTTACTGCTCTAACCAACTTATATCTGTATGGTTTTTTTTATAAGGGTGACTTTTAAATGCACAACAGTACAGTTCATGAAGTAATTCTGCCAATTTATGTTCCATTTAAAAGTAATTTGTGAGAGATTTTGCTTCCATATGTTTGTCAAATTTCCTTTCAAAGCAATAAAAACTGTAATACATTTAGTGTTTACAAAATTCCACATACATATAAATAACCCAGTCCAAGTATAGCTATGAAAAACCTCCAAAAATATGAAAAGGTGCAAAATACATGTATGTATGATATGAAGTCATTCTGACAAGTTTCATTGCATTCCTATGTAAACTGTTCCAGATTTTTCAGACAAACAAGAATGTGTCCATAGTACACGGATGCCCCACTCGCACTATCATTTTCTATGTTCAAAGGACCGTGAAATTGGGGTCAAAACTCTAATTTGGCATTAAAATTATATCATATCATAGGGAACATGTGTTGATTGGACTTCAACTTCATCAAAAACTACCCTGACCAAAAACTTTAACCTGAAGCGGGACAGACGGACAAATGGACGAACAGACAGATGGACGAACGAACGGAGGAACGAACAGAAGTACAGAACGTGAAACATAATGTCCCTCTTCTATCATAGGTGGGGCATAAAAAGTGCCTGTCCTAATATCATAGTATTATTACATGATGACTTCTGTCCAGTTTTGTCCAATGTCAGTGTACTGGCCGGAAGCCTAGCATATGGCCAATGTTAGAAGTCTAAAAAGTAAATCATCATGTTATAGTACATTTTTCAATTAACATAAAAGGTGTAGGATTTTCATCAAATTATTTCACTCTGTATTTGTTGAAATAAGTTTGAATACTTTAAGAGCATTAATTATGTATTGTAGGAATACTTTAAGGGCATTACTTATGTATTGTAGGAATACTTTAAGGTCATTACTTATGTGTTGTAGGAATACTTTAAGGACATTACTTATGTATTGTAGGAATACTTTAAGGACATTACTTATGTGTTGTAGGAATACTTTAAGGGCATTACTTATGTATTGTAGGAATACTTTAAGGACATTTCTTATGTAATGTAGGAATACTTTAAGGGCATTAGTTATGTATTGTAGGAATACTTTAAGGACATTACTTATGTATTGTAGGAATACTTTCAGGGCATTACTTATGTATTGAAGGAATACTTTAAGGACATTACTTATGTATTGTAGGAATACTTTAAGGGCATTACTTATGTCTTGTAGGAATACTTTAAGGCCATTACTTGTGTATTGTAGGAATACTTTAAGGGCATTACTTATGTATTGTAGGAATACTTTAAGGACATTACTTATGTATTGTAGGAATACTTTAAGGACATTACTTATGTATTGTAGGGATATTATAACAAATACTTAGTCCAACAATACAGTAGCTAAATAATATAACTTGGGTTAAATGACATTATAATGTGCTGCTCTGATCATGATATGATGCCAGGGATTCATGCCCTAAGTGTGCCCAATTGTTCTGTCAAACAAAAACATAGTTGGCACTTCCTGAAGCAATTGTAGTAGAGTTACCAAAATCTTATCAACTAGGTGAAGAAGTTCTCCCATTACTTGTGAACAATTAAAAGAGGCAAATTTATCCAATACTTGTCAAAAAGTGGCAAATTTATCGAAGATGAGAAAAAAGTGGCAAAGTTACATATGTGCCAAGAGAAAATGAGATCTAAATCTTTCAACCCTCCGATGTCCATGTCATGAGTCGGATGCCTAGATGGTAAATGTTAAATTAAATGTCTTCAGATTGATTTGTTGCACCGAACAAAAAATCTTTTCAAACTACATTCAATGATATTTGTCACATTTTTGTCCTTAGTTAGATTTGAACAATAATACAAATGTATAGTCATTACATAACATCATAGAATTAATTCAATCTAAAATAAGACTTGAAAATAAAACATCTCTGATCATCTCTAGATTCCTAAGTGCTTTAAAATTGATTATTTATGCAAACTGTGATAAAGAAATATGATAATATAAGTATAAAAGGTATTCTGGGTCAATGATGAATAATTCAATATAGACTAGGTTTTAAATGTACAGAATTTCTAAACAAGGAAGTTTTTATGAACGAAACTAATGTTTTAGTTCCTGTTAGTTATTGAAATTAAACTGGTTATAAAACCTTTAGATAATGTAAATGATTTCACAGTTTACTATTGTTAGTTTATTTGCTTCCTTTTATTTTTCATAAAATTAGCATCTTTGGTTAAAAAATTATTGAAATTATGCCAATTATGAAATGCATTTAAAACATGTGAAAATGTTGAATTAATATTAAAATGGATATAACCCTATTTCTAAGAAAAACTGCTTGATCATTTAAATTATCTCAATTCAATCAACACATTCTTGCTAAATGAATTGGCTCTTACAAAACAGGCAAACAATGTTGCAGAGGTTTTGAACCAATATAAATTCTTGTTAAATCTTTGGAACCTTTAAACTGCACTATTTTACTGAAGTTGAATTTTGGCTCTATACAGGTTAAATTTGCTGCATTTTTCCATTATTAAAATTTTCTCAACACAATTAATATTCCAAACTCTCTAACAAAATGCAGCTTTCACTGTGAATTGACTGTACTAGTGCTCTCTCTCTATAGAATTTCATTAAAAATCTCGTCCAATTCCCTGTTTCAGAATCTAAAGGACTAAGGGTTATTTCATTTTTCAGTCCCCAAATTGGTTTGTTTTTATTGGTTCAGAAGCTGTTGCAAATGACAATGTTTTTGGTGTACACTTTAGAAATATTACCCAGAAGGCTTTAGATTATGATATGGTGAATTGGACTAGTTTATGGACTTTCATCACAGCAGGGACACATATTGACAGAATCTATGACAGGATAAACTATAATTTACTTCCTTACAACTTATATCACTTATCTCAAATAAATCCTGGTAACTGATTAAAAATAATTTTAAAAGAATCCTTATCAGACATATGTTGACTAAATGATATTTGCATTATTCAATAGGATTCAAGTATTTTTTAAATGATTTAAAACTGCAACAAATGAAAAACAAATAAAAAGAGAGAAAGTAAATAGCACTATTACAACTGTGTGATGTATTTATAACTAAGATCTACTACACCATTCTAATATGGCCCTCACACCATTTCTATCCATGAAATGACAATGACCTAGGCCTTGATGTAAAGACTAAAGTTGTAGTCATATAATGCTCTCATGCAAAATACATTGGCAGTGATAATTACCCACTCCAAGCTTTAATAGACTATTTTGTAATAACTGAGGAACACAAACACTGACTTGATACCACTACTCTTGTAAAACTGTTAGTCCACAAGGGTTTCATCTGTCCTGTACTTACAGCTTTGCCCCTTTGAACTAATGCTGAAGGACTGTTGTAAGACTAAGTCTATAATGGTTTAGTCTGTCCTGTACTTACAGCTTTGCAAACCCCAACAAAGTTCTTATAAGGATTTCTTAATCCATCATCAAGAATGAATGATAACAAAATATATATTATGGCAATACATAGTCCCCTACCGGTTACAAATTCATTGTAATGAAACGAAATTCTAACTTCATCTATAACTTGTCATGGTGTAAACTACATACAAATATCAAGTCAAAATCTTCAAGCATGACGAAAAAAACTGTTGAAAACTGATTATTTAAGTGAATTTTCTATGTCCGAAGACCATAACTCTGCACAAAATTCCAACTTGATCTGTAACTTGTCATGATAAAACTATATACTAATTATCAAATCAATATCTTCAAGAATGACAAACAAACCTTCCACTAAATTCTTCAAACAATTTACCAAAGAAAAGGAAAAAAATCCAAAATGTCATTTTGTCTTTTTAAAAGTCTTTTAAAAAATCATTATCAAATCAATTTCTTCAAGAATGACAAACAAACCTACCACTAAATTCTTCAAACAATTTACCAAAGAAAAGGAAAAAAATCCAAAATGTCATTTTGTCTTTTAAAAGTCTTTTTAAAAATGAGTTATTTCCATTTGAACAGAAATCTACTAATTAATAAGTATTTCATCAAAAATTTAATTCTAGGGAAAGGGCTTTAACTGAACAAAGAGAAAAGCTAAACTCGTGAAAATTGAACTTGACCTGTAACTTGTCATGATAAATCAATAAACCAAATATCAAATCAATATCTTCAAGCACGAAGAAAAAAAGTCTGGAAAACTGATTTGCCGGACTGACAGATGGACAGACAGACGGACGGAGTGCAAACCTAAAGTCCCCTTCGACTTCGGCGGTAGGGGACTAATTAACAATTTCCAAGTTTGATTCAAAATGAAGAAAGGCATAAAACTGAACAAAACCAAAGGCTAGGCTTTATGAACCAACAGAACTACTGGAAAACAACTGTTGTATTCCTGACTTGGTACGGGCATTTTCCAAATAAAATGATGGATTAAACCTGGTTTTATAGCTAGCTATTGTATGACAGTAAAAAAGTCTACTTAGCTGTCATCAGAGAGAAATTAAAAACTTTTTCTACAAAAAAATATCTTACTTTTCATCCAGCAGGAACAGCAGATCCCCTTTCTTGAATGACAAGTCATCTTCTGCCCTTGCATCATAGTCATATAAAGCTCTTAATGTTCCTTTGTTTGCTGCTGAAATGATAAAATATTGTTCTGAAATTCGACTTACGCCAATTTCAAAATTGAACAACTCTTACATTGAGAGCTGCAATGTCTCATAAAGAATACATCTATACAGAAAACAGAATAGGCTGACAAATTCATGATATATTTGGTATGTTTGATGGGGCATTAGCTGTCAAATTTACATTCACCTTTTGGACCGAAATTATTGTATTTGATTTATAACATACTAAAGCGTATATCCATATCTTAATTACAAAAAGTCCAAAAAGAAACAATTAACAATGCATGGACTCATTTTAATGTATCATCATTTCGTGCGTATTTGAGAGGAGACACCATCTTATTATTCATTGAGATGACCTCAAAGACTGTTAATGGACATAAAACCCAATATAAACATAGATATAAATAGACACACAAGCACGTGCAATCATATTATGATGATTTTTTTATGTCTGTTTAATTTCATGTTATAGGTTAAAAATATTTATAAATCATCGTTTTACTTGTATAACAATGTTTTTTGTGGGTGGATCAGTCAATGCAATGCTTTTTCCTGGTGTCTCCCTTGTTTTACTTTTCAATGTTGATTTTTCTTTTCTTTTTCATGAATGAACATGCTGACCATATGATGTCAGAACACATGCGCAACCCATTTCCTCTAAGGGTCAATTTTTGTTGCATGAATAAGGATTCAAATGAGTTGAATTATTGACTTCCAAGCCAATAACACATCAGCAATGCTTTTTTTAGCTTATTTTGATGAAATAGAACCAAACTGACTGCTAATAGCGAAATACTATTTATTTATTCTGCTTTTTATAAATATTTGAAACAAAACACATATTTCAATTTTTTGTCTTATTTGTAGCTTATGCCCCTTTAAGTTGCATTTTTGACTTTCTATATATAGAATGGAGCTATTTAAAAAAATACTAGTACAAAGGATGCATACATTAAAATGGACAAATATACAAACATTTGGAACTGTATGAATCATTGTAAATTTCAATCTTAAATTTATGCCATATGAGATTTCTCTACAAAAATGTAAAATAACAAAAATACCAAACTCCAAAGAAAATTCAAATGGAAAGTCCATTTTCAAATGGCAAAATCAAAAGCTCAAATACATCATACGAATGGAGAACAACTGTCAAGTTCCTGACTTGGTACAGGCATTTCCTTATGTAGAAAATGTTGGAAATTTCAATTTCAATTATTTGGCAAATTATTAACAAATTACAACTGTGCATAATTACCCAGTAGATTCTATGAACAGAATTGACATCCAACATTTAAGATGCTAAAATTTCAAATGTGAGTGAGTTGCCAAATGAAGGAATTTTTCAGCTTCACAACAGAATAAATCTGACAACACAGATCAATTAAGAACTGTTTTTCAAATTTATGTCATCTTGATAATCGGTGCAATGAGGTTTGTCATAAAGTAAGAACTTCAAATTTGTGTAAAGTTCAACCAGCAGAAACAATAATGTTCAGATATATCAAGGTGAAAAGGCTAACAAAGTTTAAGAAGCATCTAAACATACTTAAAATCAAGAGTTGAAAACCTTTTGCATCTAAAAATGATCTGAAGCTCTCAAAACTTAAAAGTCTAAAACATTGCTGCTAAGAAGTCTGTTGCTCATTTTTTTTTTTGATATTACATTAAATACTGTAAAATCAGAAATTATTGCAAGGTTTTTATTAATGCCAATAATGGGACTGGGTGAGTATCGCAACAATAAGAACTCGCATTCTGATATATCTGATACATATAACTGTATGTAGATTTTCCTGAAATCGCAATAATTAATCTCATATTTTTGCCCTTTCTTTAAGAATCGCAATACTTAATCTCACATTTTTGCCCTTTCTTTAAGAATCACAATAATTAATCTGACATTTTTGCCCTTTCTTTAAGAATTGCACTAATTAATCTGACATTTTTGCCCTTTCTTTAAGAATCGCGATAATAAATGCATGCCATCTTTTCTGAATTTACAGTAAACTAAAATATGTCATAATCATGTAAAGATCAACATCAAAACTGTAAATACATGTATTTATCTATTCATATTTATACATATACTTGTAAACACAGGAACCTATTACACCATATATATATATTTTTTTCCTTCATCACATTCAAATAAACAAAAGAGTTTTCAGTTTGCATTCACATAAACACAAATGACAGGAAAACATCGCCCAAAAAATGCATTATTTACCTATAGATTAAGGAAAGGCAATAATAAAATAAAAATGAAAAAAACTTCCCCTAAATATAACATTTCATTACACTTTTCCTGAGTTGCTATTACATCAATTGTAGGAAAGGGCTAGTGTAACAAGTCATCTCCCAATACATGTCTTAGTACACAAAAGGACATTAAATAACTACAACATATCAATTTGTGTATAAGAATTTTTGTAAATGCTGCTTGATATTAGTTCCTAAAAAAAATGTGAAATATTAAGAAGACCCTTGAACAAATGTGAAACTTTAACCCTGGTTTAATCAACAGCATAAAATTATAGACACATCTATAACCATTTACTTACTTAATTTTTATTTTGGGAGGGGGAGTACTAGTGTAGATCTTTTCAGAAAGAGAGTCTTTGGTATCTGGTGGATAGTTGTCTCATTGGCAATCATAACACATCTCCTTATTTCTCACATTTCTTGAAAAAACTGTGTGGATATTCATTACTACACTAGACATGTTAAAAAAAACTACAAGGTTTGATATGAAACTGATAACCTAAAAGTCAGCTTGATATAAAGAGGAAACAGCATAAGGGTAAAGACAAGTATACAATTCTACAAAATCTGATGGCCAATTTTCTACAAATTTGCAAATATATTTGAAACCATTCTTTAATATGTAGTATAATCTATTCCTAATCGTCCTACAGGAGGTTTTGGGAGGTCGTGGTGCCCTGCACCATTTTTTTGGTACAAATTTTTGGTACCATGCCCTTTTCTGTCGTATTTTAGAGACAGTTGCAATATCAAGATTCTATTTGCTGTGTCTAGAAGTGACAATGCTATTACAAAAAGGAATTGAATTAGTAACCTAATAAACATATCTTTATTTCTTAACTAAATATGAAACAATGGTATATTTTGATTAAATCCCTATTCATAACAGTGCCTTTATATCTATGTAAAGGGTGCCAAAAAAGTGTAATCCTCCATGCAAAGGTTGATGCCCTGAAAGTGTAGCCAATCACGCTTAGAGTGTTCTTCGAGAAACAAATCACCCTGCTCTTTTTAAAAGCTGCAGGAAACACTAACACTGTGCTACTATTATAGAATTTAGAGCCTTTTCTGATTTTTTTTTATAGTACTTGCTTCTATTTACCTGTTGTTATTCTCAGACAAGATTAAAAGGAAGAAGGTTGAGTGCCAAAAACCTAGCCACAAGCTCTTCCCATGTCAGACACCTCACCAGTGGTTGTCTATAGTCATAATATACCTTATCCCACGTCAGACACCTCATCAGTGGTTGTCTATAGTCATAATATACCTTATCCCATGTCAGACACCTCATCAGTGGTTGTCTATAGTCATAATATACCTTATCTCACGTCAGACATCTCATCAGTGGTTGTCTATAGTCATAATATACCTTATCCCACATCAGACACCTCACCAGTGGTTGTCTATAGTCATAATATACCTTATCCCATGTCAGACACATCACCAGTGGTTGTCTATAGTCATAATATACCTTATCTCATGTCAGACACCTCATCAGTGGTTGTCTATAGTCATAATATACCTTATCCCATGTCAGACACCTCACCAGTGGTTGTCTATAGTCATAATGTACCTTATCCCACGTCAGACACCTCACCAGTGGTGGTCTATAGTCATAATGTACCTTATCCCATGTCAGACACCTCACCCGTGGTTGTCTATAGTCATAATATACCTTATCCCACGTCAGACATCTCATCAGTGGTTGTCTATAGCCATAATATACCTTATCCCACGTCAGACATCTCATCAGTGGTTGTCTATAGTCATAATATACCTTATCCCATGTCAGACACCTCACCAGTGGTTGTCTATAGTCATAATATACCTTATCCCATGTCAGACATCTCATCAGTGGTTGTCTATAGTCATAATATACCTTATCTCACGTCAGACACCTCATCAGTGGTTGTCTATAGTCATAATATACCTTATCCCACGTCAGACACCTCACCAGTGGTTGTCTATAGTCATAATATACCTTATCCCATGTCAGACACCTCATCAGTGGTTGTCTATAGTCATAATATACCTTATCTCATGTCAGACAACTCATCAGTGGTTGTCTATAATTATAATATACCTTTAAGAATTTGATGATGATGGCATATCTTGAAAAAAGAGTAGGTTCGATAAGGCTTTAATATGACCCTTATTTCTTGCTAAATATTGAAAAAGGATTCATTGACGATTAACTGATTGATTATAGATAGGAAATAAGTTTCTTTTTTAGAAAATTTACAAATCAGTATTCTTCTCATGACTTCACAAATAGTACAACTTTTGATTTTCCTCAAAATTCAATGAAAATGGGTGAATTTCCATTTCCATGGTTTTTCGAACCAGAAGCATTTTTTGACATTATGTTTGGTATATAAAATTACATATCTGACTTGAATATTAAGGGCATTGAACCCTGCGCTTTATGTTTCATTAGACTGTAATGTGGTTGAAATCAAGAAGATTTTGTTATGTTTCACCATATTCTCTATGTTGGCCTGTTTGGGGTGTAAATATCAATGCTTTATAAGAAACACTCTTCAAAAACAGATATATTTCAATTTCTTTCATGTCTATTCATCAACTTGAAACACTTTTTATCTTGAAAGAATGCACTTAATATGGGGGCCAAATAGGGAACTTACTCCTTTCATTTAAATTTTTTCATCACTTTCCTTAACTCAGGGCAAAAAGAGAATGACATATTGTATTGACAATGGTCTGTGGTTAAAACCATACATACATTGTACCGGTATGTTAAAATTCTAGATAAATTTTCATTTTTGTGTTGGTTGGTTGTTGTCTGATTGATGTATACCTCACATCTTTTATTTGTACCAATGAAGTAAAGTGCAAATCCAATCAGATTCATAGAAAATGCAAAAACTAGCTTTGGCCTGAAGAATCAACTGGCTGTAATCTCTCATTTCTGTGACGTAATAGAAGAAGTATTAGCAATTACCGATTAATTTCATGAACATTTTGGCTAAATTAAAGGCACAAATTCTACAATGACTATTGCATTGCTGAATGTTTGAATTATTTAAACTGTATATGACAGCCATTTATTTGCAGAGGCATAAAAACAGGCAGCACTTCTGTAAAAGTTTAAACCTAAATTTGCCCCTTTTTTACCAACAATATGCCTAAGAAGATACAGAAAAATCACATAGATATTGAGTAAGGAGGATCTTATCTTTTATTAGTGGTTTGATATATATCACTTATAAAGGGGAACCATGAACTATATATATAGACATTTGTTAGAAGTTAATTTTATTTCTTTCCTATATATCTGAATGGTTATGTCACCTGCTTATTTCAATAATACAAAAGCATTTAAATAATACTGTTGAAGCAGTTCTTTATATTAACAGGTTAGAAGTGTTCAGATATTCAAATAAACTAAGAAAGATCTGAATAACTTTAAATGCTAATAATTTTCAATAAAAAGCAAAGCTACATGTAAACAGATTACATAATTGCACTATTTGTGGTATCATAGAGAATACCACTGACTTTAAAAATTAGTACAACTCTTTTAAAACTAAGTATTATCTGTTACCAAGCAAAAGCTGGTTGTGTTTATATAAACAAACACTTTTAGTCAGCCAAAGCTCTAAAATATAGTCATATATAGATAAATAAAAATATTACAGGGAAGGTAATACACTGATAACCTCCACACTCTAGGTCAAACATTCCTACCTTTATCATCTGAAGCTGCACCTACAGAAACAGAATTTTCTTCAATAGCTGTAGCACCATTTGGAATATCAATTCGAGGTTTATTAACTGAAGACTTTTTCTTCTTATCCTCTTTCGGTTTTCGTTTTGATTTAGAACTTTTATTTCCCATATTTAAAAGTTTATACCAAACACAAAATTCTCCACTTCCTGGTATGTGTAATTTAAATTACATGTAAACCAACAAATCAATACAATATGTGTAGTCAACAATGACCTCTTATTAAATGTCTATATTTACATGTGTAGGCAGACAAATTAAAAATAAGAAGTGGAAAGTTAACTGATACAGGATATTAATCAACTAGGGATTACAAGTACAAGAAATTTGTAAAGGTTAAACACTAAATACTCCTGTGGTCAAAAATATACATATATGTTCATGAATTTAATACACCTTTGGACCTTGCAGTTATAATAACTGAGTCAACCAATTACATAAAAGTATATAAATACTCTCACATTTTCTTAGTTAATTGGCGGAGAAGTGATATGGGTTTAGGATTTTCATGAAAAAATCCAATGAATATAATCACTGTATAATTAAATTTACACTGAGGAAATAATAATTACATTATTGATACTCACAAGTCTTACATTAACTATTAGACAGCTAATAGATTAACAATATATAGGACCCTGAATTATTTTCAATTTATAAAACAATTTAATTTATATATTTTAACAAGTTAACCAAAATATCATATCTAAGATTCAATGATGAAAAATGTCCATCAATAATGTAAAAAGCTCTGAATTGTATTGATATCAAATAATTGTTGAAATACAGCCCATAACTTACCAGATGACTGTTCATTGGAAGCAGAAATATTCTTAGGTATTGTTGGGTCCTGTGTATAGCGTTTATTCTCCTTTTTCTGTGATTCGTCAGTTCCATTTTTATTTGATAAATCGCTAAATTCAACAGGCTTATCCTCTGTGTTTTTCGAACAACAAGCTCCCATTGTTCAGTTCACATAAGTAATTCTTGTTACAACCTTTTAGAATCAATCACAAAATTTCAGCTTGGGCATCTGAAAGATACATAGACATGTAAATAAATGTACCTATATAAATCTATGAAAGACTATATATATGGTGTAATAGGTTACAGTGTTTACAACTTTATGTACTACTCAAAATGAAAAATAAAGGTGCATATTTGTAATCAAATAGGCATCAAAAACATATGTACTATATCTTTTGATATGTATAAGGTAATAACTATCACATCTATATTATTTTGAAAATAGAGATATATACTGTGTGATGAAGAATTGCTTACTTTTTTTTAAAGAAAATTTTCCTTTTCTGTCATGAATTAATTATTTTATTGCTAGTCTGAATAAAAATCTTTATATAATTTAGAATATTTTGTTCCTCATATTATTTGGTATTATGCAGGATATAAGCTTTATATTTAGAAACTACAAGTACAAAATGTTTGTATGAAATTTTTTTTATTTGTATTGAGCTAGTAGCAGTCAAACTGATTTTTCAAAATTGCTGTCCAAAAAGATTTCAGCAAGGTATTACTGCTAGCAACAGTGAATGACTGTCACTAGGCATTGGGCAATTCTGTCCCTTCTTTTTTTCAGAAATAATTAAGACTATCTTCAGTCCATTTAGGAGGAAAACTATATATATACATGTATAGTCAAATGCGTTCTGTTAAAATATACTTTTTTTACTTTTTTGGTCTTTTGGAAAATGTTGTTTGTGCTGTATTTAGACCCCTCTACCAAGAAATTTGTTTTGCATGCACACGTATAAAAAAATGCGGTTTTTATCCAATGCAATCATAGGTTTGAACGTTGTTTTCAATTCAGGCTTGTTTATATTTTTTTGTTTGATCTTGTATTATATTTGCCTTCGGGTTAATATAATCCCTTCATCCTATTTCGACTCTTCAAAATTCTAGAGTCAATCCTAAATTGAGGTAAATTATATGGCCTTCCAAATACCGTTTCAATTCCTAACATCACTGAAGAAACATTAATTGTCGAAATCCGGATATGGTGTACCAATTTTTGCACCTATGTTTGCGGTACACCATCTTTTCCACGAGTTTGTTTTCTGTTTGGTATTAAATTAATAATTAAGATCCATTTTGTTACATCTGGTGATCCGTTTATTTGGCAATCGCCATGGCAGTCAGCAGGATTTAAGAACATCTGTTGTTCGACTGTTAATCAAATGCGTTTTGTTAAAATATACTTTTTCACTTTTTTGGTCTTTTGGAAAATGTTGTTTGTGCTGTATTTAGACCCCTCTACCAAGAAATTTGCTTTGCATGCACACGTATCAAAATTGCGGTTTTTATCCAACGCAATCATAGGTTTGAACGTTGCTTTCAATTTAGGCTTGTTTTTATTCATATATATAACAAATATGATTTGTCTTGTTTAAGTAACACATTTTCTTTAAAAACCAACATAATCAGCTAACTAAGACACACATTTAAGAAATTGATTGAAGTTTTTGAAGTATTTATAACCTTTACGAGACATGTTATTACAGTCATTACAGTGATATGCATGTGTACCTGTCTGGCCTTCAGCAACATGAATCAAACTCACAAAAGACAAATAAATTGGAGTTATTTTCTGTCTGTCACACAAAATTTATAAATTTCTTAAACAAATATGAATGATGAGAAAAAACTCTTAAATAAAAAGGGCTTTTGTGAGCCATCAGTACAACTGTCTTGTCCTCCTGCACTTTTTTATGTTTTGAAATGTAGGAAGCCTTTTTGGCAATAAACAAGTGTAGAAATATTTTAGCCCTGTAGTCGAACCTGCTTTAAAGGTTGGCTCTATTAAGGAAAAACCTGTTATGTCAGGTCACTCTGTAGTAATACCTATTTTGAACAACAATTCAAAGGTTACCTAATTATAAGGACACAAAGAAATTTTTACCATAAGCATGATAAGAGAGATAGGTTTATCAACTAATGAGAATTGAATATTGCTTGATATCTACTCTCATTTGTAAAATTCAATTAATTACAATAATAAACTTGCAAAAGACTTGTTCATTATTAAATTGAAATTAGAGTTGATATCAAGCTATATCCAATTCTCACTCCTAATGAAACCTATAATTATCTCTATTTCCTGAACATTTTGCTTTGATCTTTCTGCACTATGATAATTTTCCATCTGAGTGATAATAGTTTTTCTCATTTTAGTACAGTGAGAACAACATGATGTCTTTAGACTACATCATTGTTTTGAAAGAAAAAAAAATAGAGATTAACCGATTATCCATGGTCTTTCAACTTGAGGAAGATTCTCAGCTACATCTCATCTTAGGGCTATCACCCTTAGATGGGATTTAGCTGAGAAACTGCCTCTCATTTTCAGAACCAAAGATATCTATAATTGCGTTTTATATCAAAAAGTGACAAACTTTTTTTGAATTATTGTAAAAAAATGGCTCCATTGCAATATTTACTGTGTTGTCAGTTACAATTTATTGCATGTTAGTGCCATTAACCAGCTTTCAATACTGCGAATTCTAAATTTGGAAACACAACATAATAAGGCTTCACTCCACCAAATAACTCAAAAAATATAACTCTTCAGTCTTTTATAAAGGGAGCAAAAATCTTTATTAATATTACTTACTTTAAATTTGAAAAATAGAATTCAGTAAAGTAAGTGAGACACTTTTATATCAAAACTTCTTTATTTTTCTACTTTCTGTTTTTTTATACTTCTGGGTTACATCTACTCTATATATATATATTATGGTCTGTATGGGAGGTTCTTCATTTCTGTATTTCTGTATTCTTCATTTTTTTAGGTCATTTTTCTCTATTCTTTAAATGTTTTGCCCATTATTCTCTATTCTTTGTATTTCAGCACCCCTCATTCTCTATTCTTTGTATTTCAGCACCCCTCATTCTCTATTCTTTGTATTTCAGCACCCCATTATTCTCTATTCTTTGTATTTCAGCACCCCATTATTCTCTATTCTTTGTATTTCAGCACCCTCTATTCTCTATTCATTATTCTGTATTTCAGCATTTCAGCCCTCATTCTCTATTCTTTGTATTTCAGCACCCCATTATTCTCTATTCTTTGTATTTCAGCACCCCATTATTCTCTATTCTTTGTATTTCAGCACCCCTCATTCTCTATTCTTTGTATTTCAGCACCCCTCATTCTCTATTCTTTCTATTCTTTGTATTTCAGCACCCCTCATTCTCTATTCTTTGTATTTCAGCACCCCTCATTCTCTATTCTTTGTATTTCAGCACCCCATTATTCTCTATTCTGTTCTTTTTTGCCCTATAGTAAATTATCCTCTCTTCTTTTTTTGTGTCCATTTATCTATAGATTCAGCCCCTTATTTTCTATTCTGTAAACCCCATCCACATCCTTATATATTGTTAAAAACTGTATTTAATATAGTTAACCTTCTTCCAATGCATAGTTTTATTTTGTGGAAATTTTAACATAAGGACCTGTCAAAATTTTTTAAATCTCCGATCGATATGGTCCAATATCAATGAACAAGAATGTGACATATCACATATCACAGATATTTTGTACCTAAAAGCTTAATCTATATCATACGTTGTAGTTTAAGTACAAAAACAATATGAAAGTAAAATTTTAATTCGTACAACCAAAAAATGAAAGTTATCAATTAAGGCAATATGAACTGACTTACCACCAATTGGTCAAAAAAATGTAATAGAGAGAAAAATCATATCCAAACAAAATAATGTATTTAGATTTAATCTAATATAGACCAGGAAGTAGATGTTGATAGGAGTGTGAAAGAAATGATAAAGAGTCACAACACTTATACATCCTTCAATGGGGATTTATACATGTATCCCATCGTATACATGTACAGCAATTGAAAGCTCTTCAAAACTTCATATATTAATATAAATGCATATAAACGATATACTGATAGGTTACATGGTACAAAAATATTAAGCACTAAATATACTTTATGTATCCTTCAGGCATCCATTGACATTTTAATATATAGTAAAAATGGGCTAACATGCATAACTTGAAAGAAAGATCAAATTTTAGTCAGAAATGATTTCTTTGTCATATATAAATTGTCTATTTGAACTCATAAAAAGTACAGACAGGAATAAACCAACAACTGGTATTACTCTTCAATAAAATAGAATCCCTGAATTGGATACCACTGATATGAAGGGTTAATATGATAGAACATATAAATTGTAGAACAACTTAGGTTTCTAGATTCTATAATAGATTGAATATGCAGTTTATAGTAATATCCCCTTTAAAAGAGAAATAAATCTGAAAATGACATAAATTATCCTGCAAGAAAACTCAAAATACAACCCACCATATACAGTCTACAACTGTTAACCCTTCTTAGAAGACACCTTATCAAGTGTTTACTTCAAATGATCGAAGTTAAGAGATGTACTTAATTCTCAATGATACAAGTAACATGAATGTAATAAGGATGTAGATTATTACAAAGGTCCACACCGGGAAGTTTTTATAACACATCACTGCACATTTACATTTAGATACAAATGTATATATGAGGGTCTGGATATGAAGTTGATCATTTCTTTAGTCTTTATTTTTTAAGACAAATTTTCTCTATTCTTTATTTATTTTCCCCATTATTCTCCATTCTTTGTATTTTAGCACCCTAGTAATCTCTATTCTTTTAGTTTTTTGCCTATTTTTATCTATTCTTTTTATAAGGTTTTTTTCTGCCGTTTTTGGTCATTATTGTGTATTAATCATCCATACCATCATATATATGTACAGATCAAGGCAGGAAACAAACAGTCACACTGGAATATTCTTTAACATGAAAAATATTAAATTTTCAAAAATTTGAGTGAAACTAAATTAAATATATCCCCTTCCTATAATGTAATTGCTGACCTTAATTATGCTTATTTGTGTGACCAAAGTTTTGACCAAACATGATTAATCAACGATTTTTATATTTCCAATTGAATTGACAGACAAATAGGACAGGCAAATTTGTGACAGTGTAACATCAACTAATTTGTATGAATCACAGGAGATGTAGGGTATACCTCATTCAGACAGCAACACACCAACAAAAATAACCAATTGGTACCTAGAGGGCAATATTCATTCATTAACAACAGAGAGGTGTTCACACAATACATCAAGCTATAAATCAACCGGAGTCTCAGAAAAGTTGTAAATAAATTAAAGAGAGAAACTAACATAGATCAGCCATTAACACCACTAACATTGTCAGATATTGCCATCAATAATCCAGTAAATATCTCTCAATGCCACAACTCCATTACTTTAGACCAGCATTTGACCATTTATACATAACATGTATAAGTTGATCCAGAATTATTTGAGTTGACACACATAATGGAAGGAAAAGGTACAATTTGGGAAAAGATTAGCCTATAAATTAAAAGTATTGCAAACTCTTCCCTATTAGAATAAGCTAATGATGAATCTATCAACTTTAATATACTTATTTTTGTTTAAAATGTTTGTTTTTTGTGGGTTTTTCAGTCAGAATATGACAATAAAATGTGAAAACTACACAAAATTGACAATTTAATCGCAAATTGCATGTAGCACACAACCCTTTACCAAAAGGTATTCACAGCAATTAGCCTATTTTGATGAAAACTGGAAAATCTCCCTGATGAAGTTACAATCAAATTATGTAATGTAGAGTAAGTTGATATTTATATATATGTTCTTGTAAAGTCAATCAGACACTTAAAAAAGAATTAATAATGGTATTGTACATTTTTTGAGGGTTAATTTACAGGTCTCATTAAGTTTAAAAACTAAATTTACTGAAATTCATTTATTGGTTAATGGGGAAATATCAAGAATAGGAATATGTTTATTGCTCAGAAAGTTTTGAACGTCTATCTTTATACACTCAAATTAAATACATGGGTTTTGAATCAGTAGATCTATAGAATGCAGGATACATGTGAATAAACATGGCTTTTTTATATCCCTTATGTACCTTAAAGAGAAGAAGTTTCTAATTTAGTTAGTAACTTCCTTTATCTATTTCAGTTAACTTGCTGAATTTCTATCAATTATGATGAGGTTAAAACAAAAAAAAAAGCTGGGAAATTTGTTGGATACATGTACTTAACTAATTTCCCCTCAGAAAAGTAAGTGGAGTGCAAGAAGGTTTTTATTCACTTTTGAAAATTTAATACATTTTATTCAGAAGATTTTTGCTCTACATACAATGTCCTTCCTCTAAGAGAAAATGAATTCTATAATTTAAAAAGAAACTATCTGATTCATAGCCTTGAATATTTTCAGACACAACCTGAAAACTTGTGCAGAAACAGACCATAACAAATATTGATGAATAATACAGTGTTAAAAGATTTTAAAATGTGAGATCATGCAGCAAGTATGCATTCAACCTATTACAGTTTCTACAAAATATACATAAAATGGGTAAAAAAGGTTAAACAGGGGCAATAACTCCTAAACCTAAAAGAGTTGGTTGACCATTTCAGCAATAATGACTTATTTGTAGACCTTCTTTTGCATTTCAAATTTTCACTTTATCTTCTAAAGTTTTTTTAAAAAACAGTGCAAAAATGGAGAAAAATCATCATTCAAGGGAAATAACTCCTATAATGAGTAGATTAATGATTTTGGTCAAGTTGCCTTATTTGTAGATCTTATGGACTATTGTGCTGAATAGTTTTGTTATTTACTGTTTCTCTTACCTATTATAGTGTCTGCAAAAAACACAAAAATGGGGAAAAAAACCATCTTTCAAAGGCAATCACTCATCTAATGGGTCAATTGACGATTTAGAACATGTTGACTAATTTGTAGATTTCTTTAACAATGGAGACTGTCCAGACCTGCCAACTATCCGAATTTATGGGGGATATCCCCCATGAGAGGTGTTGCCCTGAACTTTAAGAATTCAGAAGATGGTAACAATTTTTGCATTTAACTCAATTCTTTAGAACCTCACAGTGAGTTAACAAACATATTGAGGTTATGCATCCTGTCATAAATTTTGAGGAAAAAATAAGTCAGGAAAAATGAGAGAAAAATGTTCAAACAATTCCATAATTGCAGGTACACAACTTCAACATACGTGCAATCTTCCTGTGAAGTTTCAAGGATCTGGGTCAAAAATTGTAGGAGGAAATGATTACAAAAATAAGCTACCCTATTACATAAATTTTGCAGAAAAAAGACTAAGTTCCCAAGTCTTGGAAAATGTGAAAAAATTCCTCAAACAATCCCATAATAGAAGGTGCACAACTTCACCAAATGTTCAATCTTCCTGTGAAGTTTTATGGATCTGGGTTGAAAACTTTAAGAGGAGTCGTTTACACAAATAAGGTAGTTTTCCCTGCCCACCCATATTATAGACATCCCCATACTAGAAGCTGGTTATGGATTTTGTTCAACACAGGGCCAACTGAGTCAAAAAAAGATAAAAAAGTCAAATGGCAGGGTTACGTTTCGTAAACAATGGAGTTACTCTATACTGAATTAAGTTTTAAATATTTGAAGAATGACTAAGTTCCAAAGTCTGGAAAAATGAGGATTGAATTCCTCTAACATTTCAATAATAGCAGGTGCACAATTTCAACATATGTGCAATCTTCCTATGAAGTTTCAGGGATCTGGGTTGAAAACTGTAAGAAGAGTTGATTATGCAAAACTTGTACCTTCTTTCAAAAAATTTGCTGAAAATAGGTAAACTCCTATTGCAGGTCAATTGATGATTTTGTCTATGCTGACTTATAGTTCTTGTAATTTTTACGATTTAAAACTTCTTTCTTTTAAAAATTTCAAGATAACATAAATCAAAAAATTCAAAATTTGCAAAAAATTTACATTTCAGTCAGGGGCCATAACTCCAAAATGGATTGTCCTACATGCAGCTATTTTGCTGAAAATTTTGTAGATAAACCTTGATCTGCTGATCATTTTGACCCATATCAGTTTTGCTCTAACTGTTTTAGTTTTTGCCATATAATCTATTAAAAATTGATTTTCTAAAAATTTTAATGGGGAAATTTATGTAACAATTATCGGGTTTTCTTTAACTGCTTTTAAAAGTTTTTAAGATATAAATAAACCACTGCATTTTACCCCTATATTCTCAGGCAAAGCTGACCTTTATTTTAAGGTACTTTTTTGTCAAATAGCTCTTCAAATGTTTCAGTTCTTTAATATCCTTGGCTTTTAAATATTCAGCTTTGAGCGTTCCTGATGAAGGTAAACCCAGAAGAATGATTCATTTGCACGAAAATAAAGCAGGGCTCATGCTAGCAGGCGACTTGTTCCAAGAAGTCGCTTTCCCATCTATCACTTCGCTTTGTCTGACCGTCAAAAGCAACATCTAATCGCCGTGGTGTTCACAATAGTCACTGAGTTGATTTAATTTTTTAACAACAGCAGCCAGATTTGTTGATGGATCAAATGTCAAAAATACGATTAAAAAAAATACCCTAAAGAACATTCAGGTAAAGTTTTCCTACATTTGCCCCAGTAGATTTTTTTATAAAAGTTTGCAATGACAGACTGAGGCATGAAGACTAAGAGGAAAAATCATGTGACAGCAAAAGCTCACATGGCCTTCAATTAAGCAAATTCAAGAGGAAAGTTGGCATGGCCAACCTACCGGTATGTTACCCTATGGCCCATTGATGGGTGGTCCCAGACATAGCCAATACTTTGGCTTAAACGTAATAAAGTCATAGTGATATATCAACCAAAATTGTTATAAATACTATCTCCAGAACCCTAAAATACAAAATACCTTTTTGAGAAACCATTTAAAAAATTTGGGCAGACTGGTCAATAACAAGACTAAAGATTCCGAAGTTTCAATCTATATATAGCTGTCATGTGTTTAAAATGCTTGCATGAGAGCTTTGATATACAAAAAAACCTTTTCTAGACCCCCTCCCTTGAAAACAAATTAGACAGGGGTTCCTTAAGGCACATGCCCATATAAATATTCCTGAAAATGAAAAGCCATTTAATTTTCAAAAGATCTTATCCAGAACCAAGATTTTAAAGAATTTTATACAATTTATAGCAGTCTATTTGTGTATCTGTGCCCTAACAATAGCCAAGGGAAACTGGAAAATTCATTTGTAAAGGAAATAAATGGGGAATGTGTCCATGGGACACAGATGATGCCCCCGCTTGCATATCATATAAAGTTATAAAGGGACATAACTGAAGAACAGTAAAAGTGACACCACCCAAATTTGTTATTGATCTGAGTTTTGTAGTAATAAGTATTGTGTATAAGTTTCATAACATTTGGTTGAGGCAAACTTAAGTAAAAGAACGGAAACGAAAAATTCAGCCATTTTTCCATTTTGTAAAGGGGCACAACTCTAGAACGGTTAAAGTGACGCCACCAAAATTCAAACTTGATCTGTGTTTTGTGGTAATAAACATTGTGAATAAGTTTCATAAAATTTGGTTGAGGCGAACTAAAGTTAGAGAACAGAAACCAACTTTGGGACGTACGGACGGACGGACAGACGGACGTACATACAGATGGACTAGGGTTAAACTTAATGCCCCCTCCACTACGGCGGGGGCATAAAAACAGATTTATTTCTATTTTTTCATATTTTTAACACAAGTTATTCCCCTTTGTCAATTGTAGTCTGTTTGGTTGTGCTGGATGTATAAATATGCAGCCATGTACTCTCGGGATTGGGGACATTTAAATAGGCTGCCTCATGTAGGGTGAGTGCTATTAAAACACATTAAAGAACCCTTGCAACGACTCTCTGAGGAGCCAACACATGTACATTTAGGAGGCCTGTTGCAATGTAATATTTCTGTCCCTATTTGATATTACTCTCATTTTCCAGTGGCAGTCCCAATTTCCCACCCTTCCTCCTGGTCAACCTACCAATTGTATAAATTGTTAATTTATTCTCATCCTGAATGTGCATCAAATATTTGCCACTGGGCATAAAGCTACTAGCACTTAATCAATGTAACCTTTAAAATCCATTGAGTCAGTAACTTCCTTGTCACCAACAACCTTCTATCAAGGAAATTCTTATAACAAACAAAAGCTGTAGAATGTTGTATGAGCTAAGTGATTTATACTCCATATTAACAAACATAACAAATGCAGCTAGAAATTTCTAAATCTGAAAATTGAAGTACCTGTAATCTGCTGTGTCCTTAAGTCTACTTCTCAAAAACTCTCTCAGTAGCTTCCCTATGTGTAGATCAATGTATCTACCTACATTCAGAGGTCATACATGTAAGTAATTTAGTAATTTATGTATTTCCTTATATATTTCATGTAAATAAAGAAATTTTAAAAGTAATTAGTTATCAAACTTTTTCTATGCTTTATTTTTATAGATATTGTTGATTAACTGAGAACTTCAAGCAATTTCAGGAAAGGCTGGATACCAAAACATGAAAAATGTGGTCTGATTTCAAAATGTTAGTTCTAATTATCTATTTGCCAATTACCGATTTGATTCTATTATTACATACTTTTAACACAAGTTGTTTCCCTTTGCAAATTGTAAATTGATCCTATACCGGACAAAATGGGCTGCTGTCCATGCAAAGCATAAGTGCCAATCTGCCTAAGAATCAGGCAGTGGTGAAAACATGACAAACAAAAACCCACTCAAGTTAACATTAATTTATGTTCAAATTGTATAATGGTGCATGAATATAACATTCGTTTACTTGTCGTTCTGGTAATTCAAGATATAATTTGGTTGAAATGCACTAGAAATTAACAATTAAGGGGAGCTAACTCTGTTATTTGCTATCATTCAAACTAAAAGTTATCTTAGAGATTTCTCGAATTTATTACCAGACAAGCAGAAATAAAAGACCTACCATTTCAAACTCAGGATGAGGGTAACTTCAAAATAGGATGGTTAGGTCGGTGGGTTTTTTCGGCCCTGTTTTGAAGTTTTTCTAAATTGCCTGGTTCTTACAAAGACTGGCATATAAGATGAAAGTGATACGCATTGTATATAGACATTTTAACCAATTTTTAATGAAAAATAGCTGTTATCAGCTTAAACAAAAGATTAAATGTACATGTAATTGAAAGATTTAAACAAGAGGCTCTCAAGAGCCTGAATCGCTCACCTGTTATTTTTTTTGCTTAAATCTTTCATCAATGATTATTTTTGCTTTTTACCCATAATTTCCATTTTAGCCATAGTGTCTATGTTTCTTGACGTACAAGGAAATGAAATACAAAATTTATACTAGATTCATTTGAGAAGATTTTTAAAGTTAAAAAACATAAAACAACTTGTGTAAAATTGTCCTTAAAGGGCAATAACTCCTTAAGGGGGTCAATTGACAAATTTGGTCATATTAAACTTTTTTGTAGATCTTACTTTGCTGAACATTTTTGCTGTTTACAGTTTATCTTTTATCTTCAATAATATTCAAGATAATAACCAAAAACTGCAAAATTTCCTTAAAACAACCAATTTAGTGGCAGCAACCCAACAATGGGTTGTTCGGTGTGTCTGAAAATTTCAGGGCTGATAGATCTTGACCAATTGAACAATTTTACCCTATGTCAGATTTGCTCTAAAAGCTTTAGTTTTGGAGATATAAGCCAAAAACTGCATTTGACCCCTATGTTCTATTTTTAGCCATGTCGGCCATGTTTGTTGATGGATTAAAACTTCGGACACAATTTATAAACTAGATATCCTAAGGAACATTTAGATGAAGTTTGAAGGTATTTGGCCCAGTAGTTTCAGAGAAGATTTTAAAGAGCAAAGATTTTGAGCTGATAGATCTTGACCTTTTAAACATTTTTACCCCATGTCAGATTTGCTCTAAATGCTTTAGTTTCTGAGATATAAGCCAAACACTGCATTTCACCCCTATGTTCTATTTTTAGCCATGGCGGCCATGTTTGTTGATGGATCAAAATTTCGGATACAATTCATAAACTAGATTCCTAAAGGAACATTCATTCAAAGTTCAGAAGTATTAGGCACAATAGTTTCAGAAGAGAAGATTTTTAAATGTGAGCAAACTTGATGAACACATTGCGTAAAATTGTCTTTAAAGGGCAATAACTCCTTAAGGGGTCAATTGACAAATTTGGTCATTTAACTTTTCTGTAGATCTTACTTTGCTGAACATTATTGCTGTTTACAGTTTATATCTATCTATAAGAATATTCAAGATAATAACCAAAACTGCAAAATTTCCTCAAAACTACCAATTTAGTGGCAGCAACCCAACAATGGGTTGTTCGATTTGTCTGAAAATTTCAGGGCTGATAGATCTTGACCAATTGAACAATCTACCCTGTGTCAGATTTGCTCTAAAAGCTTTAGTTTTGGAGATATAAGCCAAAAACTGCATTTGACCCCTATGTTCTATTTTTAGCCATGTCGGCCATGTTTGTTGATGGATTAAAACTTCGGACACAATTTATAAACTAGATATCCTAAGGAACATTTAGATGAAGTTTGAAGGTATTTGGCCCAGTAGTTTCAGAGAAGATTTTTAAATGTTAGCAAACTTGATGAACAATTTGTGTAAAATTGTCTTTAAAGGGCAATAACTCCTTAAGGGGTCAATTGACAATTTTGGTCATATAAACTTTTTTGTAGATCTTACTTTGCTGAACATTACTGCTGTTTACAGTTTAAATATATCTATAATAATATTCAAGATAATAACAAAAAACTGCAAAATTTCCTTAAAACTACCAATTTAGTGGCAGCAACCCAACAATGAGTTGTTTGATTCATCTGAAAATTTCAGGGCTGATAGATCTTAACCAATTGAACAATTTTACCCGTGTCAGATTTGCTCTAAAAGCTTTAGTTTTTGAGATATAAGCAAAAAACTGCATTTGACCCCTATGTTCTATTTTTAGCCATGGCGGCCATGTTTGTCGATGGATCAAAACTTCGGATACAATTTATAAACTAGATACCCTAAGGAACATTAAGTTAAAGTTTGAAGGTATTTGGCCCAGTAGTTTCAGAGGAGAAGATTTTTTAAATAGTTTACGACGACGACAGACGACGACGGACACCAAGTGATGGTATAAGCTCACATGGGGCCCTTTGGGCCCTGGTGAGCTAAAAAATTAAAGATTACACACATAACACACAGATAAATTTGCTATTTCTACTAGCTCTTTATGGTCAATGAAAATGTATGTCCCTCCTAAGGGAAACAACTCACAAATTTGACCTTTTTACAGGGTCAATTACAGAATTGGTAACTAGACTATTAATATCAGTAATATTGCATTATCTGCAATAATTACAACTTCTTGTTATAGTTCCTTTTGTTAAATGTATCTGATTTAAATTGTAACACAACAAATAAAATGCTCCGCTGGGCGCAGCTTGATACGACCACAGAGGTCGAACCCTGAATAGTTGGGGCAAGTATGGACACAACATTCAAGCTTGATACAGCTCTGAATTTGGATTGTGATTAAATATTTGACACAGCATAGGTTTCTGACACAGAATGAATGTGGTCTAAGAACTTAACAATTTTTAATTTACCTATTATGGATGAAATCAAACCATATCATTATTATTTGCTTTTATTTATAAATCAGAAATAACCCAACTTAAAATGGAAAATTTTAAAGAAAAAAAAAAAGGAAAAAAGGAAAAAGATCCCCCCCAAAATTTTTTGAACCCCCAAACTCAATCCCAGCCTTCACTTTGTGGTATGATACCTTGCAGTACAATTTCAGAGAGATCCATACACATGAACACAAGTTATTGTCTGGAAACTAGAAAAATGATTATTTTTGGCCCCTTTTTGGTCCCTTATTCCTAAACGTTGTGGGCAATTAACCCTAAGCTCAATTCCAGCTTTTCCTTTGTGATATGGAACCTTGTAGTACAATTTCAGAAAGATCCATAAACTTACACACAAGTTATTGTCATGAAACTAGAAAAATGCTTGTTTTTTGCCCCTTTTTTTGCCCCTTATTCCTAAAATTTTGAGGCAATTACCCCCAAAATCAATCCCAGCATTCCCATTGTGATATGGAACCTTGTGGTACAATGTCAGAGAGATCCATTCACTAACACACAAGTTATTGTCTGGAAGTTACAAAAATGCTTATTTTTGGCCCCTTTTGGCCCCTAATTCCTTAACTGTTGATACCATAACCCCCAAAATTAATCCCAACCTTCCTTTTGTAGTATTGAACCTTATGGTAAAATTTCATAGAGATCCATTCACTTAAACTAAAGTTATTGTATGAAAACTAATATGTCTTCGGACGATGACGACGCCAACGTCATACCAATATACGACCGTATAAAAAACAACCTTTCAGCGTGAAAAAAAACAATATTAAACTGGCAATGTGTTGCACAAGATTAGACCCCCAAAAAGATATATGTGCATGCAGACCTTACAGATGTTTAATTATGATCATTTACTGGCTTCTAACAAATTGAGCTTTTAAGACAATTGGCTAATCTGAATCATAATTGACTCTGGCAGCCATGTTTTTTTTTACCTTTTTAGTACCAAATGAGGGTCATTCGTAGAGGACCTTCCATACATGTACATTATCTCTGCCAAGGTTTGGTTAAAATTTGACATGTAGTTTCATAAAAGCCTAAAATTTGGTTTTCCTGTGTTTAAATAGGCATTATGTGCCATCATGTATCATCAATCCCCAAAGTTTCAAAACATTTAACCTTAAATGGAGATTTTTTAAAATTCAAAATCTGAATCAAAGATTGCCTCTGACAGATATATTTTACATCTGATGGGAACCTACAGAGGATAGTTTGTAAAAGACCTCACATAAATATATCGTTTCTACATTCTCAGAAAAGATCGTCCTCAACATGCATGAATATTTGCCACAGGACATTAAGCAACCAACAATCAATCAATCTCAGAAAAGAAGACAAAAATGCAAAAAGTTTACAGAGGACAGACACTACATTGTAAGTGATGGCACTAAAGATAAGGTTGGTCTTCTGCAAATTATTTTATTTAAATTTCAATTTCTGATTTAGTCGAAGAACAAAATCATGTCATTGAATTAACCTTTCCATGGTTTCTAAATAGATATATCCTAATTCTACCAAGAAAATGAACATATTGTAAAATCCTGTACTTAAAAGACTTTGGCCCTCTTGTCCAGTTTTTTGTTACATACATGTAAAGGACTTTCATGCCATGAAAGGATACTAAATTTTCTCGAAAATTACCAATGAACTTAGGCTTATATATATAATTGACCTATAATGGTTTACTTTTACAAATTGTGACTTGGATGGAGAGTTGTCTCATTGGCACTCGTACCACATCTTCTTATATCTAATTATAAGTGAGTATTAACGGTACACTTAGAAATTGTTTAGAGTTAGCAGCAAATGTTAATGACAGTGGACTGATAATAAACAAATAATATTTAGGTCTACTACGGGAGTTTTATGTCCTGTTTATGTTCATGTTGAGTTTGATAAAAACATATTAAGTTACATGTGTGTGTGCACATTACAAGTATCTACAGTGTGCTAGTACTTCATATTATAATACAACTACAAACAAGGTCTAGAATATTTAGGGAAGCTATGACCTCTTGGCTCTTGAATGCTCATTCTGTTGTGCAAATCACTTTTTGTTGTTGCAGTCCAATGATTCTGATGGCATCTGGGAAAAACCATTGACATTTTCTTGGGGATCTCGGCAAAGCACTCCCGACAATTGTGTGTGATGTGTCCCTTAACATTAGGAAAACTCAGATTACAATCATGACAGATTCTGCTGTATTGGATCAAAATCCAATGTTCCGTGTCAGTTTACTGTCTGGTCACTTTCAGATTTCTGACAGACAGCATTCAGAAGAATAGCGGTGCTATCAAGACAGATTCAGACTTTTATTACCATGCAAATGATACAAGTCTGATCAGAATTTGATTTAGAACGGGATAAACAGGAAGCTTCCTAAACTATATATCTAGAATGCTATTGTGATTGAATTAATGGTTTTACAAATTTCCAGCCATGAATCACAGGCACTTGTCTTTGAAAAAAAATTACCTATATACTTTAATTTTTAGCAATAAGATTGAACAATCAGAAACCGAGATTATATATGTCTATAATTAATTGTCTACTGCGAGATTAACATTGCCATTTGGCTGTGAGGAGATGAAATAATTTAAAATTGACCTACTTGGAAAGCCTTCTATGAATGATTCAAACAACAGAAATAGGCATATACACCATTTTGTAAATAATTTTAATGAAGATTCAACACATTACAAGTTTCAGTGGGATAGACAAACGCTGAATAGAAATATAACTTAAGTTCACGACCATGCAACATTTCTCAATAAATACGAGTTAAGTACCTTGTGGCCCCAGACCACAATTAATGATCCTGCTTTTCGTTGTCCACGAATATAGTTCCATTTAATTAAAGTATATTTTTTCTTTATTTTTTTTCTTTCCCTTCCTCATATATTTCTTAGTTTTTATTGGCTGGAAATGAAAGAAGAGAGCTGAAATCAATTTTTGGATGTTTTATTTCAACTGATTTTGATATGGAAAGAGTGATAAGGCCAGGTGCAAAAAGGTAATATTTACAGTTTTCGGAACATCTCTTGACTTGTCCATAGGGGTATGGATGTGTATTGGCTAAATTTTTAAGATGTATACATGCAATTTTTTTGAAAGTTGGATATATATTTGGACTAATACTGAACATTACACACACAGAAGATTTGACAAATAAAGCAGGTGAATTTTTTTTAATGCGACAAAACGTTATAAAGAACTAATAGAGGAATTAACTGTGGTCTGTGGCCTAAGAGGTGCATTTCAGCAAATTTTGAATTTGTACTTTGACAATTTCTCTGAATGATCTATTGGTATTAATTTGTCAAACTACATGAGAATAAATGATTTTCACTTTTTTTTGATAGAAATTTTGTAAAAAAGTCACATTTCAGCTTATATGCCCAAAATTTAGCTTTTTCACTTGTTTCAATACTTTTACAAAAGTAGCATGCTTACTTTCTCTCTGACAGGTTTTTCTGATTTTCTCTTTGTGTTTGTGGTATTTAATTTAGATGTTTTACTCATTTGTGAACTCTGAACACAAAGAAAAGTAGATAAAAACATGAAAAGTGTGCAAAATTTGCTGTTTCATGGTCTTAGTCTAACAGTCAGTACAAAGCAAGTGAAATGTGAGGTTCTATGCACATAAAAGTTGAATTCCTTTAAACAGATTTCACTGAATCTGAATCAAAAGCACTTATTACTGGTTGTTTTACCTGGTCTGTTTCACAGACTACCTTTATTTTCTTCTGTTGGATAGCTAGTAGTTCAAATATTGGCCTTTTGAGGCTGAAATTTCATGGCGGTTTTTAACAGTAAAGTGAATAAACTTTGCATCAGACCATACTGTCTACATATAAAGTTGAAAGCAACAGCCTTGTTACATCCAGGCTTCATGTTTCATCATATCTGAGCAAAGATTTGAGCAAAAAGAAGCATATTTCCATCTTCCATATCATTTATATTCTTTTTAATATGGAAATATAGGGTACGTCCTAAATTGAAAACTTGTTTTTTTAAGCTTGACATTGCTTAAGACCATGTCATCCTCATGTGTTATGCTATTTGAACTTATATTTCCATAAAAAGTACATTTATAATGTATAGAAGGTTTTTTTTTAACTTAACAACTTCAAAAAAATTGTTATAGTGGAAAATATTACATTTCATATAAGGCCTCGCTTCATTTGAAAACCTCTATTTTTTGGCACAGGCTCATTTAAAATTAAGTTTTGGCCAGTTTTTTATAAGTCTAATACATTCAGTATGCTAAAATTCAAATTGAGAATGAAAATGGGGAATATCTCAAAGAGACAAATTTTTTTAATGCTATCTATTACTTTAGATAATATCTTATACATAGAGACATTAAAAAGTGCACATTTTAGTTTTTTTTTGTTTTTTGAAGCAAAAATTTGATAGTTTAAATTGTTCTATTTCAACGTCACAATTCAGCAACCAAAGTTCAGATATAAAAAAGGCCACATTTTCTATAATATTGATATCATATGGCTTTGAAACTGGGTAAACTGTCTCATTATACACTAAGCTTAATTCATGCCAAGTTTTATTGGAATTGGTCAAGTTTTTGACCCCTAATAGGCCCCAGACACAATTAATGATCCCGCTTTTCGTTGTCCACAAATATATATAGTTCCCTTTAATTAAAGTGTATTTTTTCTTTATTTTTTTTCTTTCCCTTCCTCATATATTTCTTAGTTTTTATTGGCTGGAAATGAAAGAAGAGAGCTGAAATCAATTTTTGGATGTTTTATTTCAACTGATTTTGATATGGAAAGAGTGATAAGGCCAGGTGCAAAAAGGTAATATTTATAGTTTTTGGAACATCTCTTGACTTGTCCATAGGGGTATGGATGTGTATTGGCTAAATTTTTAAGATGTATACATGCAATTTTTTTGAAAGTTGGATATATTTTTGGACTTGTACTGTACATTACACACACAAAAGATTTGACAAATAAAGCAGGTGATTTTTTTTTTAATGCGACAAAACGTTATAAAGAACTAATAGAGGAATTAATTGTGGTCTGTGGCCTGTTATATTAAAGTCTATAGGTAACTCTTTTTTCAGACAAGTGCCTGTTTATCTCTATCTGACTTTTGACAAATTTTAATCAGGAATGGTCCAATCAAGGACGGTAGTATAAATACCAATGTGTGACAAAGTCTTAATTTAAAATACAACTTGAGGAGAACAATGTCAGGCCAGAAGAGTTGTTATTTCTACTAATATGTTTATAGGACTACATACTATCACTTTGTCAACATACACATCTTAGACAGCAAGTTTTTTTTTTACTTAGCTGGTGAAAGTATGGAATAACTCGTCAAGCCCTTGTGTCCATTTTTATTCAGGCTAATCAAATGTACCGGTACGTCTGTGACATGTTCTGAGGGTCTTTACAATAATTCTATTTATTTGCGCAACTTAAATTCATTTCCAAGCAATGGGGAAGTCCCTACCTGGGAAAATCAACAGGTACCTCTGAGGTTCATAAAAAGAAAGTTCATTTATATTATTATCATGATCATCAGAGACAAGTGTGAAAAACATATGGAAAAAATAATCTCTTTCTTACCTTAGGTCTTTTATATAGCTCGTAAAAATAAAACACTCTTCAATAAAAGCCAAAAAAATAACAGGAAGTTTGAAGCTTTACCAAAGTGGGTGAAACTTTAACTAGGAAGTAAAACTATATATATATATCTGTGGTATCTTTTCGTTTTTTCGTGGTACTTGTCTGTACTAAGGGGAATTAACTCTTTTATTTTAGCAGGTGCGAGTTTTTTCCGCGCAAAAATTCAAATGGGATTGTTAAATAAACTAGATAACAAAATCAAGGAATGGATGTATTGTGTAATCGGTAACTTGTACACAAGAGAATGGATGTATTGTGTAATCGGTAACTTGTACACAAGAGAATGGATGTATTGTGTAATCGGTAACTTGTACACAAGAGAATGGATGTATTGTGTAATCGGTAACTTGTACACAAGAGAATGGAGTCCTTAAAATGTCATAGTTTGATAACTGTTTTCAGGATAAATTTTATTAGCAACACCTGGAGCTGGGACCAGAGAAATATATGTGTCATAATACATGCACACAGCGGCAAGTTATATATCCTCGTGTGATGTGTTTTCGTACTAACATAGATGTAATACCCATAGATAAAGCTCGTCAAAAGTTCCCTACTGTTTTCTATTGTTAGATAAAAGAACCATGACCAAATTGACTGTCTTTGATGTTTTGTGTGTTGTCCTCAATCAAGTAACTTTAGCCACATCTCTTATCTGTTGATCTGTATTGACCAGTACAGCATAATAGATTTTCTTAAATGTCTCCTCGAGTTATGTCCCTTCTGTTGTTAGAGTATGTCTATTTTAGCGCACTGGACAGACAAATAGAATGGTGAAAAATGGATGAAATCGGTCAGAAATTGCGCATTTACAATGGAAATATTGAACTAAATTCAAAAATGTTTTTTAGGCTTGTATCTTTATATTTTATAAAACTATGTTCCTGTTAGATCCTGAAAATGGGAATAGCACGTTGTTGAACTCCTGAAATACACCTTTTATTTGATATGTTTCATTAAAGTGTCGAATTGTGTCGAATTTGAGAAAAATTAATAACAAAGTACATTCTTTTCTTTATATCATCCGTTTTCTACTTTTTAGAAGAGAAATTGTCTTTTAAATCATTTTATATTTTTCAGAATAAGTTAGTTACTTAATCATAGATGTAATATTTTATACATCTATGGCTAAATTATAATAATTTCGTTCATGATGTTTATGAAATGTGTATATTCCTAAGTAAAGAGTTTAACTAAATTAGTGTACTAACAAAACATGCAAGACACGGAAAATAAATATTATGGAGCATATATTCAACTTGTTCCATGTTTTCTGTCAATTATATTTTCAATAAACTTGCTTATAATAGTTAGCATGTACATTGTTAAAATAAAGTAAAATTGTGATAAAAGATATAAAATCTAAATATGTAAATATGATGAAAACATTAGTTCTAGCTAAAAATGGAAGATATCCACATTTTAATATTGTTTCCTTTTCGAGAATAATTTGTAATATTGTTTTATCTATAAGAATATTATTTTTCATAATCAAGTCAATATAAAATATATATGTTGACTTTGTTTCTTTCTGATTTTAGCATGTTCAACTGCTAAGTAGCTTTTAATTGTCAGTTTTCTATTGTCTAGATTGTCAATCAGCATCTCAATGACCAACTGGTTCATGTCATTATCAGATAAGTGTGAAAGCCATTACAACGCACATATAACCTTTGAAGTCAGGGTTGAGCTTCATCTATGGGTATTACATCTATGGTACTAATAACAATTTTCACTGCTTACGGTTTTCACTGTTGAGTTTTTATTCACGTGTGTACTGAAATTTTAAAAGCATGTTCTGTCGAATGTTTTTAGGTATCTAGATTTTTTGTCAAGGCTTACTACGATTTTTTACTGTTTCCGATTACTTTGCAATTTTCGTATGTCAAAAAAATTGCGTCATATGTTTTCGTATGAATTAAAAATTGGATCAGTACACGGACAGGAAATGACTATAAAATCCGGAAATGAGTATTTTCTAAAGTCCTGGTTCTGATGATCGCTTGAATCATAAAAAAGTTATTGAATACTTTTCAGTACTAAAAATTACTAGTAAATAGTTTTAGGTTGGTGTTTCATTTGCTGAAATTGTAACATTGTGATTTGTTTCAGATTGGCACTGGATTTCTCCAAAGGACATTATTTTTTTGAAAATAAAATGCAGTTTTCAAAATTTGGGATTAAATGTAAAAAGTTAAGACTGTTTTCATCTTTATGTATCAAGGATGTATAAAAAGAATTGTCAATAGAATATTGAATAAATGGATTTTGAACAACCATTTTATATAAGAACCATGATAATTTTAACTCGCTGGTATGTAATAAAAATGACCAAAAAACCACATGATAGTCACATGTCTTGAAGATCCGGTGTCTGTCAGGCAGACGATATAGCTATACTTCATGTAACCCCTCAGAATTTTTCTCAACAACTATTCTAGTGATGCGTATTTTTGACATTAAATAAAAATGGCTGAACAGGTAAGTTTAGTTTAATTAGTTCTTACATCTTTAAAAGAGACTTTGAATATGTCATACATTTGTCACGTTGTAGTGATGTTGTTGTCCAAATATAGAAACCGAAAAACACGCCACAATGTACGCGTGTGCAGTCGAAACTGACAAAATGTGGTTGATACGAAAACATATGACGTACGAAAACATATGACACGACGATAATATATTGTCTCATTCGCGATGACAAAGGCCTCTTTCTTTCCAGGAGCCTTTGCCATCGTGTGAAACAAGTGCCCGTCGATACTATCACATAGACCCTCTCAGTTTCATGATTCTTTATCTTTATTTAAACATTTTAACAAATTTTTTTTTAATATTTAAACTTCAATTCATACAAAGAACAAGGATATGTGGTATGATTGCCAATGAGACAACTATCCACCCAAGTTCAAATGAATTAGATGTAAGCAATTATAAGCAACGTACGGCCTTCAACAATGAGAAAAACCCATACCGTATAGTCGTCTATAAAAGGCCCCGACATGAAAAATATGAAACAATTCAATTCAGAAAACTGGCTTAACGGCTAATTAATAACAAAACAATTTACAAAAAACAAATATGACAGTCTGTTTTTGCTGCTCAAGTATCCATGTGGTATTATCATAACAGTAGTTTATATATATGCTGTCCTTCTAATCTTATTTTTTGAATTCTGGTGTGACTTCAATTGCTAACAGATATGGAGTGAATTACAATTAAAACGAATAAGGTATGCCTTGTTTGTCTAGAATATTAGTCATGCCAAGTTTGTTTGTAACGTCAATCTTGAATATTAGGCATGCCAAGTTTGTTTCTGTTTTCATACTGGTATCAAATTTTATTGATTATATTTACGAGGCGCGGATTAAGTAAAACAAATATTGTATTTAAGAAGCTCCTGAAATATTTGAGGACATATATATAATTCGACTTCATAATACCCTGAAATCGATTTCAGGATATCATGGCCTTAATTTCGAATTGTGAAGGTCCTGAAATCGAATTATGGAGGGCCTGAAATAATTCAGGATATCCTGATATCGAATTATGGAGGTCCAGAAATATTTCAAGAGGTCTTCAATGATTTATGGTTGTATCCTGAATTCAAAGTATGCCAGTTATTGAGGTCCTGAAATATTTCAGGAGCTCTTTAAATACAATAATTTTGACTAAATCCGCGCCTCATAGATGCATGTTTATGTCTGTAGAGCATATATGTCCGTCTTATTGAAGTACCACACATCTCCCTTTAATTCGTAATTAACACACTGTTGAAGAATGCTCACAGTAACTGAAGTAAGCAGATGCGGATTGAGGATTTTCAAAAAGGTAGAATTCTTAATTATGAACAGTGAAGAAAACATGAAGTTGTGTATTTGTATAAAGAAACAAATGAAACATTAGAATGATGTTTCGAACGGAACATTGGTAAATCGGAATTCCACTTATGGTTAGGAACTGTGTGCCTACCCTTCCGTTTGCTTTGAAAACGCTCACATATTCCGTCTTGAAAAGCTATGGGAGTATATGAAAATTATAAACTAAAAACATTAAAACCATACTCGTATGGATATAGTGAATTGGTATAGGTATGGCACTGGTAAAATAAGTTTCGGATGAAATCCGATGCGAAGGAAGGGTGCAACATACCAAACTTGAATCTTCCTCATTATAAACTTAAGAAATAATTCATGGAAGTCATAGATTTGTCCAGGCCATGTGTAAATTTACAACAAGTCTATGGCTTCCATGAATTATTTCGATTCTAATAGGACAAATACGGTCATTAAAATAAGAGTGCACACGCTGAAATGTCTCGCCTGCTGTGCTGACCATTGATTTTATGTTTACTAATAGCATTACAGAAACTTAACATTTTTAAAAATCTATGAAAATGAGGTCAAGGTCAGATAAATTGTGTCAGACAGACATATACACTTTACATTTGTTTTATACACCAAATATAGTTGACTTATTGCATATGCTAATTGAAAAACAAAACACAAACTTAACATTGACCAATGAACCATAAATATAAAGTCATGGTCAGATGATACCTGCCAGATAGACATGTTCACCTTAAAATCATTCCATACACCAAATACAGCTGACCTATTGCTATTAGTATTTGAAAAACAGACAAAACAAAAATTACTGATTATAAGTAAAAAAAATATTGTATTTAGGTCAGATGATACCTGCCAGACAGACATGTGCACCTTACAATCATTCATACACCAAATACAGCTGACCTATTGCTATTAGTATTTGAAAATCAGACCCAAAAAAAAACCTTACTGATTATATATACGAGGCGCGGATTAAGAAAAAAAATTATTGTATTTAGGTCAGATGATACCTGCCAGACAGACATGTGCACCTTACAATCATTTCATACACCAAATATAGTTGACCTATTGCTTATAGTACTTGAAAAACAGACAAAACCACAAAACTTAACATTGACCAATGAACAATGAAAATGAGGTCAAGATCAGATGATACCTACAAGACAGACTTGTATACATTACAATCATTCCATACACCAAATATAGTTGACCAATTGCTTATATTACTTGAAAAACAGACAAAAACACAAAATCTTTACATTGACCAATGAACCATGAAAATGAAGTTAAGATCGGATGAAACCTGCCAGACTGACATGTACCCATTACAATCATTCTGTACACCAAATATAGTTGACCTACTGCTTATAGTATTTGAGAAACGGACCTCAATTAATCACGTAACTTTAACCTTGATCACTGATCCATTAAATTAGGTCGAAATCAGGAGAACTCTGTCTGACGGACACGAAGACGTTGCAAAGACCATATACCAAATGTAGTTATCCTATTACTCATAATAAGTGAGAAATTCACATGACTAAAAGACTCATTTTTTATTTCAAGCAGTCGCTGAACCATGAAAATGAGGTCAAGGATAATGGACATATAATTGACGGAAACTTCGTAACATACGGTATCTGCATACAAGATATGAAGCATCCAGGTCTTCTACCTTCTGAAATATAAAGCTTTATACAAATAGTTTACGTCGCCGCCGCCCGAGGGTGGGTATGCCATGTGTTTGGCTGTTCTATTTTACCCCCTGTTAGATAAAGCTAAAAATTTCCAATAAATCTATAGCTTGCATGAATTATTTCTTAAATAACCGCTAGAAAAAATGTGTTTACTTCTTTTAATTCTAAACCCTAACATTTGCCATTTTTAATTTTACATTTTGTTTTCTCGTAAGCTACCGTCAAATCCACAGTTGACATTTCGTAACTAAGGAGCTGCCATGTTGACTTGCTGAAATCAGTAAATGTGCGAATACTGTGGATTCATTTATTTTCGTGGGTACCAATTTTCGTGGATTGCGGAAAACTTGCCTTTTCGTGGATATGTGATTTCGTGGTTTTGCCAAAGTCTGCATACATCCTGATAGAAAATTTATTAATTGTTGAACATTTGAATTCGTGGTTCACCTGAAACCAAGAAAACCACGAAAATTGGTATCGAACGAATAATAACGAATCCACAGTAATGCAATAGAATAGAAAATAAAACACCTACCTCAAAACTCCGTTTTAATACAATATTATCCGAATTTTGAGGGTTCACGCAATGGAAAAACCTTCTGCCTTGGCTTTTTTATTCGAGCATTATTGGAATTTCGCGGAATTTTATTTTATTTTGATTTTGTACGTTTTTCCGAGCTCTAATGCATTAATTCTTTTTATGCATCATAAAAAGAATAAAGGTTCTGTAGTTTTTTTTTTTCAATTGCAATTTTTAACACAGCCAAATCGACGTTTGCACATAGGTTATGATACATGTGGATTTACATGGAAGGTATATTGTAATACCAGAAGTCCATTACTAGGGCCTCTAATAATGGACTTCTGGTAATACCCATGGTTATGTACATCTCTGAGTCTGCGCTAAATATAGATATATCGAGAATTTTATCACGGTGTTGTTGAAGCAAGTCATATTAGAATTAACAATATACTAGACTGGAAGAAAAAAAAACATGTTATTTGTAACATAGGAATATAAATAAGAAACTAACGATATAGAGTTAGACTTCAGATGGTATTACAACTATAAACCAGCAGAAAAGAGCAGTTGAAATTACAAATCCACAGACACAGCAATCAACACGGGCAAACGGTACATCTTAATTCTTACAACAGCCTGCCTCACAGGCAAACGCCAACATTGGAAACAACTTTGCGAGAAGACAAACCATTCGCACTGAGAAATAGTCAAATAAAACGACAAAATAAATACAGCTATTCAAATCATATGTAATGTAGCAGGGATTTGTTCAACGGTGAACATAGAAAATGACAGATATATAAAGAGCTACACATGTATTTAAAACTATCTAATAGTATAGACAGATTACGTACTCTATTGCATTATAAACTGTCCAAGATTACCGCTTAGAAATGGTTGTAAACTCGCCACAATGAGTTTTCGTTGACTATCTCGTACGAATAAAGGAGACGTCAATGAAACGACCCCTTCCCCCTAAAAAAAACAAAAAACAAATAAGAAACAAATAAACAAATAAGAAACATTAAATAATGATAGTGTAGGTCAACTATAAAGAAATCTAATCAGTGGGATTTCCAGTGACACTAGAACAATAGAAAAGTGACTCTTCTTATGAAAGAGATAGAAATGGTAAAAAAAAAGGAAAGACAATTAACACATAAAACTCGATATGCATAGGGATGAATATCTCTTAAAACACAAAACCATTATATAACTTTTATACAAGCACTGTAAGTAAAGTATATTTTAAAGCTGAATTTGTTGATATATGATTTTTTAGTTGCCAAATATGCTGTTAATTGAACAATTTATTGCTCAACATAGGGTGTATAAAAAACTGCCAATCTTGACTGCATATTTTTTTTTTTTTTTTTTAAATATATATTAAACCTTAATAATGTAGCTTAATGAGGATCCAATTTTGAACGTGTTCCAAAATGTAGTTTCGCCACAAGAATTTTTCAAACTTGGGTCATTTTGTCTATATGAATGTCGGTAAATTCGTATGATCGAGCACACCGATAAGTGTATCGTTGGGACAACTCGATATAATGTAATCAATATACGTGACAAATTACCTAATGTGAAGTGTATTGAAATCATCATAATATAAATGATGAACATATTATGTTTGAAAAACATGAGTCCTATAATATAAGACTTTAAAGGTTCATATCATTTACATTCAACGTTATTTATCGGATTTTTTTTACTATCAATGTTACTAATATTGATAGTAAAAAAAAAATCCCATAAAAATGTTGAATGTAAATGATATGAACCTTCGAATTCTTATAATATAGGACTAGAAAACATGTGATCCGAATTAACCACGTGTGTTAAAGAACAGACTTTGCACTTTTATGATGTACAGGTATGCGCATCTTCCATATTCAAATATGTTACAAAAAAAAAATGAAAAATTGAAATACTTACACACTACGCAATAGTTTTGTCTTTGTTCAAAAATCATGAGTATTTTTATTTGGTATTTCTTTGATATGAATATACTCATTTCTCTAACTTTGATTTATGTTTATTGTCAGTTCATGTAATATGTTGGAGTGTGTGAAAAATAAAAATATCCATCCGAGTCAAATTAAAAATGTATTAATTTTTCTTTGTGTAAAATTGAACAACTTTTGCAGGTGTTGATTTAGAAGTCCGCATGTGAAATCTTTAACGTGCATAAAGTATAAACAGTGGCAGTTCCAGAAATTTCCTATGGGAACGACCATTTAACTTATTAAAAACAGGGGGTATGGGTTTTTTCTTTTAAAATATTATGATCCCCAATTTGATGAATTTTGTTTGTAATATTTTTATACAAACACTACATATAAAAAATTATGAAAGTATATGTTAAATCTGAATTTATTATTATGAAAAATGTTTGACTCGGACAAAAAAAAACATACCCCCCTTCCACCCGATTTGAAGTTAAATGGTTGAAACCTAAGGGGATGCCCACTGACTGCAAATAAAAGGGGGTCCGCTCCAGAACTGCTTCAGTGATTTCGTATATAATTAACCAAATTTGTCTCACACTAAAAGGGGCTGCCGGGCACCCTGTCCCTCTATTCAGACTCTGATGAAAGTTTGTAAATCAGGCGGGTAGCATGCGAGGAGCTATTTTTAGAATAACTTGGCTCGTTCTGACTTCCAACGACTGTTTTCCCAGACAAGCACGGCACCAGCATTTCTGGCAAAACAGCCGTTGGACTTCGGGGTAATCTCGGACTATAACTTGGCATGTATTAATAAACAAATTAAATCTTTATTTTGTCACAAACTTTATAAAGTACAATGTCATGCAAACTGAAACCAAAAGCCCATCCTTGATAAAAATGTCAAGTGTGCCAAATATGGAATAAAGACGGCAAACAAATCGTATTATAATATGAACTAGCCAGTGGAGTTTTTTTAAGTTGGTAACAAGACAATCATAGCTTATGATTCTTGGACCGTCTCTGTCCCAGATTTAACATTTCTTTAGAATGCAAATGTGTCAAACCCCAGGGTCCTCCACCAAAAAAATGAAGGTCGGACACTTGTCAAATATGTCCCAATATAGCTTTAAAAAGTCATGAAAATTTAGGCTAAAATTTAAACTGCGGCCTTATTTTAACTGTTGTTGATGCCAAAACATATGATATGCTAATGTTCAAAATTGAATACACAGATAAACTTTCGTGGGTTTTTCCTTTCCCTCAGTGACTAGCATTTTCTAATAAATCACATAGCCAGTTCTTTTGAAAACGTACTTCGATGCTGGATTGAGAAAAAACCAAATTAAGACACAAAGAAGACGGCCTCTTAACAGTCCAACAGCAATGTACAAACTTTAGGAAAACTCATTTTTTCATCTTGACATCTTTCTCAAAAGCTCAGTTGCTCAGTTTCTTTTTCAATAGAAATTTAAAACAAGAACATTCAGAATTTACATGTAAACAAACCACAAACAAAATATTGAAAGACATGATTTTACTGACAATGGAGGCAACAATATTGATTAAAGAATTCTTCAAGATTTACAAAACATTACCGACAAAAGCCTTCAGTTGGGCAATCTTACTGTAATCTAATTATCTCTACTGATAAATAATGCAAAACTTATGACACATTTAAGTTTTGGAATGATTTTATTCACAGAGCGTGTTTCTCATTAATGTGCACGTCTTTGCTCTTGTCTTTTCGGAGTTTAAATTGGGAATTACAAATTGCTGCATGAAAGAGACTGGCTCTACTTTTCTATGCATATGATCTTCATATGTACTTGAGAATCATTTCATAAAACAAGCGTTTGATATCCTTTCAATGCCAGAAACTGTCTATTCCCAGCTGAGAGCTAGTGGTTTTTCTGCCACAATTACAAGGAAAAACTGGCTACAACTTGCACTGGATCAGGCACTTGAATCTTACATCGATGTTGATGTTACACAGTTAGTTTAAAGGCCCCTCCGGAACTGTTGGATTTTATGACAGTCTTCCTTCCATACAGAACATAGCTGCAAAATAATTTGAACATTCAATCAGGTGATAATAATATTATTTGGCAATCCAAAGAGAACCTGAAAATATTAGACCAATGTTTGAACAGAGAAAAAGCCCCCCAAAAAAGCCATTTGATAAACTTAACAATTAATAATTTACCTGATTCATTATCATATTCACATTATGTTGACACGTCTTAGTTCGTCCGTGCTAGCTCATTTCAAACTAGTCCAAATAATTATGACGTCTTGAAAGGCTATTACATTTTTTTTCTTTGACGCCTTAGACTCCCCTGACCAGTGCTCGATATGGACCAGTGCTCGATAACCCGCTACAAAAATGTTTTTTTTTTGTTATAAAAATAAAACACCTTTGAACATGTTGAATTAAAATATTGGTTGTATTTATACCTTTAAAGGGGCTTTACAGGAAATGTACATTTTGCATGCTCTTAACTTGAAATTAATAGCAGACAATAAATCGACAGTGGTGAATCGAAGTTGAAAAGATCGCTCTTGCCAGTCTTGGAATCAAGTTTAAAAAAAAAACTTAAAATAAATATTTAGTAGTTAGAAATAACATGGATCAATTATAAAATCATTCAGAATTCAAATGATGTGATCCCTACAGTAATATTCAATCCAGGGCATTTGTACCATCATTTTTTTCCCCCTAGTGCCCCTTCAGATTTTCACTTGACCGCTGCCATTTTTATGTAAACAATATATTTTGGGTAAACTTGAAAAACTGGGTCGATGCCTCTGCTGGTGGACTGATAGTCCCCGAGGGTATCACCAGCCCAGTAGCCAGTACTTCGGTACTGGCATGAAAATACGGATTTTGTGTTATTAAAATTTGTTGTTAGAAAATTTTGGAATTTTGTTTAAATTAAGGAATGTATCTCCCTCAGGCAAAGCTCTGATTCCTTGCCCGGCTTTGGCTATACGTTTTGTCCCTTTTGGTTTATAGCTCTTCATCTATTTTATAAACTTTGGATTTTCAAATATTTCGGCCTCGAGCATCACTGAAGAGACATTGATTGTCGAAATGCGCATCTGGTGCAGAAAAATTGGTACCGTTTATGTTATTGCTTGTCCTTTCATGTAAATTCCGGTTTGTGAGTTACATATGTCACTGATGAGCCGTGGTACTGCAATGTTTGTGTACAGTCTGAGGAATAATGAACCATGAACATTTTTTACGGAAAAAAGTAGTTTTCCAAACATTACACATCTTGATGAATTTTAGAATCTCTGAATTTCTGTGAATAAATTACCATTTCAGTAAAATTTAAATGCCAATTATCAGTTAAATGTTCATTTTATCCATTAGACATCATAGTTCTTATTTTATTTTTATTCTGAGGTTTTTATAACATTATCGAGAACTGGTCAAGTTGTATTCGAATTTGGCATACTTTTAGCATTTGAAACAAACATGCCCCAAGGTGACGTCATAATAGAAATTAAACAACCAATCAGGTCCTTTTGTTTCAAATAAGGTCAACTTTGATAAAACCAAAGGTCAGGAATTAGTTTGCAAGATTATGTCGGTAAACAGTAAAAAGCAGTGTTAAATTATCGAGCACTGGTCAGGAGAAAAACGGATGATACTGTTTTGATGGTTTGAAATTAGTCCAAATAATTATGACGTCTTGAAAGGCTATTATATTTTTTCTTTGACGCCTTACATCGATGTCATCCGTTTTTCTTTACCGATCGCCTCTTGTCTTGTCTTGTCTTGTCTTGTCTTGTCTTGTATGAAGATCCTGCCTTTCAAAGGCACACCTCTGGTTACAGAGTAGGATATGGTGTATTTAACACCCACTAAATGTTTATTAGACTATTAAAATCTAAAACAAAAGATAATTTAGATTTTAAATATTCACGCCTTTGACTGAGTGGTTGTAAGCAATCCTTTCTTTTTATTCACCGGCAATGTTAATAATATTGTATTACGTCTATTTAAATGTGCAAAGCAAACGAAGTTTTCTACTTATGTATTCTACAAGATGAAGAAAATCTGTACATCCACATTTACATTGACAGTTACAGAGCAAGGCACTAGCATCCAATATTAGTTGTGTACTAATTTCTAGTTTTTCTAATGTTCTACATTTTGGACAGAGCTCGCTTTTATTGATAATATTTGAAAGTTCAAGCAGGTGATAGTTTCTAGCAGAAGCTAAAGCAGGACATGAATGAATGAAGTGGTCCAATGTTTCAGCGTCCTCCTCGCATAAGAGACATATTGGGTTGATGTCAACTTGGTTGAAAGCTGCCCTATTACATTGGAGAATGTATGTACCAGTAACGAGTCTAAGTTTGATGGGGAGACGCTGGATGTCTTTTGCAGAAGTCTGGACACTTGCTAGAGCATTGTGTAGATGACCAGTTTTATAATTGGATGTAGAAATAAATGAAATACTCTTGTAGTAGACAGACATGGTAACCACATGTTCAACCCAGAAGGTGTCAATCGCTTTCCTGATAGAGTTCTTCCATTTTAATTTTGAAGGTGGTTCATCTAACATGTTAAAGATTGATGGTAGGCTGTACTTAATTAATAAAAATCTAATTTTTGTGAACCAACTGTCCTTTACGGCTGTTGAGATGAGGATTTGTCTTTCTGCGACTTGTCTTTCTATAGAGTTCTCTTGCCTTGAAATGTTTGCAAAAATTCCCAAAGCTAGTTTATGGATTTTACTAATTACTGGAATCGTACCCAACAGTATATACACCGCCATGTCTGTTGCGTTAGTGGGAATGGATAGGATTTGTTTGATGCTTTTCCGATAGAAAATTTCAATTGGTTCCAATTGTGTAGAATTTGGTAGTAGTATTTCAAGGCCATAAATGAGTACTGGTAACACATAGACTTGGAATAATTGTAGGCATACTACAGGATTAAGGCCGTTCTTGCCGTGCAGGCCTGTCCCCATCAAACTGTACATTGTTCTCCTGGCTTTGTTGATCACGGTTTTCCTGAATATGGATTGGGATGGTTTGCCGCGGGTTACTGCTGTGAGTAATTCCTAAATGTACAGCAGTTTCAGCATTTTGAATAGGTGTATCATTTAATGTGAAATTGAAGTTATCCTCTAATTTTGGTTTCCCAGTTTTAATAATTTTACATTTTGTAGGCTATAATGAATATTTCTCCTGTTGACTGTAATTCTCCACGGTTGTTAATAGGGTTTGCATATTGGTAGGATCATTTACGACCAGAGTGACATCATCTGCACAAGTTCAATGGTATAGGACAGTGAATATGTCCAATATAGGATCCCAGTGTACTGTCCTCTACTTGATTAAGAATGTCATTTATATATAGTTTGTATAATTCTGTGCTTAGTATTCCACCCTGCCTAACTCCTTGCTTAATATCGAAGGGTTCAGAGACCAGATTTTCCCATCGAACTGAGGTTTGTGCACCAACACTTAGATCATGCAAAAGTAGCCATAATGAGCCAGAGATCCCTGTTAGGTATAATTTTCGGTATAAACTACTGTGGTTAACGACGTCAAAGGCTGATTTTGCATCAAGCAGAGCTACATATAAAGGTGTTTTCCTGTATACTGCATCGATAATCACTTCATTAAGTAGAAGGGCGCAAAATAATGGTGATATTTTAGACGTAAATCCTCTCTGAAATTGGTTTTGGATGGTTGCAATAATTTGCCATAGGTGTTCCTCAAGGAGTATTTCTAGGATTTTGCCAATAACAGGAAGAACTGTAATTCCTCTGTAGTTTTTAGGATCTGTTGGTAAACCTTTCTTTTTGAAAATTGGTGATAAAATTCCCATCTTGATGTAATCTGGGATAGCACATGATATACAGATGTTGTTTATTATTTTTGTCAATGCACCAACCAGGTCTGGTCCACCATGGATGAAGTGTTCCGTTGTTATTCCATAAATGTCAGGAGCTTTATTTTTATTTAATTTGTTAATGGCATTCTGAACTTCTAAAACTGTAAAAGAAATCGGAATTGCGTCATCAAGACAGGATTCCATTATGACATCAATGTCTGCCTCCCTGTTGATATAGTCATCCTCTGGAGTAGCAGCAGGTGTAGCCAGATTTGCGAAATGTTCATTCCAGCCCTTTATTATTTCTTCTGCTGAATTGTCATAAACTTTCCCTTGTACTGTAAGTTCAGTTATAGAGGACTTTCCTTGCTTGCGCTGATTATTTATTAACTTGTAAAACGATTTGGTGTTACTGGACCGGATATTCATAATTTCAGCATACTTCTCGTCCTTCTTTCTAGCAATCTCATGCCGCCTTGCTCTACGGAGTTCAGATCTAGTGTTTTTTCTATGAGTTGCACTTTTACCAGATTTCGGTTTTCCATCCTCTTTCCATTCAAATAAGGCTTTTTTGTTGTTTAATAGTGCAAGAGCTATCTCATCGTTCCAAATGTGAGTATTTTTCTGTTTGTTAGGTTTGGACTTTTTGGCAAATTTTTCTTGCACTATAGTTAAAGCATGGATTAGATCTTTGACGTCCAATATTTTTTCTTTAGCTTCCAGCTCATTGATTTTATTTGTAATTTCTGTTTGATACTTTCCCAAATCTATTTTAGACCAGTTTACTTTTGATGGATATTGATTTTTCTCTGTTTTTTTTTAGTTTTTGATTCGAAATGGCATTGTATCATTGTATGGATGGGGTGGTGATCTGAAGTATTTGAAGGTAACATATCTAGACGTTTTGTGGGATATAGTCCTGGGTCTATATCATTGCTCCTGAAGATATAATCAATTGTGGAGACTTCTTGGCCATTCGGATGTATAAAGGTTACATCGGTCTCATTGAAAGTAAGATGTGTCTCTTGGAGAAATTTCTTCAGGGCATCCTGCCTTTCTGTCAATTTGATATTTTGACATCTACTAGATATATCACAGTTCCAGTCACCACACAGGATAAATTGATATCTTGGGGAGTACTTAATAATTATTTCTCTTAATTGATCCAATATATCATTGAACTCAGTGTTAACGTACTTGGAACCTCTACAAGGCATGTATACACTTATCAGGATGAAGGGTTTTGGAGACACATCCACTTTCACACAGACGATTCTCTCATTGCCCTCCTCCAGTTTCTCTATTAAATGTTTGATATTTTCTCTCCAGAGTATGGCAACTCCACCATAACCACGTGGACGCTGAGTTGGTCCAATTGGGTTGAGCTCGTCAACTGATTTTGCGGTCCAATCACACTCCGGAAATAATTCTTCAAAGCTATTTTTCTCAAAATTAAAAAGCCAGTGCTCTTGTAAACAAACGATAGAAAATGAAAGGATATGGAGTAAATGTACATGGGACAAAATCGCACACAATACATAGAAAACATAGAAAATTATCAATGAACAGGGCTTTGATTCCTGTTCTTCATCTTGACAGTTGATGTAGGGTCTTCAACAATGAACAAATCATTCATACCACACAAGGTCAAGACGGCCCCTAGCGTCGACTTAAGCGGTACTATTGATAAAAATAAAGCAATTTAATGTCAGCATTTTCCTTAAATAAAATATCTTTTATACAGTCCATATTATTACGTACATTTTTACAATTGAAAGAAACGATATCCAGTGCTTGTATTGGCTGTTGATCTATCCAAGGTCTTTCTGAGGCTTTGTTACACCTAAAAAATGTTCCTCCTGATTATTATTTCCTATGGCTGTCAAGTCCTTTTCCGACGGTTCTATGTTAGCAGCAGCAATTACGGTAGGAGTGCTTAATAGAGGTAGGTTAGATTTTGATTTGAATTCATGGCTGCACTCGGTTTCTGAATCTGTTGAAGCAATTTGTTGATGATGTATGTCTATTTCCTTATTTTCTACCGTTGCATATTCCAATTCTTGTATTACAGTATTAGAACATCCAGCATCATTTGAAAGTTGTGGATCAGTTAGAGGCTTGTTAGACAGGGTGGAGTTTAGATGAAGAGGGAGGCCTGTCACAAGATTTTTCATTGAATTTGCATTACATTTCATCGTCGGTGGTTTCTGGTCAGACCTTGTTTCGATATCAGACTGTGTGCCAGACTTTGGTTGCATTTTCATGTAACAAGGTGGTGGTAAATTCCATGGATAGGTGTGACTATTGGGGTTGTGCATATGTGGCATGTTCACCTTCAGAGGCAAATGTCCTGGTGGGTGCGACTCATTGAATGGTACAGTTGGCATTGGCTGTATATTTCTCATATGCATATCAGGTTTAAGATTTTGGTACCTATTTACTTGTGGATTAGGTATTTTGTTATAGTAACTATTTACATTATAACTTCGTGTATGGTTCTGGTACCCATTTCCATGTGGACCTGGTATATGATTCTGGTACCCATTTCAATTTGGATCTGGTATATGATTCTGGAACCCATTTACCTGAAGACCTGGTATATGGTTCAGGTACCCATTTACATGTGGATTTGGTATATGGTTCTGATACCCATTTACATGTGGACCTGGTATATGATTCTGGTACCCATGGTATAGATGATTACCTTGAGGAGATGGCCAATGTTGTTTTGACAATTCGAGTGCATCTAGTCTTTGCTTTAGGGAGTTGTACTCTAGGTCAGAAACTCTTCTATTAAGGCTGTAGATGTTTTCCATACTTTGTATTTTATAATGCAGGTGTTGAGTTTCAAGGTGTATTGGAAAACCTCCTGTGATATGCTCTGTATGGTGTTGGAGCAGGTCTGGGTTTGTAATATCATTATTTACAGCATTAGTTGGTGTACTATCTACATTTCCAGCTACTTTAATTCTAAGAATTCTATTGCTAATTTCATGATGTATGCTTGAAGTTTAGCATTTTCGGTTGAATTTTGTGAGTTTGTGGCATTTTGTTGTTTGAGCTCTTCTTCCCATTTCTTTAAACGGGGCTCCTTTTGTCTTAGCTCTTTTTCTTTTAGATTTGGTCTTGCTTCGACTGTTTTGGTTTGTTTTACAGGCAGTTGTTCTACTGCTGCAGTATCAATAGCTTTGGATGTTGATTTTGACAGGTTATTTATTACCGGTTCTATACTACTACTCAGGGCTTAATTATCGGAGTTGACTGATGGATTTGAGTTTTCAGTCATATTTCCAGATCTGATGTTAACTTCCTCAAACAGTATTGATTCCGCCAATGTAACAGGAGGGCAATCTATTGTGTTGTTCTGTTGGCTCTGTTGTACAAGCGGAGTTTCCCCAATACCATCTGGTGTTATACTCTTGTAATTATTAGGAGGGGGTAGGCTAGTATATCTGCTTATACTGGATGTCTCTTGACTCTGTTTTTTGTACATATTGTACATACATACGGAACATCAGGAGATTGCTCTAATGTATTTATTTGTTCCTTGGTGAGTTTTTCACACTTGAAGTGGATCCAATGGTTACCAACAGAGCATTCAATACACTTACTCAGACACTTCCTATTACATTTTGAACAGATATCAACATTGGTTCTTCCTGCTGTTATTGATATTTCAGTTGTAGATGGATTACTCAAATGAGATACATTATGATATACAATTTTGAGACAAGCTTCACGAATTTTACTGTTAAGCTGTTGATAGGTTGATTTGTTTGACATCAGGTTAGCTATGGTTTTTAGTTTATCAATGCATAAGATGTGAGATTTTCCATTCACCTCTACCCTCATTGTGGAGTTGTACATGTTAATTCTGTAAAGCTGAAATTTAGAGTTCTCTTTTTGAAGAACTGACATGGAGGTTTCAACTATTTTCCCCATTTTATCTTTTCGTTCATCAACAGTATCGTGATTTGAAAAATGAGCTTGAATACATTCAGCAAAGTGTAAATATGCAGCTGGCGTAAATTCGAGAACAATGTTACCATGCTTATATTCAAAATGTACATCAATGTCTCTTTCTGTCGCATCAATGATCTTTTTATATAACAACATTTTCCTCATTAAGAATATAGTTTTTAACTGTTATGTTGGTCTTTGATGGTGTGAAGACCTGGGTAGGTATCCTGTCCCTTGTTGACCTTAATACTCTATTTTCTTCCATTTTACTGTGTTACCCGAAGATAGAGAAGACAATGGAAGACTATTGGATGACGGTTTAGAGTGGTGTGGAGTGGAGGTTCCCACTCGTACCAACTTGGTTGCTATTTCTGTGAATTTCCTATTTATGATAATGTTTGCTGGGCCGTATAAAGAAGACTAGAGACAATGGAGAAGGTTATACCTCGGTTAACTATGGTGTGGAGTGGAGGTTCCCACTCGTACCAACTTGGCTGCTATTTCTGTGAATTTCCTATTTATGATAATGTTTGCTGGGCCGTATAAAGAAGACTAGAGACAATGGAGAATGTTATACCTCGGTTAACTATGGTGTGGAGTGGAGGTTCCCATTCGTACCAAATAAAGTCGATATTTCTGGTTATGATTTAGTAAGTGTTAAACCCGGAGTACCGGAGTATAGATTGTTGGTTAAAAATGGTGTGGAGTGGAAGTTCCCACTCGTACCAATGAGATGAAGTGAGATTTCTAGACAAGACAGCAAGAGAATACTAGAGAATGCAATACAGGAGTATAAAATGTTGGTGTTTCAATGGTGTGGAGTGGAGGTTCCCACTCGTACCAAAATAAGTGGATATTTCTGTTTATGCTGATGTTCGATGTTTGATGATCTTGAGACGATGAGAGATTTCTAGACAAGGCAGCGAGAGAATACTAGAGAATGATTTAGAATGGTGTGGAGTGGAGGTTCCCACTCGTACCAAATAAGTTGATATTTCTGGTTATGCTGATGTTCGATGCTTGGTGAGGCGAAGAGAGATTACTAGAGAAGGCAATGAGAGAGTATAAAATGTTGATTTAGAATGGTGTGGAGTGGAGGTTCCCACTCGTACCAAATAAGTCACTATTTCTGGTTATGCTGATGTTCAATGTTTGATGAGATGAAGAGAGATTACTAGAGAAGGCAATGAGAGAGTATAAAATGTTGATCCAGAATGGTGTGGAGTGGAGGTTCCCACTCGTACCAAATAAGTAGCTATTTCTGGTTATGCTGATGTACGATGTTTGGTGTGGCGAAGAGTTTACTAGAGAAGGCAACGAGAGAGTATAAAATGTTGGTTTATAATGGTGTGGAGTGGATGTTCCCACTCATACCAAATAAGTCGCTATTTCTGTGAGATATTTGCTTATATATATAAACGCTAATGCTTGCTGAGCCGTGAAAATAATGCAATGAGTATCAGAGTAATTAATAGATGTTGGTTTATGATGGTGTGGAGTGGAGGTTCCCACTCGTACCAAACAGGTCGCTACATGTACTTCAGGTTAAGCTAGTGTTCAATGGGCCTTTTGAGGAGACGACGAGAGAATATTAGTTGTCCGTTTATTTGTTTTTTAGTGGAGAGTCCCACTCCTACCAAAAAGTCGCTATTTCTTTGAAATTTATGAGTATATCAGAGTAAAATATGTTAGATTGAGATGGTGTGGAGTGGTGGTTCCCACTCGTACCAGATAATTTGCTACTGCTAGTTATGGACGTGCTTAGTGAGCCGTTTAAGGAGATGATGAGAGAGTATTAGATGTCGGTTTTAGTGGTGTGGAGTGGAGCTTCCCACTCGTACCAATAAATCCTTATTTAGATGAAGTTTCTTTAAGTGCTAGTGCCTGCTCTGCAATGCAATGAGTATATATGAAATAAAACTTTTTATTGAACCAAATTGTGTGAATTCCGCTATTTCTGTAATCAAAAGTAATGGTGTAGAGTGGAGGTTCCCACTCATACCATAAAGCCGTTGTAAATTCTATTGTCCAGTACTTGTAAAATCTATCTTCAATACACAATTAAAATATACAAAGATGTAAAATCTTATTGCACAGGGTTGTCTCAATAAAATCTAGGCATTTATCTGATAAAAATTGACTTCAACACAGGTAAAAACGTTCGATAAAATACACAAAAATGTCTGATTAAAATAACTTGGCTCTAGAATGAATGATTAAAATAATTTTGTACATTAAAAGTCACCCAAGTTTCTTCCTTTAAGTATGAACTGTTGTAGAGTGGAGGTTCCCACTCATACCATAAAGTTTCTTGTATTATAAAATAGGAATGGTGTAGAGTTGAGGTTCCCACTCATACCAATAAGCAGTAAAATATAGTTGCCTGCTAATCTAATTTCTTTTCCAGCAGTCCTTACGCATTTGAATTTTTAATTTCTTTAACCAAACTTTAGATAAGAGCCTATCTGGATGATACCGTCTCTGTAGAGGTCTAAATTATATTGGAATCCTGGTGATGAGCCTGTGTTGCGACAAGTTAGTCTGCTTGGGTTGTGTAATATGTCCAAGTTGAAATTTGGTGTAACGGAGTTAATTGAAGTATTTAGCTCTTTAATTTCGAAGTTAAATTTATCAATTTGATGCCTAAGATCAATGTCCTCTAGTCAGAAGAGCGTACTGTTTACAGGGGAGGTAATATTTTGTCACCAGTTGCGCACTGTAATTATAATGTTTATCAATGATTTCGCTATGCTTATAACTTGACGAGTAAGCACGATATATCTGAATAATAATCATCAGATTGACTACTAGCATGCATGTAGTGGAATTTTAATGTACATAACAGATGTTTGTCAAATAGATAAAACTCAAACGACACATACAAACAATAGAATTCTGGAGGTCAACATACGGTCGTCACTCTACAGTATCCCAAGTCACAAAATAGAAGTTCCTTCATAATATAAGTTCCAAATAGAAAAAGTATTCTGGAATATTATTTCCACTGGAATATATATTACAGTATATGTTCCTAACGGAATAAATGGTATAGATATAAAAAAGAGGATTAGGTATGATTGCCAATGAGACAACTGTCCACAAGAGACCAAAATGACACAGAATATAAAGTATGTGTTCCAACAGGAACAGATATTACGACATTGTTTATATCAAAGTTTCTGGTCGAACATCTGTTAGGCGGAACAAATATACGTTTCGCCATATTGTACAGACACTTGTCTGAAGCTCCAAATCGCTAAAAGTCTGAAAAGATATGAATAAATTTAACAGCGACTAGCAAGTATCTATTCATCAGCACCAAATTCCCTAAATGACAAAAGTACTGAGATATAACGTATTAGTATACAATCACTGATAAGGGTCCTGACATGGGACAGAAACACGAACTTTTTGCGGCTGCTTGAACTAATTTGATCTCAGTCCCCTTTTAATCTCGGCCAGTGTCGTAACAAAGGTACACAGACGAGCACACACAGAAATTTAGAAACAAGTACGGAACTTTATTACCTCAGTGACCATTTCGACTTCTACACCTACCCCACCCGGCACGCAACGTCATTTCAACGTTGAAATGTGGTTGATATTTTGTCATGACGTTGCTTCAACGTTGTTTCAACGTTGTAACAGCAACGTCGAAGTTATGTTGCAGAAAGTATGTTGTTTCAACGTCGAATTTTAGTTGAATTTTTAATGTTGAAGTTAGGTTGAAATAAATATGTTGTTTCAACGTTTAATGTTGGTTGATATGTCGACGAGGGAAGTTCGTCGAGAAAAAAGATGTAAAAAAATATTCACCATCAGTTTTAAAGAGGAATCATCATAGTTGTACATCGTTTGTTGTTGCATCAACAAAAGTTCACAAATAAGGATTTTGCTATGTAAATTGTTATCAATGTTGCCTTTTAATTTTTTTGTACAATATCTAGTAAAATCAGGAATTTTCCAAAGAAATTAATATAATTAAAGCTCAAACCGACGTCTAACCGGGTCGTTTATTACAATCATAAAAGTATACAAAAATATAAACTATCAATCGTCGAAATATGCTACTAACTAATTTGTTATTATCCGGAAATATTTTAATCACAGATAAGACACAACGCATCTACACAACAGATACGAGGATTGGCACTCCCAATAATCTATTGATAATATTATCACGTGACATGATGCTGATTAATGTATGACCGCACGTGTATGACCGCCTTTTTCAAACGCGGCAGCGATCATGAAGTGTGATACAAACACAGTAGATTGTACAATTTTCCTGGACAATTTTAGGACCGTTTTCAGTAAAGAATAATTCATAGAAATGTAAGTGATTCCTTAATTATTATCCGTTGCTGTATTAATTGTCTTTTAATGCTTGTGTGATGTTAACAATGGGAGATTATAAATGCACAAACGCGTTATATTCTGATAATCTCGCCATATTGAATGCTGTAGAGATTTCATTTCTGACATCAGTGTGTCCATTGTCTTTTGTTGTACGTTCCAAATTTATGACTGCACTTCTATATAAATATGTACTATAATCTGAAACAGCATACTCAGCCTACATGAATCTACATACAGTTTATTTTAGTTCTTTACTGCTGATTTGTTAAAGACAAGGAACTTTTGGCAAGTAAGATTATCATATCTCCCTTTTTATCTAAAATTTTAATCCGTCATCCATTATCACATTTTTTAATTATTGTCAACTATGCTCTGAAATTGTTAATCGATTTCTTTTTATTCTTCAATCGAATTTTACAAATTTAAAATATTGCTTGGCGATGATCGATGTTATTCTTATTTTTGCACAGATATTAGGGACAGAACAGTAACTTAAAGAGTTTTAGGAAAAATGATTTAAGGATAGAGGCAAGGATTTGCATGTATAGTAATACTATACAAATCCTTGATAGAGGTAGTAGCTGTCAAGGTATGTATTTATTTTAATTCTTAACATTTTTATTATCAATAATGAGTATGTATGTTAGATTGCATGTGTTGTTTGTGTGGATACTGTATGCACTTTGTGATTTGTATTGATTTATAAGCTCTATATGGGCCCTTTAATTAGGAATACTAGTAAAGACATTTTATTTCATTTGATTTGTATATATATTTTTAATGCATATCAAATTTAAAACATAACCTCTGCAATCATTAAGACAGGTGTCATTGTAACAATAGATCCTGGTGCCGGAAATGGTTGGCATTGTTACAATAGATCCTGGTACGCGAGATGGGTGGCGTTGTTACAATAGATCCTGGTTCTGGAAATAGGTGTCATTTTAAAATCGATCCTGGTGCTCGAGAAAGGTGGCATTTAACAATAGATTCTGGTGCTCGAAATAGTCAGCATTTGTACAATAGATCCTGGTGCTCGAGATATGTGGCATTTTAACAATAGATCCTGGTGCTCAATATGGGTGGCATTATTACAATAGATCCTGGTGCTCGAGATTGGTGGCATTGTTACAATAGATTCTGGTGCTCGAGATTGGTGGCATTGTTACAATAGATCCTGGTGCTCGAGATAGGTGGCATTTGTACAATAGATCCTGGTGCTCGAGATAGGTGGCATTTTAACAATAGATCCTGGTGCTCGAGATGGGTGGCATTGTTACAATAGATCCTGGTGCTCGAGATGGGTGGCATTGTTACAATAGATCCTGGTGGTCGAGATGGGTGGCATTGTTACAATAGATCCTGGTGCTCGAGGTGGGTGGCATTGTTACAATAGATCCTGGTGCTCGAGATTGGTGGCATTGTTACAATAGATCCTGGTGCTCGAGATAGGTGGCATTTTAACAATAGATCCTGGTGCTCGAGATGGGTGGCATTGTAACAATAGATCCTGGTGCTCGAAATAGGTGGCATTTGAACAATAGATTGTGGTGCTCGAGATAGGTGGCATTGCTACATTGTACATGTACAGGAGCGAAAAATGGTAAAAAAAAGATCGGCTATTATGTAAACCAGTAAATTATAAAAAAAACTGGCCTTTATAACATTTTATTTCCTGCCTTTGACGTTCTACGTAATTGTTAACTCATGTTTACAAAATATTATTTGTGGTTTTTTTTCAGGAAGAGTAATGGATGCCTACACAAAATAACAGAAGCTGAATTAAAGAAGGATTGTGCACCAGAAATGGTTGGAGGAGTTTAGAGACTACAATTCTTTTCACGAAAATATTAAAATGAATTAAGAGATTGTTTGTATTCATTTACCAGATCACCTTTTGGCTATATGAGCTTTTGTCATAACTTGACATCTGTTGTACTGTTTTTTTTCTTCAAATCTTGCTGTTGTCCTCTGTAGTGTCATGTGGTTTCAAAATCTTTTGTTGTTACTAACTAATATAGATATAAGAAGATGTGGTATGATTGCCAATGAGACAAATATCCACCAGAGTCTAATTGACGTGGAGGTCACTAAACGGACTTCAACAATAAGCAAACACCACACCGTATACTAGTAATCCGCGATAGAAGACCTGGACATAATAATCCAACAATTCAAATGAGAAAAAACAACCGCCTTATTTTGTAACGACAAACACATATGACAGATGAACCAACAACAAGCAACGAAATGCTTATTTCAACATGAAATAATATTGTTGCAATATTAGGTGATGTTGTTTCAATGTTAAGTTTCAACCTATATTCAATCAAAAATCAACGTTGGTGCAATGTTGAAAATATAACGTTGTTTCAACGTCAGATATTCAACGTTGTGTCAACTTTCAAAACCAACTGTTAATTCAACGTCTTTTCAACGTTACAAATCAACGTTGATTCAACGTTGTTTCAACGTTGAAATGCCGGCTGGGACTACAGCATGTGTTTTGGAATCACGTGTGGCGTTTAAAACGTTTACGTTTGGGGTTCATTCGATTTCGATTTTGTCACTTTCAATTTTCTAAATATTTTTTTTTTGTGTTTAAGTAAATATTCTGTAATATTTAACTGATTTACGCTTATTTAATGCAAGAACACATTAGATAAGTGAAAATGAGTTGCAATATTACAATATATAACAGAATTTTTGCTAAAACATTAAAACACACAAACAAATATTTAGGAAAAAGGGGAGGCCATTCCCCAAGCGCCCGAGGATTCGAGGTCAGGAAAATTGTAAATAAATTAAACACCGTGGCAGCTGACCATCAAACGTAACCCTGAAAACTCAACCTAACGATTGGAGAATGAAAATAAGGTCATAACTAGCTGACAATGTCTCGGCATGAATTATCTCCAGTTTAATGTCAGTAAACTTGTTTGAGAGTAGAAAATATGTAGTGGGAAGGGTATGGAAAAAGATACCAGATTTTGGACCTTGTCAACCCATTTCAATTCAAGACTCCTTTTACCGCTTTGATGTAGAAGCATTTGAAATTGATAAATCGGACCGTCACCGTCTGTTCACTAACTCGAGAGTCATATAGCTATGATTTTCATATTTATAGCACACACACACATTTACACAGAGGGAGAGAGAGACCAGTGTCCTTTTATTGGTGCCACTGAACGGGGGTAACCTTCAAGGATTTATCAACTTACATGCTCTTCCAGTACAAAAAAGTATATCAAAACTAACACGTATTTTCTAAAAACCAAATTGAATGCAGTTTATCTTAAATAGTAACTATTGTAAAACATTTGAAACACATCTTTAGATGGTACGAATAGTCGTCAAAACACACGCTGCTGTAATGTCTTCCATATATTGCGTAAACAGCAGATGCAATTTTTAATTCAGTAAAGCTCTTTGAAATAGACCACTTCACATACATGAAGTTAAAAAAGAGGAAAATTTTGTTGTTATTTGCTCCTTACTGTTAGTTGTGTTTGTAATTCATAAAAGAAGATGCAAGTCGAAACATCCAGAATAAATATTCAGTATACTACCTAATCTTAATAATCTGACAAAACTCTTTTATGACGGTCACCTCGAAAAGAAATGACATATCAACAATATGCCATTCCTGTAAATATCATCATTCAAGTTATCATTCAAACGCAGGACACTATCTTTGAAATTCCCCTATCGGTAATAACTACCGTCATGGCAAAAGATTCCCCGAACAAATCTTTTGTTTTTATTCATACAGAAACTGTGCAATAAATACCTGCATAATTTAATTTGTTGCAAATAAAATATTTGTCATTAATATTTCACTTGTGTAATATTCGTGACGCCGATAATTTTATTGTAAGGACGGACAATTTGTTTAAAATTTTACTGATTGTAGTCTAATTTGGATTCTAATTATTTGTTCAGATAAACTCGTGGAATGTTATAGCTTATTTCAAAGTCCAGTGTCTAAAGGCGTGAACAAGGTTTAATCATAGCTTTTCGCTATACAAACCAGAGGCGCTTGGGTACAGAATTTGGATATTTTTTTCCTTGTTTGTGCTGAATATTACATTTTCTATGTTCATACTACATTTATAAAGGGGACTTATCCAAATTCTGTTCCCAAACACCTGTGATACAAACGAAAGAGAAATGCATGCATATAACCACAACATGATTTGTGTCATATTATTATCTCTTTGAATACGTACGTATTGTTTTCTCTGAAGTTTAGTGGTCATCATCATCGTCGTCGTTCTCCTTCTCCTCCTCATCGTCGTCATCATTGCATTTTGGTTATAACCATCACCATTCCCATTATCAACATCATTATCGTTGACATTTTGGTCATAATCATCATCATCATCATCAGTATTTTAAAGAGAAAGTTATAAATTAAGCTTGTTGTCGAAATCAACATTATTTTGAATCATAAGTCAAAAAGTACTTTACTCTTTGATGTTGATACAGATACATACACAGATAACAACAGTGTCCTAAAACTATGACAATGTCATTTTAGAAATTACATTGTTTCAAACATCACCTTACGTCGATCTATTTGCGATAGAACAGTTTATTGGATACTAGCAGAACTTCTAATACTAGTGACAGTATGACATGCTTTCACAACATGATGAATTATCATGCAGCGACATGCTCGAAATAGTCAGCATTTGTACAATAGATCCTGGTGCTCGAGATATGTGGCATTTTAACAATAGATCCTGGTGCTCAATATGGGTGGCATTATTACAATAGATCCTGGTGCTCGAGATTGGTGGCATTGTTACAATAGATTCTGGTGCTCGAGATTGGTGGCATTGTTACAATAGATCCTGGTGCTCGAGATAGGTGGCATTTGTACAATAGATCCTGGTGCTCGAGATAGGTGGCATTTTAACAATAGATCCTGGTGCTCGAGATGGGTGGCATTGTTACAATAGATCCTGGTGCTCGAGATGGGTGGCATTGTTACAATAGATCCTGGTGGTCGAGATGGGTGGCATTGTTACAATAGATCCTGGTGCTCGAGGTGGGTGGCATTGTTACAATAGATCCTGGTGCTCGAGATTGGTGGCATTGTTACAATAGATCTTGGTGCTCGAGATAGGTGGCATTTAACAATAGATCCTGGTGCTCGAGATGGGTGGCATTGTAACAATAGATCCTGGTGCTCGAAATAGGTGGCATTTGAACAATAGATTGTGGTGCTCGAGATAGGTGGCATTGCTACATTGTACATGTACAGGAGCGAAAATGGTAAAAAAGATCGGCTATTATGTAAACCAGTAAATTATAAAAAAACCTGGCCTTTATAACATTTTATTTCCTGCCTTTGACGTTCTACGTAATTGTTAACTCATGTTTACAAAATATTATTTGTGGTTTTTTTCAGGAAGAGTAATGGATGCCTACACAAAATAACAGAAGCTGAATTAAAGAAGGATTGTGCACCAGAAATGGTTGGAGGAGTTTAGAGACTACAATTCTTTTCACGAAAATATTAAAATGAATTAAGAGATTGTTTGTATTCATTTACCAGATCACCTTTTGGCTATATGAGCTTTTGTCATAACTTGACATCTGTTGTACTGTTTTTTCTTCAAATCTTGCTGTTGTCCTCTGTAGTGTCATGTGGTTTCAAAATCTTTGTTGTTACTACAGCATGTGTTTTGGAATCACGTGTGGCGTTTAAAACGTTTACGTTTGGGGTTCATTCGATTTCGATTTTTGTCACTTTCAATTTTCTAAATATTTTTTTTTGTGTTTATAAATATTCTGTAATATTTAACTGATTTACGCTTATTTAATGCAAGAACACATTAGATAAGTGAAAATGAGTTGCAATATTACAATATATAACAGAATTTTTGCTAAAACATTAAAACACACAAACAAATATTTAGGAAAAAGGGGAGGCCATTCCCCAAGCGCCCGAGGATTCGAGGTCAGGAAAATTGTAAATAAATTAAACACCGTGGCAGCTGACCATCAAACGTAACCCTGAAAACTCAACCTAACGATTGGAGAATGAAAATAAGGTCATAACTAGCTGACAATGTCTCTGCATGAATTATCTCCAGTTTAATGTCAGTAAACTTGTTTGAGAGTAGAAAATATGTAGTGGGAAGGGGTATGGAACAAAAGATACCAGATTTTGGACCTTGTCAACCCATTTCAATTCAAGACTCCTTTTTACCGCTTTGATGTAGAAGCATTTGAAATTGATAAATCGGACCGTCACCGTCTGTTCACTAACTCGAGAGTCATATAGCTATGATTTTCATATTTATAGCACACACACACATTTACACAGAGGGAGAGAGAGACCAGTGTCCTTTTATTGGTGCCACTGAACGGGGGTAACCTTCAAGGATTTATCAACTTACATGCTCTTCCAGTACAAAAAAGTATATCAAAACTAACACGTATTTTCTAAAAACCAAATTGAATGCAGTTTATCTTAAATAGTAACTATTGTAAAACATTTGAAACACATCTTTAGATGGTACGAATAGTCGTCAAAACACACGCTGCTGTAATGTCTTCCATATATTGCGTAAACAGCAGATGCAATTTTTAATTCAGTAAAGCTCTTTGAAATAGACCACTTCACATACATGAAGTTAAAAAAGAGGAAAATTTTGTTGTTATTTGCTCCTTACTGTTAGTTGTGTTTGTAATTCATAAAAGAAGATGCAAGTCGAAACATCCAGAATAAATATTCAGTATACTACCTAATCTTAATAATCTGACAAAACTCTTTTATGACGGTCATCTCGAAAAGAAATGACATATCAACAATATGCCATTCCTGTAAATATCATCATTCAAGTTATCATTCAAACGCAGGACACTATCTTTGAAATCCCCTATCGGTAATAACTACCGTCATGGCAAAAGATTCCCCGAACAAATCTTTTGTTTTTATTCATACAGAAACTGTGCAATAAATACCTGCATAATTTAATTTGTTGCAAATAAAATATTTGTCATTACTATTTCACTTGTGTAATATTCGTGACGCCGATAATTTTATTGTAAGGACGGACAATTTGTTTAAAATTTTACTGATTGTAGTCTAATTTGGATTCTAATTATTTGTTCAGATAAACTCGTGGAATGTTATAGCTTATTTCAAAGTCCAGTGTCTAAAGGCGTGAACAAGGTTTAATCATAGCTTTTCGCTATACAAACCAGAGGCGCTTGGGTACAGAATTTGGATATTTTTGTCCCTTGTTTGTGCTGAATATTACATTTTCTATGTTCATACTACATTTATAAAGGGGGACTTATCCAAATTCTGTACCCAAACACCTGTGATACAAACGAAAGAGAAATGCATGCATATAACCACAACATGATTTGTGTCATATTATTATCTCTTTGAATACGTACGTATTGTTTTCTCTGAAGTTTAGTGGTCATCATCATCGTCGTCGTTCTCCTTCTCCTCCTCATCGTCGTCATCATTGCATTTTGGTTATAACCATCACCATTCCCATTATCAACATCATTATCGTTGACATTTTGGTCATCATCATCATCATCATCAGTATTTTAAAGAGAAAGTTATAAATTAAGCTTGTTGTCGAAATCAACATTATTTTGAATCATAAGTCAAAAAGTACTTTACTCTTTGATGTTGATACAGATACATAGATATAGGAAGATGTGGTGTGAGTGCCAATGAGACAACTCTCCATCCAAATAACAATTTATAAAAGTAAACCATTATAGGTCAATGTACGGCCTTCAACACGGAGCCTTGGCTCACACCGAACAACAAGCTATAAAGGGCCCCAAAAGTACTAGTGTAAAACCATTCAAACGGTAAAACCAAAGGTCTAGTATATATAAAAAACGAGAAATGAGAAACACGTATAAATTACATAAACAAACGACAACTACTGTACATCAGATTCCTATACAGATAACAACAGTGTCCTAAAACTATGACAATGTCATTTTAGAAATTACATTGTTTCAAACATCACCTTACGTCGATCTATTTGCGATAGAACAGTTTATTGGATACTAGCAGAACTTCTAATACTAGTGACAGTATGACATGCTTTCACAACATGATGAATTATCATGCAGCGGCATGACGACGTACTCTAAATATGCTTAATGCAATATATTGTAATATAGGTCTTTCTTCGAAAAACAAAATTTCAAATGATTTCGTACAAATATTATAAAGAATCAGTGCACTGTGTGTGTAAATGAAGCCATGAGATATTGGACTACGTATTTTCATTAGTATTGTCAAAAGAGAGTGAAATGTAAATAAAGGGGGACAGTAATAAAATGGTAAAATTCGTCCATTACAGAATGCGATCTCAGATGCAATTATCTTTCTCTATATATGATCACGATATATATGTAAATGAGATAGTAGACCATCAATACAAATAAAAAGAGACTAGTTACTGATAATCCAATTTTCATTTAAAATGTAATCAAAGTTTCCTGAAAAATCATGATAAACGAGAAAAAAAATGACTGCTTCAATCTTAAATTCTCTATTACTCCAATGTGAAAATAAAACAACGATTAGAAAAATGACCGCAAGTACAAAATAGCTTGCGCTGAAGAAAAAAATAAACAGCTGCGCCATGAGCGCATGATACGCCCGTCGTCTTGTGTGTGAATTTTTATGCAATAATCATAAATAGTTTCTGACATACGGCCTGACATGCCAACCCCCTTTTTTTACAAAAAACTCAATATCTAAAATAAAATTTTTAATCAAAACCAAAAAGTATACAGATCTTTAGATTAATATAACTAAGAAGCGTGTAAAATTTAAAGCAATAATCATAAATCGTTTTTGAGATATGGCGCGACATGTGAAAACCCCTTTAAAAAAAAATCAAATATCTCAAAAATAAAAATTTGAATCGAAACCAAAAAGTATACAGATCTTTAGATTAATATAACTAAGAAGTGTGTAAAATTTTAAGCAATAATCGTAAATCGTTTTTGAGATACGGCGCGACATGTGAAAAACCCCTCCCCCTTTTTTTACAAAATACTCAATAACTCAAAAATAAAATTATGAATCATCACCAAAAAGTATACAGATCTTAAGATTAATATAACTAAGAAGTGTGTAAAGTTTTAAGCAATAATCATAAACTGTTTTTGAGATACGGCGCGACATGTGAAAAACCCCTCCCCCTTTTTTAACAAAATACTCAATATCTTTAAAATAAAATTTTGAATCATCACCAAAAACTATACAGATCTTAAGATTAATATAACTAAGAAGTGTGTAAAGTTTTAAGCAATAATCATAAACTGTTTTTGAGATACGGCGCGACATGTGAAAAAAAACCACACACCTGTTTTAGTTACTAAGTCCCGTAACTCAAAAAGTTTTAATCTTATTTTCACCAAAAAGTATACAGATCGTTTGACCATCATAAGAAACAACTATTATAGTTTCATGAAATTTGGATAAGTCGTTCTCAAGTTACGGTGCGACATGTTTACGCCGGACAGACCGAGACGGACAGACGGACAGACGACATTTGTATACCATAATACGTCCCGTCAAAATTTTGACGGGCATATAAAAACAGTCAAATTTTTTTTTTTTTTTTTATATTTTAGTTTCTTGGAAATCTTTTTTTTTTCTTTCTTTCGACTTGAAATTTAAAAAAATATGTTATGCCCGGAGTTATGAAATTGTTTAAATCTTGAAATTTTATTAATTTTTAAATTTTGTTCTATGGACGACAGAAAGAAGTACGAGCAAGCGAAACCTTAGTTTTTTTCTTTCTAAAGACCATTTCGATTGAAACGAATTACTTTATTTAGCAGTAAAACTACCTAATGAAAATACAGACCCAATCTCCATTCTTCTTGGAATGAAAAGAAAATATGTATGTTTAACTGGCTAAATTAATCAATAATATATGACCCAAACTGCTCCCATGGCACATGAATTATTCGATGTAAAACAAAACGAACAAACTTCAATTTGCATGTATCTTATTCCTCAAATCTGAATAATTAGAAAAAGCTGGAAAAGAAGGAACAGTGTGTATAAATAATGAATCCACAACACAAAATTCCTACTTGCAATTGGCAATACCAAAGGCAAAGGAACAGTACTGTTATTGCTGTTCTTCATCTGAAAGACACACTTTGAGGCCTGCTTGATTTGTATTTCAAGTTTTTTTCAATTTAAACGCAAAACATGAGCCTCTTAAAGTCAATAGCTAAAACAATAAATGAAGTTTTGGTTCTTGAAAACTATGTAGTTTTTGACATTCTGAAATTGAAATTTTACTTTGCTTTTCGAATTACAAGTATTAATTCAATTATAATCTGAATAGAATTATTCTAAGTCTTTACACAACTTTAAGATATAAATCAGAATTTAGATAAAATTAAGCCTTGTAAAAAACATAATATTAACATTTTGCAATTCGTTTTTGTTTTCGTCCATTGTCGATCTTTCTAAAGCTCATGTATAAACGTATATGAATATTGTGCAGTGTTTTAAGTGATCAAAAGGGAATGCCACTTGTTGAAAGTCACAAATGATGGCCAAAATATACCATGAAACAATTACCATATTTTATTTTACTTCTCTGGTCGGTGTTCCATGAAATAATGTATTATAATTTTAACAAAGAAGTAATTCGGGATAAGAAATGTCTAAATTGATAAGTTTTACATTGCATTTAAGAAATCCATTGCAAGAGTATTTTATGATTAGAAATCATCTCTCGTTGTTCGAAGTTCATTTTCGCCACTATTCGTTTACCTTGTAAAATCAAATGACGGACATATTCCATCTCAACCTGAGAACGATTAGCTCATTTTCTTCCAGCAATGTTTCTTTTGTTAGAGGAAGTACTTTCAATGATATTTAATCAAAGTGCTGGATAGCACCTCTGGGAAGTTTGCAACTGTAGATGTGTATTATTTCAAATAGGTTATAGATGTGTATTATTTCAAATATGTATTTAATCACAGCTTTGATGTTTTTAACTAAACCATTTTCTTTTCAGCAATTATCAAAAATCACTTTTTGTCAGTATATGTTTGTCATATAAAATTTTGATATTCTCTATTGCAACCTTAAACTGTTGTTCTAAAATAATCAAATATACAATAAGCTCTGTTAATTTCTTTATGTGCCCATGCCATATCTAGGGCCTTTGATTTTATAGTATTTTTGTTCATTTGTAACTTGGTATAACCCTAACCATAACAGTAAAATGACGGCACCAAAATTCAAACTAGATCTTGGTTTTGTGGTTAAAAGTATTGTGGATAAGTTTCGTAACATTTGGTTGAGGCACACTAAAGTTAGAGCAAGGAATTGAAAAAAAAATTGTATGTGTTCCGCGGAACCCAGTGTCTCGCCTACTTTTGCTGTTAATCGCAGGCTCAACAAAAATGTTGAAAAAAATAAATAAAAATATTCCTCTCTATACTATGTTTTGATTGTAAGAAGCTTCTGTCCAAGTTTGGTAAAAATCCAGGATAGTTTATGAATCTAATAAATGTTTACAAAAAATTTAACTGCAGACTGTATGTAATGTTAACTGGAAGAAAAGCTAAGTCCATTAATAAGTAAAATATGGAAAAACAAGAACAAAATTTTAACTAAATTTCCTTCTAGATACTATCGTATGATCATAAACAAGCTTCTGTCCAAGTTTGGTAGAAATCCAGTATAGTTTAAGAAAGTTATTAAAATTTCAAAAAAGTTATTAAAATTTCAAAAACTTTTAACCACAAAGTGAATATTTGTGGTAGCCGCCGACGCAATGTAGGATCGCTATGTCTCGCTTTTTCAACAAAAGTCGAAGGCTCGACAACCATCACAATTTTTAAATTGTAAAGGGGCATAACTCTAGCACAGTAAAACTGACACCACCAAAACTCAAATTTAATGAGTGTTTTGTGATAATGAGCATTGTGTATAAGTTTCATAACATTTGGTTGAGACAAACTAAAGTTAGAGATCGTAAACAAAAAATTCAAGCAACTTTTCTATTTGTTAAGGAGCATAACTTTAGTATTGTAAAATCGACGCCACCAAAATTCAACTTGACCTGTGTTTTGTGGAAATAAGCATTGCGTATAAGTTTCGTACAATTTGGTTTAGGAAAACTAAAGTTAGAGAACAAACCAATTTTTGGATGTACGGAAGTATGAACAAGTAAGGGACGTACATACTTACAGAAGAAAAAGGGTAAAACTTAATACGGTGGGGACATAACAATAGCAGTATTCGACAGGAATAAAAAGTTAATATACACTAGATTCATAGAGGTGCTTATAACCCTGTAACACATTTTATAGTTGATGCTGTGAAATTTAGCATTGAGGCAATAACATTTAGGATTTTTGGTGCGTCATAATTATTTGGACTAGCACTAAGAGTAAGAAAATCATTTTACTATTACATGGACAGATCATTCAATCATGTAAATAATTGCTACAGCACTTGTCTTGATACACTGACAGGGCCGTAACTGGCCTCTTTTAAAAGCGAGGCAAAATATAGTCGCCGATCGGAGCGAGGCGAAAAAAAATTCAGCGAGGGGTCTGGAAAGAAGCTCTGGAAAAAATGATGCAATATCGTACATTCTGAAGGTTTCCCGGACCCTTTCTTAATCTGAAACGCAAAGTTTTGTTTTAATTATTTTTTCGACAATATTCTGGTCTCAAACAAAATATATAGATTCAGTGTAAGACTTTAAGTTTTTAGGGACACAATTTTTGGAGAGGAATCAGAAGAGTCTACAAAAGAATGCACATTTACAAACAAAATTCCCAAATATGAGTTAAAATCAAAACTTGCCTGCACATAAAATGTATTTATCATAGGATTTCCTTATGAAAAGAATAAATGGCTATGATCGTTGCACAAATTGGTACCTGAACAAATTAGCGACCTTGGTCAATAGGCTATATGTCTGCCTATATTGAATCTATGTATCGTGTGATGGAGACACGCACGCTCTTCTACATGTATGTGTGTTTTGCGCTAAAAGACGAATTGTACCGCATCTTTGATACAAGCAGGCGCGGCGGATCAGGAGTTTTATGTAAATGCACACCCCGCCCCCTTTATATTTGGATCCACGCCTGAGTCGGGGATATATTTAAAGACAACAACCAAGGTGTTTGCATTGATTTCTGTCTTTTTGGCATAACACCCACTTTTTTTATCTAATTGACGTAAACAATGGTCATTACCGACCACTTCGACAATGCTATTTCGATATTTTTTTTATTACCAATGCGTTGCTTACACAAGCGTTAACTATTCATCAGGGGTTTGGTCGTAACTGGATAATAGTTTAAGGGGATCTTGAGTTAAATGAAAATCGGGCGGTATGTCAGAAATACATTTTTAAAAATTATTCTCCGCAGTGGGTTGATTTTAAATAAAATGTAGAAACATCATGTTGTGTCAGTGCCGAAACCCGTAATTTGTGTTCGCTTAACGCCGCCTCAGAATAAAAAGGCCAGACCTAAATTCAAATATTTTTTTACAATTTAAAGTAGTTTTTAAAATTAGACCAAAGGTTCTCAAATAAAACAAAACTCATGTTTTAAACAAAATTACTAATTTACAAATGATTTGATTGATTTGATTTTTGGTGTTTTAACGCCACTTTTAAGCATCGCTTTTGGGCTATTTCGTGGCGGCCAGTTTTTATTGGAGGAGGAAGCCGGAGTGCCCGGAGAAAACCACCGGCCTTCGATAGGAAAACTGACAATCCTAGTCAATTAAGATTGGAGTCGAGTGCACCCGCACGAGCGGGGTTCGAACTCACAACCTCAGTGTTGGCTGGCTGGCTAGTGATTACAGTAGTAACTACTTAGACCACTCGGCCACCTAATTTACAAATGAAATACAACACTAGGACAATAGCCATTAAGAAGGGCGGGCAATCAATGAATAAAAGACAAACCCGGGAAAAAATAAGACACATAACGACAAACAATAGACAATCAACACTGAAAGTAAAAAATAACTGAGCAACATGGATCCCGAAAAAACGGAGGCGACGTCAGAGGGTGAACAAAACTTGCTTCTTCCAAGACACTCGCTGTGAAAACAATTTATTATGAAGACAAGCTTTAGTTTCAACCTTTTTTTTTTAAATTTCCAACATGAGGCATTTGCCTCATTTGCCTCAATGTAGTTACGGCCCTGGCTACATTTTATCAACCGTTGGTGAACCATTTTTTAAGGTTATGAATCCGGTGCTTCATTACATGTTCAATGCAAAATAAATTGTATTAATATTTTTGTTTTGTTTAGAAAATATACAGTTACTTGTGTGTGAAATTATTTTAATGAACGCTTACTGAAGGTCGTTGATAGGATGCTAAACTGGTCCGCCTTTCCATCTAAAGCCTCGCATCGATAGTGTAGCAATAAGTGAACACAACAGGGGTCCAGTTTAATAGATGCATGCCCATTCATAAGGGCATGACAAATTGTCACTAATGTCCAATCAGCTTTTCTGCTGTATATAGTTTGACGAAGTGTTAATTACATTGTTATAGTTTTACGACATTGTCTTAGAACATCAAACGACTATGTACTACTTTAGTGACTGTGTCATCCTGATTCAAAACTAAATTGATTTAGAAAAAGTGCTTTGCAACCGCTGAAAAAAAGTTGAGTATAAAGCATTGGTTATTCTGTCTCCACTTAGTTGAATATTTTGAGTCATTGGTTAATTTGCTGAACCTGCTATGTATCACATATGTTCAATCTTGCCAGAGACATTTATATCAGCATAGATATAATAGCCATTATAATGGCTATTATATCTATGATATCAGTAAAGAAAAGTTAAGACTTAGATGTAAGGACAAGAATATTTGGTTAAATAACCTTACAGAAATATTTGAATGGGTCTATTAATTGAAATCATACCAATTCAACAGAAAGTATTGTATTTTCGAATGGTCTTCACAAAGGAAATAAACGAATTATGATGTCAAGTACCTTACAGTAAAAAAGGTACTTATTGACCTATACTCCATTTTTCTTTTTGTTCATAAATTCCAAGATATATTAAATTTCTACATATTTAATGGTCTATTTTGGGGAAAATCGCTTCAAATGATTATTATTGTAACAGTTCATCATAGACTGTCATATTCCTGAATGGGGTATAGGTACAAGCTATTTGAAAATAAAAGCTTTGGAAGGAAGCATCTTTTAAGGCATGCAGAACCTCCCAATGGTTTGAGAGTAGTTCTTGTTCCAACTAGGAATCTAAGAGTTAAACTGTTTTCAGATAGGTGTGTTTAAAATAAATGTGTGCAATAAACTTGAATTTATCTTTCATACTTTGCTTATTTGAAAGGTTTTGCCAAAATAGTTTTCCAAGATTTACATTTCATATTTCAATTTGGTCAACATGTGAAAAGTTTAAGCCAATTGCTAGTCAAAGTTTGTTAGTATAAAGCAAGTGTACTGTAATGAAAATTACTGTTACCATGCCATTTCTGTGATAGATCTCCTTTCACATGAGCAGATTGGAAGGATTGGTCAGCTACTTATCAGGAAAATTAATTTACTAAAATATATGACTTCTATCAAAATGACAGTTGAGAAGTTGTTTGTTCAAAGCATGGTTCATTGGTTATATATTATGGTTATGTGTTCTTAATAGAAAACTGAAATTTATTTCTTTTTAAAGTGAAGATTTTAAATGTTGAAAACATGAAATGAAAGGAGATAATTATGGTTGTGCTTGCATTACAAGTACATATTATTGATTTCCTTTAATATAAAGACTTTATAATTACAATAGCTAAAAATTTTCAAATTACTAATACACAATACATTTTGTTTAGAAAATAAAACAATAATTAATTGCTCAATAAACAATCTTTTAAATTAATAACTTATATATGAACTATTGTTTATAATAAGTATGTAAAGGGATGGCAAGAATATTTTTTTATTACAATGTACTTGCTTCATACTAACAACCTTTCACTAGCAATGGGTTAAATATCATAGGTAATTAATTCTTACTCCAACTTGGAAAATCTTTAAGCCTGGCTATTTTGCTTAAAATTGATACAATGCAACTAAGACTATTTCTGTTGAAAGAAAACCTATGTAGCCAAAATCTTGTCTTGCTGTTCAAATGATCAGTTGTTAAATTATTGATTTCAAGATATTAGGTAAAAACACTTAAATGTGTCAAAAATCCTCATTTAGGGGCAATAACTCCTATAAGGAGACAACTCATACATTCTGTAATGTTGACTTCTTTGTAGATTGTCTAGCTGATCATGTTTGCTGCTAAAAGTTTCTTTCTATATTTTTTTGTTTTCAGATTACATGTACAGCCAAAAACAACAAAAATGAGTAAAAATTAAACATTGAAGGACAATAACACCTGTAAGCAGTAGCCTGATGGTTTTGTTTATTTGACTTCTTCGTAATCTTATTTTGCTGTTTAAGTATCTCTCTATATACCATAGTCATTACCGACCACTTCGACAATGCTATTTCGATATTTTTTATTACCAATGCGTTGCTTACACAAGCGTTAACTATTCATCAGGGGTTTGGTCGTAACTGGATAATAGTTTAAGGATCTTGAGTTAAATGAAAATCGGGCGGTATGTCAGAAATACATTTTAAAAATTATTCTCCGCAGTGGGTTGATTTTAAATAAAATGTAGAAACATCATTTTGTGTCAGTGCCGAAACCCGTAATTTGTGTTCGCTTAACGCCGCCTCAGAATAAAAAGGCCAGACCTAAATTCAAATATTTTTTTACAATTTAAAGTAGTTTTTAAAATTAGACCAAAGGTTCTCAAATAAAACAAAACTCATGTTTTAAACAAAATTACTAATTTACAAATGATTTGATTGATTTGATTTTTGGTGTTTTAACGCCACTTTTAAGCATCGCTTTTGGGCTATTTCGTGGCGGCCAGTTTTTATTGGAGGAGGAAGCCGGAGTGCCCGGAGAAAACCACCGGCCTTCGATAGGAAAACTGACAATCCTAGTCAATTAAGATTGGAGTCGAGTGCACGCCGGGGTTCGAACTCACAACCTCAGTGTTGGCTGGCTAGTGATTACAGTAGTAACTACTTAGACCACTCGGCCACCTAATTTACAAATGAAATACAACACTAGGACAATAGCCATTAAGAAGGGCGGGCAATCAATGAATAAAAGACAAACCCGGGAAAAAATAAGACACATAACGACAAACAATAGACAATCAACACTGAAAGTAAAAATAACTGAGCAACATGGATCCCGAAAAACGGAGGCGACGTCAGAGGGTGAACAAAACTTGCTTCTTCCAAGACACTCGCTGTGAAAAAATTTATTATGAAGACAAGCTTTAGTTTCAACCTTTTTTTAAATTTCCAACATGAGGCATTTGCCTCATTTGCCTCAATGTAGTTACGGCCCTGGCTACATTTTATCAACCGTTGGTGAACCATTTTTTAAGGTTATGAATCCGGTGCTTCATTACATGTTCAATGCAAAATAAATTGTATTAATATTTTTGTTTTGTTTAGAAAATATACAGTTACTTGTGTGTGAAATTATTTTAATGAACGCTTACTGAAGGTCGTTGATAGGATGCTAAACTGGTCCGCCTTTCCATCTAAAGCCTCGCATCGATAGTATGCTAAACTGGTCCGCCTTTCCATCTAAAGCCTCGCATCGATAGTGTACACAACAGGGGTCCAGTTTAATAGATGCATGCCCATTCATAAGGGCATGACAAATTGTCACTAATGTCCAATCAGCTTTTCTGCTGTATATAGTTTGACGAAGTGTTAATTACATTGTTATAGTTTTACGACATTGTCTTAGAACATCAAACGACTATGTACTACTTTAGTGACTGTGTCATCCTGATTCAAAACTAAATTGATTTAGAAAAAGTGCTTTGCAACCGCTGAAAAAAAGTTGAGTATAAAGCATTGGTTATTCTGTCTCCACTTAGTTGAATATTTTGAGTCATTGGTTAATTTGCTGAACCTGCTATGTATCACATATGTTCAATCTTGCCAGAGACATTTATATCAGCATAGATATAATAGCCATTATAATGGCTATTATATCTATGATATCAGTAAAGAAAAGTTAAGACTTAGATGTAAGGACAAGAATATTTGGTTAAATAACCTTACAGAAATATTTGAATGGGTCTATTAATTGAAATCATACCAATTCAACAGAAAGTATTGTATTTTCGAATGGTCTTCACAAAGGAAATAAACGAATTATGATGTCAAGTGCCTTACAGTAAAAAAGGTACTTATTCCATTTTTCTTTTTGTTCATAAATTCCAAGATATATTAAATTTCTACATATTTAATGGTCTATTTTGGGAAAAATCGCTTCAAATGATTATTATTGTAACAGTTCATCATAGACTGTCATATTCCTGAATGGGGTATAGGTACAAGCTATTTGAAAATAAAAGCTTTGGAAGGAAGCATCTTTTAAGGCATGCAGAACCTCCCAATGGTTTGAGAGTAGTTCTTGTTCCAACTAGGAATCTAAGAGTTAAACTGTTTTCAGATAGGTGTGCTTAAAATAAATGTGTGCAATAAACTTGAATTTATCTTTCATACTTTGCTTATTTGAAAGGTTTTGCCAAAATAGTTTTCCAAGATTTACATTTCATATTTCAATTTGGTCAACATGTGAAAAGTTTAAGCCAATTGCTAGTCAAAGTTTGTTAGTATAAAGCAAGTGTACTGTAATGAAAATTACTGTTACCATGCCATTTCTGTGATAGATCTCCTTTTCACATGAGCAGATTGGAAGGATTGGTCAGCTACTTATCAGGAAAATTAATTTACTAAAATATATGACTTCTATCAAAATGACAGTTGAGAAGTTGTTTGTTCAAAGCATGGTTCATTGGTTATATATTATGGTTATGTGTTCTTAATAGAAAACTGAAATTTATTTCTTTTAAAGTGAAGATTTTAAATGTTGAAAACATGAAATGAAAGGGAGATAATTATGGTTGTGCTTGCATTACAAGTACATATTATTGATTTCCTTTAATATAAAGACTTTATAATTACAATAGCTAAAAATTTTCAAATTACTAATACACAATACATTTTGTTTAGAAAATAAAACAATAATTAATTGCTCAATAAACAATCTTTTAAATTAATAACTTATATATGAACTATTGTTTATAATAAGTATGTAAAGGGATGGCAAGAATATTTTTTATTACAATGTACTTGCTTCATACTAACAACCTTTCACTAGCAATGGGTTAAATATCATAGGTAATTAATTCTTACTCTTGGAAAATCTTTAAGCCTGGCTATTTTGCTTAAAATTGATACAATGCAACTAAGACTATTTCTGTTGAAAGAAAACCTATGTAGCCAAAATCTTGTCTTGCTGTTCAAATGATCAGTTGTTAAATTATTGATTTCAAGATATTAGGTAAAAACACTTAAATGTGTCAAAAATCCTCATTTAGGGGCAATAACTCCTATAAGGAGACAACTCATACATTCTGTAATGTTGACTTCTTTGTAGATTGTCTAGCTGATCATGTTTGCTGCTAAAAGTTTCTTTCTATATTTTTTTGTTTTCAGATTACATGTACAGCCAAAAACAACAAAAATGAGTAAAAATTAAACATTGAAGGACAATAACACCTGTAAGCAGTAGCCTGATGGTTTTGTTTATTTGACTTCTTCGTAATCTTATTTTGCTGTTTAAGTATCTCTCTATATACCATAATTTCCTCCAAAATTGCAAATTTGGAAAATAACTGTCATTAAATTGGCAATAACTCCTATCTGAATAGACTGACAATTTCAGCCATCCTTCTCTTGCTGGTCATTTTTACTATCTAAAATTTTTCTTTATAGATCATAGTTTTGAAGATTACCGAATTCAGGCTTGTATAGTCCACGGTTTTATTCTCCAAAACTAAAGCTTCCAGACAGGAGTGCAGATTATAGAGTACAATAAGCAAGAAATAAAAGAAAAACTCAATTTTGGAAGGTTTGTTTACATTCTTCATGTTTATTATTGAAATTATAGAGGGCGCCCTTATCATTTTCAAAACTAATATTTTACCTAATCCATAGTAATGTGCAATTATAACCAAAATGTGTAAAAATTGTCAGTTAATGATAATAAATCCTTTGAGGAGTCTGCTACCTCATCCTTGTTCTTATTAGTAAATCTTGTCAGTTAATGATAATAAATCCTTTGAGGAGTCTGCTACCTCATCCTTGTTCTTATTAGTAAATCTTGTCAGTTAATGATAATAAATCCTTTGAGGAGTCTGCTACCTCATCCTTGTTCTTATTAGTAAATCTTGTCAGTTAATGATAATAAGTCCTTTGAGGAGTCTGCTACCTCATCCTTGTTCTTATTAGTAAATCTTATTTTGCTGTTAAAAGGTAATAATAGCCAAAAACACAAAAAATTGTAAACATCATCATTTAAGGGAAATAACTTCTATGCGGTCAAATTGAACGGTAGATAGATCTTGACATTCTTGATGCTTTTGCCTTGCCAGATTTTCTCTATAACAGTTTTCATGATATAAGCTATTACTTACATTTTACCTCCATGTTCTACTTTTAGTCTTGGTCACCATATTGGTTGTAAGGCAGCATAATTGAACATATTTTATAAACTTCATACCCAAAGGATGATTGTGGCCAAGTTTGGATCCAATTTGCCATGTAATATCAGAATTTTTTGCAAAAGCTAATGGACTACCCACAACAAATAATGACAATAGCTCTTGATGGCCATTTGGGCCACGTTTGATAAAATGAGAATTTTTCTCACATTAGAAAAGTTATACCAAACTACATATGACTTGTCACAAAAAGATGAACTATGCTAAGATTAAATAATTTTCTGATATATGCAGACTTTTTATTTCATACAAGTTCTGTGTCAGATTTTGATAATTTAAAAGAGAGGATTTGGTTATCAAACCACCCCTGTTTAAGTGTTTCTTCCAAATCAAGATCCCTTTCATATGTTATCTTTATCAATTCACCAGAAGTGTCCAGTTGCAGAATTTATTTATATATATTTGGAGTTTATATTCAGATATGACTGTTTCTATTGAATTTATTCAGAATCTGTTCAAGATATTAATACATGGTTTAAGTGTCTGTGTGTTTGCCACTGTAGGCAGTAGAATGATCTTAGAAATTCACAAAGGAACCCTGTGTCTCATCAGCAATTGCTGCTGTCAGAGTAAAGGAGTAATGAAGTCTATTTATCAGTAAAATATGCAAAAAAGTTTTAAAATATTATCTTTCTTTAGATACTTTTTTTTTATAATGAAGAATCTTCTGTCCAAGTTTCATAACATTCCATGAGGATTCAGAAAGTTATTGAAGACTTGAAAATTTAATCCCAGACAATATCAAATTGTTAACTGCAGAAGTCCATCTATCAGTAAAATATAGAAAAATCAAAAAAAATATTTTCAACATTTGCCTCAAATATTTTCTCCTAATCATAAAAAGCTTTTGCCAAAGTTTCATTAAATTCTAAGAGGGTTTGACAATTCTGTTGATGTCTGAAAAATAAGTCCTTTAATCCATAAAGTACAGGAAAATTTTGCTCTGGATACTTAATGTCTTCTGATTATAAAAAAGCTTCTGTTCAAGTTCATAAACTCCATGAAGGTTTAACAAAGTTATTGGTGTCTAGATAATTTTAACCACACACTATGTTGAAGCGGACACACTGTAAGATGGTTTGTCTGTCTTTCACAAAGAATTGCTGCAGGCTCAACATAAATAAAATTCAAAAAGACCTTTACGTTTAGTATAAACTTTTATATATTATTGAAGTTTATGCTGACATGTAGGATTCTTTTGATTTGTTCATGTCTTTAGACTGCCATCTGATTGACATAAACCCTGCATCATTCATATTGTTTGTTACCATGTTTTGTTGGATTGTTGTCTCAATTTAATTTTTGTTTATTTCAAGTACTAAATATGTTAGGCAGAAAGTAATCATTATTTCTGTATGTACAGATACTGGTGTCTTCAATCCGTTTTTTGTTAATATTTCATAAGCATAAGACAAACACCTGCAAATTTCATTTTAATGAAATCTGAATATATTTTGATATGTACAAATATTTTACAGAAACACATACATAACCTATCAATAAACACATTACTCTGAAAGAGGTATGAACTTTTCATTGAAAATTCAATGTAATGAAATTGTTGATTTCCATACGACTGATCATAAAGCTATAATGGGGCATGCTTATAAAATTTTGAATTCAGTAACTTAAAATGTTGTAAACCCATGGATATTATTTCATGGTCATAACCAGTATCTTGGTTGACAGGTGGGGATTAAATGTCCAGATCATATCACCAAAATTTTGTTGTAAATTGTTCTACAGAAGCAGAAAAGTTTTTTTTGTGGTGTTTTTGTGTTTTTGTGACATGATAGTTGTCTGACCACCAAACATAACATGGTATCATTTCCACAAAGTATGGTATTCAACCATGAATATAAGTCTTTAATCATTTTAGAGTAAAAATTAGAAAATTTACCAAATACAATTTAGAATTGCTTACAGGGACCATGCTTTTTGTTCTCAAATGACAGAAGCAAAAAACGATTTTTTTTTATAAAAGGTCTACCAAACATAATTCCATATCAGTATGGAAAAATAAATATTTGAAGAGTGCCTCTTGATCATCCTTCTCGTCTTAAATAATCTGGTCTTGCAGCTTTAATATAACATTATCTACATAGTTTTGTGTGTGCTTATTTTTTTGTGTTCTGCATGCAGTTAGAGTAAAGTATGTGAGGAACAATTCAATGAGATGGCAACCCCACTACACAACAATTGACATATAGTATGACACCTGTTTAATACTTTATGTTGACAAACATAAGTCTTGTGATGATTGTCGTCATTGGGTTGCTGTCTCAATGATGTATACCTTCACATATTTTATTCCTTATAAGAGGAATTGGCCAATTTGCTTATTTCATGTAAGTTGATTTCAGAGTTTTCACTTGTACATTGAGACTGGGCATGGTTTCCGAGCATACTGTAAACCAATTAATTTTCGCAAGCGATTTATTTTGCGACATTCGCAATTAGAAAAATAACGTGAATATAAATCGTCGCGAACATGTAAAACTTGGATCTTTCTTTATATAACAACATCAAGTAAATTTGAAAATCGCGATTCTAAATCCCCGCGAAATGTACTAGAAAGGGCTAAACGCGAAATAAAGTATCCGCAAAAATAAGTTGGTTTACAGTATGCTTTATATTTCACCGAAAGATGGCCCGATATATCAGGAAGTGTGAAGCATTATGAATAACCAAAATGCTTAATGGAGATATAATCTGGACATTATTTTTAATATAAAACAATCTTTATAGTGAATCAGTTTCAAAAATAGAAAAGTAAATCTATAAAATACATATTCTTTTAATGCAATTTTAATGCAGATTTATTTATATTTACTTACCTTAGACTGACAAAGCTTGAAAGATTATTAAAAAGGTTCCAAAAGGTTAATATTGATTTAACTTATAAATGTAAAACTAGTATGCCAGAGAAATAAAGTTTTAATACAACTCACATAGTACATCATTACCCTGAAAATATTCAACATTAGCATCAATTATTTGATGCATCATGCACTGTCATATTTATGGACTGCCAATGATGTATCATTATCATTAAGGGGTACCTTGTAAAATTTCATCCATACACATAACTGCTTATAAAGTATCAAATGGGAAGGAAAAATATCACCCTATCTACAAAAACAAAAGGAACAAATTTACTAAATTATCAGGTAAACGTGAGGCACAAACTGAAGAAGTTTAGATTGTGCAGGTTGTTCTAGCATTAGCATATTAACTTACAGCATAAACCTTTTTTGTGTTTATTTACAAATGCTTTTTGTATGCACTTTTGAAATTAAGTTCTCCCAACAATAGAAATTTCTAGAATTTGACATCACCGAGATTCATACTAGGTACATAGATGTTGAGTCATCAAATTTCACTTATGCATCCAAATACTTTAGTATATCCTGTTTAATCAATTAACAAATTCAGGTTTTTTTCCAATACATAACGTAACAAGTGTTGTCTCCTTTTACACCGACCCAGTTTTCTAAACATCATAGATTGGTGGAAACATTAAATTCCTTGGTATCTATAAATGTCATTGATAAAACACTAACCATGGTTGTTTGAATCATGAGGCAATTTCATAACCTAGTAAATTCATTTAAACTGAAACTGAAAAAAAATAAATGTGGAATGTGTCCATGGGACACAGATGATGCCCCCGCTTGCATATCATATAAAGATACAAGAGGCTCTCAAGAGCCTGAATCGCTCACCTGTTATTTTTTTTGCTTAAATCTTTCATCAATGATTATTTTTGCTTTTTACCTATATGTTCCATTTTAGTCATAGTTTCTATGTTTCTTGACGTACAAGGAAATGAAATACAAAATTTATACTAGATTCATTTGAGAAGATTTTTAAAGTTAAAAAACATAAAACAACTTGTGTAAAATTGTCCTTAAAGGGCAATAACTCCTTAAGGGGTCAATTGACAATTTTGGTCATATAAAATTTTTTTGTAGATCTTACTTTGCTGAACATTTTTGCTGTTTACAGTTTATCTTTATCTTCAATAATATTCAAGATAACCAAAAACTGCAAAATTTCCTTAAAACAACCAATTTAGTGGCAGCAACCCAACAATGGGTTGTTCGGTGTGTCTGAAAATTTCAGGGCTGATAGATCTTGACCTTCTGAACATTTTTACCCCATGTCAGATTTGCTCTAAATGCTTTAGTTTGAGATATACCGCGGTAAGCCAAAAACTGCATTTCACCCCTATGTTCTATTTTTAGCCATGGTGGCCATGTTTGTTGATGGATCAAAATTTCGGATACAATTCATAAACTAGATTCCTAAAGGAACATTCATTCAAAGTTCAGAAGTATTAGGCACAATAGTTTCAGAAGAGAAGATTTTTAAATGTGAGCAAACTTGATGAACACATTGTGTAAAATTGTCTTTAAAGGGCAATAACTCAATAAGGGGTCAATTGACAAATTTGGTCATTTAACTTTTCTGTAGATCTTACTTTGCTGAACATTATTGCTGTTTACAGTTTATATCTATCTATAATAATATTCAAGATAATAACAAAAAACTGCAAAATGTCCTTAAAACTACCAATTTAGTGGCAGCAACCCAACAATGAGTTTATTCGATTCGTCTGAAAATTTCAGGGCTGATAGATCTTGACCAATTGAACATTTTACTCCGTGTCAGATTTGCTCTAAAAGCTTTAGTTTTTGAGATATAAGCAAAAAACTGCATTTCACCCCTATGTTCTATTTTTAGCCATGGCGGCCATGTTTGTCGATGGATCAAAACTTCGGATACAATTTATAAACTAGATACCCTAAGGAACATTTAGTTAAAGTTTGAAGGTATTTGGCCCAGTAGTTTCAGAGGAGAAGATTTTTGAAATAGTTTACGACGACAGACGCCAAGTGATGGCATAAGCTCACATGGGGCCCTTTGGGCACCGGTGAGCTAATAAAGGGACATAACTGAAGAATGATAAAAGAGATGCTACCCAAATTTGTACTTGATCTGAGTTTTGTGGTAATAAGCATTGTGTATAAGTTTCATAACATTTGGTTGAGGCAAACTAAAGTTAAAGAACGGAAACGAAAAATTCAGCAATTTTTATGTTTATAAAGGGCATAACTCTAGAACAGTAAAAGTGATGCCACCCATTACAAACTTGATCCGAATTATGTGGTAATAAGCATTGTGTATAATTTTCATAACATTTGTTTGAGGCAAACTAAAGTTACAGAATGGAAACAAAATATTCAGCAATTTTTATGTTTATAAAGGGTCATAACTAAAGAACGGTCAAAGTGACGCCACCCAATTTCAAACTTGATCTGTATTATGTGGTAATAAGCATTGTGTATAAGTTTCATAACATTTGGTTGAGGCAAACTAAAGTTAGAGAACGGAAACCAACTTTGGGACATACGGACGGACAATGGTAAAACTTAATGCCCCCTCCGCTACTGCGGGGACATAAAAAATGACTTGGCTATATTCATCAATATTGATTTAAAGATACTAAGTGTATTTCATACCAGCCTTTATCCAGGTTACTTTCTAGTTCTAATATATATAATTCTACCTCAACTGTAAGAAGTTTTTTTAAATACTGTACGGATAAAGTCTATTAAAGATTTTGGTATGATGCAGGAAAGAATCAAACCCACAAGCTCCTGCACTCTAAGCAAGAAGACTCAAACCCACAAGCTCCTGCACTTAAAGCAAGAAGACTCAAACCCACAAGCTCTTGTACTTAAAGCAAGAAGACTCAAACCCACAAGCTCCTGTACTTAAAGCAAGAAGACTCAAACCCACAAGCTCCTGTACTTAAAGCAAGAAGACTCAAACCCACAAGCTCTTGTACTTAAAGCAAGAAGACTCAAACCCACAAGCTCTTGTACTTAAAGCAAGAAGACTCAAACCCACAAGCTCTTGTACTTAAAGCAAGAAGACTCAAACCCACAAGCTCCTGCACTTAAAGCAAGAAGACTCAAACCCACAAGCTCTTGTACTTAAAGCAAGAAGACTCAAACCCACAAGCTCCTGTACTTAAAGCAAGAAGACTCAAACCCACAAGCTCTTGTACTTAAAGCAAGAAGACTCAAACCCACAAGCTCCTGCACTTAAAGCAAGAAGACTCAAACCCACAAGCTCCTGCACTTAAAGCAAGAAGACTCAAACCCACAAGCTCTTGTACTTAAAGCAAGAAGACTCAAACCCACAAGCTCTTGTACTTAAAGCAAGAAGACTCAAACCCACAAGCTCCTGCACTTAAAGCAAGAAGACTCAAACCCACAAGCTCCTGCACTTAAAGCTAGAAGACTCAAACCCACCAGCTCTTGTACTTAAAGCAGGAAGACTCAAACCCACAAGCTCCTGCACTTAAAGCAAGAAGACTCAAACCCACAAGCTCCTGCACTTAAAGCAAGAAGACTACCAGAAAGGTTGTTTACAAAGGCTTCAAGTGGTGATAATTCATTGATACTATACAATTAATGATTTCTTGGATGTAAACTGTGTTACAAAGGCTTCAAGTGGTGATAATTCATTGATATACAATTAATGATTTCTAGGATGTGAACTAACACAGAATCATTGTATTGGATTATTACAAGGGTAAATCTGTAGACACAAGACAGTAGTGCTAAGTTTAAAATTGGATAAAAGCTGAAAATAAAATTTATTCATACTTCATTAGAAAACTTAGATTTTGACCTTTCCATTAAAATTACGGACGGACAATGAAACTTAATGCCCCCTCCGCTACTGCGAGGACATAAAAATGACTTGGCTATATTCATCAATATTGATTTAAAGATACTAAGTGTATTTCATACCAGCCTTTATCCAGGTTACTTTCTAGTTCTAATATATATAATATATAATATATATAATTCTACCTCAACTGTAAGAAGTTTTTTAAATACTGTACGGATAAAGTCTATTAAAGATTTTGGTATGATGCAGGAAAGAATCTTAAAGCAAGAAGACTCATACCCACAAGCTCCTGTACTTAAAGCAAGAAGACTCAAACCCACAAGCTCCTGTACTTAAAGCAAGAAGACTCAAACCCACAAGCTCTTGTACTTAAAGCAAGAAGACTCAAACCCACAAGCTCTTGTACTTAAAGCAAGAAGACTCAAACCCACAAGCTCTTGTACTTAAAGCAAGAAGACTCAAACCCACAAGCTCCTGCACTTAAAGCAAGAAGACTCAAACCCACAAGCTCTTGTACTTAAAGCAAGAAGACTCAAACCCACAAGCTCCTGTACTTAAAGCAAGAAGACTCAAACCCACAAGCTCTTGTACTTAAAGCAAGAAGACTCAAACCCACAAGCTCCTGCACTTAAAGCAAGAAGACTCAAACCCACAAGCTCCTGCACTTAAAGCAAGAAGACTCAAACCCACAAGCTCTTGTACTTAAAGCAAGAAGACTCAAACCCACAAGCTCCTGTACTTAAAGCAAGAAGACTCAAACCCACAAGCTCCTGCACTTAAAGCAAGAAGACTCAAACCCACAAGCTCCTGCACTTAAAGCTAGAAGACTCAAACCCACCAGCTCTTGTACTTAAAGCAGGAAGACTCAAACCCACAAGCTCCTGCACTTAAAGCAAGAAGACTCAAACCCACAAGCTCCTGCACTTAAAGCAAGAAGACTACCAGAAAGGTTGTTTACAAAGGCTTCAAGTGGTGATAATTCATTGATACTATACAATTAATGATTTCTTGGATGTAAACTGTGTTACAAAGGCTTCAAGTGGTGATAATTCATTGATATACAATTAATGATTTCTAGGATGTGAACTAACACAGAATCATTGTATTGGATTATTACAAGGGTAAATCTGTAGACACAAGACAGTAGTGCTAAGTTTAAAATTGGATAAAAAGCTGAAAAATAAAATTTATTCATACTTCATTAGAAAACTTAGATTTTGACCTTTCCATTAAAATTTGTGCAAACTAAATTTTACACCTTTTTTGGTCTTTCTCTTTAAAAACTTGTGAGATTTCAACAATTCTCAATCCTTGTTTTGTAATACTGAAAATATGTTAATATCATTTAATGAGAAAGAGCCAGATAAAATATACTATAAGGTAGACTATGAACCTTTATTAAATGCCATTTCCATCATTTCAGATTGCAAATGATAGTCATAAAATTATGGAGAACACTCATCATACTCAAACTCAGAAATCAATCAATCAACATACTTCATTTGATGTTTTGAGTACAAATTTTGTACTTTGACTACTGACTAAAGTTTGATGACTGAAAATCCAGATGTTGATGCAGAAAAGTGATTTATTTGTGGACTTTCCATTAAAATTTCTGAAGTCTATATGATTCTTATGGTGTTATTTTACTTCACAATTACTGAAAGTTTTTCTATTCAAATTATTTTAATTTTTTTTTGTGAAATAGAAGGTACTGTAAATTTATATTTTTCTGTTACAAGAAACAGTGACCTTTTTTTCTATTTATTTTTTGAAAGCGATTTATTTTATCATTTAGTTTTCTTTCTTGCCCATATAAAAGTGTGTTTTTCCATGTTAATCTTAACAAAACATAACACTTTGCACAACCTGTAGCTTGAAAACAAGCTCAGTGATTTATAGTTTTTTATAATTTTATTGAGAATAGCACAATATAATCTACATTTTGGCAAAGTGTATATACAAATTCTTTAATTTTTTGTTGATTCTCCTCCCAACATTAAGGTGAAAGAAATGAGTAAATGAATAGATAAATAAATAATAATATGAACATAATGCCTTCTAAATAACACCAGATAAATAGATAATTTGTGTGGTGGACAGTGTTCTACTAATATAATGCATGCTTGTAAAGTAGCAGCAACTAAAAGTAATAATTCATTCTACTTTCGAAGCATAAAATATAGGCCATGGCGATCCAAATAATACTAAACATTCTTTTGATGAAAACCTTCAATAACTAAATTTTTGGCTGAATACAGCTTCTGATATTTACTTCTATGTCTTTTTGGTTAAAGCCTTGGCTCATATCTTAGTAACAAGATCTCAAATTGAGGCTATTTCTTTTAAAATCAATAATTACTGTCATAAATGTTGTAACTTCAAAATAGTAGATTGTACAAAGTGCAAGTTGTTTATTTTAAAAACTGGAAGCTGAATACAACAGGCCCATTTATCTTAGGGATTTTGTTTCCCTAAAAATATGCAAGACTTACTATTACTGGTCCATTACCTGAATTATTATAATGAGCAATTTAAGTGTCATTTTCATTGGATTCCGTTAAATATCAATATCAAGATGGGAAAATTCTAAGCTTGAAAATCCAAGAATTAATAGGGAAAAATATCTCAAATAATTTGATTTATCATAATTCTTTAGTACAAGTACCTTTTGGTACAGTTATAACAGTTATGTAGTAGCTGAACATATTTATAATACATAAAATTGTGACCTTTAGCAAGTGTTAAAACTCATATTTGGCACATGTAAACAATACGTTACCTTTTTTTAAAGGTTTCATTTAAGATATAATTTTACACATTTTAAAATAACAATAAACTAATAAAATATGTTTATTTTTATTATTTATACAGAATCCACTGAAAGCCTTAAAATTGTGTGAAAGTTCCAAGTTAATTAAGCACATAATGAATACATTTCTCCATGTAAATGGTTGAAGATTGTATGAACACAACATTTATTTTGAGTTATAACACTTCCTCATATAAATCAATAATCATATTCACTTTTGACACATTTAGATGAAGTTTTTCTTATAAAACAAAAAATAATAAAATTGATTTATTTACAACCTTATGTCTGCAGGAATAATTACCCTGCACATAATAAAAGCTAATTTTCAAACTTACCCATTTAAATTAACATTCCTCCTTTCGAGCGCCACTGATGAGTCTTATGTAAACAAAACACACCTCTAACGTACCAAATTATAAGTGGAGTGTCTTTAATGAGTTTTTAAAACAGAAACTATTCAAATGGTCAATTCTACAAGATATCATCTTTGTAAAAAATTATTAATTTTGAAATAAAAATTGCTATAAATAAACTGTTAACACAGAGATATGTCTCGCCTATTTGTTATTTTGATAATGCAAATGTTGAAATTAAAATAGCAATACTTTAACATGTAAGTTATGCAAATATTCAAAGTCAATGAACCATGACTGAAGATACAGGGCTAAACAATCTCCATGGAAACGAGATGTGCCAATGCTAATACAACTGCATACCAAATACCATTGACTTTTCATAAATTGTTCCCTTTAAACAAACCTAAACACAAACATTAACTTTTAAACTATGTAAAAGTTTCAAAGTCAGTGAACCATAATTAGGGGGTGGGGTTATATAATCTCCATGGAAATGAAACTTGCAAATACCAATACATTTGCATACCAAATATCATTGACTTAACATTAGTGGTTCATCTTAAACTGACCTAATTACAAACTAATACATGTAAACTAAGCAACAGTTTCAAAGTCAATAGACCATGACTGAGGGATAAGGGCCAAATATTCTCTATGGAAATGAGATGTGCTAATGCTTATACAACTGCCAGGGGTTTTTCTGGGTATTTTGGGAAAAAGGACCCTGGCCAGTTTTGGGAATTTTTTCACACGCTTTTCAATGAAATTGGGAAAACAGCAAATATACCAGATTTGAGTTTTAGTGTGTTTAGTTCATTAAAAGTTATCTTTTATTGTGAAAATAAAGTAAGAAACTTCCAGAAATTTACTGGCCCTTCAAAATTGAGAAGAAATAACCTCTTGGAATTGTAGTTATATGTTTACACTATAAAAACGTCTACATGTAATATCAACATTTATTAATGATTAGGAAAATTACTGTCACATTTTATTGGATTTTGACATGAAAATTTGTGAACTACAAGTAATTTTGAGTTTCTGTATAAAATATTTCCTGCTTTTTCTTTTTTTTCCATATATCTTTTGGATTTCAATTCTAGTGTTTATATTTCATCATCAACATGTATTTTGTCACCTGCCTGGAATTATTATTTTTTTTATTGTATTTGATCAGCAAACCCGGAATTACCCTTATCCGCCCCCGGAATCTGACCCGGTATTGTAATTGTCTTCATTTCTGGTTTATGGCATCCAATTGTTTTCCAATGTTGATTTGTCAGTCAGATACGATTTTACTCGGATTTACACATTACTTGTTGGCGATTTTCGGCATAAAGCTAGCAGTTGAACAAAATGAACATCGCTGTCATGAATAATAAAGATGAAAATAAATTTTGAGATCGTTTGGGAATTTTCCTCCCAAAATTGGGAAAAATGTAAGGTATTTGCCATTGGGAATGGGTCCGAATACCGGACCCTGTGGAATGCTAGAAAAATCCATGACTGCATACCAAATATCATTGACCTACCGCTAGTGGTTTCCCTTAAACTGACCTAATCACAAACTAATACATGAAAACTAAGCAAAAGTTTAGTCAATAGACCATGAATGAGGGGGCGGGGCCAAATAATCTCCACGGAAATGAGATATGCCAATGCTTATACAACTGCATACCAAATATCATTGACCTACCGCTAGTGGTTTCCCTTAAACTGACCTAATCACAAACTAATACATGTAAACTAAGCAAAGTTTCAAAGTCAATAGACCTTGACCGAGGGGACGGGGCCAAATAACCTCCATGGTAATGAGATGTGCCAATGCTAATACAACTGCATACCAAATATCATTGACCTACCACTAGTTGTTCACCATGAACTAGACCTAATCACAAACTAATACATTGTTGACACCGCTGCCGCCACACAGCATACCCATGTCTCGCTTTTTGACTCCATCAAGCGAGACAAAAACAGTTTGATTCAATGTAAGTGTTTTCACATTCTCAAAAGAACTTTTAATTTGAACTCTTATTCATATAGGTCTATTTGTTAACACTTCATCTCCTCACATACACCTATCAGAGGCACAGAATTGTCCAGTTATCAGTTTTCAATGCTTGATAATCTATCTTCCATAATAAGACTACTTCAACAACAAATTTAATCCTATGTATGTAACTTAAAGATAAATGTAGATTTAGAAACAAAACAAAAGGCCTAATTTTAATATAAATGTATTAACTTGGAACTTTCTCACTCAATATCACATTTGACTTATCGTCATGGAAGAATGCACTTATTCTGGTCCATAAACCACATAACATAAACAATATACAATAACAAATAACTATGATACGGCACATTCACTAGGTTTATCTTCCTTTGTTTTCTCCACATCTTTTTCTGGTGAATCTTTGTCTAAAGTCCGTATATCTTGTGGTACAGGTGACAACTGTTCCTCACTAATAGGTGAAGGATCAATTGGCTCAAGATGTAATGTCGGTGGAGTTTGTTCTACTAGTTTTGATAACACTTGAATTTGTCCTCTAATGGCATGAAAAAATGGCTTGTATCCAACACTGAAAAAAAGGGAATATCTCGATTGGGAAAAAAATCATTTGACAATCATCTACAATCTTAAATAAAATATTTCGCTTAATACAATATAAACTTTCTTGATAATTTGATGATAAATTTTACAAAATAAGTAGAAATGTAAGATAACTTGTTTTATTATACGTCATGTCAAAATCACAGATTTTGATTGGTTAATATGAGGGAGACAATTTACTCTATCCCATGGCAAATACTCTATAAGCCTTCACAGAGACGCTTGCTCAAGTGTGCAATTTAATAAATACGAATGATTGTTATGTACAAGACGACATAGTTTATTACTTTGAATTTGAAATTTAATAGACAGTAATAACAGAACATTCAGTATAATAAATTAAATAACACATATCTGAGAGGCTGATAGAGCAGATTGTTACCCCTCGAAAAGACATTGTCAACCTTGGCTTCGCCTCAGTTGAAAATGTTTTCTCAGGATAACAAACTGCTCTATCACCCTCTCAGCTATGTGTTATTTATATATTGTTCTGAAGAGTGACAATGGATGGGAGTTAAACGTCCAGTGGCAAATTAAATGTATATTCAGGCTAAGAACATCTTAATTCAGTAAGAATGTGAACCTTGCTTAGTACTAGGCAGACACGCTGAGCCAGATTTTTTAATATGCTACTTCCCAAGGTAACAGTCAGCAGGAATGTCACCCTTCCGGACACATTATCCCCACACCAGGCTGACCAGCCTTTGCTCTTACTCCTTAATTCTGAGTGCTTAGTAGAGAAGCAGAAAAATATCAATTTTAAAGTGTTTGGTTTGACCCAGCAGGGGTTCAAACCCACGACCTCCCATACTCAAGGAGAGTATACTTACATGATATCACTAAAGCTCTGCTAGAAATGTAGGAATGCAACAAAAAGTTTGACATTCAAATAAGGAATAATTTATATTGATTTTAGTTAGAAGGAATAACCAGTTTGATCATATAAAATTTATGCCTTCTGAATAGAAGGAATAACCAGTTTGATCATATAACATTTATACCTTCTGAATAGAAGGAATAACCAATTTGATCATATAACATTTAAGCCTTCTGAATAGAAGGAATAACCAGTTTGATCATATAACATTTAAGCCTTCTGAATAGAAGGAATAACCAATTTGATCATATAACATTTAAGCCTTCTGAATAGAAGGAATAACCAGTTTGATTATATAACATTTATGCCTTCTGAATGAGTTAAGTCCAGACATTCTATAAAATTGTACAAAATGTTTTTCAATGCTGATGTGATCCCTTACCATTCTGTGTCTGACCACAACTCTAGATATGAAAGTCCCTCTCTCATTCTTCCTACTATTTCTAAAGGAGTGTCTGTCATACTGGCAGTATTTACTGTCCGAACAACAGCTAAAGCATCTCGTATCACAATAGATACTAACAGACCCCATTCTAAACAACCTGCTTCTAACATGATCTGTAGCAAATATCTGAAAAGTAAAAGATACCATACATGGAATTAATCCTAGACAATATCTTTCTAATGACGGATAAAAATATGTTCAAGAAATACTACATTTCTGTTTATATTAGATATAAGAAGATGTGGTATGAGTGCCAATGAGACAACTCTCCATCCAAGTCAAAATTTATAAATGTAAACCATTATAGGTCAAAGTACGGTCTTCAACACGGAGCCTAGGCTCACACCGAACAGTAAGCTATAAAGGGCCCCAAAAATTACTAGTGTAAAACCATTCAAACGGGAAAACCAACGGCCTAATCTATATAAAAACGCGAAACGAGAAACACTTATGAACCACATCAACAAATGACAACTACTGAACATCAGATTCCTGACTTAGGAAAGGTGCAAACAAATGCAGCGGGTTTAAACGTTTTCATGGTACCAAACCTTCACCCTTTTTCTGAAACAATAATGTAACATCACAACATAGAAAGACACAATATAAAATATCAACTGAAATAGCTTCTCAATCAAAGGACATAGTAACACCATTGAACATACACTGAACAAATAAATTTGACGTTTGATACAATGTAAATTCAAAATAAATAAACTAAGGAAGAATAATAAAAGTAACATGTTATATCGGTATGAAATGTTAAACAATTTAAGAAAAACAATATGCTCGAACAAAATATCAGCCATTTGCAATAACTTTAAACACAGGTAAATAAAATAATTTTGTTGTTAGGTATACGTATACAGTTACAATAGAGAAAGGAAATATTTTAACAAAATAAATAATTTTGATGTTCATAGTACGAAGTGGAAATTTATATTAGTACCAAACACTTATCAAAGCTGGTATATAGACCAGATATAACCCTGAATAACATTAAATAACAAAACCAACTTGAAAACTGGGCCCATAATCAAAATCTAAATACATGATTAGATTCAGCATATCAAAAGAACCCTAAGAGTTCAATTTTTGATAAAATCAAACAAAGTTTAATTTTGGACCCTTTGGACCTTAATGTAGACCAATTTGAAACGGACCAAAAATTAAGAATCTAAATACACGGTTAGATTCAGCATATCAAAAACCCAATAATTTATATTGATTTTAGTTAGAAGGAATAACCAGTTTGATCATATAAAATTTATGCCTTCTGAATAGAAGGAATAACCAGTTTGATCATATAACATTTATACCTTCTGAATAGAAGGAATAACCAATTTGATCATATAACATTTAAGCCTTCTGAATAGAAGGAATAACCAGTTTGATCATATAACATTTAAGCCTTCTGAATAGAAGGAATAACCAATTTGATCATATAACATTTAAGCCTTCTGAATAGAAGGAATAACCAGTTTGATTATATAACATTTATGCCTTCTGAATGAGTTAAGTCCAGACATTCTATAAAATTGTACAAAATGTTTTCAATGCTGATGTGATCCTTACCATTCTGTGTCTGACCACAACTCTAGATATGAAAGTCCCTCTCATTCTTCCTACTATTTCTAAAGGAGTGTCTGTCATACTGGCAGTATTTACTGTCCGAACAACAGCTAAAGCATCTCGTATCACAATAGATACTAACAGACCCCATTCTAAACAACCTGCTTCTAACATGATCTGTAGCAAATATCTGAAAAGTAAAAGATACCATACATGGAATTAATCCTAGACAATATCTTTCTAATGACGGATAAAAATATGTTCAAGAAATACTACATTTCTGTTTATATTAGATATAAGAAGATGTGGTATGAGTGCCAATGAGACAACTCTCCATCCAAGTCAAAATTTATAAATGTAAACCATTATAGGTCAAAGACGGTCTTCAACACGGAGCCTAGGCTCACACCGAACAGTAAGCTATAAAGGGCCCCAAAATTACTAGTGTAAAACCATTCAAACGGGAAAACCAACGGCCTAATCTATATAAAACGAAACGAGAAACACTTATGAACCACATCAACAAATGACAACTACTGAACATCAGATTCCTGACTTAGGAAAGGTGCAAACAAATGCAGTGGGTTTAAACGTTTTCATGGTACCAAACCTTCACCCTTTTTCTGAAACAATAGTGTAACATCACAACATAGAAAGACACAATATAAAATATCAACTGAAATAGCTTAACTCAATCAAAGGACATAGTAACACCATTGAACATACACTGAACAAATAAATTTGACGTTTGATACAATGTAAATTCAAAATAAATAAACTAAGGAAGAATAATAAAAGTAACATGTTATATCGGTATGAAATGTTAAACAATTTAAGAAAAACAATATGCTCGAACAAAAATATCAGCCATTTGCAATAACTTTAAACACAGGTAAATAAAATAATTTTGTTGTTAGGTATACGTATACAGTTACAATAGAGAAAGGAAATATTTTAACAAAATAAATAATTTTGATGTTCATAGTACAAGTGGAAATTTATATTAGTACCAAACACTTATCAAAGCTGGTATATAGACCAGATATAACCCTGAATAACATTAAATAACAAAAAAAAAAAAAAAAAAAAAAAGCATTACAATTAGTATCAACAGGTCAAATAAACAAGAAAGTACGATTTGAGAGTACTGCAGATTACTGACAGCTAGTTAAAAGCCAAAACAATTAATAATAAAAATCATGCATCAGAGACTAAAATCAACTAAAACACATCCCAGGGATTTAGTATTTTAACGTCATGGACAGTCAAAGAAGACATGACTAGTGCAATGCCAAAAATAAATGTATCGACAGACAGTAGGATAGTTAGGAGTTTAACCTCTTTATAGATCAAAATGAACGTGGGTGTGTCTTTAAACATCCCGTTTGAAAAGAATACAAATTTAGTTATGTTTTAATTTGCTGATGACAAAATCAATATTAGTGCCAATGTAAACTATATTCAAAGATCTAATTACAACATTGGTAAGATAACCTGAACTAATAAGTTTATTTAAAGGTTTGATGAGTTTACACGGATTGTATGCATTTTTAACTCTGCCACTCAACATTAGAAATAGGCTTTCGTTTTTTTGCAATGTTGGGATGCTGTCTACTTGACATATACCTCACATCCCCGTTAATTCATATAACTGAGATAATCACATTCCATTTCTTTTATCTGCATTTGTAAAGAAACTAAAATTGTTTGTTTTTTAAATGGCATCATTATTCTTGAAAGGTTTCAGTGCTCTATTGCATTCAAACATATGAAGTTGCAATACAATTGTCTTACCTGAGTTCCAGCTCAGACTGATGTGGTCCCTTGTTAGCTATTTCTTGTGATAAAAGTTCTAACTCAGGAGAAAGAGATTCTGATTGTGAGCTGTTTTCTATCATGTAGTCAAATTCTCCTAACAATGAACTGTTATCTGATATTTCCATTGTGGCTAAACTACTTTCTTCAGCTGAAACAAATTCACAATTAATTCAAAAATACTGATTAAAGTGATTTAATGTATCTTTGGACCCTTTGGACCTTAATGTAGACCAATTTGAACGGACCAAAAATTAAGAATCTAAATACAGGTTAGATTCAGCATATCAAAAACCCCAATAATTCAATTTTGTTGAAATCAAACAAAGTTTAATTTTGGACCCTTTGACCTCAATGTGGACAAAGTTGATAACGGGCCTAAAATCAAAATCTAAATACATGGTTAGATTCAGCATATCAAAGAACCCAATATATTCAATTTTGTTGAAATCAAACAAAGTTTAATTTTGGACCCGATTTGGACCAACTTGAAAACTGGGCCCATAATCAAAAATTTAAAGACATGTTTAGATTCAGCATATCAAAGAACCCTCAGAATTCAATTTTGTTAAAATCAAATTAAGTTTAATTTTGGACCCTTTGGACCTTAATGTAGACCAATTTGAAAACAGGACCAAAAATTAAGAATCTAAATACATGGTTAGATTCAGCATATCAAAGAACCCCATATATTCAATTTTGTTGAAATCAAACAAAGTTTAATTTTGGACCCCAATTTGGACCAACTTGAAAACTGGGCCCATAATCAAAATCTAAATACATGATTAGATTCAGTAAATCAAAGAACCCTAAGAATTCAATTTTGTTAAAATCAAACTAAGTTTAATTTTGGACCCTTTGGACCTTAATGTAGACCAATTTGAAACGGACCAAAATTAAGAATCTAAATACAGTTAGATTGCATATCAAAGAACCCCAATAATTCAATTTTGATGAAATCAAACAAAGTTTAATTTTGGACCCTTTGGACCTCAATGTGGACCAATTTAAAACGGGCCCAAAATCCCAAAACTTAATACACGGTTAGATTCAGCATATTAAAGAACCCCAAGAATTCAAGAATAAAACCCCATTGAAATTGGTCAAGAAATAAGCAATTTATACAAAGTATCTTCTTTGCACAATACTGTGCAATTGAATATTTCTTGCAATTCGCAATACTGTGCAATTGAATATTTCTTGCTATTGTGCAATACTGTACAATTGACAATTTCTTCCTATTGTGCAATATTGTGCTATTGGATATTTCTTGCTATTCGCAATACTGTGCAATTGAAGATTTCTTGCTATTAGCAATACTGTGCAATTGAAAATTTCTTGCTATTGCACAATACTTATTATATAATAATTTACATCCTGTTTGGGTGTATCTCCTGCCATATCATTATTATTTGCTTTTAAATATAAATCAGAAATAACCAACTTAAAATGGAAAATTTTAAAGAAAAAAAAATGAAAAAAGGAAGAAAAGGAAAAAAATCCCCCAATGTTTTGAACCCCTTATGATTCATCACCCCAAACTCAATCCCAGCCTTCAATGAGGTATGGTACCTTGCAGTACAATTTCAGAGATCCATACACTTAAACACAAGTTATTGTCTGGAAACTAGAAAATGCTTATTTTGGCCCTTTTGGCCCCTAATCCCTAAACGTTTAGGGCAATTACCCCAAACTCAATTCCAGCTTTCCCTTTGTGATATGGAACCTTGTAGTACAATTTCAGAAAGATCCATACACTTACACACAAGTTATTGTCCTGAAACTAGAAAAATGCTTATTTTTGCCCTTTTTGGCCCTAATTCCTAAAATTTTGAGGCAATTACCCACAAAATCAATCCCAGCATTCCCTTTGTGATATGGAACCTTGTGGTACAATGTCAAGAGATCCATACACTTACACAAAGTTATTGTCTGGAAGTTACAAAATGCTTATTTTGGCCTTAGGCCTAATTCTTAATGTTGGTACCACCAAAATCAATCCCAACCTTCCTTTTGTGGTATTGAACCTTATGGTAAAATTCCTAGATCCATTGTACTTAAACTAAACTTAGTCAAAGCTGGTATATGGAGACGCACGATAGTAACGCCTGAACTAACATACAATAAAACCAAAAAATTTGCGTAAAAAAAAAAGCATTACAATTAGTATCAACAGGTCAAATAAACAAGAAAGTACGATTTGAGAGTACTGCAGTTACTGACAGCTAGTTAAAAGCCAAAACAATTAATAATAAAAATCATGCATCAGAGACTAAAATCAACTAAAACACATCCCAGGGATTTAGTATTTTAACGTCATGGACAGTCAAAGAAGACATGACTAGTGCAATGCCAAAATAAATGTATCGACAGACAGTAGGATAGTTAGGAGTTTAACCTCTTTATAGATCAAAATGAGCGTGGGTGTGTCTTTAAACATCCCGTTTGAAAAGAATACAAATTTAGTTATGTTTTAATTTGCTGATGACAAAATCAATATTAGTGCCAATGTAAACTATATTCAAAGATCTAATTACAACATTGGTAAGATAACCTGAACTAATAAGTTTATTTAAAGGTTTGATGAGTTTACACGGATTGTATGCATTTTTAACTCTGCCACTCAACATTAGAAATAGGCTTTCGTTTTTTTGCAATGTTGGGATGCTGTCTACTTGACATATACCTCACATCCCCGTTAATTCATATAACTGAGATAATCACATTCCATTTCTTTTATCTGCATTTGTAAAGAAACTAAAATTGTTTGTTTTTAAATGGCATCATTATTCTTGAAAGGTTTCAGTGCTCTATTGCATTCAAACATATGAAGTTGCAATACAATTGTCTTACCTGAGTTCCAGCTCAGACTGATGTGGTCCTTGTTAGCTATTTCTTGTGATAAAAGTTCTAACTCAGGAGAAAGAGATTCTGATTGTGAGGTGTTTTCTATCATGTAGTCAAATTCTCCTAACAATGAACTGTTATCTGATATTTCCATTGTGGCTAAACTACTTTCTTCAGCTGAAACAAATTCACAATTAATTCAAAAATACTGATTAAAGTGATTTAATGTATCCAAATTTAGACATTAAAGTCAAATTACACAAGATGTTTTCTGAGTCCAAGTATATACATGTAATTTTATAATTTTGATGAAAAATGACATCATGAGCTAAAAAATCTTGAAAAATATTATTATGTGTAAAATTGGATATATGTATTATAATTTTTCTGTAAAACAAAACTGTAATAAGAGTGTGAATATTGATGGATTATCAGAGCCATTATAAACCCTTTATGAACCTTTTCCTTTATATGTTCATGTAAAATAATGTGCTGGTAGTAAGATACTGTTTTACTACTGATAAGAATTTATAGCTTTTATTCAGAAAGCATGCTACTAAAGTAAAATGTTCAATTCCAACTTCTCAGTTTATGCAAAATTTCTGAACAAAATTATCAAAGAAGATATACATTAAAATACCACCATACCATCTGCAGCATAAAGGCCATTTAAAATATTTAAATGGAATCTTTAGCATATGAATATAGGGTATCAATTTAAAGATTATTATCAAAGTTTAAATAACTTATTTTAAGATTTCTCTTGTGCATGTTTTTAACAAAGAAGTATACCACTATATGAACAATGATAAGCCATTATTGTTCACTTGGCAATCAGTGGTTGTCATTTGTTGATGTGGTTCATAAGTGTTTCTTGTTTCTGGTTAGACCATTGGTTTTCCTGTTTGAATGGTTTTACACTAATCATTTTTGGGGCCCTTTATAGCTTGCTGTTCAGTGTGAGCAAAGGCTCTGTGTTGAAGGCTGTACTTTGACCTATAATGGTTTACTTTTACAAATTGTGACTTGGATGGAGAGTTGTCTCATTGACACTCATACCACATCTTCTTATATCCAAGTAATGTGACTTAAACACTTACTTTTTGACACCTGTGGCTTTAGGAATATATCGTCAGTGAGTGATTGTATAACATTATATGTACAAGTAATAAGACTTAAACACTTACTTCTAGACACCTAAGGCTTAAGGAATATATCATCAGTGAGTGATTGTATACCATTATATGTACAAGTAATAAGACTTAAACACTTACTTCTGGACACCTGTGGCTTAAGGAATAGATCATCAGTGAGTCATTATTTACAAGTAATAAGACTTAAACATTTACTTCTAGACACCTGTGACTTAAGGAATAGATCATCAGTGAGTGATTGTATAACATAATATGTACAAGTAATAAAACTTAAACACTTACTTCTAGACACCTGTGGCTTAAGGAATATATCATCAGTGAGTGATTGTGACATGTTAGGATCACTCATTTGAGATTTTAACCTGCCAGGATGTGAACTTTGTTCATTTTCCATCGTCTTTGTGGAGTCTACTATATCATCATCTAATAGTGACAAAGATCCTAAGCTAGATGTGGAAACTGAAAAGTAAATTAAAGTACATTTCATATTTTATTAAATCACAACCATATTGATAAAGTAAAAGCATTCTTTCAGAATACTGTTATTCATATTAGTAGAGGAGATAAGACAATTATGATACAAAATGTATCTGGGCATTATAACAATAACAGTCTTAATCAAAACTATTTGACATATTGGTTCATATGAACTAATACCCTATTTCATTTTTCATTAACTTCTGATATAAAAGTCTAACATGATCAAGGTAAGCAATTATACCTAGTAAATGTGTACATCAAAGTAAAGATCAAATTTCAATTTATTTGATACCAAAATTAATGTTTTCAATATATATTTTAAATATATATAAAACAACAGACAATATTTGATGAAAACATGTACACATGAAATTAAGCTTACAATTCTTAAATTTCATTTGTTGAAACTGAGCATATGATAAGACAGGTAATGGCCACTGGAACTGATGATGTAGGTCTCGTAATGCTGTGACAAAGTCTTCAACTTTTCCACCCTTTAATTGTCTGGAAACTAGAAAATGCTTATTTTGGCCCCTTGGCCCCTAATCCCTAAACGTTTAGGGCAATTACCAAACTCAATTCCAGCTTTCCTTTGTGATATGGAACCTTGTAGTACAATTTCAGAAAGATCCATACACTTACACACAAGTTATTAAAAAAAAAAAAAAAAAAAAAAGCATTACAATTAGTATCAACAGGTCAAATAAACAAGAAAGTACGATTTGAGAGTACTGCAGTTACTGACAGCTAGTTAAAAGCCAAAACAATTAATAATAAAAATCATGCATCAGAGACTAAAAATCAACTAAAACACATCCCAGGGATTTAGTATTTTAACGTCATGGACAGTCAAAGAAGACATGACTAGTGCAATGCCAAAAATAAATGTATCGACAGACAGTAGGATAGTTAGGAGTTTAACCTCTTTATAGATCAAAATGAACGTGGGTGTGTCTTTAAACATCCCGTTTGAAAAGAATACAAATTTAGTTATGTTTTAATTTGCTGATGACAAAATCAATATTAGTGCCAATGTAAACTATATTCAAAGATCTAATTACAACATTGGTAAGATAACCTGAACTAATAAGTTTATTTAAAGGTTTGATGAGTTTACGGATTGTATGCATTTTAACTCTGCCACTCAACATTAGAAATAGGCTTCGTTTTTTGCAATGTTGGGATGCTGTCTACTTGACATATACCTCACATCCCGTTAATTCATATAACTGAGATAATCACATTCCATTTCTTTTATCTGCATTTGTAAAGAAACTAAAATTGTTTGTTTTTAAATGGCATCATTATTCTTGAAAGGTTTCAGTGCTCTATTGCATTCAAACATATGAAGTTGCAATACAATTGTCTTACCTGAGTTCCAGCTCAGACTGATGTGGTCCTTGTTAGCTATTTCTTGTGATAAAAGTTCTAACTCAGGAGAAAGAGATTCTGATTGTGAGGTGTTTTCTATCATGTAGTCAAATTCTCCTAACAATGAACTGTTATCTGATATTTCCATTGTGGCTAAACTACTTTCTTCAGCTGAAACAAATTCACAATTAATTCAAAAATACTGATTAAAGTGATTTAATGTATCCAAATTTAGACATTAAAGTCAAATTACACAAGATGTTTTCTGAGTCCAAGTATATACATGTAATTTTATAATTTTGATGAAAAATGACATCATGAGCTAAAAAATCTTGAAAAATATTATTATGTGTAAAATTGGATATATGTATTATAATTTTTCTGTAAAACAAAACTGTAATAAGAGTGTGAATATTGATGGATTATCAGAGCCATTATAAACCCTTTATGAACCTTTTCCTTTATATGTTCATGTAAAATAATGTGCTGGTAGTAAGATACTGTTTTACTACTGATAAGAATTTATAGCTTTTATTCAGAAAGCATGCTACTAAAGTAAAATGTTCAATTCCAACTTCTCAGTTTATGCAAAATTTCTGAACAAAATTATCAAAGAAGATATACATTAAAATACCACCATACCATCTGCAGCATAAAGGCCATTTAAAATATTTAAATGGAATCTTTAGCATATGAATATAGGGTATCAATTTAAAGATTATTATCAAAGTTTAAATAACTTATTTTAAGATTTCTCTTGTGCATGTTTTAACAAAGAAGTATACCACTATATGAACAATGATAAGCCATTATTGTTCACTTGGCAATCAGTGGTTGTCATTTGTTGATGTGGTTCATAAGTGTTTCTTGTTTCTGGTTAGACCATTGGTTTTCCTGTTTGAATGGTTTTACACTAATCATTTTTGGGGCCCTTTATAGCTTGCTGTTCAGTGTGAGCAAAGGCTCTGTGTTGAAGGCTGTACTTTGACCTATAATGGTTTACTTTTACAAATTGTGACTTGGATGGAGAGTTGTCTCATTGACACTCATACCACATCTTCTTATATCCAAGTAATGTGACTTAAACACTTACTTTAAGACACCTGTGGCTTTAGGAATATATCATCAGTGAGTCATTGTATAACATTATCTGTACAAGTAATGAGACTTAAACACTTACTTCTAGACACCTAAGGCTTAAGGAATATATCATCAGTGAGTGATTGTATACCATTATATGTACAAGTAATAAGATTTAAACACTTACTTCTAGACACCTAAGGCTTAAGGAATATATCATCAGTGAGTCATTATTTACAAGTAATAAGACTTAAACACTTACTTCTTGACACCTGTGGCTTTAGGAATATATCGTCAGTGAGTGATTGTATAACGTTATATGTACAAGTAATAAGACTTAAACACTTACTTTTAGACACCTGTGGCTTAAGGAATATATCATCAGTGAGTGATTGTGACATGTTAGGATCACTCATTTGAGATTTTAACCTGCCAGGATGTGAACTTTGTTCATTTTCCATCGTCTTTGTGGAGTCTACTATATCATCATCTAATAGTGACAAAGATCCTAAGCTAGATGTGGAAACTGAAAAGTAAATTAAAGTACATTTCATATTTTATTAAATCACAACCATATTGATAAAGTAAAAGCATTCTTTCAGAATACTGTTATTCATATTAGTAGAGGAGATAAGACAATTATGATACAAAATGTATCTGGGCATTATAACAATAACAGTCTTAATCAAAACTATTTGACATATTGGTTCATATGAACTAATACCCTATTTCATTTTTCATTAACTTCTGATATAAAAGTCTAACATGATCAAGGTAAGCAATTATACCTAGTAAATGTGTACATCAAAGTAAAAGATCAAATTTCAATTTATTTGATACCAAAATTAATGTTTTCAATATATATTTTAAATATATATAAAACAACAGACAATATTTGATGAAAACATGTACACATGAAATTAAGCTTACAATTCTTAAATTTCATTTGTTGAAACTGAGCATATGATAAGACAGGTAATGGCCACTGGAACTGATGATGTAGGTCTCGTAATGCTGTGACAAAGTCTTCAACTTTTCCACCCTTTAATCTGAAATGGAAATTGAATGCCTTTTAGAGTATGGTAATGGAAAATTATAGATAGGTTTGAAACTTGATGGTTAAAGTCATCACTGCCCAAACATCATTACAACCATTAACCAACATGTGTTTTTCTTGTTCAAACTTTATCTTTAGCTGGCACTGTTTAAATAGTTGTTGCGTATTGAAATCAATGTATGTAGAATTTCTAATTTTTGTTTTTCTGTATATAGATCATGACATGACTTATATCCTAAAATACTCTACTTAATGACCTTTTTTTCTATGCATTCTTCTGTTAATCAATAATTCATAAAGTCAATTTTTTTCTACAAAATTTGCAAGTACCAAATTCAGGCTTGTATAGTCCGTTGTTTTATTCTCATAATTAAAGCTGCCAGACAGGGGTGCTGATTATAGAGTACGATAAGCAAGAAATAAGAAAAAAACACAATTTCGCAAGGTTTGTTTACGTTCCGCCATGTTCATTATTGAAATTGTAGAGGGCGCCCTAATCATTTTCTAAAACAAATATTTTACCTAATCCATATGAATGTGCAATTTTAATTCAAAATCCATTATAAATTGATTAATTTCAAAATTAAATCCTTCATTACAATTTCTCATTTCTTTTCACAGCATTGCATAACATCAACTGGAAACCGCTTGTATTTAACAGAATGAAATAAACAGCTGCGCTATTAGCTCATGATACGCCTATCGCTTTTTCAATGGATATAAACCAGTCACCAAAGTTTCATGAAACTGCTCAAGGCATTTTTGAGTAATTGTCTGAAAAACTGGAAAACCCCCCTTTTTTAATGAATAAAACCCCACAACCATGACAACTCGGAAACATAAAATCTAAAATTTATTGAATTCGAAAGGGAGCTCTCATCAATACGCCCGTCGCTTTTTCAATGGATATAAACAATTCACCAAAGTTTCATGAAAACTGCTCAAGGCATTTTTGAGTAATTGTCCAAAAACTGGAAAATCTCCCTTTTTTAATGAATAAAACCCCATAACTCGGAAACGTAAATAAAATTTATGAAAATCGTAAGGAAGCTCACATCAATAGATATAAACAATTCACCATAGCTTCATGATAACTGTTAGAAGCATTTTTGAGTTATTGTCGGAAAACTGGAAAATCCCCCTTTTTTAATAAATAAAACCCCATGACTCGGAAACGTAAAATCCAAAAATTTATAAAAACCGAAAGGGAGCTCACATCAATAGATATAAACAATTCACCAAAGTTTCATGAAAACGGTTCAAAGCATTTTTGAGTTATTGTGCGAAAACTGGAAAATCCCCCGTTTTTAATGAATAAAACACCATAACTCAGAAATGTAAAATCCAAAATTTATAAAAATCGAAAAGGGAGCTCACGTCAAAAGATATAAATAATTCACCAAAGTTTCATGCAAATTGGTTAAAGCGTTTTTGAGTTATTGTCCGACATGTTGACAACGGATGGACGGACAGAAGGACAACGGTATACCATAATACGTCCCGTATAAAAAAAGTGTATAAATTAGCCGGGAACCAGTTTATTCATAACGATGTATAAACTACAAAATGTAATCGGTTATTTGTACCGTTTTGGTGATTCATACTGACACATGTGTTTTGTTTCAACTTAAGATCCTTCAAACATTAATATGATGGATATGTTTAACAGCATTTTATTAAAGGATGGAGCTGTTTTACTTTAAAAGTCGCATTCTAATGGTATCTATTAAGTACGGATTTTCCACATACTCTCACCCTATTTATTTTCATTTACACGTGCTATTAGAACATCCGGTTTGAACATACACAAATTTCTCAATTGTTTTTTTTTTGTGATTTTGACTTATTTTAACACGTGTTAAAATAAGTCAAAATCACAAAAAAACCAATGGGTTTTCCATGAAAATACCGCAAAAAATCACACACGATTTGAACAGTTACAAAAAGTTTTTTGCATTCTCATGGCGAGAATGGGGTTGCAGACAATGTACCAGTGCGAACTATACAAGGCCGATTACGGTACCAAAAAAATATTCAATAGATAAAATGATTATATGATATAAGATTTCAGATAATTTACATGGCTGTAATCCTTATTAGAAATATATAATCATTATGGACAACAACAGAGTTTATGTTCACAAAAAGACAATTTGCACTGACACATTACTAAGTTACCTTTCCTGTTTTAGCCACGTTACGAAATGAAAGCCCTCCACATTACCAGCAAAGAATCCTAAATCCCTTAACCGATTTTCTTCTAAAAGTTTTCTAGCATGTCGACATAATAAAGCATCAATAAACATCTGATCTGATGGTTGTTCGTCTTTGTTTTTAGATGACTGTCGTATACTGTAAAAAAGAAAAACATGAAACTACTATTTACATATCCCATAATGACTTCTACAGTAAACCAAGCCTTATTTTGTACTTCCAGGAAATATATTTCACATAAATGTTGTAGAACAGAAATAGATTTTTACATTCATCATAACTACTTTCCAATTCAGTTTTTAATGATTTCATTTCTGATTTTATACCAGAAGCTTAACCTAATTTCAAAATTTTATTTTCATATTCTTTCAGAGTTTTCCGTTTCAAGATATCTTGGAAAGATCATGATAGTCCTGTAACTGCCTCTGCTTTATGGACATTTGAATACTGGAGTTTTACTTCTGGAATTGTATTATTAAAATCAAAATGGATAATACAACACTTAAGTGACTAGTGAAGACCTACAAACAATTTTCAGTGGCAGCACAAGCATTTTTCTCAAGTAAAAATCAAGTAATTTTTTGGCCTGCTATAGTTTATAATGTTGTTACATAATGTTGGTATTTCAGCCTAAAAGACAGACTCTCTAGAAAATTCCTGATGGTGTATGGGGCCGAAATATACCAGCATATTTGTAATGTTGACGCAATCTGTAATTATGATATCTTTTTCTTATGTCTCTTTCCTTTAAAATTCCTAATTCTATTAGGGTTATGCTAATAAAATGAATGTTAGGGTGAGGGACTTGGATGTTTCTTTTTTTGGACATGGACTGTGGGTCATTTAAGGTTATATATCCATTGGAAGTTTGCCAAATTACTCAACATTAGTATGTTGTTGTTCCTATCCTCCCCCATCGATTTTAATGGAATAGCCCAATAATTAATTACCTTCTAAACAATGGATTATCTGACTTGGTATGTTTCAGTTTTTCTTTGCCTTTAGGAACATTCTGTACCTCAGATCCTGTCACACTAGAACTTCGAACTCTATTCAAATTACTGACATTACTAACACTACTAAAGCTAAAGCCATCTGTATCAGGAGGTGTGATTGGTGGACTAGAGTAACTTGAGGGGTAAGAGGAGCCACTGTTGACACGACTTAAAGAACTAGATAGCTGGTAGGACTCAACTTCAGCTGGATCTGAAATACACATACATAATAAATAAGATGCACAAATTTTCTTTTATGAAATCTAAGCCTTACACTGACTATTATAAGATTAATCAATTAAAATGTATATGAAGTATTCATTTAGTATTTTACATACATTTAAAGATTCATTTCACATATAATTTTATCAAACAACCTTTTAAAATTTACAGTCGACTCTCGTTATCTCAAGTCAGCCCGACCAGAGAAATATTTCGAGATAACGTGGTTCGACTCAAACGAAAACAGAAAGTTTGACAGACCAAGGACACAACTCTTGCTTAGCTTGGTAAAGCTAAAATAAATCTGGATGAATATGGGAAGGGGATCAATATTCTGGTATCAGATCGATGTATTTGTATGTCATGGTCTTTCATTATTATAATAACATTATTTTTACTTTTTCAATTGTTTCAGTTACATTTTTTCTTATGGCTTTTTTCCGAGTAATTTCTAATCGATCTTAACGTTATTTAGGTCGTTTAAAGTTGACAAATTTGTTTATTCTCGGATACAAGAGATTTTAGAAAATTTAGATTTCTCTTCATTTTGTTTCATCTCACTCTTTCTTTTCAAAAGAAAATACAACAAGATTAAAGACGCCGATTGAGAAGTTTTTAGGTGATCACCAACGGAAGTCTTAATCCTCACTTTATACACATCCAAGCTCATTAGTGTAAATCACAATTAATTGTTTTTGTAAACATTTTAAATACTTTTTCATGAACATTAACAATGTATCACTAATTATTTATAAAAATTCTATAAATGATAATCTTAGGTAAACACTCGTGGAAATAGCATTTCATAATTCAATACAGTGGTCAGTGACCGGAAATTTAATTACACGTGTATTGTCAGATTAACTCTTCAATCCATTTAAATCCCGGATGTCATGTTTTGACATTTTTGTATCAGTTTGAGATAAATAATGAATTATGAATGCTTTTGTTAACCTTTGGGACCGTAAGTTTAGTTCGACTCAACCGAAACTTCGACTCATCCAATTATATGGAACAAATTTCAGGACCACGTGAAAACTTCGACTCATCCGAAATTTCGAGTCAACCGAGTTCGAGACAACGAGAGTTAACTGTGTATTGAACTGAAAATGTGAAACATAAGTGCATTTTAATAGGACAATCGTCATTATCAAAGTTTTCAACTTTCATTTAATTGAAATAGTACTAGAATAGTACTTAAAGTGTAAGAAAGAGTACTAGAATTTTAATTGAAGTGTACTAGAATGGTATACAAACACAACAAATGTTCTACCTTACCTATAGCTTTAAAGAATCTGATAATATCTCTGGCCAGCTCCCATTCTACCTTACCTATAGCTTTAAGGAATCTGATAATATCTCTGGCCAGCTCCCATTCTACCTTACCTATAGCTTTAAGGAATCTGATAATATCTCTGGTCAGCTCCCATTCTACCTTACCTATAGCTTTAAGGAATCTGATAATATCTCTGGTCAGCTCCCATTCTACCTTACCTATAGCTTTAAGGAATCTGATAATATCTCTGGCCAGCTCCCATTCTACCTTACCTATAGCTTTAAGGAATCTGATAATATCTCTGGCCAGCTCCCATTCTTAGCTTTAAGGAATCTGATAATATCTCTGGCCAGCTCCCATTCTACCTTACCTATAGCTTTAAGGAATCTGATAATATCTATGGCCAGCTCCCATTCTACCTTACCTATAGCTTTAAGGAATCTGATAATATCTCTGGTCAGCTCCCATTCTACCTTACCTATAGCTTTAAGGAATCTGATAATATCTCTGGCCAGCTCCCATTCTACCTTACCTATAGCTTTAAGGAATCTGATAATATCTCTGGCCAGCTCCCATTCTTAGCTTTAAGGAATCTGATAATATCTATGGCCAGCTCCCATTCTACCTTACCTATAGCTTTAAGGAATCTGATAATATCTCTGGCCAGCTCCCATTCTACCTTACCTATAGCTTTAAGGAATCTGATAATATCTATGGCCAGCTCCCATTCTACCTTACCTATAGCTTTAAGGAATCTGATAATATCTCTGGCCAGCTCCCATTCTACCTTACCTATAGCTTTAAGGAATCTGATAATATCTCTGGTCAGCTCCCATTCTACCTTACCTATAGCTTTAAGGAATCTGATAATATCTCTGGCCAGCTCCCATTCTACCTTACCTATAGCTTTAAGGAATCTGATAATATCTCTGGCCAGCTCCCATTTACCATTTTCTAATGAAGAATCCAGTAATAGTGTGGCATGCTGAAAAGTTAAAGCATTATGAAATATATGTACAAATTATGAATCAAATATAGAGGTATATCAACAATATAATGGACTGAGTCGTATCAAAATAACATTTACAGGAGGAATATTTTCTTATAATAACCTATAGTGTGATATCTCTATGATGTTTAACAATACACCTCTCAACTGCTGTGGTACATTTATATAAAGTCCCAACTTGACAACTGATTTTGAATAAATATAATAGTACCCATGCACACATGAATACTGTCTGGTCAATCAGATATAAGAAAGTCAATCACTGCAATTGGTTAGTAAGAATAGTTTTATCAACCTGAACTTTTCTCATATAGATCAATCTAGAATATATGAGGCTGCTAACTTTGGGGAGAAAATATAAACTTATAATCTGAGATTTATGGTACATGTATATCTATTTACATTCAAATGTGATAAATGCTAACAATCTAAATGCTCAATACTGCTATAATTAGCTAGTTGATCGTAAGAGTCAGAAAGGTATAGCAGACTTTAAATGCTTTTCTTTGGGTGTATCATATCAATATGGAAAATATTCTTTCTTTCTCATTCCAGACCAAAAATTTTAACTGATTGTTTCTAATGCACAAGGCTTCAATCTTGGTCAATTCTTAGGACTGTGGTCACTTTCCCTTTAAGTTACTTAAAATGCCAATGTATATATGTCAGCATTTCCAAAGATATTACACTGATGATTTTCTAACGTTGAAGGACTAAAATATTATTAAGTAGGAAATACCATTCTTAAAATCTGCATTTTAGTTTTGGTGAAAAAGAATTTGTGTATTTTGTATAAAACTGAGGAATGTGTCAAGTATTGAACTAACCTGTTTACTTATAATTGGTCTTTCTAAGTTTTGTAATATTATAAGATAAGAAGCTGCAGTCTCTAACTGGTTATCTACTAAGCACACCTGTAATTATAAAATATTTCAAATAAACATATATGGTACACATGAAAATTTTATAAGGATAGACATTTGGTTAAATTAACAAACATAACAAAACAGAATGTAAAGGACTGGTCAGAATTGAAGTGATAAATGACAAATGCCAAATTTTAGTATACTGGATCATTCTGATTGGACAAGCTGATATAAGGATAAGTTTGTACAGTATGTATGCAGGTCATTTTCATATTCCATTTATTCAGTAAGTCTATAAACAGTCAAATATAATTATAGTGAACTATAAACTGTTACCATAGGCAGGATCTAAACCTCAAACCTGGGTAATCTCTATTTATCGCTATTTTACGAATTTTTCCATTGATCTTGCTGAATGATAATTTCCGTTCTCAGCGGAGTCGAGTGATATGAAAATTATCGCTAGAAACTAAGGAACACGTGCCGTTGTCAAGGAAATTAACAACGTCTTCATAGGTAAAATAGCGATAAACAGATTATCATTGGTCATCTCAACTCGACTTGCTTTCCGCCGCACCGGCTCAAGCGAAAATCAATCTCGTTGAGATAACCAACGATAATCTATAAATATCTGTAGCCATGTAGCCAACAACTTAACAAACTATAGTATCCAATCTGTATCACATTGTATATAAGTGTTATACTGACTGAATCAACAATGGATTATCTGACTTGGTATGTTTCAGTTTTTCTTTGCCTTTAGGAACATTCTGTACCTCAGATCCTGTCACACTAGAACTTGAACTCTATTCAAATTACTGACATTACTAACACTACTAAAGCTAAAGCCATCTGTATCAGGAGGTGTGATTGGTGGACTAGAGTAACTTGAGGGGTAAGAGGAGCCACTGTTGACACGACTTAAAGAACTAGATAGCTGGTAGGACTCAACTTCAGCTGGATCTGAAATACACATACATAATAAATAAGATGCACAAATTTTCTTTTTATGAAATCTAAGCCTTACACTGACTATTATAAGATTAATCAATTAAAATGTATATGAAGTATTCATTTAGTATTTTTACATACATTTAAAAGATTCATTTCACATATAATTTTATCAAACAACCTTTTTATAATTTACAGTCGACTCTCGTTATCTCGAAGTCAGCCCGACCAGAGAAATATTTCGAGATAACGTAGTTCGACTCAAACGAAAACAGAAAGTTTGACAGACCAAGGGACACAACTCTTGCTTAGCTTGGTAAAGCTAAAATAAATCTGGATGAATATGGGAAGGGGATCAATATTCTGGTATCAGATCGATGTATTTGTATGTCATGGTCTTTCATTATTATAATAACATTATTTTTACTTTTTCAATTGTTTCAGTTACATTTTTTCTTATGGCTTTTTTCCGAGTAATTTCTAATCGATCTTAACGTTATTTAGGTCGTTTAAAGTTGACAAATTTGTTTATTCTCGGATACAAGAGATTTTAGAAAATTTAGATTTCTCTTCATTTTGTTTCATCTCACTCTTTCTTTTCAAAAGAAAATACAACAAGATTAAAGACGCCGATTGAGAAGTTTTAGGTGATCACCAACGAAGTCTTAATCCTCACTTTATACACATCCAAGCTCATTAGTGTAAATCACAATTAATTGTTTTTGTAAACATTTTAAATACTTTTTCATGAACATTAACAATGTATCACTAATTATTTATAAAATTCTATAAATGATAATCTTAGGTAAACACTCGTGGAAATAGCATTTCATAATTCAATACAGTGGTCAGTGACCGGAAATTTAATTACACGTGTATTGTCAGATTAACTCTTCAATCCATTTAAATCCCGGATGTCATGTTTTGACATTTTTGTATCAGTTTGAGATAAATAATGAATTATGAATGCTTTTGTTAACCTTTGGGACCGTAAGTTTAGTTCGACTCAACCGAAACTTGACTCATCCAATTATATGGAACAAATTTCAGGACCACGTGAAAACTTGACTCATCCGAAATTTCGAGTCAACCGAGTTCGAGACAACGAGAGTTAACTGTGTATTGAACTGAAAATGTGAAACATAAGTGCATTTTAATAGGACAATCGTCATTATCAAAGTTTTCAACTTTCATTTAATTGAAATAGTACTAGAATAGTACTTAAAGTGTAAGAAAGAGTACTAGAATTTTAATTGAAGTGTACTAGAATGGTATACAAACACAACAAATGTTCTACCTTACCTATAGCTTTAAAGAATCTGATAATATCTCTGGCCAGCTCCCATTCTACCTTACCTATAGCTTTAAGGAATCTGATAATATCTCTGGCCAGCTCCCATTCTACCTTACCTATAGCTTTAAGGAATCTGATAATATCTCTGGTCAGCTCCCATTCTACCTTACCTATAGCTTTAAGGAATCTGATAATATCTCTGGTCAGCTCCCATTCTACCTTACCTATAGCTTTAAGGAATCTGATAATATCTCTGGCCAGCTCCCATTCTACCTTACCTATAGCTTTAAGGAATCTGATAATATCTCTGGCCAGCTCCCATTCTTAGCTTTAAGGAATCTGATAATATCTCTGGCCAGCTCCCATTCTACCTTACCTATAGCTTTAAGGAATCTGATAATATCTATGGCCAGCTCCCATTCTACCTTACCTATAGCTTTAAGGAATCTGATAATATCTCTGGTCAGCTCCCATTCTACCTTACCTATAGCTTTAAGGAATCTGATAATATCTCTGGCCAGCTCCCATTCTACCTTACCTATAGCTTTAAGGAATCTGATAATATCTCTGGCCAGCTCCCATTCTTAGCTTTAAGGAATCTGATAATATCTATGGCCAGCTCCCATTCTACCTTACCTATAGCTTTAAGGAATCTGATAATATCTCTGGCCAGCTCCCATTCTACCTTACCTATAGCTTTAAGGAATCTGATAATATCTATGGCCAGCTCCCATTCTACCTTACCTATAGCTTTAAGGAATCTGATAATATCTCTGGCCAGCTCCCATTCTACCTTACCTATAGCTTTAAGGAATCTGATAATATCTCTGGTCAGCTCCCATTCTACCTTACCTATAGCTTTAAGGAATCTGATAATATCTCTGGCCAGCTCCCATTCTACCTTACCTATAGCTTTAAGGAATCTGATAATATCTCTGGCCAGCTCCCATTTACCATTTTCTAATGAAGAATCCAGTAATAGTGTGGCATGCTGAAAAGTTAAGGCATTATGAAATATATGTACAAATTATGAATCAAATATAGAGGTATATCAACAATATAATGGACTGAGTCGTATCAAAATAACATTTACAGGAGGAATATTTTCTTATAATAACCTATAGTGTGATATCTCTATGATGTTTAACAATACACCTCTCAACTGCTGTGGTACATTTATATAAAGTCCCAACTTGACAACTGATTTTGGAATAAATATAATAGTACCCATGCACACATGAATACTGTCTGGTCAATCAGATATAAGAAAGTCAATCACTGCAATTGGTTAGTAAGAATAGTTTTATCAACCTGAACTTTTTCTCATATAGATCAATCTAGAATATATGAGGCTGCTAACTTTTGGGGAGAAAAATATAAACTTATAATCTGAGATTTATGGTACATGTATATCTATTTACATTCAAATGTGATAAATGCTAACAATCTAAATGCTCAATACTGCTATAATTAGCTAGTTGATCGTAAGAGTCAGAAAGGTATAGCAGACTTTAAATGCTTTTCTTTGGGTGTATCATATCAATATGGAAAATATTCTTTCTTTCTCATTCCAGACCAAAAATTTTAACTGATTGTTTCTAACGCACAAGGCTTCAATCTTGGTCAATTCTTAGGACTGTGGTCACTTTCCCTTTAAGTTACTTAAAATGCCAATGTATATATGTCAGCATTTCCAAAGATATTACACTGATGATTTTCTAATGTTGAAGGACTAAAATATTATTAAGTAGGAAATACCATTCTTAAAATCTGCATTTTAGTTTTGGTGAAAAAGAATTTGTGTATTTTGTATAAAACTGAGGAATGTGTCAAGTATTGAACTAACCTGTTTACTTATAATTGGTCTTTCTAAGTTTTGTAATATTATAAGATAAGAAGCTGCAGTCTCTAACTGGTTATCTACTAAGCACACCTGTAATTATAAAATATTTCAAATAAACATATATGGTACACATGAAAATTTTATAAGGATAGACATTTGGTTAAATTAACAAACATAACAAAACAGAATGTAAAGGACTGGTCAGAATTGAAGTGATAAATGACAAATGCCAAATTTTAGTATACTGGATCATTCTGATTGGACAAGCTGATATAAGGATAAGTTTGTACAGTATGTATGCAGGTCATTTTCATATTCCATTTATTCAGTAAGTCTATAAACAGTCAAATATAATTATAGTGAACTATAAACTGTTACCATAGGCAGGATCTAAACCTCAAACCTGGGTAATCTCTATTTATCGCTATTTTACTAATTTTTCCATTGATCTTGCTGAATGATAATTTCGTTCTCAGCGGAGTCGAGTGATATGAAAATTATCGCTAGAAACTAAGGAACACGTGCCGTTGTCAAGGAAATTAACAACGTCTTCATAGGTAAAATAGCGATAAACAGATTATCATTGGTCATCTCAACTCGATTGCAGTTTCGCCGCCGCACCGCTCCGAAAATCAATCTGTGAGATAACCAACGATAATCTATAAATATCTGTAGCCATGTAGCCAACAACTTAACAAACTATAGTATCCAATCTGTATCACATTGTATATAAGTGTTATACTGACTGAATCAAATAACATTTGTTTATTGTAACCTCTAATCTTATGCCTTTTTAGACTTTTGCTATTCTGGAGGAAAAGTCTGTTTTTATTTTACAATTTAATATTATTCAGATCACGTTTTGAAAAACAACACAAAATATTTTTGAATTTATTTTCTGTTAGGTTGAAGTTGAACCGCTTTCTATGTTGTCGGTGAAATCTAATCAGAAAAATCATCTATTATTTACCTGGAACTGGTTAAAGTAGTATCCCCTAACTTAATAGTTCACAGGGTTATCTCCGCTTACTTAATAGTTCACAGGGCTATCTCCCATAACTTGATAGTTCACAGGATTATGATACTACTTTGAAAACCAACACTCTAAGATGATAACGGCCAATTTCGAAATAATTTTTAAATTGTATTTCTACTGGACAACAGATGTGATTAACAAAAGCACACACATAAACCATTTGGTCAAGTGAGATTTATGTATGTGTTTCTGTGAAAATAAAAAAAAAGATGTTAAAGAATATCCTAAAAGTCCACTTACTTCAAACAGATCTTTTGGATTACCAACTGTGGAGAAAAGATAAGGCCATAATGCCACTTCTGTTTTCCTGGCACAATGTACAACTGTTTGTAGATATTCTGGGAACTCTTGTATAAATGCTACAACACGTGGCAGTAATGGATCTGTAAAATAAGAAAAGAGCTGTTTAAATGTTCATCTGTCCTTCTATATGAAACAGATCAACTTAAGGCTTGGCAAAGCTACTTCAATAAAATATTTATGCAAATACAACATATCTGATCATAATAAAAATTTTGCAATTTTTCCATTTATAAAATGGCATTACTCTAGAACGGTTTGAGTGACGCCACCAAAATTCAAACTTGATCTGTGTTTTGTGGTAATAAGCATTGTGTATAAGTTTCATAACATTTGGTTGAGGCAAACTTAAGTAAGAGAACGGATACTAAAAGTTTTGCAATTTTTCCATTTATAAAGGGGCATTACTCTAGAACGGTTTGAGTGACGCCAAAAATATTCACCTTTGATCTGTATTTTGTGATAATAAGCATTGTGTATAAGTTTCATAACATTTGGTTGAGGCAAACTTAAATTAGAGAACGGAAACAAAAAATTTTGCAATTTTTCCATTTATAAAGGGACATAACTCTAGAATGGTTAGAGTGACGCTACCAAAATTCAAACTTGATCTGTATTTAGTGGTAATAAGCATTGTGTGTAAGTTTCATAACATTTGGTAAAGGCAAACTTAAGTTAGAGAACCGAAACTAAAAATTTTGCAATTTTTCCATTTATAAAGGGGCATAACTCTAGAACGGTTAAAGTGACTTGCTGGATTTAAAATACTCTTCTAAAAATTAACATTTCATCATGAATTTTTGTAAAAATTACTCATCTTCTATTTATTATATACTCAAATCGAATTTCAAAAAAAAAATGTTGTGTTGTTAAGTTTCTGTCTTATTAACCTCTGTTCAATGTATTCACAACATGTTTAGACTAGGTGTGATTAAGAGCTAGACATATAGTTTAGACTAGGTGTGATTTAGAGCTAGACATATAGTTTAGATTAGGTGTGATTTAGAGCTAGACATATAGTTTTGACAAGGTGTGATTTAGAGCTAGACATATAGTTTAGACTAGGTGTGATTTAGAGCTAGATATATGTTTAGACTAGGTGTGATTAAGAGCTAGACATATAGTTTAGACTAGGTGTGATTTAGAGCTAGACATATAGTTTAGATTAGGTGTGATTTAGAGCTAGACATATAGTTTTGACAAGGTGTGATTTAGAGCTAGACATATAGTTTAGACTAGGTGTGATTTAGAGCTAGATATATAGTTTAGATTAAGTGTGATTTAGAGCTAGACATATAGTTTAGACTAGGTGTGATTTAGAGCTAGACATATAGTTTAGACACTTGTCAATTGTTAAAGACCACCTCTAGATGTCTTTTTCTTTGTTTTTCTTTGTATTTTCCATTATTTATCTATATGATTTAATAATAATTTATTGTTTTATAAAAATCAAATGTTTTCCAAATGTTGATAAAATATGAATAATAGCTCCATAAATATTGGTTAAGCTTCTTCTGTATAACGTTATCATAGTTTTTATATGTAGCATATTATTATCAAAGTATTAGACAAGAATGGTTGAAACTTATTTACAAAAAAATAATTGACAGGTACCTGATAAGTTTAACTTCACTCATTTTTGTATATAATTTGTACTTACCAGGAATTGGTTCTTTGGATGTAGCCTCGGCCTCTAGCACTTCATGTAACAATAGCTCTAATACATGAGGGAAATAAGGAAGCTCTGTGCAACATCTGGCAATGTCCAATGCATTTACACCAAGACTGAAATAGAAAGGAAATCTTTACAATGAAAGAACAACAATTTGACTATTAACTTTAACCTAAAAACTAGAAATTCTATAAACTTGTAAAGCTTTTTGCAATGAAACATTTAGACATATCAACATATTTCTGAAGAAAAAATGCAATTTTATCTACTTCATTTCGACTTTTCATCCATGCTTTTTCCAACCAATGACCACCAAAGGCCTTACTCACAGATTTTCGAAAGCATATGTGGGAAACCTAATGATGTTGGGACAAAGGATTCATAAACAGGTTGGAGTTGCCTTATGGCTTTTACACTTTCTGTCATATTCCAAACTGTAAAGTGATAACAGGAAGCCTCCAGCTAGTGGCCGTTAAGGTATAAATATAGATACATGTGGCACTCACCATATTGTCCTTTTTCTCAATTAAGATGGCAGAATTTGTAACAATAATTTTAAAATGAACTAAAAACCTCTAAAACTTACTTTCTTCTTAACAACTGTCTTAAGATGTGGTGTAAATAAATCTGACTCTGAAACACAAATATATCACAGTTAATTTAAAGATTTTGTTTTTAAATATATGATATATATTATAATTTAGCAAGTGGGGGCTGATCGCAAGTCACATCAAATAATTGTCATGAATAACTCTTTAAAAAAAAAACCAAAACAGGAATTCTTGAATCTGACATCAAAAATAATGCTAGGTTTTAATTTAAATTCTTCAACTAGTTTTAATTTAAATTCTTCAACTAGTCTTAATTTAAATTCTTTAACTAAGATACTTCCTCTAGAACATCAATAGTGAAAATCATTAGAAAAGACTGCCATTCCTAATCATCAGTAAATTGAAAGAAAATAGCAACATACCTGATCTTTTAATGAGTGCAATATTTTTCCAACAGACCGACTATCAGAATGATTGGACAAAGGTATATAATATCATGTACAGCAATGATGGGCAATGCTACTGTCTGTGATTCATTTATACTAAGAAACTAAGACATAAAGGCTTGGGGTAGATTATGGTAATATCTGAATACTTACAGTTCGTTCAATTGTGGAGAAAGGTAAATTATGCATAGCATGTCCTGGTTCTCCAGGTGACTTGTAATTGTATGTCACAGCATCAGTGGCTGCACCAAGTATCACAGCATCTTCAAATAACACAGCTAAAAATAACATAAATACTGGAATTAAATAATACAGCTAAAAAAACACAAATTGTATACAGTCAAACCTGAGTAAACCGGACCCTGAATAAACCGGTTTCCTGTCCATTCGCCGAAAATTGAAGTCCCATTTTTCCTTCAAAGTAAAACCTGTATAAATCGGCCGGCTATGGGACTATGAAAAAGGGCCGGTTTGGACAGTGGGCCGGTTTATTCAGGTTTCCGCTTTGACCGGAAGTTAATGATTTGTGATGTCAAATATAACATAAATAGAACATAGGGGTAAAATGCAGTTTTTGGCTTATATCTCTGAAACTAAAGCTTTGACTTCAAATAATACTGTGATTAAAGAAAGTCATTACAACAATTTATATATATATCATATCAACTTTTCCTCATAAGATTGATTGAAAGGTGTTTGCTTTATGCCGCCTCAGCAAAACTAGAGGCTCCAAGGAACCTGTGTCGCTCACCTGATATTTTTATTTACAATTGATGCATAAATCAATGCAACCGTTATACTTTTGCTTTAGTTTCAGAGATATAAGCCAAAAACTGTATTTTACCCCTATGTTCTATTTTTAGCCATGTCTGCCATGTTGGTTGGCAGGCAGGGTCATCGGACACATTTTTTTAAACTAAATACCCTAATGACGATTGTGACCAAGTTTGGTTAATGGTTAAGTGTCTCAGTTGTTTCAGAGGAGAAGATTTTGTAAAGATTACAAAATTTACCAAAATTGTTAAAATTGACTTTAAAGGGCAATAACTCCTTAAGGGGTCAACTGACCATTTTGGTCATGTTGACTTATTTGTAGATCTTACTCTGCTAAACATTATTGCTGTTTACAGTTTATCTCTATCTATAATAATATTCAAGATAATAACCAAAAACGGCAAAATTTCCTTAAAATATTTAATTACCAATGCAGGGGCAGCAACCCTGCAACGGGTTGTCCGATTCATCTGAAAATTTCAGGGTAGATAGATCTTGGCCTAATAAACAATTCTACCCCATGTCAGATTTGCTCTAAATGCTTTGGTTTTAGAGATATAAGCCAAAATCTACATTTTACCCTTATGTTCTATTTTTAGCCATGGCGGCCATCTTGGTTGGTTGGCTTGGTCACCGGACACAATTTTTAAACTAGATACCCCAATGATGATTGTGGCCAAGTTTGGTTAAATTTGGCCTAGTAGTTTCAGAGGAGAAGATTTTTGTAAAAGTTAACGACAACAGACGATAAATTCACCTTCGGGCCAGGTGAGCTAAAAAGGTAATATTGCGTCGACTCTGGTCATAAGATATCTTTATCTTATCATCACTATTTCTATTTAATATATCAACAATACAGACATTTGATTGATTGATGTTTTTTCAACCTCCAGTGCCAAGTATTTCATGCATATCTAATACAGAAAATGGGTTGAATTTTAGATTTTGACAAAAGACTTGTATGCATAAAGATGTCTTAAGATGACTTCAGTGTTGGTCTTTCCGAGAATCTTATTATAATAATGATATATGGAAGAAAAAAGACATGTCTAAATAAATTTTCAGACATGCTACCACATAAACATGATCAAAGATGCATTTATTTTTTTAACGTTTTGCTGGTCTAGTAAGAAATTAGTTCTCAAATCTATATATAGTAGGCTTAGTTTATGATAAAACTTTAAACAACAAGAATGTGTCTCCAGTACACGGATGCCCCATCCGCACTATCATTTTCTATGTTCAGTGGACCGTGAAAATGGGGGAAAATCTCTAATTTGGCATTAACTTCAACTTCATCAAAAACTACCTTGACCAAAAACTTTAACCTGAAGCAGGACGAACAGACGGACGGTTGAACAGACGAACGATCGAACGGACGGACGGACGCACAGACCAGAAAACATAATGCCCATAAATAGGGCATAAAAAGCAAATAGGACAGACATCACCCAACAACAATCACTCAATAACAGGCTCCTGACTTGGGAAAAGCACATACAGAATGTGGCAGGGAAGTCACTTGTTTTGTACAAGACTGTATACATTTTTCTATTAGGTACCATGGATTCACTTATTTTTGTGGGTACCAATTTTGGTGGACTGACAAAAACTTGCATTTTTTGTGGATATTTGAATTCTTAATTTTGCATAATGTCTGCATACATTCCCATAGAAAAATTATTAATTCATTATGCATTTATATTTGTGGTTCCCCTGTACCCACGAAATCCACAAACAATTGGGGGTGTAAATCTACTCAAAATGGTAACATAATTCTCTTAGACACAAACAGTAAGACTTACCTAGGGGGTGTATATCTACTCTAAATGGTAACATAATTCTCTTAGACACTAACAGTAATACTTACCTAGGGGGTGTATATCTACTCAAAATGGTAGCATAATTCTCTTAGACACTAACATAGACTTACCTAGGGGGTGTATATCTACTCTAAATGGTAGCATAATTCTCTTAGACACAAACAGTAAGACTTACCTAGGGGGTGTATATCTACTCTAAATGGTAGCATAATTCTCTTAGACACAAACAGTAAGACTTACCTAGGGGGTGTATATCTACTATAAATGGTAGCATAATTCTCTTAGACACAAACAGTAAGACTTACCTAGGGGGTGTATATCTACTCTAAATGGTAGCATAATTCTCTTAGACACTAACAGTAAGACTTACCTAGGGGGTGTATATCTACTCTAAATGGTAACATAATTCTCTTAGACACTAACAGTAATACTTACCTAGGGGGTGTATATCTACTCAAAATGGTAGCATAATTCTCTTAGACACTAACATAGACTTACCTAGGGGGTGTATATCTACTCTAAATGGTAGCATAATTCTCTTAGACACAAACAGTAAGACTTACCTAGGGGGTGTATATCTACTCTAAATGGTAGCATAATTCTCTTAGACACAAACAGTAAGACTTACCTAGGGGGTGTATATCTACTATAAATGGTAGCATAATTCTCTTAGACACAAACAGTAAGACTTACCTAGGGGGTGTATATCTACTCTAAATGGTAGCATAATTCTATTAGACACTAACAGTAAAACTTATCCAGGGGGTGTATATCTACTCTAAATGGTAGCATAATTCTCTTAGACACAAACAGTAAGACTTACCTAGGGGGTGTATATCTACTCTAAATGGTAGCATAATTCTCTTAGACACAAACAGTAAGACTTACCTAGGGGGTGTATATCTACTCTAAATGGTAGCATAATTCTCTTAGACACTAACAGTAAGACTTACCTAGGGGGTGTATATCTACTCTAAATGGTAGCATAATTCTCTTAGACACAAACAGTAAGACTTACCTAGGGGGTGTATATCTACTCTAAATGGTAGCATAATTCTCTTAGACACAAACAGTAAGACTTACCTAGAGGTGTATATCTACTCTAAATGGTAGCATAATTCTCTTAGACACTAACAGTAAGACTTACCTAGGGGTGTATATCTACTCTAAATGGTAACATAATTCTCTTAGACACTAACAATAATACTTACCTAGGGGTGTATATCTACTCAAAATGGTAGCATAATTCTCTTAGACACTAACATAGACTTACCTAGGGGTGTATATCTACTCTAAATGGTAGCATAATTCTCTTAGACACAAACAGTAAGACTTACCTAGGGGGTGTATATCTACTCTAAATGGTAGCATAATTCTCTTAGACACAAACAGTAAGACTTACCTAGAGGGTGTATATCTACTCTAAATGGTAGCATAATTCTCTTAGACACTAACAGTAAGACTTACCTAGGGGGTGTATATCTACTCTAAATGGTAGCATAATTCTCTTAGACACAAACAGTAAGACTTACCTAGGGGGTGTGTATCTACTCTAAATGGTAACATAATTCTCTTAGACACAAACAGTAATACTTACCCAGGGGGTGTATATCTACTCTAAATGGTAACATAATTCTCTTAGACACTAACAGTAATACTTACCTAGGGGGTGTATATCTACTCAAAATGGTAGCATAATTCTCTTAGACACTAACATAGACTTACCTAGGGGTGTATATCTACTCCAAATGGTAGCATAATTCTCTTAGACACAAACAGTAAGACTTACCTAGGGGGTGTATATCTACTCTAAATGGTAGCATAATTCTCTTAGACACAAACAGTAAGACTTACCTAGGGGGTGTATATCTACTCTAAATGGTAGCATAATTCTCTTAGACACTAACAGTAAGACTTACCCAGGGGGTGTATATCTACTCTAAATGGTAGCATAATTCTCTTAGACACTAACAGTAATACTTACCTAGGGGTGTATATCTACTCAAAATGGTAGCATAATTCTCTTAGACACTAACATAGACTTACCTAGGGTGTATATCTACTCCAAATGGTAGCATAATTCTCTTAGACACAAACAGTAAGACTTACCTAGGGGGTGTATATCTACTCTAAATGGTAGCATAATTCTCTTAGACACAAACAGTAAGACTTACCTAGGGGGTGTATATCTACTCTAAATGGTAGCATAATTCTCTTAGACACTAACAGTAAGACTTACCCAGGGGGTGTATATCTACTCTAAATGGTAGCATAATTCTCTTAGACACTAACAGTAATACTTACCTAGGGGGTGTATATCTACTCTAAATGGTAGCATAATTCTCTTAGACACAAACAGCAAGACTTACCTAGGGGGTGTATATCTACTCTAAATGGTAGCATAATTCTCTTAGACACAAACAGTAAGACTTACCCAGGGGGTGTATATCTGCTCTAAATGGTAGCATAATTCTCTTAGACACTAACAGTACGACTTACCTAGGGGGTGTATACTCTACTCTAAATGGTAGCATAATTCTCTTAGACACAAACAGTAAGACTTACCTAGGGGGTGTATATCTACTCTAAATGGTAGCATAATTCTCTTAGACATGAAGTTATGTGTTTTTGATTCATCTCTTGGGTATAGTGGCAACCAAACCTACAATAAAGAACATAAAAATAAAACAGAATAAGTATGGTATGCTGATAGACAAAACAATGTAACATAAAGTGTGATTTCTTTTTTTTTCATTTAAGTTACATCAATATAAAACTATTGCAAGAAAAGTCTTATTCCTTTCTTGTTTTGAAATTTAGGAAAAGAGTTTTGGGAATTCACAACTTAATTTGATGATCTGACAAAACAGTTTATTTTATCTACTAACCTTCATTCCTTGCGCACCACAACCTAGCCATAAAGCTTCCATTAACTGAGCTTTTCCTACATTGACTCTAGATGATGTCCACATGTTTTCAACATTTGTGGCAACCATTGCTGGTGGGCAAAATGGCAACTGTTTAAAATATACAAATCATCCTGATGACAATCAAATTTCTAGTTTTATTTCATTTATATTTCCATTTATTAAAAACAAGAAGTAAACTAAATTATGAACACTTATCATTGTTAAACCATGAGTCAAATGAATATGTTCACCTCACAAACCTTATAAGTTAAGAACATTCCAAGGATTGAAAAAAAGATCTGACACATAATTAGATACTTTTTGAAAGATACAAACTTCAAACAAACTGAGACTGCTAACAATGAAATTAATGATTATACTATAACAACTTACTGGTTTATTTTTTGGTTGGTTGTTTTCTTTGATTTGAGGACCAGTATTATCACGTGGAAACATTAACAATTTACCAGCAACATTTAACAATAAACTTTCAGCTTCTTTGGCAATATGCTGATTCTTAGCACCTGCAAGAGAAAATCTGTTATGATGTGCTCCTTCTTATAACACAAAAATCCATTGACTTTAAAGCACTTCATTCATTTTTATAACTGATGTTGATGTGATAATGACAAAATTTGCTTTTAAATTGACTGGTGCAATAAGTACTAATTCATCAGGGAAATCAAGTTACAAACTTTCACATTTAATATGAATAAATTTTGATCATGATTCTTTTTTCGACTTTCTTTTATCTTCCATCTATAATATCGATACTAAAAGAAAAAGAAAAACCAGTTTCTTCAACATTAAGACTTTTGTTCATTCTTATAAAATGTTTCTCCAATAGATAAACATTCTAACGTTGTAACCATAGTTGTATGCTTGATAGAATGTTATTTGGTCTTTATATGGTCAGTGACTGTGAGGATGGAGATTTGTCTGGTAAAGAGACAAAGATTTTATAACTATAATCTCATTTTTGTCAAAACGTCATTACTCTTTTCTCTCTTCCTTTTTATTAGCAACAACAATTTTAACCTATGGAAATAGACGATATTCAGTAACAAGATTTACCATACTGTTTTGAGGGAAGATAGCGCCAATCCTTTGACACAGACAGGATGTGGTACATAATTGTTAAAGACTTACCATACTCTGTTTCATGCTCTGTTTTGAGGGAAGATAGCGCCAATCCTGTGACACAGACAGGATGTGGTACATAATTGTTAAGACTTACCATACTCTGTTTTGAGGGAAGAAAGTGCCAATCCTGTGACACAGACAGGATGTGGTACATAATTGTTAAGACTTACCATACTCTGTTTTGAGGGAAGATAGCGCCAATCCTGTGACACAGACAGGATGTGGTACATAATTGTTAACAAGACTTACCATACTCTGTTTTGAGGGAAGATAGCGCCAATCCTTTGACACAGACAGGATGTGGTACATAATTGTTAAGACTTACCATACTCTGTTTTGAGGGAAGATAGCGCCAATCCTTTGACACAGACAGAATGTGGTACATAATTGTTAAGACTTACCATACTCTGTTTTGAGGGAAGATAGCGCCAATCCTTTGACACAGACAGGATGTGGTACATAATTGTTAAGACTTACCATATTCTGTTTTGAGGGAAGAAAGTGCCAATCCTGTGACACAGACAGGATGTGGTACATAATTGTTAAGACTTACCATATTCTGTTTTGAGGGAAGAAAGTGCCAATCCTTTGACACAGACAGGATGTGGTACATAATTGTTAAGACTTACCATACTCTGTTTTGAGGGAAGATAGCGCCAATCCTTTGAAACAGACAGGATGTGGTACATAATTGTTAAGACTTACCATACTCTGTTTTGAGGGAAGATAGCGCCAATCCTTTGACACAGACAGGATGTGGTACATAATTGTTAAGACTTACCATACTCTGTTTTGAGGGAAGATAGAGCCAATCCTTTGACACAGACAGGATGTGGTACATAATTGTTAAGACTTACCATACTCTGTTTTGAGGGAAGATAGAGCCAATCCTTTGACACAGACAGGATGTGGTACATAATTGTTAAGACTTACCATACTCTGTTTTGAGGGAAGAAAGTGCCAATCCTGTGACACAGACAGGATGTGGTACATAATTGTTAAGACTTACCATACTCTGTTTTGAGGGAAGATAGTGCCAATCCTGTTACACAGACAGGATGTGGTACATAATTGTTAACAAGACTTACCATACTCTGTTTTGAGGGAAGAAAGTGCCAATCCTGTAACACAGACAGGATGTGGTACATAATTGTTAAGACTTACCATACTCTGTTTTGAGGGAAGATAGCGCCAATCCTGTGACACAGACAGGATGTGGTACATAATTGTTAAGACTTACCATACTCTGTTTTGAGGGAAGATAGCGCCAATCCTTTGACACAGACAGGATGTGGTACATAATTGTTAAGACTTACCATACTCTGTTTTGAGGGAAGATAGCGCCAATCCTTTGACACAGACAGGATGTGGTACATAATTGTTAAGACTTACCATACTCTATTTTGAGGAAGAAAGCGTCAATCCTGTGACACAGACAGGATGTGGTACATAATTGTTAAGACTTACCATACTCTGTTTTGAGGGAAGATAGCGCCAATCCTGTGACACAGACAGGATGTGGTACATAATTGTTAAGACTTACCATACTCTGTTTTGAGGGAAGAAAGTGCCAATCCTGTTACACAGACAGGATGTGGTACATAATTGTTAACAAGACTTACCATACTCTGTTTTGAGGGAAGATAGCACCAATCTTGTGACACAGACAGGATGTGGTACATAATTGTTAAGACTTACCATACTCTGTTTTGAGGAAGATAGCACCAATCTTGTGACACAGACAGGATGTGGTACATAATTGTTAAGACTTACCATACTCTGTTTTGAGGGAAGAAAGTGCCAATCCTGTGACACAGACAGGATGTGGTACATAATTGTTATCAAGACTTACCATACTCTGTTTTGAGGGAAGAAAGTGCCAATCCTGTGACACAGACAGGATGTGGTACATAATTGTTATCAAGACTGACCATACTCTGTTTTGAGGGAAGAAAGTGCCAATCCTGTGACACAGACAGGATGTGGTACATAATTGTTATCAAGACTTACCATACTCTGTTTTGAGGGAAGATAGTGCCAATCCTGTGACACAGACAGGATGTGGTACATAATTGTTAAGACTTACCATACTCTGTTTTGAGGAAGATAGCGCCAATCCTGTTACACAGACAGGATGTGGTACATAATTGTTAAGACTTACCATACTCTGTTTTGAGGAAGAAAGCGCCAATCCTGTGACACAGACAGGATGTGGTACATAATTGTTAAGACTTACCATACTCTGTTTTGAGGAAGAAAGTGCCAATCCTGTGACACAGACAGGATGTGGTACATAATTGTTAAGACTTACCATACTCTGTTTTGAGGGAAGAAAGTGCCAATCCTGTTACACAGACAGGATGTGGTACATAATTGTTAACAAGACTTACCATACTCTGTTTTGAGGGAAGATAGCACCAATCTTGTGACACAGACAGGATGTGGTACATAATTGTTAAGACTTACCATACTCTGTTTTGAGGGAAGAAAGTGCCAATCCTGTGACACAGACAGGATGTGGTACATAATTGTTAAGACTTACCATACTCTGTTTTGAGGGAAGAAAGTGCCAATCCTGTGACACAGACAGGATGTGGTACATAATTGTTAAGACTTACCATACTCTGTTTTGAGGGAAGAAAGTGCCAATCCTGTGACACAGACAGGATGTGGTACATAATTGTTATCAAGACTTACCATACTCTGTTTTGAGGGAAGAAAGTGCCAATCCTGTGACACAGACAGGATGTGGTACATAATTGTTATCAAGACTTACCATACTCTGTTTTGAGGGAAGAAAGTGCCAATCCTGTGACACAGACAGGATGTGGTACATAATTGTTAAGACTTACCATACTCTGTTTTGAGGGAAGATAGCGCCAATCCTTTGAAACAGACAGGATGTGGTACATAATTGTTATCAAGACTTACCATACTCTGTTTTGAGGGAAGAAAGTGCCAATCCTGTGACACAGACAGGATGTGGTACATAATTGTTCAGTGAGACTTCCTGTCTTTTGTTGATATCTAATGCCGGATCTACAATTAAAACAAATAACAAAGTGTTTTTCTAAACCATTTAAAATTTTAACTATGATTTCATTTCCAGTTTAAGACAACTTATAAGGATGCAGACAGATCTCAAGTAGATTATTACTTGTTCCTGAGATAAGTGTTGATAAGGTTGTACCTACTAAAACTCCTCCATCAATCAACAGAAAACATGGCATAAAGAAGCTTGGCCTAATTAGGATAAGCCAATGTAAATTTATCCTTACACAACAGTGAAGTCAAAGCACTTTTAATACTAACACCCTTGAAACCTGTAATGACCTGCTTGAACATCAATCATTCCTACAGGAGAAGTGTTTGATGTTAAAGCAGGTAGCTTTTAACCCTTGTCATGCGATGAGATGATGAAATTAAAATAATCATGGCTATAAATATACGTGTTTACAATTAGCGCACCAAATAATTTTCATTGCCAACCCTGAACCATTTTTTTTTTACAAATTTGGAAAAAAAAAAAAATAATTGAGTTATCTTTCTTTGTACAAAATTTGCTTCTTAGATTAAATAAAAGTGAATAAAATGACTTGGTTTTGTGTGGAAGAAAGAGACAAACCACATCTTATATTAATATCTTTAAAGGACAGCAAGTAAGACAGTGTATTGTAATTAATTCATAAGAGAATTCCTCTACTTAAATGACCAGTTTATCATTTAACTATAGATGTTGCAAATTGTGAAGGTATGAAAAATATAATAAAACCAAATATTGACCTACTGACCCATTTCTTTACTTACCGGTACACACACATATTATTTTTAAAATCATTAATGATCAAATCATCAGATAAGCAGTTATTATAAGAAATTGATCTGAAATAATTTCATTTCAAAATAATCACTTCAATAGTGAAAAGTGCTGATGGAATCACTGACGATAATTAATAACATTCTGTTTCTGTTTCTATTCTGAGAAGTTTGGATAAATAAGAAAACCCATCATTATCAGGCAAAAAAGTATAAAAAGAATGACAGATATTAACACTTTTAACATAAAGACATTTCATAAGTACTTTGTCCCAGACATTGTTCTTTTAGTTATGCACAGTAATTCAAACAATTTTATAAGTCAAAAATTGTCACCAGCAACAGCAAGAAATGACTATAAATAAAAGAACTGCACTATACTTACTAGATTGAGTATTCTTTCTCTCCAAATTAAATAACATTATATGAGAGTCTATGCAAAAAACAATGAGTATATCCCTGAATATATTTAGTAATAAAATCTGTGACGGCACTTTCACTGACATGGAAAATGTATTATCTAATTTACAACTTCGTGGATAGCACCTTATCTGCAAAATGAAAAAAAAAACAATAATTGAATAATTTTTAAACTAACTAAAAACTGTTGGCTGTTTGATCATTTTTTTATTTGCTGGAATAAAATTATTAATTTCAAAAGTAATTCTATATGGTAAGGAAACTTGTGTATAATATGTTGAACTTTTTTGTTTTATTGTGTTGTTGAGGTTCTCTCTTATTAATGTTTTGCCCAAATTCATAAATATGGATACAAATATTTAGTATTCAGAACAAAACAAAAGTTTTGTTCATAGGACTTAAAGACATAATAAAAGTCCTTTTACAATTATTCAGGCATTCTTGAAAATAAAAAAAATCAATTACAACTTTCATTGAAATTTGTGTGTCAACAACCAATATTTTGATAACATACTTCATCTCTTTGTCCCACAATGTTGTAACAGGCAACACATATAAAATCTTTCCACCATGACATTCCTCCAGATACTACTAAATCTCTCTCCTGATAATAAAGAGACAATAACCCTAGTTTAATAATGCAACAAGTAATTCTGATATCAAGGTTAATAAACTGTGAACTAAATAGATTGAAGGTCAGAAGGCAACAAAACTTTTAGTTCCTTAATTAGAACTTTTTTCATCATTTCAAATATTGTGATAACAACAGAAAAAATTTTAAGTTAAGAAATGATATAAAAAAAAATGACTAGACATTTGATTTATTACAAGAACTAATGTATGGTGTTTGCAATCAAATTTCAACTGTGTTAATGTGCACTATCACGGTGCCCCAATGATGAACAGGTAAAGCTTCCACTGGCATGCACATACCTGTGTTTCATTACCAAATAACTTCCATTTCCTATTAGAACAAGTATAATGTGCCAGCCCAGTCTTCCCTGCTACAGCCACACACTGACCAGTTTTATCTACAGCTGCATACTAAAATATCAAATAAAAAAAAATCAAGTTTTTGCTTTTCAAAGAAGTTGTCTACTTACATTTCACATATTGTGGCCACAAAATCAATACAAAGAAATTTAAAAGTTCATCTATGTATAATAACAGTAATCAAAGTTAGACGAGGAACCATTAATTATTATTTGCAAGGAAACTTATCAAATGATCAATTAAGCCAAATTTAATTGTTATAAACTGCACTAGCTGCAAATAAAATGACCAGGATTCTTGTTTAACAACTACGTTTTATTTACAGTTATATTTATTTGCACCAGTTGTTTCCCAGATCCAGATTTTCAAAAAGTTAATGCATAGATGTCATGTAATGAGCATTCTGGGTCAGGTGAAATAGCCTAGCTGTGTTAGTACTCGACTAAGCCACAAAAATGAATAAATTCACCCAGCTTGTCCTAACATTACATAGAACTTGAGTTTATTGTTAAAACCTGAATACCATATACTTTTATACAAAATTTTGATATATATGTGCATTATCTTAACATCTAATGCATAAACAACAACCTACCCTAATAGGCCAATTTGAGGCAAGATAGCTGTGTGATATAGGAATCATCTGCCAGAGTTTGTTGCCAACTGACACATGAGATTCTAAATGACTAGGCTTCTGAGAGCTATCTCCCATATTTAAATAAATCTTATCTTCTCCTTGTAAAAACACATGTTCATGGTTTGCCTGCAAATACACAAAACTTAATGATTTAAATATAAATTTTCAAAACATCCCCAGTTTCATACAAACAAAAGATGTACCAAAGAGTAGTTTAAACACCCATGACATGGCTTTAGGTTGTAAAAAAATCACCATAATATTATTTTGTTACAAATAGATATGGTAAGTAAAGATATTTTTCTTTATATCCTACATTTACACAAAACAACTTGTGTCATATCACTTCAGGAAGGAATTTTGATGAAAACCTTTTAGTATGCAGCAACATTTAAGTTTAGAAATATAGGAATTGTGTATATAATCATTCAAAAAGATACACCAAAACTGCACTTATACTTATAATTGTTTTGAGCACAAAGGGTCCAGAAATATTTCACATGACTTCAGTTATTTCAAAGGTCTGGTATCAAGTGTAGACAAGAGTTCTAACTATCTATTATTTTAAGTAAAAACTGTATCATTTATACTATCATTGTTTAAATACAAACTTGCATTTCAAATTTGGCGTTATTTTATTGAAGAAAAATAGTGCATTCCTAAATAAAAACACCTCTGCTCTAAGAGAATATTTTATACTAGTTGTCCATGTCAATTTATGCATGATTACTATTTTTTAAACATAGCTGTTATCCTAAGATTTTTGCAAATACAATAAAAAAGTACTTTTGCATTTTCAATCTTCATCTATTACTATAGCCAGTCCCTGCAATCATATATTAGGTCCAGAAATTATATATCCTTTAGGTATATGTTCAGAAATTATATACCCTTAGGTATCTAAAATTTAAATCATGCCTCAATCAAAAGATGAAGTATAAAGATGCATCATAAATTAGTTTGTAAACATGATTACTTCTGGATTCTTGGTAGTGACAACATTTACATTTACGTTAATATCACGAGAGCCCACAAAATAAGAAAATTCACTAAAAAAACATTATCTACTATCTAAGTGGATAAATATTTATGAATTGACAAATTAAAGAAACAAAAACATTTTATTTTACTTTTAATTTTTGTTATTACAGAAGTTTTCATGAAAAAATAGTTTTCCAGTAATTGCAACATTGCATTAGCAATATTTTCTAAATATTGAGTCTGCCTAAAAATTGGCATGACAATGAAAATGTATTCCTTAGTTTGGTCATACCACATGAACTGCAGATACTTGCTTTTTTCTAGTATCATTAATTACAACTTACTGAACAAGGATTGACAGTGAGAGCACTTTTGACAAAATGAAGCTGCATGGCATGTGAACACTGTGTATTATCATTGTAATCAGTTTGATGAGCCTCTTTCTGGTCACCACAAACCATCCATAACTGATAACCTTCTAGACCCCACTCCTGTAAAGTGGACAATATTTATTTAAAAAAGTAATTGAGTAAATTATATCATAATACAGAAAAAATCAAATAGATTTAGTTTAACTAGGAAATACTTCCAAGATACTAAGTATTTCTTCAAGGACAAACTGACCTTTCAATTCTAAAGTCAAGTTAGTTATTTTCTAGGCTGTTGTACCAACCAAGATGGCCACATCAAATTGTGATATGGGCCTTTTATCATATTTTCATGTCATCATAACTACAATTTAAAATTTGAAATTGAAGACAAATATTATAAATGTCAGTCAACATGAATTATATATGACTTAAAACTTACCATAGCTTTGACTGGAGGTGGAAATAAATGCACACTGTCAAAGGGAAAACTGTAAAGGAAACACATACTTATATCAAACAAATAACAAAAGTTGTCACTTGTTATTCAAAAATATTATTTATTTACACTATCTCTTTAACGGATAACAGATATTCAAATATTCCCTCTTTTCCTACACCAAAAAAGAAATATGTGCTCCTTACAAAGAAGTTAATTTTGGAAACCTTGACAATGAAACAGAAATTGTCAACATTAATCATTTATGGGGGATAAACTGGGGGGGCAACATTTGAATGTTAATTATAAGTTGTCAGCACAAACTGACAACATCAGAGCTATTATTACAATAACAACCATAAATTTGGGACAAGTGTAGTTTGACTCTTTGAGTTCTATGAATCTTCAATTTTTTTTTAATGAAAATTTTACATAAGTGGTAACTGATTTTGTGTCCTATCTTTTTCTTATTGTTTTAAAAAGTTAAACGGAACTCTGACAAATTTTACAATAATTTTTATCTACTATTCCAAAAGTTGCCATAAGGTTTCTATAATAAATATGTATTGTACAAGCCATCCTATATGGAGGGAAGTATATATACTGATCAGAACAGCCATTTAATTGTCACCAACAGATAACTCATTGTAATACAAATAAAAGATCACTCTAGATGAACTACTTAGACACATGACCATCAGATCAATTTATTTTGAAGAGTTATAGAACTCAAACAGGCCATAGGAAAATTTATGAAGTTTTTTCTAAAATTATACAAATTGCTAAGAATGTTTTTCTAAAATGCCCTTTGCATGCATGCAGTTTTCTAACCAAATACCTTCAAAGGATTGAATGTAGTTTAAACTCTTCAATAAAAGTTGAAGAAAATATGTTCAAAGTTTATTTCAAATTCTGTCTGAACACACACCTATATTCACCAGCTAAAGAACACACTAATAATGAACCAAATACACTCCATAAGGAATAACCACCATTCTTCCAACATAAAGCTAAAGCAGTGCCATCTGGTGTCCATTTCATGCAATGAACAGAACCAGCTGTTTGGGCTGCATCTACAATATAAATCAACAAAAATAAAATACATCATAAATTAAATTATATTAAAATTTTGTAATTGGACAATGTTTTAATTATAAATAGCTAATAAAAAGTACTTGTGAAATATTTTTTCTACAGCCACAAAATCATACTCAAACTCTCAAAGCAATGGTTTTTTTTACAGTTTACAACAAAGAATCAAGGAGCATGTGCAAAATAAGTGAGATGATAGAGTAAAATTTATTTATTTTTTTTTACATTTTCAATGCATTTGTAAATACAACTTTTTCCTAACAGTTGTTAAATGATTTTAGTGTATCAAAATTTTTCTGTCAGAAATAATATCTTCCTTCAATGTTTTTTACCCTTTCTTTCAATATGGATTTTCCCTTGCACTTGCACTGTGCAGTTGTCTAATTTCTAATGAGAGGTGTCACGGTTAAGGTCACTGCATACAGAAAAGCTGTCAGCGAATTAGAGTACAGGAAGACAATAATTCAACAGCAGTACATTTCCAAAGATTTGGTTAAAATAAAAGGATTTTCTTTAAAAAGAAAGTATATGTACACGTTTTATATTAAAACTAAACCATCCAAGTACATAAAAAATATTCAATTTTTTTGTTAAATTTGAAAGATCAAATGAATTTAACCATAGTAAATCTTATCCCAATAAATTAAATGGTTGTAGAAAATGTTCCCTATGTCAGCCTGTGTGCCTCAGTGGACATATGCCAAGTACCAACTAAGAAACCTTTGTACTCTTTGAATGTATTTTCAGCAATCTAACATTTAAGGAAGACATTTAGTCTGTCTTGAAGTTAAAGAGAGAAATGAGAAATAAAGACAACTGCAATATTGATTAAAATATGTTTTTTTTCAATTCAGAATTTTCATAAATTGTTCTATAATATATTATTCTGATTGACTGAATAGATTCAAGAGAAAAGATGGCAATGTAAGATGTAAACAACATAACTATATTTGATGGCAATAGTTTCAATGGCCATATAAGTTAGATCTAATAACCTTTAAAAACTACAAGAATTCAAACTATAAAACCCTTTCAATTATTTCAGTAATAGTAGCATTTTACAAATAATCTGCATTTAACAGCTGTGGTACATTATAAATCTGTTATTGTGCAAACAATTTGCAAAGTTGAAAGAAAAGAAAATTTTGACATCTGCTTGGTAATCAATAATAGGTAATTGTTTAAAAACATATGTTACAAAATATTTATTGACATCAAACATCTAAGCTCCAAAAAAGTCAATTCTGTACAACATCAAATCTTTAAAAAAATATTTGCTAATTGATAGAATAAGCTACGATTGGTGATGATTATCTTTTTTAATACCTTAAGAATACTATGTACTACTATATTTTTAATTGAATATATGTATATAATTATCTGACAATAGTTTACCCTCGACCTCATTTATCACAAACACAACTCACGACTTACCAGGATAGTCTTTACTTGACAAAGCTAAATTATATGACACCTCTAATGTACCCTTGACCTCATATATCTCATATACGACTCAAATTTACCAGGGTAGTCTTTACTTGACACAGCTAAATTATATGACACTTCTAATGTACCCTTGATCTCATTTATCACATACACAACTCAGACTTACCTTGATAGTCTTTACTTGACACAGCTTAATTGTATGACACCTCTCATGTACCCTTGACCTCATTTATCACATACAAATCTCAGACTTACCAGGATAGTCTTTACTTGACACAGCTAAATTATATGACACCTCTAATGTACCCTCGACCTCATTTATCACATACACAACTCCTGCACCACTGGAAATAATAATTTCATTAATAAAATATCAAAATACAAAATACAGCAAAGAATAGACCCTGAAATGTATGTTTTAAAAATTGCTTAAATTGCAATATGTTTTTAATCATTTTTGATCCTGTAAATTCATATCTATTTCCAATGTTTTAGATGAGAAATATATTTCTGAATGATATATGTGATAAAATAATGATGCTATCAATCTCATGGTATTAATCAGCAATTATTCAAAATGTTGTGTAATAGAACTTTTACACAAAACAATAAATTACTGTTTTATTTAATGTACAAATTTTATTTTTGTTGTTCATTTATTACAGTATAAAGATATAGGCATGCAAGATGTCAAATCACATTATTTCTCAAAACAAAGCACGGAACTAATGCTTGTTGTAGTATGAAACACGGTCAGGAGTTGCAGCTTTTAGGTATCTATGGCCAACTACAATTTCACCTTATATTCTATTCATATTTTGGTTTCAATTTATCACTTGCTGTAATCCAATATTTCTGTTTTTGTAATAACAAATCATATATTCAAGTAAAAATATGAAAGGTCAATATCATGATGATTTAACAGGAATTAATCAGCAATTTGTGATAAAAGTCTTGTCAAAAGTCACAAAAACTAATATCAAAGGAAATAGCTCCATAGTATTTGTAGTCAAAATATATAGATTAACAGGTTCAGTGTTGTTCACCTATTGCAATTAAATGCCATAAGCCTTTACTCGGTAACTTAATCTTTTGTAACCTTATACAATCAAATGCCACAAGTCTGTATCTAGTACATATTACCTTTTACAACCAAATGCCACAAGTCTGTATCTAGTACATATTACCTTTTACAATCAAATGCCATAAGTCTGTATCTAGTACATATTACCTTTTACAACCAAATGCCATAAGTCTGTATCTATGGTTAACAGCCAGACATACTGCATCTTTAAGATCCTTTACCCATACACCTTGAGCAACCTATCAAAATATAATTCATACGTATTTATCATTCATATATATATCTAAGAAAATTCAAAACTAAAATAAAATTATGACAGAAATAAAATTCCAACTATACATTGCTAGACAAACTAAAGATAATATCATTGAACTTACAAGATGAACCCAAAACACAAAGATTTGCTGAAAATAATAGCTATGTGTGCATTTTTATATTTATGTAAAGATTCATTTAAATCTATCTAACATTTGAGAAGAAAGTGTATTTATAAGAACAATATCATATGATGAATGAAATATCTGTAGCTTCAATATTTCCACTCAAAGATGTTGGACCATTATTAATTTGCTTCATGAAAAGCTTCAAATGGTTGAAGACTTGAAGTTGATTGAAATTTTCCAGATGAGGTGGTTTCTTTATACATCCAAAACATTTCTGTTGGGATTTACAGTAAGCTAAACGAGAAGTGGCATGTCTTTGTCAAGCAAAGTATATCCCCAATCATTGTTGTACATTGACATTCCATGCTCATTTGTTAAAACAAAAATTCAAAATATTGTAAAACAGGAAGTGACTGCCTGACAGATCTATAAATTCCCTTACACAGTACGATGCAATGTTATAAAGTTAAGGACTAATATCAAATCATTCCTTATAGAGAAGCTAACTAATATGTAATGAAAGTAAAGGAGTAAAAGTGGAACAGAAATACAAAAGGATGGGCAGACAAACACAATATATCCTCCACTCTGTTAGGGGTGTAATATATGTGGAATAAATTTACCTGGAGACTCCTGTGATGCTTGAAAATAAAATTACCTAATAGTGAAAATTAAATAAAAATTTTAATAAAAAAAATAAGATTAAAACTTACACCATTGTCTGCTTTGGTAGAAGGTGGTATTACAAACATGGCTCTTCCGGAGGAAAGAACCATTACATAACCTCCAATGATTGGGCTATATTCCATATGTACAACATAACCATCACATTCTGTAAGTTTGGCAGCTAAAAAAATATGTCAAAGCTATTATAAACATAAAATGAAATTGTGTTTTTGTTCTTTTACTCATCACATAAAATTCATAATGTTAATGTAATATATCACTATTTCAAAATGTTTTGAAAACGATCCATTAAGCATCTTTGTCTTTGATAAATTTTTTCAATTAATTTTCAAATATTTTGAGTAGTTCATACCTTTTGTGTTTTGGAAATCCAAAGAGACGGGAAAATCTCTGATGAACAATGAATTCTTTTCACTCTTAGTTCCATTCCATTTGATTCTATTTAAATGCCCATCTGATGTAGCAATGACTAGATCTTCTCGAACACACAAACAACTAAAAAATAGTTTCCTGAACTTGTAAAATACTATTAAAAAATACAATTAGGTTGCGGTCCTTCAAAATTTTGTATGGTTACCTCCTATGTACAGAAAAATCATAAACATGCTACCTTTTTACAATTGAGATTAGTTCCATCTTTCCTAAATGGCAGCATACATAAATGTAAAGCATTTTTTTTGGTGAACTTTAAACTAATTTTCCATTATAAAAACACATTTTAGCAATTGTATGCATTCTCTCTAAAACTTAAGGATATTACTGTTATCTATGAATCTTTGTAGTACAGTAATCAGTTCATATTTTTGTCTTTTTGGTGTAAGTGTCATCTTAACTTTGGTTGAGGAAACATTGAACCATTTTCCTATTAGTATTATTGACATCAGTAATTTCAGGAAGCAGATTAACATTGTTTTTTCTCATGTTGGTTTTAAAATGATAGCCTCTAAATTCAATCCGACATAATTCTGAACAAGAAGTCAAATTTGTTCAAATACAGGTGCAGCTTGCACTATTGCATTAGGCTAACTGAGTTAAAGAAACAACATATGCTTATATGTAACAGTACCCTTACCAAGTAATACTGGCCTCTAAATTGAGCTGAGCACATGGTCCAATCTTTATTGCTGGAACACTGTCACTATCAGGTATTCCATTTAAATCTTTCTTTGTGTTATAAAGTCTAAAAATGCAAAACATCTCAATGATCTGTTTATCTACATAAAATTCACTTTTAAGTCTTATCTGAGAAAATGACTTAGGGTTCAGTATTATTTTATAGCATATATTTACAATAATATGAATACTCGTAAGGTTAAGTGTGATTAAAGCTATGGATTTTCTGAAAGAGGTGTGTACATGTATGGTGGTTTTAATATCAAAAAAATATTAAATCTGATAATTTGACTTTATTCTTACCATAATCCCACAATTATAAATAATTTAGAAGACAAAATCATGAAAATACATTACTATTTTGATTAAATCAAATACAAAAAAATTCGTAAGGGTTCCGCGGAACCCAGTGTCTCGCCTACTTTTGCTGCTAGTCACAGGCTCAACAAAAATGAGGAAAAAATTATTAAAAATTTTCCTATTGATACTATCTTTTGATTGTAAGAAGCTTCTGTCCAAGTTTGGTAAAAATCCAGAATGGTTTATGAATCTAATAAATGTTTTAAAAACTTTAACTACAGACTGTATGTAATGTTAACTGGAAGAAAAACTAAGTCCATTTATAAGTTATATACGGAAAAACAGGAAATAAATTTTTACAAAATTTCCTTCTAGATACTAACTTTTGATCATAAACAAGCTTCTGTCCAAGTTTGGTACAAATCCAGGATAGTTTAAGAAAGTTATTAAAATTTTTAAAACTTTAACCTCAGAGTGAATGTAATGTTAACTGGAAGAAAAACTAAGTCCATTTATAAGTTATATATGGAAAAACAGGAAATATATTTTTTCAAAATTTCCTTCTAGATACTAGCTTTTGATCATAAACAAGCTTCTGTCCAAGTTTGGTACAAATCCAGGATAGTTTAAGAAAGTTATTAAAATTTTTCAAACTTTAACCACAGAGTGAATGTAATGTTAACTGGCAGAAAAACTAAGTCCATTTATAAGTAAAATACGGATAAATAGGATTTTTTTTTACAAAATTTACTTCTGGATACTATCTTATGATCATAAACAAGCTTCTGTCCAAGTTTGTTAGAAATCCAGGATAGTTTAAGAAAGTTATTACAATTTCAAAACTTTAACCACAGAGTGAATATTTGTGGACACCCCCGCCGACGGAATGTAGGATCGCTATGTCTCGCTTTTGTGACAAAAGTCGCAGGCTCAACAATAAAACTTAAGACTTTCCATTGCTTTCCTTTCATCAACATGATCAATGGCTGAAGTTTATATTTACTGATATTTCATAGCATAAATATACTTAAACTACAGTCAAAAGCAGGTAAGACAAAAACAAGAAGCTCAATCATGTCTAAAGATCTTATTTAAACAAACAGATTTATTTTCTTTCTTTCTCATGCATTCATGTTCTGTATAAATAATGCTTCACAAGAAAAGAAAACCAAGTATAAACTACAGCATTTTTTCGTATAGTAAACAAGTCATAATCTTCTTATTATGAAATCAATTAGACGACATGATTTGCAAAATAATACATGTAATGAATGATCTTTTGAAACAAACAGGTGTCTATTGATTTTGCCACCGGTGACTGATGTACCTATACCTGATCAAAACAGCATTAACTACAATGACTCTAGCAAAGCATTTTAACAACATCTTCATTACACAGTATGTGTAAATTCTTATATCAGTGCACCAAATTTTACCTGATTCTAATTTTGTTTTTCCTCAGCCTAAAATTAAGAATTGAAATTAGGATACAGATGAAAAATTTTCTCCAACGATATTATGATATAATTTTCATTCTCTAACGATAAAAATGATGATCAGTAAATAAATCTTTTCAACATAGCATTACAGAAACTATTGATTGACTAGAAATGTTACCTATTTTAAGCTGGACAGTTTATGTAGACATATATATGACATTGAAGTACATAATTTCTAAAACACAAACTTCCTCAAAAACTTAGATGTGATTAAACTTTAGTGCAGTCAATTAACCATAGATGTAAACTTTTGTAACCCAATTTTAATAGCAGCCACATCCTCTTAAGATGCACACCATTGATTTTTAATGCAAAACAAGACAATGTAATGTCAGTGCATAAATAGAAAGGGTGTACTGCAACAGCACTATTCTGCACTATAGATGCTAACAAATAAAATTGAAAGTCAAGTGATACTCATAACACAATAGGAATTTTACTGGCAATGAACTAGGCCTAATTGTTTCAATTATAGCTATGACAATTCAGTTCCAATGAAATGTTGGGAATCTGTATACTTACCATGCTTACTCTCTCTCCTGCTGTACCTATAGACAGTGATGATTTGGTACAGATATATCTAAATCTACTTACTTTCCCTCCTGCTGTACGTATAGACAGTGATGATTTGGAACAGATATATCTAAATCTACTCACTTTCCCTCCTGCTGTATGTATAGACAGTGATGAATTGGAACAGATATATCTAAATCTTCTCACTTTCCCTCCTGCTGTACATATAGACAGTGATGATTTGGTACAGATATATCTAAATAGACAGTGATGATTTGGTACAGATATATCTAAATCTACTCACTTTCCTCCTCTGCTGATATATCTAAATCTACTCACTTTCCTCCTGCTGTATGTATAGACAGTGATATAGACAGTGATGAATTGGAACAGATATATCTAAATCTACTCACTTTCCCTCCTGCTGTACATATAGACAGTGATGATTTGGTACAGATATATCTAAATCTACTCACTTTCCCTCCTGCTGTACATATAGACAGTGATGATTTGGTACAGATATATCTAAATCTACTCACTTTCCCATTGCTGTATGTATAGACAGTGATGAATTGGTACAGATATATCTAAATCTTCTCACTTTCCCTCCTGCTGTACATATAGACAGTGACGATTTGGTACAGATATATCTAAATCTACTTACTTTCCCTCCTGCTGTATGTATAGACAGTGATGAATTGGTAGATATATCTAAATCTACTTACTTTCCCTCCTGCTGTACATATAGACAGTGATGATTTGGTACAGATATATCTAAATCTACTCACTTTCCCTCCTGCTGTACATATAGACAGTGATGATTTGGTACAGATATATCTAAATCTACTCACTTTCCCCTACTGCTGTATGTATAGACAGTGATGATTTGGTACAGATATATCTAAATCTACTTACTTTCCCTCCTGCTGTACGTATAGACAGTGATGATTTGGTACAGATATATCTAAATCTACTTTGAAAAATATCACATGGTGTTTACTTGTCTGCAAAGAGAGAGCAAAAATACATGTCTATGAGGCATAATGCATCATACATTCCAAAATATATATCTATGCTAAAAACCTAATGAGCATTTGACACAAAGACAATCAAAAGCCTTAATCTATGAAACAGGCATCAATTTCAAGCTTGTTCCTAGGATAGAAAAAATTGTTAATCTATTTTACTGCCATTTTTTTTTTAACAAAAGAAAACTTTAATTTAGATTAACTTTATTCAAATACTACATTCCTGCTTACCATGACAGCTATCATAGACGAGTCAGGTTTCCATTCTGCTAATGTGTATGCCCCAAATTTGTCTAAATCTCTCAGTGACTGTGTGTAATTTACTATCTGAACTGGTGGCTGAAATGTAAAATACATCCATAAGTAAAATTAGCAAATGTTCTATTATACTGTTGTGGTTAATTTGTTACATGATGTCCAGTCAGCAACATAACAACAATATCCTCCCAAAATATTTTGATGAAACAAAAATGTTCAACAAAATTCACTTATTTCTGCAAGGTTTCCATTTTTTAACCATTTCTGTGACACCAAATAGTCAGCTTAATATGTTCAATTAAAGAACCTTAGTGAGCACGCTCACATACCCCACATTGTCATTGGAGAAATAAGATAAGTGTAAGAAAAAAAAATTGAATCATAATTTCCTGTCAATATGCACATCTACATAGTATGTCCTTATTATCTACAAAGTTTCATGAAATTCTGTGGTGTGGTTTCAGAGGAGTTGCGATGACAAACTGTTGCAGAAGTACATTGAAGCAAATAAGTTCAAAGGGGCGTAACTCCTAGAAATAAAATTGAATCGTAATTTCCTGTCAATATGCACATCTACATAGTGTGTCCTTATTATCTACAAAGTTTCATGAAATTCTGTGGTGTGGTTTCAGAGGAGTTGCGATGACAAACTGTTGCAGTAGTACATTGAAGCAAATAAGTTCAAAGGGGCGTAACTCCTACAAAAAAAATTGAATCATAATTTCCTGTCGATATGCACATCTTCATAGTATGTCCTGATAATCTACAAAGTTTCATGAAATTCTGTGGTGTGGTTTCAGAGGAGTTGAGATGACAAACTGTTGCAGTAGTACATTGAAGCAAATAAGTTCAAAGGCGCCACTCCTGTCTAAATCTTCTCACTTTCCCTCCTGCTGTACATATAGACAGTGATGATTTGGTACAGATATATCTAAATCTACTTACTTTCCCTCCTGCTGTATGTATAGACAGTGATGAATTGGTACAGATATATCTAAATCTACTTACTTTCCTCCTGCTGTACATATAGACAGTGATGATTTGGTACAGATATATCTAAATCTACTCACTTTCCTCCTGCTGTACATATAGACAGTGATGATTTGGTACAGATATATCTAAATCTACTCACTTTCCTCCTGCTGTACATATAGACAGTGATGATTTGGTACAGATATATCTAAATCTACTCACTTTCCCTTCTGCTGTACGTATAGACAGTGATGAATTGGTACAGATATATCTAAATCTACTCACTTTCCCTCCTGCTGTACATATAGACAGTGATGATTTGGTACAGATATATCTAAATCTACTCACTTTCCCTCCTGCTGTATGTATAGACAGTGATGAATTGGTACAGATATATCTAAATCTTCTCACTTTCCCTCCTGCTGTACATATAGACAGTGATGATTTGGTACAGATATATCTAAATCTACTTACTTTCCCTCCTGCTGTACATATAGACAGTGATGATTTGGTACAGATATATCTAAATCTACTCACTTTCCCTCCTGCTGTACATATAGACAGTGATGATTTGGTACAGATATATCTAAATCTACTCACTTTCCCTCCTGCTGTATGTATAGACAGTGATGATTTGGTACAGATATATCTAAATCTACTTACTTTCCCTCCTGCTGTACGTATAGACAGTGATGATTTGGTACAGATATATCTAAATCTACTTTGAAAAATATCACATGGTGTTTACTTGTCTGCAAAGAGAGAGCAAAAATACATGTCTATGAGGCATAATGCATCATACATCCCAAAATATATATTTATGCTAAAAACCTAATGAGCATTTGACACAAAGACAATCAAAAGCCTTAATCTATGAAACAGGCATCAATTTCAAGCTTGTTCCAAGGATAGAAAAAATTGTTAATCTATTTTACTGCCATTTTTTTTTTAACAAAAGAAAACTTTAATTTAGATTAACTTTATTCAAATACTACATTCCTGCTTACCATGACAGCTATCATAGACGAGTCAGGTTTCCATTCTGCTAATGTGTATGCCCCAAATTTGTCTAAATCTCTGTGTGACTGTGTGTAATTTACTATCTGAACTGGTGGCTGAAATGTAAAATACATCCACAAGTAACATTAGCATATGTTCTATTATACTGTTGTGGTTAATTTGATGTCCAGTCAGCAACATAACAACAATATCCTCCCAAAATATTTTGATGAAACAAAAATGTTCAACAAAATTCACTTATTTCTGCAAGGTTTCCATTTTTTAACCATTTCTGTGACACCAAATAGTCAGCTTAATATGTTCAATTAAAGAACCTTAGTGAGCGCGCTCACATACCCCACGTCCCCACATTGTCATTGGAGAAATAAGATAAGTGTAAGAAAAAAAAATTGAATCATAATTTCCTGTCAATATGCACATCTACATAGTATGTCCTTATTATCTACAAAGTTTCATGAAATTCTGTGGTGTGGTTTCAGAGGAGTTGCGATGACAAACTGTTGCAGTAGTACATTGAAGCAAATAAGTTCAAAGGGGCGCAACTCCTACAAAAAAAATTGAATCATAATTTCCTGTCGATATGCACATCTACATAGTATGTCCTGATAATCTACAAAGTTTCATGAAATTCTGTGGTGTGGTTTCAGAGGAGTTGAGATGACAAACTGTTGCAGTAGTACATTGAAGCAAATAAGTTCAAAGGGGCGTCACTCCTAGAACTAGAGGCTCCAAGGACCCTGTGTCGCTCACCTGATATTTTTATTTACAATTGATGCATGATAAATGCAACTGTTGTACTGTCGTTTAGTTTCAGAGATATAAGACTAAAAAGTGCATTTGAAACCTATGTTTTATTTCAGCCATGTGTGCCATGTTGGCAGGCAGGGTCATCATACAGTGGTCCCTGGATATCCTAGTGGTGATTTAAACCAAGTTTGGTTTAATTTGACAGAAGTTTCAGGGAGAATTTTAGTAAAATTTATCTAACGAGAAATGCAGTGAAGAGAAGTTTGTTGTGAAGTTTTGTTGTTGCAACACCACCCAAAAAAAAAAACAAAACAAAAGGTAATAAAAAATTATCATTTAAGGGCAATCTTTCCTATTAATAATTTCTGCAAAATTCAGTTGATTGTGCAAGGGTTGTATAGCCAGCTGAGGTCGTTAAAAACTCTCATTTGTTGTTGCAAAATTCAAGTGGTTTTTGAATTGCTTTGTTGATCTTTTTTTGTATTCAACTTTTAAACAACAAAGTACAACAAATATGATGACTGATACTCATGACACTGAAAATATGGTCTTCATTCTTGTGAAGAAAATGGTAAGGTTTGAAATATTTCTTAAATATTAATTCAATACCAATACTTTAATTTGTATTGTATTTATCCCAGGAAATGAGAACAAGGGACACAATTAAATTCAATTTTTTCCTAAATTTCTGATAAAATATAAAATGAAGAACTATATTTTTAATGAAATTTTTTTTAATAGTTAATTGATAATTTGAACAATATTAATTAAGTTTTAGATCTTGCATTGTTGATTAATTTTCTCTCAAAATTTCTGATATTCTATTAAAGTTTTAAATATAATATGAGGCAGGCATTACCTGTGAAAGGGGATGAAGTCTCTATAAATTAGTGTAGAATTCAAGCATCATTTGCACTTGAATCTGTAGAAAATGAAGCCAAAGTACTGAAACATATCTGACATTTGACCTATTGTTCGGGATTATAGTTGTGACATCATTTTCAATGTAAAGAAAGAAACACCATCATCAGGTATTAATGTGGTTTTTTCATGTAATAAAATTATCAATTATTTTATTGCCAGTTCATTAGTAGATTGTTTTCTATACTGATTTTCTACTGCAGTTTCAGAAAAAAGATAACAATGAAAAACTAGAGGCTCCAAGGAACCTGTGTCGCTCACCTGATATTTTTATTTACAATTGATGCATAAATCAATGCAACCGTTATACTTTTGCTTTAGTTTCAGAGATATAAGCCAAAACTGCATTTTACCCTATGTTCTATTTTTAGCCATGTCTGCCATGTTGGTTGGCAGGCAGGGTCATCAGACACATTTTTAAACTAAATACCCTAATGACGATTGTGACCAAGTTTGGTTAAATGGTTAAGTGTCTCAGTTGTTTCAGAGGAGAAGATTTTTGTAAAGATTACAAAATTTACCAAAATTGTTAAAATTGACTTTAAAGGGCAATAACTCCTTAAGGGTCAACTGACCATTTTGGTAATGTTGACTTATTTGTAGATCTTACTTTGCTGAACATTATTGCTGTTTACAGTTTATCTCTATCTATAATAATATTCAAGATAATAACCAAAAACTGCAAAATTTCCTTAAAATTGCCAATTCAAGGGCAGCAACCCAACAACGGGTTGTCTGATTCGTCTGAAAATTTCAGGACAGATAGATCTTAACCTGATGAACATTTTTACAGATGTCAAATTTGCTCTTAATGCTTTAGTTTCAAAGATATAAGCCAAAAACTGCATTTTACCCCTATGTTCTATTTTTAGCCATGTTGGTTGGCAGGTGGGGTCATCGGACACATTTTTTAAACTAGATACCCTAATGATGATTGTGATCAAGTTTGGTTAAATTTGTCTTACTAGTTTCAGAGGAGAAGATTTTTTTAAAAGATAACAAAAATTTACAAAAAATTGTTAAAAATTGACTTTAAAGAGCAATAACTCCTTAAGGGGTCAATTGACCATTTTGGTCATGTCAACTTTTTTGATCTTACTCTGCTGAACATTATTGCTGTTTACAGTTTATCTATAATAATATTTAAGATAATAACCAAAAACGGCAAAATTTCCTTAAAATTACCAATGCAGGGGCAGCAACCCAGCAACGGGTTGTCCGATTCATCTGAAAATTTCAGGGTAGATAGATCTTGACCTATTAAACAATTCTACCCCATGTCAGATTTGCTCTAAATGCTTTGGTTTTAGAGATATAAGCCAAAATCTACATTTTACCCCTATGTTCTATTTTTAGCCATGGCGGCCATCTTGGTTGGTTGGCTTGGTCACCGGACACAATTTTTAAACTAGATACCCCAATGATGATTTTGGCCAAGTTTGGTTAAATTTGGCCCAGTAGTTTCAGAGGAGAAGATTTTTGTAAAAGTTAATGACGACGGACGCCAAGCGATGAGAAAAGCTCACTTGGCCCTTCGGGCCAGGTGAGCTAAAAATGAATCATAATTTCCTGTCGATATGCACATCTACATAGTATGTCCTTATTATCTAAAAAGGTTTCATGAAATTCTGTTGTGTGGTTTCAGAGGAGTTGTGATGACAAACTGTTGCAGTAGTACATTAAAGTAAATAAGTTCAAAGGGGTGTAACTCCTAGAAAAAAATTGAATCGCAATTTCCTGTTGATATGCACAACTACATAGTATGTCCTTATTATCTAAAAAGGTTTCGTGAAATTCTGTAGTGTGGTTTGAGAGGAGTTGTGATGACAAGAAACAGGACTGATGGACGGACGGGCGGGTCAAAAACATTATACCCTCCGCAACCCGTTGCGTGGGGTATAATTAATGTGGTATAATTGCCAATGAGACAACTATTTGAGTTGAAATGCAGCAGATTAAAGCTACTAGGGCTCTGACATGACAAAACGCTATACAAGTCAAACAAAAAAGTCAACAGCCTCATTAATGATAAAACAATAAAGAAAAACAAATATGACAGACATCAAACAACAACAACCAATGTAATCACCTTCAACAATGAGGAATTAATTAAGATTTTAGCATTTTTATCTTGTATCATTGGGGTTGAAGTATTCTTTAATCGTGACTGTTTGACATGTTGCCAAAATCTCTCAGCTATCAAATGAGTAAGATTAAATTTCGACAATTTTATGAAAATGCTTAATGATGGCCTGTGAAGATTTCATTTTATATTTTAAAATTAAAGAAGAATGTGTCTGAGGAAATCAAACCTTAAGCTTTGCAATTTTCCAAGTTAAAAAGGGGCATAACTCTGGAATGGTAAATGACTCATTGCCGAAATTCCAACTCTGTCTTGGGATTGTGGTTCTTAGCATTGTGTATGAGATCCCAAAATTTCGATGAGACAAACTAAAGCAAGAATGCGGAAACGAAAAAATCACCAATTTTCTAAGTTATAAAGGGCATAACTCTAGAACAGCAAATGACTCAATGCATTGTGTATGAGTTTCATAAAATTAGGATGAGGAAAACTTAAAAGTTCTTTTCTTTTATCAAAAATGTATGGTCAATCTATCACACAATTACAGTTACTTTTGTTCACATGGTAACTTCAAACAGTAGAAGACAAGTCAATCTAATTTCTACGTTAGCTAATAAATTCAAGCAAATACAAGTTAAATTCTAGGTATTTTGAACATTTTCTGTGAGTACAATATAAGACTTGACTTCATTAAAAGCATGAACAAAGATAGTTTAGTAATCAGTTCCTTAGAATTAGTCTTAAAATTTAGTTGAACCCATTTTTAGTGTCAATATTATTATTTATATACATATTACAAGTAAATAACAATAAACATATAAAACAATGTAGTTGTACCAGTATGATCATTTCCAAAAGTAATATCTACTTCTCACTTTTAACCTCAAATTGTGGTTTTAAATTTTTTACATTTATATATTTCAAAAGTACAGGTTTATATCCATTTTCAACATAAAAACAAATGTTTTGTATAATGAAGTATGACAAATGTAACTCCATATGTCAAAAACCTATGTAAAGACATCAATCATCTACAAAGGGTTTAATGTGGCAATAAATACTGCTCAGCATATAGCTATAGCTGTTTATATGAAATGAACATAAGGCTATACTAAAATAAGAAAGAGACTATATCAAAATAAACATATTCCAATCAAAACTTATCCATGTTAACCAGAATTAGTACCCCAAAAAGGTCACCAGATCTGATCCTGACAATAATTTAATCATATAGTAATTTGATTTCTTCTCTAATACAATTGTGTACATAACAACATACATATTTTTGTTCAGATTTGTTCTGATTGCATTATTTATATTTATACATTGTGGCATGGTCATTGGTCTTATATTAGAGAAAACCATTGTATATTTAAGAAAAGAACATGTTTGATATACATGTAACTCAAATAGCCAGCATCCCAACAAAACATAAACAAGGGTGCACACACTGAAATGTCTCGCCTAATATACCGATTGTGATTGAACTTTTGTTGAAAGTCTTAAACAAAAAGATTATACCACAAGTATATCATGAAATAAATATCGACCAATGAACCATGAAAATGAGATCAAGGTCAGATGACCTCTGTCAAATAGACATATACACCTTGCAGTCATTCCATTACAAAAAAAAGTTAATCTATTGCTTGTAAAATCTGAGAAACGGAATGAACCTAAACACTGACAATTGAACCAAAAAAAAATAAGGTCAAGGTCAGATGAACCCTGCCAGACAGACCTGACCACATAACAATCATTCCCTACACCAAATATAATTACAGTATCTGTGAAATAAAGAATCTTAGTGAGTGCGCTCACATACCCCACGTCCCCACATTGTCATTGGAGAAATAAAATTATAAGTGTAAGAAAAAAAATTGAATCATAATCTCCTGTCAATATGCACATCTACATATGTCCTTATTATCTACAAAGTTTCATGAAATTCTGTTGTGTGGTTTCAGAGGAGTTGCGATGATAAACTGTTGCAGAAGTACATTGAAGCAAATAAGTTCAAAGGGGCGTAACTCCTAGAAAAAAAATTGAATCATAATTTCCTGTCGATATGCACATCTACATGTATGTCCTTATTATCTAAAAAGGTTTCATGAAATTCTGTTGTGTGGTTTCAGAGGAGTTGTGATGACAAACTGTTGCAGCAGTACATTAAAGCAAATAAGTTCAAAGGGGCGCAACTCCTAGAAAAAAAATAGAATCCTAATTTCCTGTCGATATGCACATCTACATAGTATGTCATTATCTACAAAGTTTCATGAAATTCTGTGGTGTGGTGTCAGAGGAGATGCGATGTCAAACTGTTGCAGTAGTACATTGAAGCAAATAAGTTCAAAGGGGCGTAACTCCTAGAAAAAAAATTGAATCATAATTTCCTGTCGATATGCACATCTACATAGTATGTCCTTATTATCTAAAAAGGTTTCATGAAATTCTGTTGTGTGGTTTCAGAGGAGTTGCGATGACAAACTGTTGCAGTAGTACATTAAAGCAAATAAGTTCAAAGGGGCGTTACTCCTAGAAAAAAAATTGAATTATTTCCTGTCGATATGCACATCTACATAGTATGTCCTTATTATCTACGAAGTTTCATGAAATTCTGTGGTGTGGTTTCAGAGGAGTTGTGATGACAAACTGTTGCAGTAGTACATTGTAGCAAATAAGTTCAAAGGGGCGTAACTCCTAGAAAAAAAATTGAATCATAATTTCCTGTCGATATGCACAACTACATAGTATGTCCTTATTATCAAAAAGGTTTCATGAAATTCTGTTGTGTGGTTTGAGAGGAGTTGGATGACAAGAAACAGGACTGACGGACGGACGGACGGACAGACGGATGGACAGACAGACGGACGGGTCAAAAACATTATAACCTCCGCAACTTCGTTGCGTGGGGTATTAATATAGTTCACATATTGCTTATAGTATCAGTGAAATGGACTAAAACACTAAAACTTAATTTTTACCAACGAACCATGAAATTGAGGTCAAGATCAGATGAACCCTGCCAGACAGACCTGACCACCTTACAATCGGTCCATACACCAAATGAGGTAAAGAACAAAAGACATATGATAGACAGAAACTTAAAAAATGTAACATAAGGCATCTGTATACAAGGTTTGAAATCTCTGCATCTTCTACCATATGAAATATAAAGCTTTATGCAAATAGTTTATGATGTTGCTGATGATAGCATCCCTATGTCTCCCATTCTGTGACTTTCAGCACAGACAAGACAATAATCAAAATAAACATCACAAGGTTAATAGTTATAAACACCTTACAAGTACATGTATCTGTCTCATTTGTTACGCTCTAAATCATTTAAGTCTAAACAAGTTGTGAATAAATTTAACAGAGACTACATGTACCTAAGATCAGTTATCACCACTAAAATCTGTTAGATTAAAGTAGACATACACAAAAGTTGACTTAACTCATTCGAATGTGAAATTAACTTCGTAGTAAATGATACTGTTGGTGAAATACAACATGGTTTTCTGTAAAATTAAACAAAGAACTTAATCACAGGATAAGGTATGATAAGGTCCCTTTTTTGGCTGACACTTGAACTCCAATATCATGAATATCACAAAGTATTATAAATAAACCACATCCTTCAAACATTCATAAGTCTATCAGACATCAGTATCTATTTTGTCTTACATATTTGCATTTGGACTTATAATTAAATCTTAAATGAAGTGCAAAACTGAAAAAAAATGCCAAATAGCCCCCTTTTGAGATTTTCTCACTAATTTTTAGATATTAGCCATGGCCTAATCCTAAAAAAAGAAAAATAAGTATTTTCCTACAAGATGTATTTCACAAAGATGAAAATGTGTTAAAAATTTCTTCTTGGGCAAGACCTTGGCTTTATATATATTTAGTAAAATAAACTACATGTAAAATGACCACTTTGGGTCAAATATGTCAATATCGACATGTTTATGATATCATAGTGACATAACAATTGAGAATTTGACCGTTTTGCACTAAAGTGTCCAGATTGTAGTAACCTGTTCATTTATCAAGAAAATTAACGTAACTTTGAAAGGCTTGAATAAGTTTACTACTTTTGCATTTTAAGGGGCAAAATAATGGCTCTAGTTATACCCTACCCCACCCCACTGAGTGGCCAGACAAGGACAAAGGCAAAATATCCAAGAAAAAACAGCTAGATTGACAGTGTGTAGGGAAGAATGTTTTTCAAAAGGCAGGCTGTTTAATCATTGCAAGTTTAAAGAATTTGCAAAATATGTATTCTTTTAATAGCATACTGAAGTGGTTGTAAGAAAGGTAAGAATTGAGAATAAATTACATGTATCTGAAATCTTTAACCTATATTTCAATGTTTTTTTGTAAAAGTAAAAGTCTGTAGCAATCAAGTATCCATAGAAGAAGAATTTACATCTCCTGATTTATAATGCCCAGTAATAATACTATAGGAAATCAGGATAAACATCAGGACTTTATATCTCAAGTAATCCCCTTAGACATTTAACTTCTACATACCATAGTATGAAGAGTATTTAATCATATTACATAACAGATCAACAACAAAAAATGATCACAGACTTCTGATGTACAATGTATTTGAATAAAAAGAGATCTGGATTAAACATCAAGACAAGAGACTGCAACCAAACAATATCAAAACCATAAAAGACACCTAGAGGCTAATGTACAGTGTTTAACTATACAATGCAATACTTCCTGCTTTTGGACAGATATTTCAACATGTGGCAGGTTAAAACTACATGTAGTTTTTTAGTGTTAAAAAACCCTCCCTGTTTGAATCTCAATCTGTGAAATATCAAAGGTACAAATGTACCAACAATTTAGAAAACATGAAAAAGAGTAAAGCTTTTTAACATCTGTATTTACAGTTACTGAAAGCTACTTCAAGGCCAATATAAAATTATTAATAAATCAGGTTCCCCACACTGAAATATCAACTAGAACACATTCAATACACTAGTTCAGTGTGAAGACATCATACATTTGTACAATGTAAAACCCTTAGTCCATTTCTGTTAAGTATTTGCATTGATGATCTGATTAGCTCACAAAAAAATTGTGTTTCCAGGGAATGAGCACTTCTCTCCAGACATATACATGTTGTATGGTCACATTGTCTACAAAACTAACAATTCTATGAATTGCCCTTCAAACTTTCTTTTTGGCTTAATAGACTTATTGGTATCTATAGGTCATAATTAAAGTGTGGTTGTTCCATTACTGCTTCTCCAATCTTTGAGGATAAACTTCAATTCACTAATTTTAAATTTATAAATTGTAGCAATGTTTAAATATATTTAATTTGTTTTTTTTTTTTCTGTAAAAGTGTATTCTGAGCACTGCTCAAGATTATGTCGTCCTGTACTGTTTAACTGTTGCTGTATGAAACTTAAGATTACAGCATGATTTCTTACCTGCAGGTTATAAAGTTATTTGGGCTTGCTTTAAGTAACTGTGAGCATTCTTAATTCTGCATAGTATAGTATATTATTCTGTGCAGTTTGTTATTTCAGAGTCAATAGCTTTTTTCTACAATGATTTTTGTCGAGCCTTCGACTTTAGTCGAAAAAGCGAGACATAGCGATCCTACATTCCGTCGGCGGCGTCCACAAATATTCACTCTGTGGTTAAAGTTTTTGAAATTTTAATAACTTTCTTAAACTATCCTGGATTTGTACCAAACTTGGACAGAAGCTTGTTTATGATCATAAGATAGTATCCAGAAGTAAATTTTGTAAAAATAAAATTCCTATTTTTCCGTATTTTACTTGTAAATGGACTTAGTTTTTCTGCCAGGAAACATTACATTCACTCTGTGGTTAAAGTTTTTAAAATTTTAATAACTTTCTTAAACTATCCTGGATTTGTACCAAACTTGGACAGAAGCTTGTTTATGATCATAAGATAGTATCCAGAAGTAAATTTTGTAAAATAAAATTCCTATTTTTCCGTATTTTACTTGTAAATGGACTTAGTTTTTCTGCCAGGAAACATTACATTCACTCTGTGGTTAAAGTTTTAAAATTTTAATAACTTTCTTAAACTATCCTGGATTTGTACCAAACTTGGACAGAAGCTTGTTTATGATCAAAAGCTAGTATCTAGAAGGAAATTTTGTTAAAATTTTGTACCTGTTTATCCGTATTTTACTTATAAATGGACTTAATGTTTTTCTTCCAGTTAACATTAAATACAGTCTGCAGTTAAAGTTTTTAAAACATTTATTAGATTCATAAACTATCCTGGATTTATACCAAATTTTGACAGAAGCTTCTTACAATCAAAAGATAGTTTCTAAAGGAATATTTTTATTGATTTTTTTCCTCATTTTTGTTGAGCCTGCGATTAACAGCAAAAGTAGGCGAGACACTGGGTTCCGCGGAACCCTTACAAATTTTTATTGTATAGTCTTTTGTTTTGCACATTTTGTTAGGCCACTAATTGAGATTAAAAACGAGGTGAAGGTAAGATCTGAAAAAAAGGATAATAGTCAAACAATATTCATTTGCCTCTTCTCAGTCCAGAACCTAGACAGGGATTATCTTTTGTCATATCTTAATGCTTTTTTGTTATTTCAAGAATTTGGTGTTCATGGAAATTAGTAGTCAGAGATTGCTTTGATGTCTGAGTCTTTTTAGGATAGTTGAAATCCAGGCAATTTATTCAATTTTCACCAAAATCCAACTATTTAGGGTTTTTATGTCAATGTTTTTTTAAGAAAGGCTCAACAATAATAGTTCTATTTCAATTTCTTAGTCTTACATGTCTATTCATCAACTTGAAACACTTTTTATCTTAAAACAATGGACTTAATATTCAGGGCGAAATGGGGCCCTTCCTGAACTTACTCCATTGTGTAAATAGGTGAAAGACCAGTCAAAAAATGATGAGTTGAAGGGAATAAAGTTTAAGTTTCATTTGTGCTACGGGGGGTTAGAACATTAATAAAACTTACATATTTGTAGAGTAAAATGAATAAGAAATGAATGATGTATGATTTATCTATGTTATTTACTAAAAAATGTATCTTTTAAGATTTCCTGATAAAAACTTGCCACCCCAATTCTTGGTCGGGAATTTCCATGTTTCATATATAGACTCGCTCTGATGTCTCACTGCCTTAACAAGTCCTAAAAAGGATATAAGACATAAGAGCAATCTTGAAATAAAAAATTAGGAACAGTCAGGACACCAAAAACATGTATGATGTTTCAACCTTATGATCGTTCATGCCCATCAATGGCAGAGGATCACAACAATCCCTTTTGTCCAAACAAAACAGTCGGACTATCCAACCAACACAAAACCTAAACCTGGAAAATAGGTGAAATTTTGCCAGTCAGTACCCAACAATTTCAGCAAAGTCTAATGCATTGGTATACAAATCTCCTAACGTCAAAAAGAAAAAAAACTTTGCCCCACCATACTGCCTTCAAGTATAGCAGAATTATATTTTCATAGTAAAACCTACTACCTAACGCCACTATTCTTGTGTAAAAGAATGCAACTGTCCTGGAGAGACTCCCTGATGACTCATCCCATAACAAACTCGACCTATAACAAAATCTGCAGCCAAAAAAACTGGGACTATAAGAAAAATGTAAATAAGATAAACAATATTATTTACTTTAATTGAAATAATTTTTTTAATTCAAATATTAAAATAAATCTTTCACCAGATTACTAGAAAGACATATAAATGATGTTAACAAGATAAAAAAGAAAATTAAGACTTACAAATGTACTTCAGTTAATATTCAATAGTAACCCATTTAGTTTTCTGTTCTTATCCCTATTCAATAATAACCTTTTTTTTTCTGTTCTTATCCCAATTCAATAGTAACCCATTTATTTTTCTGGTCTTATCCCTATTCAATAATAACCCATTAATTTTTCTGTTCTTATCCCAATTCAATAGTAACCCATTTATTTTTCTGTTCTTATCCCTATTCAATAATAACCCATTTATTTTTCTGTTCTTATCCCTATTCAATAATAACCCATTTATTTTTCTGTTCTTATCCCTATTCAATAATAACCCATTTATTTTTCTGTTCTTATCCCAATTTAATAATAACCCATTTATTTTTCTGTTCTTATCCCTATTCAATAACCCATTTATTTTTCTGTTCTTATCCCAATTCAATAATAACCCAATTATTTTTCTGTTCTTATCCCTATTCAATAATAACCCATTTGTTTTTCTGTTCTTATCCCTATTCAATAATAACCCATTTATTTTTCTGTTCTTATCCCTATTCAATAATAACCCATTTATTTTTCTGTTCTTATCCCTATTCAATAATAACCCATTTATTTTTCTGTTCTTATCCCAATTCAATAATAACCCAATTATTTTTCTGTTCTTATCCCCATTCAATAATAACCCATTTGTTTTTCTGTTCTTATCCCTATTCAATAATAACCCATTTATTTTTCTGTTCTTATCCCTATTCAATAATAACCCATTTATTTTTCTGTTCTTATCCCGATTCAATAATAACCCATTTATTTTTCTGTTCTTATCCCATTTGTTCCTTTATTTCTAATTTTTATTTTCTTATAATGTATTATATGTATGACTACTTTGAATGAACATGACCTATGATTCAAGCTGAATAGCTGCCAAATGTACTTTTTGCACTTTTTTAATCAACTTTAAACCACAAGTCTGAAATGTTTTCAATTAAACGTGAAAAATCGGTCAAATATAAAAGAACACTGGGATGATCTTGATGCTAAATTTGTTTTCTTGTCGCTGAATTATTCTTGTCTCTAATTAGTCAGACCAGTCATTACCCCTTAAATTTGAAGTATCATATTACGTCAATTCCTACATTACAAAAATTGATAAACAAAAACAATGTAAAATAAACTGTTGACACATAGATATGTCTCGCCTGTCGGCATAAAATTCAGAAAAAGACAATCTCATGGACAGCAACATTGCTTATTTATTCAGTCCCAGGACCATAATCACGTGGGCAGGGCCAGAAAATGGTCTATAAACTGAGATGTACAGACAGTAATGTAACTTTATAGAAAATATTGTTGTCTATTGTTAGTAGTTTCTATCAATCTAACTTAGGCAGAAAACTTAACACTGAAAATTGCTAATTAATTCAAAGTCACTGGACCATGTCCTAGGAGGCAGGGCCTCAAAATAGTCATCAAACTGATATGTACTGATGGTAATGCAACTTTATACAAAATATCATTGATTTATCACAAGAAGATCCTATCAAACTAACTTAAGCAGAAAACTTAACATTAAAAATTGCTAATTAATTCAGTCACTGGACCATGACCTAGGGGGCAGGGCCTCAAAATAGTTGTCAAACTGATATGTACTGATAGTAATGCAACTTCATACAAAATATCACTGATCTATCACAAGTAGATCCTATCAAACTAACTTAAGCAGAAAACTTAACATTGAAAATTGCTAATTAATTCAAAGTCGCTGGACCATGTCCTAGGGGGCAGGGCCTCAAAATAGTAATCAAACTGATATGTACTAATAGTAATGCAACTTTATATTAAATATCAATGATCTATCACAAGTAGTTCCTATCAAACTAACTTAAGCAGAAAACATCATCATCGTCGCCAGAAAAGCCATACCTTTGTCTCGCTTTGCGACTTTTGTCGCAGCCGAGACAAAAATAGTGAAGCAAAACAGAAAACAGAATCCAAAAAAAATGGGCTGGGTTTGTTCTCTGTATTTCTATATATATATCATGGAAGATAGTTTGTTAAAGTACAAGTTTGTATTAGGTCGAGTTATCCAGCAGCACTGCAGTGAGGGTTTCTTATCGTCGAGTTGCAAGTTGCGAGTTGAAAAGGCCGAGTTGCGATTTACAAAAGTCGAGTTGCAAGTTACATAAGTCAAGTTGCGAGTTAAGAAAGTCGAGTTGCGAGTTACAAAGGTCGAGTTGCGAGTTACAAAGGTCGAGTTGCGAGTTACGAAAGTCAAGTTGCGAGTTACGAAAGTCGAGTTGCAAGTTACGAAAGTCGAGTTGCGAGTTACAAAAATATTATGTTTCTCTAATTTCCAAAGAATTATATATATATAAACGGTCGTATATATGAACGATCGTGTCGTCTGATTATTGAAACAGAATTTTCAGGTTTACTTTGCATTTAATAAACAAAGCATACATGTACCCGAACTTAGTTATACACTGCATGAGGAAGGGTCCCGGTATTTTGATTGCAGGATTTGAAAAAGTTATGTGATACTTATTTATAAGAGTCTATATGTTGCAAAGTCATGCACGCTTAAATTTCTTTCATGAGAGTGACATTGTTCATTTTCTAAAATAAAACAGGGCATACTGTAGATATAAGACAAAATGTATACCATACTGAACAAATCAAGTGTAAGAAAATAAATCATGTAGACAAATGAAATATACTTGTAAATTATCGACATCTCACAGAATATGGCACTGTGTTAGGCCTAAAGTAAATACTTATCAAAGGTACCAGGCTTATCATATTTTCTACGCCAGACGCGTGTTTCGTCTATACAAGACTCATCAGTTACGCTTGAATAAAGGATATTCATTAGCATACTAAGTGCTAACTCTTCATCTTTCGCAAAGGTTTAGGGTGATATAGGCAGAATTGCACATTTAACTTAGGAAAATATCTCAAGAATTAGTCAGAAATGCGATATTCTATGTGCTTTATGTGATAAATTAAATAATTTTGAACTTTGTTAACTTTGTGATTCAATCCCAAGCGGAGAGTGCATATATTTACCAAATAGTCAGGGTTTGACACCAACTTAATTCATGTACTAGCCTGCAGGGCTAGTTAAATTTTCATTTTACTAGCCCTGGTACAAATTCACTAGCCCGCCAAGTGCCAAAGGCACGACCCTTTCTAGGAGGGTCTGGGGACATGCCCCCCCAGAAAATTTTGAGATAAATGAAGCAAAATCCTGTGTTCTGGAGCATTTTCCAGAGGGTTTTGAACATGTTTTGTTTCATAAAATTTCACAGGTTTGCTAATAAAATGTACAAGAAAAATTTTTTTTCATTTTCTAATCATCTTTATTAAGAAGCTGTATGACTTATTTTGATCGTTACTTGATGCATTATTTAAATAAATGTAAAAAGCACTTGCATCTCAGCTGTTTATTAGATTGAAATTCTTTGCTGGCTAAAAATAACCAAATACAGTGTAGTCATTAATTTAGGGATTTCCCATATTTTCCTGCCAAAAAGCACATGGCTTCCAACAAATGTACACACAAATTTTGCATGTGACCATGATTTGTTTGCAGGATTACTGCTTTTATTAATTTAATTTGGATATAGATATTCAATTTAAGGTACAGTTAAGCATTTACATTTATAGAATAATTTGCATATAATTTTTAATTTTCAACTTGATGAAACTTGGTCATACGATGTTTGACTTGTTCAACCATGCGAGACAACGTAAATAAATGGGAATGGGTAAACCCTGAGGATGCATAATGATTGAAAATAAGATAAAACCAAAATTAAATGCCTGTAATTGCAGTCTAATTAATATTCATTACAGAATGAATTATCTGGTAACTACATGCATTCTCAGTGGCGGATCCAGAATTTTTCATAAGTGGGGGGCCCACCGACTGCCTAAGAGGGGGCCCGCTCCAGTCATGCTTCAGTGATTTCCTATATAATCAACCATTTTTTTCCCCAAAAAGGGGGGCCAGGGCCCCCTGAAAAACCCTCTAAATCCGCCTCTGATTCTTACCATACGGTCCGAGTAATCCAAGGCCGAGTTGACAGTTTATTATAGTGACTAGTTTTTATGTAGAAATGTTACCCGCCAATGCTAAATAAATGGGTAGTAGAACCCGTGTGGACAATTTTCGACGAAGTTGTCAGATTTAACTGTGGTTTAGTACTGTACTTTGCTGAAAGTACAACAGTTTTGATGTTCAATGACAAATAAATTTACTAGCCCTTTGGGCTACCATGCCACGGACTTTCACTAGCCCGACACAAAAGTTACTAGTCTCGGGCTAGCGTTAGTGTCGAACCCTGCCTATTAATAATCCAGTTGTTCAATTTATGTACAAATATATCTGAATACTATACAATGCAAAAATAAGCATGCTATACATGTAGATGTCTTTCTATGGCATTATGGTAACTTCCTGGCATAGATCATAATATGGATTTTTTTTTAATTTGGAAAGATGTTATTCTACAATAAGCTATACTGCTGTTACAAAAAATAAAGGAACAGTTTTAAGGAATTTTATGGCGTGTGTTTTTACGGTATGAGCACGGAAATAACGGGGAATGTGTCAAAGAGTCAACAACCCAACCAAAATATACAAGTCAACCCAAGGCCACCAATGGGTCTTCAACACAGCGAGAAATCCCACACCCAGAGGCAGCCCCAAGCAGGCCCCGAAACTCAATATACACTAGATCAAGAAAATGGATGCCATTCTATGCTCCGAAACATATAGATGAACCAAAATTAAAAAATATACAAGAGTACAAGACCAACAAAGGCTAGAGGTTCCTGACTTAGGACAGATGCAAAAACGGGGCGGGGTTAAACAGGTTTAATGAGCGCTCAACCTTCCCCCTTCACCTCTAGCCAATGTAGACATATATAACTTAAACATCTATAACTTAAACTGAATAACAGAAAACAGCAGGTAAACATTTGTAATATTTATTCTGAACAACAACATGTAAAATTTGGTGTCCCCCAAGGTTCTATACTTGGTCCTCTATTGTTTGTGCTATTTATAAACGACCTTCCCTTATGCATTGAAAATTGTGAAACAGACCTATATGCCGATGACACCACTCTTCATAAATCAGGGAAAAACATAGAAAATATACATGATGATGTTCAAGAAGATTTATACAGGGTTGAAGAGTGGTGCAAAATGAATAACATGTTCATTAATGCAAATAAAACAAAATGTTTGGTTACTGGAACAAAGCAGAAACTATTAATTCAGACTTATCAACCCAATAATAAAAAAAAAAATTCAAAAGTATTACAAAATTCTTCATGTGAAAAATTGTTAGGTGTTAAAATTGACAGCACACTCAACTGGAGAAATTAAATTGACCAAGTTTGTGCTAATATATCATCCAGAATATACCTTCTTTCTAAAATAAAGAAATTTTCAGATATAAATGCAAGGAAAACATATTACAATGGGTATATTCTGCCCTAATTGACTACTGCTGTATTATTTGGGGCATACCTGTCAACTGACCCGGATCCTGCGGGTGTGACCCGAGATTTTCACAATTCTGAGGGGTCACCCTGAACACCCGCCGTGTGACCAAATAACCCAGGAATTCGGAAAATAACCCGTTTTCACCCGGATTCCTAAGCCTTCAGACTAATTTGATATAAACTGATTTCTTTAAAATACCGGCAAATTCGTAATTCTTTCTGAACAAGAAGTTCAACTAGCTGTGTAAACTCAGCTCAAGTGACCCATTTCAGTGCATGGCTTCACTTGACAGCTTTGGTGTCAAACACACTGTTAATTAACACCAATTACCTTAGCTTTAGGTCGTAAATAATTTGTGTATTCTAAAGTTGTTTTAAAAACAAGATGATATAAAAAAGAAGATGTGGTATGATTGCCAATGAGACAACTGTCCACAAGAGACCAAAATGACACAGAAATTAACAACTATAGGTCACTGTACGGCCTTCAACAATGAGCAAAGCCCATACCGCATAGTCAGCTATAAAAGGCCCCGAAATGACAATGTAAAACAATTCAAACGAGAAAACTAACGGCCTCATTTATGTACAAAAAAATGAACGAAAAACAAATATGTAACAGTACACATAAACAAACGACAACCACTGAACTACAGGCTCCTGACTTGGGACAGGCACATACATACATAATGTGACGGGGTTAAACATGTTAGCGGGATCCCAACCCTCCCCCTAACCTGGGACAGTGATATAACAATACAACATAAGAACGAACTATAAAAATCAGTTGAAAAAGGCTTAACTCATCAGATGGACAAAAATACAAGTGGACGTGGCAGGGTACTTGTACATCCAAACAACAAAAAGACACTAGGAACAGATCTGAGAGTACTCGCAGTTATCTGACAGCTAGTTCAAAGCCACTAACAACTAATAAAAAAATCATGCATCTAAGACTAAATTATCAATCCGTACACATCCAACATCCAATGGATTTAGTGTATAGACGTCATAGAAAGTCAGAGAAAAACATGACCTTGTGTTACTTCCCCTTTTTTGTCAATTCACAATATACTCCTTAAACTTGTTTTTTTTTGTAAAAGATTAAATCTAAAATGAATTGAATGCAAAAACATATCAGAATAATACTTTTACTTATTGTTCTACCTTAGAACAATTAAAAAATAAAAATTTAGAAAATTACTGTTTTCATCTATACCTCCTTTAATTGTTTAACTTTATTTTATTACAGTCTAATTTCAATCTCTGATATGTTCTACTGTTTAAAAAGGTGCACAAATGTATACAAAGAAAACACAAATTGGCACATTGTATGTCGTGGACTGAATATGAACAGGAATAAAGGAAATGTAACACAAATCTATCAATGGCCCCAAGTGCAATGAAATAATAAAATATACAATTTTAAATTACTTAACCATGTGGACATGTTTTGGAAATTTGATATAAATTATAAGAAAAATGTCCGCTAAATACTGAAATTCAGCTCCAAAAAGTTCATACGCGTTATGACCTGAGATTTCATTCTTCTATGCAGGTCATCACCTGCATTTTCATTGTCATAGGTTGACAGGTATGATTTGGGGTGAATGTAAAAATGAAGGGATAACAAGAATTTTTAAAACTCCAAAAAAGGGCAGCAAGATTAATTCTAGATGCAGATCCTTTATCCCCCTCAGCCCCCCTATTTAAAGAACTTGGGTGGATGACAGTTGACAATAGAATTAAATACCACAAATATTTACTTCTATATAAATGTATGCTTATGGAAGCACCAATGTACCTAGTTCAAAAATTTAAACTGAAATCAGATAATAATCCTTACTCCTTGAGAGGTGTCACTCAAGGTAATCTGATAGTTCCTAAGCCAAAAGCTGAGCTATTCAAGAAATCTTTTGTTTATTCTGGATCAGTGTTATGGAATGGACTACCACACAAAATGCGTAAAGCTCAAAACACTTATACTCTTAAACAAAGTATCAAGAAGTACTTAACACAGTCCTGATAAGATTTGTTTTCTACAATGTATTTGTATATTTTTTATTTTTATTTAATTTTTTACTACATGTACATCTTGAACAGTTTTATATCTTATCATGTTAATAATATTACATTGTAACTACTTGACTGTAAATTAACTATGTGTAAATATCTGTTTTTGATTGTAATGTAATTTGTATGTGAGGGCCTCAGGGAAGATTAGTTTATTGTAACTAACTGAGTTTACCCTCTTTAAATAAAGAATTTATTATTATTATTATTATTATTGAACGTCCACAATTTTAAGTGTCACTGCCAAAGAATAAATTTAGGGGTCCCTAACAAATATTGCCTCTGCAGCTACCCCAAAGAGGCCACTCTTAATGAAATCTGCAGAAGGTGTCTTTTACATATATGTACTATAGTATAGTTGCTATCTCCGTTTACATTTAATATGATGGTGCTAGCTATGAAATTTAACTAGAGGCTCCAAGGACCCTGTGTCGCTCACCTGATATTTTTATTTACAATTGATGCATGATAAATAAAACTGTTGTAATGTAGTTTAGTTTCAGAGATATAAGACTAAAAAGTGCGTTTTATTTCAGCTATGTGTGCCATGTTGGCAGGCAGGGTCATCATACACAGTGGTCCCTGGATATCCTAGTGGTGATTTAAACCAAGTTTGGTTTAATTTGACAGTAGTTTCAGGAGAAAATTTTTGTAAAATTTATCTAACGAGAAATGCAAAGTGATGAGAAAGTTTGTTGTGAAGTTTTGTTGTTGCAACACTTCAAAAGTAATAAAAAATTATCATTTAAGGGCAATCTTTCCTATTAATGATTTCTGCAAAATTCAGTTGATTGTGCAAGGGTTGTATAGCCAGCTGAGGTCGTTAAAAACTCTCATTTGTTGTTGCAAAATTCAAGTGGTTTTTGAATTGCTTTGTTGATCTTTTTTTGTATTCAACTTTTAAACAACAAAGTACAACAAATATGATGACTGATACTCATTACACTGAAAATATGGTCTTCATTCTTGTGAAGAAAATGGTAAGGTTTGAAATATTTCTTAAATATTAATTCAATACCAATACTTTAATTTGTATTGGATTTATCCCAGGAAATGAGAACAAGGGACACAATTAAATTCAATTTTTTTCCTAAATTTCTGATAAAATATAAAATTAAGAACTATATTTTTAATGAGAATTTTCTTTTTAATAGTTAATTGATAATTTGAACAATATTAATTAAGTTTTAGATCTTGCATGGTTGATTAATTTTCTCTCAAAATTTCTGATATTCTATTAAAGTTTTAAATATAATATGAGGCAGGCATTACCTGTGAAAGGGATGAAGTCTGTATAAATTAGTGTAGGAATTCAAGCATCATTTGCACTTGGAATCTGTAGAAAATGAAGCCAAAGTACTGAAACATATCTGACATTTGACCTATTGTTCGTGATTATAGTTGTGACATCATTTTCAATGTAAAGAAAGAAACACCATCATCAGGTATTAATGTGGTTTTTTTTCATGTTATAGAATTATCAATTATTTTTATTGCCAGTACATTAGTAGATTGTTTTCTATATTGATTTTCTACTGCAGTTTCAGAAAAGAAGATTACAAAAGGAAAACATTTTGTAAAACTTACCAAAATTTACCAAATTAATGAAAATTGTTAAAATTGACTATAAAGGGCAATAACTCCTTAAGGGTCAACTGACCATTTTGGTCATGTTGACTTATTTGAAGATCTTACTTTGCTGAACATTATTGCTGTTTACAGTTTATCTCTATCTGTAATAATTTTCAAGATAATAACCAAAACGGCAAAATTTCCTTAAAATTACCAATTCAGGGCAGCAACCCAACAACCAGTTGTCCAATTCATCTGAAAATTTGAGGGCAGATAGATATTTATATGATAAACAAGTTAATCCCTGTAAGATTTGCTTTAAATGCTTTGGTTTCAGAGTTACAAGCCAAAATCTACATTTTACCCTATGTTCTATTTTTAGCCATGGCAGCCATCTTGGTTGGTTGGCTGGGTCACCGCACACATTTTTAAACTAAATACCCTAATTATGATTGTGGCTAAGTTTGGTTGAATTTGGTCCAGTAGTTTCAGAGGAGAAGATTTTTGTAAAGTTTACAAAATTTACAAAAATTGGTAAAAATTACTTTAAAGGGCAATAACTCCTTAAGGGGTCAACTGACCATTTTGATCATGTTGACTTATTTGAAGATCTTAATTTGCTGAACATTATTGCTGTTTACAGTTTATCTCTATCTGTAATAATTTTCAAGATAATAACCAAAACGGCAAAATTTCCTTAAAATTACCAATTCAGGGCAGCAACCCAACAACCAGTTGTCCAATTCATCTGAAAATTTGAGGGCAGATAGATATTTATATGATAAACAAGTTAATCCCTGTAAGATTTGCTTTAAATGCTTTGGTTTCAGAGTTACAAGCCAAAATCTACATTTTACCCCTATGTTCTATTTTTAGCCATGGCAGCCATCTTGGTTGGTTTGCTGGGTCACCGCACACATTTTTTAAACTAAATACCCTAATAATGATTGTGGCTAAGTTTGGTTGAATTTGGTCCAGTAGTTTCAGAGAAAAGATTTTTGTAAAAGATTACAAAAATTTACAAAAAATTGGTAAAAAATTACTTTAAAGGGCAATAACTCCTTAAGGGGTCAACTGACCATTTTGATCATGTTGACTTATTTGAAGATCTTACTTTGCTGAACATTATTGCTGTTTACAGTTTATCTCTATCTATAATAATTTTCAAGATAATAACCGAAAACGAAAAAAAATCCTAAAAATTACTAATTTAGGGGCAGCAACCCAACAACCCATTGTCCGATTCATCTGAAAATTTCAGGGCAGATAGATCTTGACTTGATCAACAATTTTACCCCATGTCAGATTTGCTCTAAATGCTTTGGTTTCAGAGATATAAGCCAAAATCTACATTTTACCCCTATGTTCTATTTTTAGCCATGGCGGCCATCTTGGTTGGTTGGCTTGGTCACCGGACACAATTTTTAAACTAGATACCCCAATGATGATTGTGGCCAAGTTTGGTTAAATTTGGCCAAGTAGTTTCAGAGGAGAAGATTTTTGTAAAAGTTAACGGACGACGGACGACGACGGACGCCAAGTGATGAGAAAAGCTCACTTGGCCCTTTGGGCCAGGTGAGCTAATAATAATTAAACTACAAGCCATCTGCTGTATTTCAAAAGGCTATCTGTTTCTTCAGAAAATAATAAAATTGAGAATGGAAATGGGGAATGTGTCAAAGAGACAACAACCTGACCATAGAACAGACAACAGCAGGTCACCAACAGGTCTTCAATGCAGCGAGAAACTCCCGCACCCGGAGGCGTCTTTCAGCTGGCCCCTAAACAAATATGTATACTAGTTCAGTGATAATGGACGTCATACTAAACTCCAAATTATACACAAGAAACTAAAATTAAAAATCATACAAAACTAACAAAGGCCAGAGGCTCCTGACTTGGGACAGGCGCGAAAATGCGGCGGGGTTAAACATGTTTTTTGAGATCTCAACCCTCCCCCTATACCTCTAGCCAATGTAGAAAAATAAACGCATAACAATACGCACAGTAAAATTCAGTCCAAGAGAAGTATGAGTTCGATGTCAGAAGAGGTAACAAAAGAAAATAAACAAAATGACAATAATGCATAAATAACAACAGACTACTAGCAGTTACTGACATGCCAGCTCCAGACCTCAATTAAACTGATTGAAAAATTATGTCTTCATCATATGAATATCAGGCACAATCCCTCCCGTTAGGGGTTTAGTATTATACCATCATAAAATATATGAGAAGAACATAACCCATGTCATGCCAACAACTGGTTTTTAAATAAATGTGTTTTTAATTCCAATGCAAAGACCCTATAAGTGAATCAATATTAAAGCCAAAATATGCAATCTTTAATGACCTGACAACAGTATCGTAACTATATCCCTTCTTAATAAGTCTGTTTAAAGGTTTTGTTAGCTTCTGAGGTGAATACTGACATTTTTGTGCTTTGTAAAGAATATTACCATAAAAGATTGGATGTGAAATACCTGAACGTATAAGAAGTCTGCATGTTGAGTTATATTTACGAATGATGTCCTTGTACCGATGATAGAATTTAGTAAATGTTTTGACTAGTTTGTGATATCGAAAACCCTGGTGTAATAATTTTTCAGTAATACATAAATTTCTCTCGTTAAAATCTAAAACGTTGTTACATACACGAGTGAATCGTACAAGTTGAGATATATAAACACCGTAAGATGGTGACAAGGGAACGTCACCATCTAAAAATGGATAATTAACGATAGGAAATGAAAAATCATCTCTTTCATCATAAATTTTTGTATTCAGCTTTCCGTCAATGATATAGATATCAAGATCGATGAAAGGGCAGTGGTCAATGTTAGAATTAGCTTTATTTAAAGTAAGTTCAACAGGATAAATTTCTTTAGTATACATACTGAAGTCGTCATTATTGAGAGCCAATATACATGTATCATCCAAATATCTAAAAGTATTATTAAATTTTTGTATCAGATGTTGTTTCGATGGGTCTTTGCTGATTTTAGTCATAAATTGTAACTCATAGCAATACAAAAACAGGTCCGCAATAAGTGGTGCACAGTTAGTCCCCATTGGAATTCCGATAACTTGACGATATACAGAATCTCCAAAGCGAACAAAAATGTTATCTAGTAAAAATTCAAGGGCAGATATAGTATCAAAGCATGTCCAATTGACATAGTTCTTTTGTTTATTGCTACTAAAAAATGACCTGAAAGAGTTTGAACATATGTATTAGCATTCTGACTTTTTAAATGCCCATTTAATTAGGTGTGTGAGGCAAAGTGGTATATAGGGTAGAAAAATCAAAACCATACTTTGCGTAGTGATTATGTAAGCAATCCATTCATTTTTTTTTACACAAGACTCAGATGATGTCCAAACAATAAAAAGAATCAACAATACTGTATACAATTCTGTAAGCAATCATCATTCTTCTTCTACTTCTTCTTTCGTTACAGAAAACCATCAATGTACTGATGTTTACTTTCCGGCGCATGCCTGGTAAATGTTTCTTAATAAATTGATATGGATAATTTTTTGTCAAAACATAGATTAACAAAATATTTCTTGTTTAAAGTTGTTTTTGGTCTTATATTTTCGTATTTTCAATTTTTACAATTTTTCTTTGTTTTTAATTTATACAATTTGTTGTTTGGTTTTAAATATTACATTTTTTATTTTATTTTTTGGTTTAAGATAAAAACAAGAGTATCTGTTTATTTCAGATGAGGGTAAGTATCAAGGAGCACATTGTGAGCGAGTGCACCCTTGAAGTTTTCTGTAGTGGTGTTTTTAGCAATTTCAGAGGATAATTTGTTCCAAAAATGTTAAAGAGGTACACCAAAAAATTAAAATCGTTTTCCCCATTTTCACGCAAATCTAATATTTTACCTAACTCGCAACTCGACATTCATAACTCCCAACTTGATACTCGACAACAAGTGAATCTCCGCTGCAGTACACCCTACTTGGCTTCCAGTAATATAAACATGAATGTATCAATGCACCTTTAATATGTGATTCAACAAAAATCAAGTTTACCCATATAAGTTAAGAGTTTAAGATTTTTTTCACCTTCTCAGTTCTGTCACTCATTTAAAAATGCATATTTTTTTTTACCTTACAGTACCAAATACTGATGGTGTCTTCACACAAAATGGCAAACAACATTCTATCGCAGCTACTAATAATATACTGCAGCGGTGGGGAATCATGTTGTGTTTCTTTAAGATATTTTGGCCAGCCAACTGGAAAATACATATTGTGTTCTCAATATTTTGACATTTAAGTCATCAACGTCACTTTTTTAGATGCCATCTTGATAATTCTCTCTCGACAAGTAAAGAGAAAAGTGATTGGATTAAAAGGAAACCCTATGTCCAATGAAAATTTATTTTACTCTCATATTTCATAAATATACAAAGGTATTTTCCGAAAAATGTGATTCAGATGTCCATTTAAAATCGTTTCCGATCGAAAAAGAAAGAAAGTTTGCACTTTTAATTACCGAAGAAGATAATATAAAAAGAAAATGAAGTTATATTTTAAAAGAAAATTGTTTATCATTAAAAAATTTAATCGAATGATTTGACAAATCGAATCAAAACTATTTCAACGGGCACCTGCTCGGAATCAATTAATCGTTTTACCATAAAGTGCACAGTAAAAGTATCGTAGTCACCTGGCAACTATATTGGCACATGTTGGACGAATTTTCTTTTTAAATACAAAATAATTGAGGTAAGAACATAAAAAAACAAGATATAACACTTACACGCTTATTCCTCTCTGTAATGATATAAACTTGAAAGTTTATGAATAACTGATAACTTCAACTTAACTTCTATTCACTATTGACAACACTGCAAAAGAGAGGCTATGGTATAAAAGATTCAAACTCATAAGTCGAAACTTGGAACAATATATATGTTCCTGGTCGAAAACAAACTGAAAATACCATGGCAAAGAAAGAAGAAAAACGAAAAAATACTAATTACCAGTGGTGGATCCAGAACTTTTTATAAGGGGGCCCACTAACTGCCATAAGAGGGGGCCCCGCTACAGTCCTGTTTTAGTGATTTCCTATATAATCAACCAAATTTTTCCCACAAAAGGGGGCCCCCTGGATCCGCCTATGATTACAGTTTACAAAACAACATAGAAAACCAAATACTGAGCAACACAATCCCCACAACAAACCAGGTGTGATCTCAGGTGCTACAAAAGAGTTAGCAGATCCTGCTCCACATGTAACACCGTCATGTTACTCCTATAAAATATGTTGATAAGCTATATCAAGTGATAAGGTATCACTCAATACTGGATTGGTAATCAACTCTGATCTAACCCTAAAACATCATCAAGATTGGTAAACCAACAGTCATCATGGTCATGTAAATTTTCTAACCCTTGACTTGTCAACATATATTTGTTCCGCCTAACAGAAGTTCCACTGGGAACTTTGTTATAAACTATGCCATAATATCTGTTCCTGTTGGAACAGATATTCTATAACCTTTATTCCATAAGGAACAAATATTGTAATAATCCCTGAGAACCCCTTTGAAATAAATTGGGGTGATCTCATGTGTTCAGGCAGGGTAAGCAGATCTTGCTCCTCATATGACATCTGTCATGTTGCTCATGTTAGTATAAACCTGGTAAGTCTAATTTGGTAGGTCACAATCAAGAAGAAGATAGGATTGTGATTACTACAATTGCAAATCGAACTTTAAAACGCTTAAATTAAACCAAAGCCACCTCTCTCTGGTAATAGTTTCTTTATAGTCCACCAGCTGTAACGATTTTTATATCCTTAATATACATGATATATGTCAGTATTTGTATAGTTGAATAAAGCGTTGCTGGGGTCTGATAGTGTGGATGCAGGTTAAGGTTCTCCTCCTGCACCTGCAGGTAGTAGTTTTTGCTTTGGATTGATCCACTTTGTTAAGTGTGCCAATTTGCCCACTTTTGTTACATAAATAAATTATAGCCTTTATTTTAAAATATAGATAGATAATAACGTTTTGTTAAACAGTTAGATATTGCACTTGTTTATAACTGTTTAATAAAGCTTCAATATTGTTAAAGTTCAGTCTTCCTATACTAATTTAGGTCATTGTATGTTTGAACATAAATGTGATGGTATGATATAAATAGATATTTACAAATTAAAAATAAAATCTCAAGTTGTTGTTAAATCTAAATAATCATTCATAATTGTAAAATTATATTCTAGATGGGTAATTGAGTCAATTGACTCTAGTTGGAATTTATGGAATAGGTGTTGACAATGATAACAATAATTAAAGATTGACAGCTTTACCCAATCACTTATTTATTGCCTTTGTCAGTTTGATGCCAGATTAATAGAAATTACCAGCATTCTGCAAATTTACATTCAGTCATTTGTTAGGGTTACAGAATTTGACAGTTGTAGTTTGGAAATGTCTTTCTGTTAGACTAGATATTTTGGCACATTGTTTTCATTCAAAAGTTTCACACACCAGTACATTTAGTTATGTATGATGGTAGGAGAATTTATATGTAACCAATGGTTTATGAATTTGATAATGTCTTACTGTTAGACAGGAGACATCCACCTATATAATTCTTCTATGGTGCCATGCCTTATCAATGATTCAGACTTCTTATTTAGACTAAAACGTGAGTTCCACCACATGTCTCACTAATGAACTGGAACAACTTATACCATCAGGATATCTGAGTCCACTTATATGTTAAACATGAGTCCCACCACATGTCTCACTAATGAACTGGAACAACTTATGCCATCAGGATATCTGAGTCCACTTATATGTTAAACATGAGTTCCAACAATTGTCTCACTAATGAACTGGAACAACTTATACCATCAGGATATATGAGTCCTCTTATATGTTAAACATGAGTTCCACCAATTGTCTCACTAATGAACTGGAACAACTTATGCCATCAGGATATCTGAGTCCACTTATATGTTAAACATGAGTTCCAACAATTGTCTCACTAATGAATTGGAACAATTTATACCATCAGGATATATGAGTCCACTTATATGTTAAAAATGAGTCCCACCACATGTTTCACATATCTGAGTCCACTTATATGTTAAACATGAGTTCCACCACATGTCTCACTAATGAACTGGAACAACTTATGCCATCAGGATATCTGAGTCCACTTATATGTTAAACATGAGTTCCACCACATGTCTCACTAATGAACTGGAACAACTTATACCATCAGGATATCTGAGTCCACTTATATGTTAAACATGAGTCCCACCACATGTTTCACTAATGAACTGGAACAACTATATATACCATCAGGATATCTGAGTCAACTTATATGTTAAAAATGAATTCCACCACATGTCTCACTAATGAACTGGAACAACTTATACCATCAGGATATATGAGTCAACTTATATGTTAAACATGAGTCCCACCACATGTTTCACATATCTGAGTCCACTTATATGTTAAACATGAGTTCCACCACATGTCTCACTAATGAACTGGAACAACTTATACCATCAGGATATATGAATCCACTTATATGTTAAACATGAGTCCCACCACATGTTTCACATATCTGAGTCCACTTATATGTTAAACATGAGTTCCACCACATGTCTCACTAATGAACTGGAACAACTTATGCCATCAGGATATCTGAGTCCACTTATATGTTAAACATGAGTTCCACCACATGTCTCACTAATGAACTGGAACAACTTATGCCATCAGGATATCTGAGTCCACTTGTATGTTAAACATGAGTTCCAGCATGTTTCACTAATGAACTGGAACAACTTATACCATCAGGATATCTGAGTCCACTTATATGTTAAACATGAGTTCCACCACATGTTCCACATATCTGAGTCCACTTATATGTTAAACTGTTAACATGAGTTCCACCACATGTCTCATTAATGAACTGGAACAACTTATACCATCAGGATATATGAGTCCACTTATATGTTAAACATGAGTCCCACCACTTGTTTCACATATTTGAGTCCACTTATATGTTAAACATGAGTTCCACCACATGTCTCACTAATGAACTGGAACAACTTATGCCATCAGGATATATGAGTCCACTTATATGTTAAACATGAGTTCCACCACATGTCTCACTAATGAACTGGAACAACTTATGCCATCAGGATATCTGAGTCCACTTGTATGTTAAACATGAGTTCCAGCATGTTTCACTAATGAACTGGAACAACTTATACCATCAGGATATCTGAGTCCACTTATATGTTAAACATGAGTTCCACCACATGTCTCACTAATGAACTGGAACAACTTATGCCATCAGGATATCTGAGTCCACTTGTATGTTAAACATGAGTTCCAGCATGTTTCACTAATGAACTGGAACAACTTATACCATCAGGATATCTGAGTCCACTTATATGTTAAACATGAGTTCCACCACATGTTCCACATATCTGAGTCCACTTATATGTTAAACTGTTAACATGAGTTCCACCACATGTCTCATTAATGAACTGGAACAACTTATACCATCAGGATATATGAGTCCACTTATATGTTAAACATGAGTCCCACCACTTGTTTCACATATTTGAGTCCACTTATATGTTAAACATGAGTTCCACCACATGTCTCACTAATGAACTGGAACAACTTATGCCATCAGGATATCTGAGTCCACTTGTATGTTAAACATGAGTTCCACCACATGTCTCACTAATGAACTGGAACAACTTATGCCATCAGGATATCTGAGTCCACTTGTATGTTAAACATGAGTTCCAGCATGTTTCACTAATGAACTGGAACAACTTATACCATCAGGATATCTGAGTCCACTTATATGTTAAACATGAGTTCCACCACATGTTCCACATATCTGAGTCCACTTATATGTTAAACTGTTAACATGAGTTCCACCACATGTCTCATTAATGAACTGGAACAACTTATACCATCAGGATATATGAGTCCACTTATATGTTAAACATGAGTCCCACCACTTGTTTCACATATTTGAGTCCACTTATATGTTAAACATGAGTTCCACCACATGTTTCACTAATGAACTGGAACAACTTATACCATCAGGATATCTGAGTCCACTTATATGTTAAACATGAGTTCCACCACATGTCTCACTAATGAACTGGAACAACTTATACCATCAGGATATCTGAGTCCACTTATATGTTAAACATGAGTTCCACCACATGTCTCACTAATGAACTGGAACAACTTATGCCATCAGGATATCTGAGTCCACTTATATGTTAAACATGAGTTCCACCACATGTTTCACTAATGAACTGGAACAACTTATGCCATCAGGATATCTGAGTCCACTTATATGTTAAACATGAGTCCCACCACATGTCTCACTAATGAACTGGAACAACTTATGCCATCAGGATATCTGAGTCCACTTATATGTTAAACATGAGTCCCACCACATGTCTCACTAATGAACTGGAACAACTTATGCCATCAGGATATCTGAGTCCACTTATATGTTAAACATGAGTCCCACCACATGTCTCACTAATGAACTGGAACAACTTATACCATCAGGATATCTGAGTCCACTTATATGTTAAACATGAGTCCCACCACATGTCTCACTAATGAACTGGAACAACTTATGCCATCAGGATATCTGAGTCCACTTATATGTTAAACATGAGTCCCACCACATGTCTCACTAATGAACTGGAACAACTTATACCATCAGGATATCTGAGTCCACTTATATGTTAAACATGAGTCCCACCACATGTCTCACTAATGAACTGGAACAACTTATACCATCAGGATATCTGAGTCCACTTATATGTTAAACATGAGTCCCACCACATGTCTCACTAATGAACTGGAACAACTTATACCATCAGGATATCTGAGTCCACTTATATGTTAAGATATTCTATAACCTTATTCCATAAGGAACAAATATTGTAATAATCCCTGAGAACCCTTTGAAATAAATTGGGGTGATCTCATGTGTTCAGGCAGGGTAAGCAGATCTTGCTCCTCATATGACATCTGTCATGTTGCTCATGTTAGTATAAACCTGGTAAGTCTAATTTGGTAGGTCACAATCAAGAAGAAGATAGGATTGTGATTACTACAATTGCAAATCGAACTTTAAAACGCTTAAATTAAACCAAAGCCACCTCTCTCTGGTAATAGTTTTTTATAGTCCACCAGCTGTAACGATTTTTATATCCTTAATATACATGATATATGTCAGTATTTGTATAGTTGAATAAAGCGTTGCTGGGGTCTGATAGTGTGGATGCAGGTTAAGGTTCTCCTCCTGCACCTGCAGGTAGTAGTTTTGCTTTGGATTGATCCACTTTGTTAAGTGTGCCAATTTGCCCACTTTTGTTACATAAATAAATTATAGCCTTTATTTTAAAATATAGATAGATAATAACGTTTTGTTAAACAGTTAGATATTGCACTTGTTTATAACTGTTTAATAAAGCTTCAATATTGTTAAAGTTCAGTCTTCCTATACTAATTTAGGTCATTGTATGTTTGAACATAAATGTGATGGTATGATATAAATAGATATTTACAAATTAAAAATAAAATCTCAAGTTGTTGTTAAATCTAAATAATCATTCATAATTGTAAAATTATATTCTAGATGGGTAATTGAGTCAATTGACTCTAGTTGGAATTTATGGAATAGGTGTTGACAATGATAACAATAATTAAAGATTGACAGCTTTACCCAATCACTTATTTATTGCCTTTGTCAGTTTGATGCCAGATTAATAGAAATTACCAGCATTCTGCAAATTTACATTCAGTCATTTGTTAGGGTTACAGAATTTGACAGTTGTAGTTTGGAAATGTCTTTCTGTTAGACTAGATATTTTGGCACATTGTTTTCATTCAAAAGTTTCACACACCAGTACATTTAGTTATGTATGATGGTAGGAGAATTTATATGTAACCAATGGTTTATGAATTTGATAATGTCTTACTGTTAGACAGGAGACATCCACCTATATAATTCTTCTATGGTGCCATGCCTTATCAATGATTCAGACTTCTTATTTAGACTAAACGTGAGTTCCACCACATGTCTCACTAATGAACTGGAACAACTTATACCATCAGGATATCTGAGTCCACTTATATGTTAAACATGAGTCCCACCACATGTCTCACTAATGAACTGGAACAACTTATGCCATCAGGATATCTGAGTACACTTATATGTTAAACATGAGTTCCACCACATGTTTCTCTAATGAACTGGAACAACTTATACCATCAGGATATATGAGTCCTCTTATATGTTAAACATGAGTTCCACCAATTGTCTCACTAATGAACTGGAACAACTTATGCCATCAGGATATCTGAGTCCACTTATATGTTAAACATGAGTTCCACCACATGTTTCACTAATGAACTGGAACAACTTATGCCATCAGGATATCTGAGTCCACTTATATGTTAAACATGAGTTCCACCACATGTCTCACTAATGAACTGGATGTCTCACTAATGAACTGGAACAACTTATGCCATCAGGATATCTGAGTCCACTTATATGTTAAACATGAGTTCCACCACATGTTTCACTAATGAACTGGATGTTTCACTAATGAACTGGAACAACTTATGCCATCAGGATATCTGAGTCCACTTATATGTTAAACATGAGTTCCAACAATTGTCTCACTAATGAATTGGAACAACTTATACCATCAGGATATAGAGTCCACTTATATGTTAAAAATGAGTCCCACCACATGTTTCACATATCTGAGTCCACTTATATGTTAAACATGAGTTCCACCACATGTCTCACTAATGAACTGGAACAACTTATGCCATCAGGATATCTGAGTCCACTTATATGTTAAACATGAGTTCCACCACATGTCTCACTAATGAACTGGAACAACTTATGCCATCAGGATATCTGAGTACACTTATATGTTAAACATGAGTTCCACCACATGTCTCACTAATGAACTGGAACAACTTATACCATCAGGATATCTGAGTACACTTATATGTTAAACATGAGTTCCAGCACGTTTCACTAATGAACTGGAACAACTTACATCAAGATATCTGAGTCCACTTATATGTTAAACATGAGTTCCACCACATGTTTCATTAATGAACTGGAACAACTTATACCATCAGGATATCTGAGTCCACTTATATGTTAAACATGAGTTCCACCACATGTTTCACTAATGAACTGGAACAACTTATACCATCAGGATATCTGAGTCCACTTATATGTTAAACATGAGTTCCACCACATGTCTCACTAATGAACTGGAACAACTTATGCCATCAGGATATCTGAGTCCACTTATATGTTAAACATGAGTTCCACCACATGTCTCACTAATGAACTGGAACAACTTATGCCATCAGGATATCTGAGTCCACTTATATGTTAAACATGAGTCCCACCACATGTTTCACTAATGAACTGGAACAACTTATACCATCAGGATATCTGAGTCCACTTATATGTTAAACATGAGTCCCACCACATGTTTCACATATCTGAGTCCACTTATATGTTAAACATGAGTTCCACCACATGTTTCACATATCTGAATCCACTTATATGTTAAACATGATTAAAGAGGAATTAAAAAACTAAATCTAGTGGTCATGCAAAACATGAAGGAGACAAATTAGAAGCTATGCAACTGGTGTATATCAGGACAGGGTACACTTAAAACTAAGAATTTTGGGAATATGACTGTCAATGAAAAATAAATAAATATATCCCAGATTTGTAAGGGAAAGGGAAAAGATTTATACGGGGAAAATTATAATTGACCAGGTGATGAATTTGAGGTGTTGTTGCCACAGTTTCCACATAGATTTGTTTACTTGTCAGTCTATCCTTCTATCCTTCAGTCATCTTGGTTTTGAGATGTTCAAATACTCTATATCTGATTATATAAGTTTGCAACCTTATTTGATATTTGATCACAAAAAATGAGAGGAAGATCCTTATTAGTCCCATACAAGCAAAGCTGAAGGGGACTTAGGTTTTCACTCCTTCTGTAAGTCCATTCGTCAGTCTGGCAAATCAGTTTTAAGCACTTTTTATGTCATGCTTGAAGATATTGATTTGATATTTGGTATAAATTTTAACCATGACAAGTTTAATACTATCAAGTTCGAATTTTGTTCAGTTTTGGATGATTTTTTTTGCACAGTTATGGTCCTTGGACTTAGAAAATTCACACAAATAATCAGTTTTCAACACTTTTTTTTTGTTATGCTTAAAGATATTGATTTGATATTTGTTATATAGTTTAACCATGACAAGTTACAGATCAAGTTCAATTTTTTTGGTTGGAATAATTTTTTGCACAATTATGGTCCTCTGACTTAGAAAATTCACTAAATAATCAGTTTTCCCACTTTTTTCGTCATGCTTGACGATATTGATTTGATATTTGTTATATAGTTTAACCAGTGATAAATTATAGTTCAAATTTTGTCGTTCAATGATTTTTTTGCAGTTATGCCTTGCTTATCCTTCAGTCATCTTGGTTTTGAGATGTTCAAATATCTATATCTGATTATATAAGTTTGCAACCTTATTTGATATTTGATCACAAAAATGAGAGGAAGATCCTTATTAGTCCCATACAAGCAAAGTTCTAAATGCTTATTACTTCTGGGTAAGTCCATTCGGTCTAGCAAATCGTTTAAGACTTTTACATGGTTGAAGTCCAATCCTGTTTTTGGGGTAATTTTAACCATGACAAGTTTTTCCCTTGTTTTCTGGATTCCAGTTTTGGATGATTTTTTGCACAGTTTGTCTTGCCTTATTTCAACATCCCAAAAACAGTTTTCAACACTTTTAAATAGACCACAATTAGGAAGAATGATTTACAGATCATACAAATATAGCTATAAACTTACATGCAGATATACCCAAACTTAAATATATGGTGCTACAATTAGTCTAAGACTTAAAATTTGAGATCACTGTTCCTTCTGTGATGTCAAAGATACTTAAGATTTAGTAAAGTTAGTGCAATTTTAACAGACTAATTATGATGCTTGGGCAAATATGTTGCATTGCACAACTGATTTTCTTTCAAGAGTTATAATCCTAGTGATTTTAATTCCTCTGGGAAAACATACAAATTCTTATGGTTTACTTTAACAGATCTTCATGATAAGTTGCATTTTGCTTCATACAATGAAGACAAATTCCAGTTGATTTTAACAATTTTCAGATTAATTTCCAAAATTATGGGACTATAATTTTCTGAAGAACTTGAGGGTTAGGAGCATGTCTTATGGTAACTCAAGGTTGACACTGGGGGCTCAGTTCCCAAATCTGTACACAAAATTAGCTTTGAGCAAGATTCCTTTTAATTTTTTCTTGTCCAATTGTCTTTCCACAGTTATGCGATATTAAATTTCATGGAATTTCCAACATTTTATCTTTAAGCAATATCTCATGATATTACACAATGTTACCTCATTAAAGCTGTAAATGTATGTAAATTTATACAGTAGCTATTACTGTACACTGGAAGACCAAACTTAAATAATGGTCACTATAATTATAAGTTAATCCATGTGCTATTAGACTTTACTTGTTATAAATAAACATTTTGTGCATTATTTAGCAAAAGTAAGTATTTTGAAAACTTGTTATCGAATGGATATCATCGTGCATTGCCAATGTGTTATTCGAGGTTAATGTTGCAATCGATAGTGAAGAATATCCTCGGAAAAACACTGACCATTATGGTTAATAACAATCTTCATAAAATTTTATGATATTTACCTATCATTCTATTAAGAAAATCCATTTGTTTTAACAATTTGATGATTTTAAGCATTCCAGAATTTTGTTCCTGAATTTATTTGAGACTTGAAATTTGAAATTGACAAATATTCTAATAACAATTGTACTTGCATAATGGATTTTACAAAATGGGAAGGTTCACAACTTATTTACTTATATTATGATTTTCAATTGTTTTCACAGTTTGGATTTAATTTTAATTAGTCAAAATACAGACATTTTATTTTAGAATTTGCAATGATCTATTAAATCACCTTATTAAATCTTTATATTATGTAATATTATACCAATTTTTTTTGTGTACACTGAAGACAAAACTCCTTTTAAAATTAATTTTCAAAGTTAATCCAGGAGCTATTAGGACTTTTTTTAATAAATATACAGCTTTTGGTGCATTATTGTGCAAAAGTCAAATTATTTAAACTTGTATGAAAATTTTATGATATTTACCCTATTGTTTTTTTATGAAGACCACTGTTATCTTAATTTGATGATTTTAAGCATGTTAAGAACTTTTGTTCCTGAATTTATTTGTGACTTTATATGTTAAAAATACAAATGAGTTCCACCACATGTTTCACTAATGAACTGGAACATGTTTCACTAATGAACTGGAACAACTTATGCCATCAGGATATCTGAGTCCACTTATATGTTAAACATGAGTTCCAACAATTGTCTCACTAATGAATTGGAACAACTTATACCATCAGGATATATGAGTCCACTTATATGTTAAAAATGAGTCCCACCACATGTTTCACATATCTGAGTCCACTTATATGTTAAACATGAGTTCCACCACATGTCTCACTAATGAACTGGAACAACTTATGCCATCAGGATATCTGAGTCCACTTATATGTTAAACATGAGTTCCACCACATGTCTCACTAATGAACTGGAACAACTTATGCCATCAGGATATCTGAGTACACTTATATGTTAAACATGAGTTCCAGCACGTTTCACTAATGAACTGGAACAACTTATACCATCAGGATATCTGAGTACACTTATATGTTAAACATGAGTTCCAGCACGTTTCACTAATGAACTGGAACAACTTATACCATCAGGATATCTGAGTCCACTTATATGTTAAACATGAGTTCCACCACATGTTTCACTAATGAACTGGAACAACTTATGCCATCAGGATATCTGAGTCCACTTATATGTTAAACATGAGTTCCACCACATGTTTCACTAATGAACTGGAACAACTTATACCATCAGGATATCTGAGTCCACTTATATGTTAAACATGAGTTCCACCACATGTCTCACTAATGAACTGGAACAACTTATGCCATCAGGATATCTGAGTCCACTTATATGTTAAACATGAGTTCCACCACATGTCTCACTAATGAACTGGAACAACTTATGCCATCAGGATATCTGAGTCCACTTATATGTTAAACATGAGTCCCACCACATGTTTCACTAATGAACTGGAACAACTTATGCCATCAGGATATCTGAGTACACTTATATGTTAAACATGAGTCCCACCACATGTTTCACATATCTGAGTCCACTTATATGTTAAACATGAGTCCCACCACATGTTTCACATATCTGAGTCCACTTATATGTTAAACATGATTAAAGAGGAATTAAAAAACTAAATCTAGTGGTCATGCAAAACATGAAGGAGACAAATTAGAAGCTATGCAACTGGTGTGTATCAGGACAGGGTACACTTAAAACTAAGAATTTTGGGAATATGACTGTCAATGAAAATAAATAAATATATCCCAGATTTGTAAGGGAAAGGAAAAAGATTTATACGGGAAAATTATAATTGACCAGGTGATGAATTTGAGGTGTTGTTGCCACAGTTTCCACATAGATTTGTTTACTTGTCAGTCTATCCTTCTATCCTTCAGTCATCTTGGTTTTGAGATGTTCAAATACTCTATATCTGATTATATAAGTTTGCAACCTTATTTGATATTTGATCACAAAAATGAGAGGAAGATCCTTATTAGTCCCATACAAGCAAAGCTGAAGGGACTTAGGTTTTCACTCCTTCTGTAAGTCCATTCGTCAGTCTGGCAAATCAGTTTTAAGCACTTTTTATGTCATGCTTGAAGATATTGATTTGATATTTGGTATAAATTTTAACCATGACAAGTTTAATACTATCAAGTTCGAATTTTGTTCAGTTTTGGATGATTTTTTTTGCACAGTTATGGTCCTTGGACTTAGAAAATTCACACAAATAATCAGTTTTCAACACTTTTTTTTTGTTATGCTTAAAGATATTGATTTGATATTTGTTATATAGTTTAACCATGACAAGTTACAGATCAAGTCCAATTTTTTTTTGGTTGGAATAATTTTTTTGCACAATTATGGTCCTCTGACTTAGAAAATTCACGCAAATAATCAGTTTTCCACACTTTTTTTTCGTCATGCTTGACGATATTGATTTGATATTTGTTATATAGTTTAACCATGATAAATTATAGTTCAAATTTTGTTCTGTTCAGATGATTTTCTTTGCAGAGTTATGGTCCTTGGACTTTTTAATTTAGAAAATATTACAAATTTTTCTTTTGATATAGAAAACATTACAAATTACGGATTAAGTTAGCATTTTGTTCCAGTACAATGAATTTTTAACCAGTAGGGGACTATGTATTGCCATATAAATTACTCTCAAAATGCTTATTGATTTTGGGGTTAATACATCTAGGGTCAAGCTATCATAGTCTATAAAGAGGGGGTGACACTGGGGTGCTCAGTTCCCAAATCCTGCTTTTTTGGGGTAATTTTTTTTCCCTTTCTACTTTTTTGCCCTTGTTTTTCCTGGATCCCACTTTTTTTACCCCCTACATCCCACATCCCCACTTTTTTACCCATATTTCCAACATCCCAAAAGCCTGTCATCGCCATCTCTAAAAATAGACCACAATTAGGGCAGGAAAGAAGTTTACAGATCATACAAATATAGCTATAAAACCTTACATGGGATATGACCCAAACTTAAATATATGGTCACTATAATTAGTGTAAGATTCCTTTTCATTTTGAGATCACTGTGTCTTCTGTGAAGGTCAAAGATACTTAAGATTTAGTAAAGTTAGTGCAATTTTGAAAGACTGCTTATGATGCTTGGGCATATCATGTGTGCATTGCACAACTGTGTTATTTATTTCAAGAGTTGTAATGATAGTGAAGAATACTTCCTCTGGGACAACATACACATGCCTTATGGTTTACTTTAACAGATCTTCATGATATTTTTTTACAATGCTTCATTCTATGAAGACAAATTCCATTTTGATTTTAACAATTTCAGATTTGTTGTTCCAGAATTATGGGACTATAATTTTTCTGAAGAACTTGACAATTTGGAGCATGTCTTATGGTAACTCAAGTTTTTTCTTTTGATCTTTACGGAATTTGTACACAACAATTAGCTGCAGAAGGACAAGATTCCTTTTAATTTTTATGATTTTTCCAATTGTCTTTCCACAGTTATGGGATATTAAATGTCATGGAATGTTAAAAATTTTATCTTTAAGAGCAATATCTCATGATATTACACAATGTTACTTCATTAAATCTTTAAATGTATGTAATTTTTATACAATGTTTTTTTTTTGTGTACACTGAAGACAAAACTCCCCTTTTAATTTTTAGGATTTTTCCAAAAGTTAATCCAGGAGCTATTAGACTTTATTTGTTAATAAATATACAGCTTTTGGTGCATTATTGTGCAAAAGTCAAATTATTTTTATAACTTGTATGATAAAATTTTATGGTATTTACCCTATGTTTTTTTTTTTTTTTTTATGAAGACCAGCTGTTTTCTGAATTTGATGATTTTAAGCATGTTAAGAACTTTTGTTCCTGAATTTATTTGTGACTTTAATTGTTAAAAAATTGACAAATATCTTCTAATAACAATAGTGTACACTTGCATAATGGATCTTTACAAAAATGGAATTTTTACTCAACTTATTTACTTATCATATATTAGTTATGGTTTAAAAAAAGAGAAATCTTTTAATTCTAATTTTAATTAGTCAAAATACAGACAGTTTCTTGTTTGTCTTTTGCAATGCCCAGTTATAATCACCTTATCCTATATCTATACTTCTAAAATATCGAGGTCCAATTTGTTAGCCGGCATGGCGTAAAAACGATGAATCAAAGAATTCAACTTCATACATAACTAATATAGGACAGTGGTGTTGTTTAAAAATTACACCATTCCAGGCCTTTTTGTTTTCCACATTATTAATATTACCAATAATTAACAAGTTAAGGGTTGAATCCGAAACCGATACCAATTGTATATGTCGCATGTAGCTTCAGATTGTAGTCACCTGTTAACTTCTGTAAATCCCTCCTCTATCAGGAGAACCTGGAATTCTTCCAGTAGTTTTTAAAATCTATGTTAAATTATAGTACACCTCAATACCACTATTAATTTTCAATTGGTTAATTAGTAAAAAAAATCAAATTTAGTTTATAGTAAGTTTATTGTAGTAATAAAACCAGGACAGGTTCAGACAGAAAGATTTTAAAAGCAGAAAAAAACTGTGCACCTTACAATCAGCATGACTTTATTAGATGACAATACGAATAATAAAAATCCAGACTAAAAATAAGGCATAGGTAATAACATTCAGTCACGCAACAATGTCACGGGTGTGTTCTAGTAATTATATAACAATCTTACAACCTGTAAATAATACTTTGTTATTCAATTTCCTAGTATTTTACAGATATATTTGTTTTTTTTTATTTAACTTTAATGGTTGAAAGAAAGGGGTTAAGTTGGGGAGGGTGGTGTCGTCATGATGCAGCTGTTCATTGGATTATGAATAAAAAGTTACATTAATTTTGAGAAATTTAATGACAAGAGAATGTATAAGTTTATATACATTTCATAACCATATATGGTCACAGAGAAACAATAGTTTATCTATTTAAAAAAACTTGTCAATTTAACATGCCAAAATACAGATACACGACTTGATAAACAGATGATTTGACACATTTGAACTAATGTTATGTCTGCTTAAGACTGAAGTTATTTCCTTGTTAGTGATAATACTACTTGTGCTTTATATCACATGAATATTCAGTACATGTAGCTAGAAAATGTTTCAATTAATCGAAACATTTGAAGATTAATTATAATTTTATTAAACTGGTGATATAGATTTCACATGAGAGAACAGCCAGGTGGCGCTGTCCAAGGTCATACTTTAGAGCTTGAGGATCTAGTTGTATTTTAGGGTGGCTACAATTTCACAAGAAAATCCCAAGTGGTGGGCATGTGAAATCTATATCACCAGTTTAATAAAATTATAATTAATCTTCTTTAGGCCATGTTATTACCAAATATTTCAAGTAATTATATCTTTTAATAAACATATACACTTGTACATTAATGTCCATCATGATCATAACATATATCATAAAAAAAAAACATTTTACATTTAGCTACTTGATGGTAAAATCTTTTGAGCTAAATTACTTTCATTGTCAGTAATAATTGTTTTATTATAAAATTTTGAAAAGTTTTTGCTGATTTCCACCCTGCACTTTTCATAATAGTGTCTAATTTAAGTCCTTGACCTAATGCAGCTGAGGTTGATGCTGAACGACAGCTATGTGGACCAAAATATTCATTGTTTATTCCGGAACTTTCCTTAACAGTTTTTACCAATCTAGCAATAGTACTTTTGGTGACAGGTTTGTATGGTTTAACAGTAGAAATTAACACTTTTTGTTCTTTGTTCCAAAGAGTCTGTTTTTCTTACATACTCCTCATAAGTTATCAAAATACACAATTTTTCATTGATAATATATCTATCAAATACTAAAGGTTTCATATGTACTCCAGGTTTAGTTTGTTTTAACAATTCACTAACATAAGCAACCATTGTGTTTCCTTCAATTTGAACATTATCTAATTCTAATTTATATACAGTTTGAGATCTTTGTCCACTCAATAACATAAACAACATAGCTAGTTTTTGTGATAACTCTAATAAAGACAACTGTTCATTGTCCTGTATTTTATCAAAATATGTTAATACTTTGTTAACATCCCAAACTTAACTATATTTTGGTAAACTAGGTTTTTTAGTGAAAACACCTTTCATAAACCTTTTAACTAAAGTTTCTTTACCAATATTTCTATCGCTAACTTAACATGCTTAACTACACAATGCTGAAATAGCTGATTTAGCAGTGTTTATACCACTGTAACCTACATTCTGTTCAAATAAGGAATTTAAGAACTCAGTAATACTTCGGTAGGGGGATCAAACAAATTGATTTCCCTTTCACTTGAAAATAATTTCCATTTCTTGAGATATTAATTTTATTGTTGTGATGTACTAGATCTCCATGATTGTAGAATGATGTCGGCAACATTGCTTGAAACTCCTTTACTTTTGAGATGTTCCCTGACACACAAAAAATCCCAAGTTGAAGATTTTTCACTGGATGTAGTTTTTGTAGATTTCCTGGAAGTACTAAACTTTTGTGTGGTAGTAAGTATGGTTGTTGACAAGTCTGTTGTAGAAGAATTGGAAACCATACTTGAGTTGTCCAAATTGGTGCTACAATCAATGCTTTGTTGACTTTGTCTGTAATTAACTTCTGCAGCACTTTTCCCAGACGACTGAAAGGAGGAAAAATATAATAAACATCAGAACTTGTCCATGAAAAAGTAAAAGCATCAATAGCCATTGCATTTAAATCTGGCAAAAAAGACAAATACCGTTGTTTTTGTTTATTAATGCCAGATGCAAACAAGTCAACTGTTATTTTGCCAAACACTTGTTCAACTATCTCAAAAACCTCTGGTTTTAATATCCATTCCATATCCTCATTAAGTTTTCTAGACAATTTGTCAGCTGTCACATTGTCTTTCCCTGGAATATGTGCAACACTTAGCCAAATATTCCTATCAACACACCAGTGCCAAATCTCTTTAGTAAGTTTATGCAAAGAAGGTATACGTCCCCCAAAATTGTGTATATAAGATACTGCCACTGTGTTATCAACATACAAACGTATATGTGTATCATGAAGCATATGTCCTAATGATTGCAATGGTAATAAAGCTGCTTTCAATTCTAAAAAATTGATATGTTCCAATATTTCATCATGAGCCCCAAAACCATTATCAGTCAGTTGGTAGGTTTTATTAAAACCACCCCATCCAGTCTTACTAGCATCACTATAAAAAATAACTGAAGGTTGTGAAATAGTCATTGACTTGTAGCTGAACATAATATTATCAATCCACCAATGAAGTAATTCCTTACTTCTAATATCCAACTCAATAATCGCATCAAAATTGCCTTGATTACCTTTCAAGGACTTATCTTTAAAATGTTCTAAATCCTTGAAATACAAAGGAGCATATTTCACTCCTGGTTCACTAGCTACCATTTTTCCTATTACTTGTGCTAAATCTCTGATTGTTACTTTCTTTTGATAGAGAAGCAGTTTACATTGTTCTATTAAACTCTTCTTCCTTTCAGAAGTTAACTGTAAAGTCATATTTAATGTGTTTATAATAAACCCCAGAAAACAATTTCTTGAGTAGGTAAAAATACTGATTTTTCAGGATGAATTGTGAATCCTAATCCATCTAGTAAAGTAACAGTATCTTCAATATTTTTCAAACACTCATGATATGTATCACCCAATAACAAACTGTCATCAATATAAGGCACATTGACGTGTCCCATTTCACGTAATTTTCTATAAACAGGTTTTAACAATTTGGTAAAAACCCTAGGGCTGCTCGATAACCCTTTTGGAAGTACTTTGAATTGGTAGTGATCATTTTTCCATCTAAATCTTAAATATTTTTTATCACTTTCTTGTATCGGCACACTATAATACGCATCTTTCAAGTCAACTGAAGCCATATATTGGTTTAGTTTAATGTTGTTAATAGCAGTGTGCAAAGTTTCCATTTTGAAATGTTTTTTGATAACATTATCATTGAATGATTTGAGATTTAAAATTACTCTAACACTACCGTCCTTTTTTGGTCTAATGAAAATGTTAGAATAATATCCATGAGTATCATTACATGTATTTGACACTTTTTCAATAATTTCTTTCCTTAAAAACTTTTCAATTTCTTTCTGAATTAAATTACTTTCGTGTTCGTTAAATTCAATTGTTTTAGGAATAGTTATTTGGAATGGTATATTGTCTAATTCAATAGTATAACCAGTTAAAACATTTCTTATCCATTTATCCAAAGTTAGTAAATCCCAGTTGTGAATAAATATTGAAATCTGTCCTCCAATAAAATTATCTGGAGTATTGTATAACTTGAACATACAAGTACTTACAGATGCATTTAATGCATTGTCTTTGGTTTCTTTAGTTTCTTTTTGTTTTTTGCCCAGAATTTGTCCTTTGGCCAGAATTTGTCTTTTGGCCAGTTTTGTCTTTGCGGACCCCAATGACTGTCCTTTGACCAATTGTGCTTTCTTTTCCTTAAAAACACCTCCTGATTCCATAGATAACTTGTCTGACCTTTTGTCATCTTTGTCCAGTTTGTCTACTTTTTCATCCAGGTTGTCACCGAATAAAAATTCTGTAACAGGTGTGTCTACTTCACACAATTTCCTGTATTTTCCTGGGACTATAGGCCTTATCATCTGCTTTCTTTTTCTGTTCGCCGTACATATCCCATGAGTTAGAACTTTAAACAAATCTTTGAATATGGGTTTCGTTTCACTCATGTCCCTTTGGTCTTAATAATGTTCAAAGCCTTGAGTACCATGACTAATGCTGAACTACATCTCCTTCTCGTTTGGTTTTTAACACCTTCCATAATTCTCTGTTTACCAGAGGTACCTAAAAAATCAATTGAGCATTCATAAATGTTTGACCATTTAATCATGATAATAGAATTAATATTACTGTTGATTAAAATGAACTTCAGTCTCAAAACCATTATCGTTCAATATATAGATATACCGTATAGTGGGTTATTTTCGGTGTAAACTTTCGCGATTTAGGGCAACAAAGTGTCTGAAAAATTTTGGCGGTTTTATTTTGGTGGATTCTCAAATCCTATTAAATATTTTGGCGGATACTGAAATTGCTGCAGTTAAAAGTTGTAAAACTTGACAAACAAGTGTTTATTGTTATGGTAAATTGATTTGTTTTACCTAAATGACGTCTTATTTATTGATTATATTCTGATACAGTTAAAAATAGAATATCGATGACTTAGATATTTGTTACAGGTATTCAAACGTCTTGTAAATTTTACGGTTGATTAGTTACGAAATTGACCGGACCTTTGATGTACTTACTAATTAGGTTAAAAAATTATCATTTACAACTCTTGTATAGTTTGACACTAATTAATAAGGGTAATTATCTTATCAGAGTACCTTACACCCTTATTCTAATTGACACTTATTAATAAGGGTATACACACCTGACAGTCATTTTATGAAATACATGTATGTACAATGCCCTTTGGCATTTATGTTGTTTAAACTAACATATACCGCTATTGACTTGCCGACTGGGAAAAATAGATCGTTCACAAAACGCTTTAGCTATTAGAAGTACCCAACGATGCATAAATTTTCGCGAATTTATTTTCGCGATTTTCGTTATCCGCCAAAATAAGCGAAAATAAACACCTTGAAAAGAACCCGCTATACGGTACTTCTTTGCTATATTTTGCTTTAATCTTAACTTATACTTATATCTATAGCAATATAATATATAATCTGAAAATATACCTTTATCTTTTTACAATTTTCTGGCACCAAATATTTGTCTGTTAACTTTTGATACTCCTCGTCTTTTAACGGTTTCTCAATAGCTGTTTCAGCAAGTTTTGCCATAGCACTGTCAATCACAGGACCAAACTTTTTGTCCTCTTCATATTCTTTCTCTAACTATGTGTTGTTGTTTTGTCTTGCCTGTGACTAAAGTTGCGGAAAGTGAGACATAGGTGTTGCTGGTGGCAGTGGCAGAGGCGTCAACAAATGTTAAGTTTTCTGCTTAAGTCAGTTTGATAGGAACTACTTCAGATAGATCAATGATATTTTTTATAAAGTTGAATTTCTATCAGTAAATATCAGTTTGAAGACTAGTTTGAGGCCCTACCCCCTAGGTTATAGTCTAGTGACTGAAATGATTAGCAACGTTGCTGTCCATCAGATTGTCTGTTTTTGAATTTTCTGCCGACAGGCGAGACATATCTCGGTGTAAACAGTTTATTTAGTCTGTACTTTTGATTTGTTTTGTTTTTTTATTTTTCTTCTGTTAATCATTTTATTATTCTCCATTTAACATTGTTGTTTAAATTCTTACAGTTGTTGTTCACTTTGATTTATTCATTTTATACTTTATATTTGCATTCTAGAGTTATGTCCCTTTACAAATGGAAAAACTGCTGAATTTTTTATTTCCTTTCTCTTAAGTTTGCCTCAATCAAATGTTATGAAACTTGTACATAATGCTTATTACCACAAAACTCAGATAAATTTCAAATTTTGGTGGAATCACTTTTACCGTTCTTGAGACATGTCTCTCTATAATGTTACATGCAAGCGGGTGCATCATCTGTGTCCCATGGAGACATTCGCCATTTATTTTCTTAGATAGTATTTTTAGAGAAAATATAACATTAATAGATGAAGGTCATGGAGAAACAAGATGCAATTTTGTAATTGTGGATTAGCTATATTTAGTAATCAGAACTTTAAAAAAAACTTTCGCATTTAATACAAAGTGCATGTGCTTGATCACTTGTATTGATATCATTTAAAAAAAGAACTTTATTAAATCTGCATTTTTTGGAAAATAGATTGTTGCCGATCAGAAAATAAGATCAAGTTAATTTAGTACACACTGAGACTGTCATTGTTATACCATTTTTATTAAATTAAATATTTACCTTGTCAGTTTTATCTACCTGTAAAATTGTTTGAAGTATTTCAGGTGTTTCTTAGTTCATGTGTTTAAATTGTCAATTAAATCAGGTGATAAAAGTAATGAAAAATATCTCCTGCAAAGCTGCAAGTATAAAGCTTTAGTGTTGAATGGATAATTTTGTTTCTTTGTTTGAGAACCCCTTGTGTTGTTTTTAAACTTTACTAAATTGGTTACCAGTATATACTCAACAATACAACTAACACAACGCTTAATTCTGTCAAGTTGCAGTATCTTCACAATACTTGCTATTTGCTCAGGTTAAAATATTTTGATAAATTACTTAAAGTAAATTCTAGGTTAACAAGAGAAGTTGCATTGGTTTCAGTCATTTTCAAAGTGTCCCACAATGAAATTATTTGAATTATAGGTTTGAAATCATATTTTTAGTAATTCCATGAGGAAAGATGCTATATATGCCTTCATGTTTAAGACATTTTTCTTTTTTTGAGAAAAGTATTATCTTTAATGAGATTCCTTAAATTCTTTATTTCTTATTTTCTTGCTGCATAATTCAATGACATTGGCTCAAAATTTAGGATCGTTACAATTACTATATGAGTCTACTATTTGGCTACAATTAATAATTTTTAAAATTAGCTATCCCCTTGCCTGGATGTTTTTACTTCAATTTGATTTTTTAATTAAAGTTTTTAAACATTTCTGAATAATTCCTTTGAAAAAAGAATAAAAATTAAAAAATTGAAAATTGAAAGAAAGGAAAAAACTTTTATACCATAAAAAGGTGTTAATTTGATAAACAAAATTCTTATTTATATTCTGAGAAAACATTTACATAGATTGCTCAACTATGCAATATTCCCAGTCTTTGGTAGCTGAGGGTCTGAATAACCTTTTAATAATCTCAATATGTAACAAGTGGTAAGGCTATTATAAGTTATATGGTTCGCTACTGACCCCCTCCGGACCCATAGAGGGTTAGTAAAATTCATAGGGGGTGAGGCCGAACATGCCGAAGGTCAGTAGGGAACCGTATAACGAATTTATTGCATGCGTGACTTTTCCTGCTACGTTTTGTAGAAAATAAACAATGAAATACAACAACATCAATAGATGACGTCACCATTAACAGTAGACGTGACGTCATGAACCCCATATGAAATTTGCTAACCCCCTACAGATCCATAGGGGGTCACCACGTGACGGTGTTAAACCAATCACAACGTCATAATTTACCCGCGGTGCGATAATTGGTTATATTAAAGGAGATAGTTATTTATAGAAATTGATGATAGCCATAAAAGTTTAATTAAGTAATTTACTTACAAATTGTTTGAATATTTCTTGTAAAAAAACCTTTCGTTTATGTTACTCTGTTAAACATAGTATTCGAATGACATAAAATATGTAATGAGGATTTTATAGTTTTCTTTCGATCGTAAAAATTCTTTTAAAAAGATTTAATCTGAAGATTTAAAACCCACTTTCATCAAGTCATTAAGCCTTGAAAATCTAATACTCTAGGAAGCAAGTAGAAACATATTGATTGTAGTAGAAGGTATACTTTCCACATCATTTGATTAAAGGATTAACTGCAATTCATCTAGGAGGCAAGGGATTTTCTTTAATCTTTGATATATTAAATTTGACAGTAAGTATTTATATTTAGTAACTAAAATAATAATGTAAACTTCTTACTGATTAATTATAATAAATATTGAAAAGATTCTACACAGACTTAAATTTGAATAGAACTGTTTTTGTTAAGGATCTTATTTTGTCCCTAGAATATATTTGTATTGCAGATCAAGATGAAATGCATATTCTTATTACTTCCCATAATTTTTTTTTAAATGTTTCTAGTATATATTTTAAAATTTAGTAGTAATTTAAAAGATGTTTAATAAAATTGTATCTGTGTTGCATATGTTTTGCATTTAGGGCTATTTTTCAGTTATTGCATTTTTGCATAAGTAACTGTGCCTAAATATTCAGTTTTGATTCAATATTTGCAACACAATTGCATGAACTTGAGAACAATAGTAAAGCTAGGGTAAATCTGATTTCTGTGCTGTATTCATGGCATTATGTCCTCATGTTTTCTATTTCTAAGCCACACCAAATTAATTTTATCTGTTAGGATTTAATTTTTTAGAAGATGAATTTTTGTCGAACCTGCGACATAGAGCGAGACATAGTGATCCTAGATTTCGGCGGCAGCGGCGTCAACATTTAGGTTCAGTCTGCGGTTAAAGTTTTTTTACACATCAATAACTTTGTCAAACCTTCATGGAATTTTATGAAATTTAGACAGCAGCTTGTTTATGACCAAAATACAGTATCAAGAACAGAATTTTGAAAATATTTCTTTTCAATTTTCCAAATTTTACTGATAAATGGACTTATTTTCAGTCTGAGGTCAAAGTTTTTCAGTCATCAATAACTTAATCAAACCATGATGGAATTTTATGAAATCTGGACAGAAGCTTGTAATGACCAAAATACAGTATCCAGAGCAAATTTTTTTTGTATTTTACTGATAAATGAACTTCATGGTATTTTATGAAACTTTGGCAGAAGCTTTTTTTATGATTAAGAGATAATGTCTGAAGCAAACTTTTGAAAATATATTTTTTTCATTTTCAGTTTTTTTCTGGTAGATGGACTTAGTTTTTTACAGTTAACATTTACAGACAGTCTGGGATTAAATTTTTTGACATGATACATTTGTAATCCTTCATGGATTGTTATGAAACTTGGAAACTTGGACAGAAGCTAATGTAATCTTCAAGACCATGAAATAGCATCCGAAGAAAAAGTTAGAATTTACTGATAAATGGACTCACTTCTTAAATCAACATTCACTTTTACACTGGCAGCAGAAGTTGCAGGCGAGACACAGGGTTCCGCAGACCCCTTACAAATTTTTTGACAATGAAATAGTTTGAAAATGCCTAATTTTAAAGAGTTTCAATGATTAGCTAGGGTTAAATATTATGATTAAGTTCGGGTATGTGATTGTTAATTGGAGTTATAACTTAACTGTATATATGTGTTCAGTTTGTTGGAATGCTAAAATGTTGATGCTGGAATTACAACAATGAGACAGCAACCCAATGACATAAATAACCTGAAGGTCATTTTCATTAGTGTAAGAATCCAAGTTTCCTTTAGTAATTGATGAGACTTTCATCAGTAACTTGTAAACTCAATGTACTTATACTCCAATTTGCAGTAAGTCAAGTAAGGGGAATGCACTTTGGGAATTACCTGTCGTAGAAGTGATAGTCTGAAGTGTTTGGTTATATGTAAGGAATGATTTATGCTGTCAAATTAATTGAAATGAAGTATGTCATAAACATATACTGAAAATTTTAAAAATCCAAACACTGTATTAACCATTTGAACATTTTAATTATGATAGCTTTCAGAATTATTAACATCATTTTAAAACATTAATTGTGCAAATAGTTATCATATTTTATATTTCCACAGCCATAAAAACTAGACAATGACGGATGCTCAATCAAAAGCAGCCAGGCTGCTGAGAAAACAGGGATCTGTGTCCTCTCTGTCCAGTAGTGATGTATACAAAGTCCATAAAGTTGGGTAAGATTCTTTATTACTTAGTAATACTGTATTACCGGTAATGCTTTTTGTCAATTAATGTTTATTTAGAAGGAGACTTGAACATGTTATTAAAATAGATATATAGAATATTTTGTGCCTACATAAAACTGCCATTTACCAAAAGTCCTATATTATTTGAGAATAAAGAACGGTATTATTAAGGTATAGATAATTATAGAGAGAAAAACACTTTTACATATTTAAAGATATAGAGATTACATAGTCATAAAGTATTATTATTGATTTAAATACATCCATATTGAACTTTTTAAAATGGGCCAGAAAATAATGAAAGTGGGGTTTAGCCTCATTGCATTCATCACAACCTTTTCCAAAGCCTTAATGGTAATATTTGCAAAATTACACACATTTATTAATTTGCTTTAAAGAAGATGCAGTGCAGACATTTTAAGTTATAAGTTTATTTTTGCTAATTTGTGTAAAAATCTGACACATGACTATAACAATGACCACAAATATTCTGTTTGTTCCAGTGGAAATTGTGTTGAAAATAAAGTTTATCAGTTTTTTATTCTGTATATAAGATTACTTTACATTTAATCATTGAATCAAAATTTTTAGTTTTGAACTTTGTAGTCCATACCCAGAACTTCTGTTTAGCAGAAGAAATAGTGAGCAGAAGGAGGATGAGGGGAGGTAGAAAGTTTTCAGTATTGTAATGACCACAAAAACTTCCAAACACATGTAGTGCTTCTCTTTAAAACACTGAAAGGTGATTCAAAAATTACAAAAATGGGTGTACAAGTTAACAGTGTTTATCTTTGAATAGTTGCTGGCAGTCTTAATGTATTCCTCAGCATCAGTAAAAAAAGAACACAAAAAACATAAAAATAGCATTTTTTTTAGGAGACACTACATGTATCTTTTCTTTTCTAGATTTGGATGTATTTATTTATTTTATAAATCAACCCTATAAAGTATGATTGAGTATACAGGCTTTTCATCAGATTTTATTACTTAGTAAATTTGTTGTAGGTGTTCCTTGGTAAGATTTTTTGTTCTGTGTGGATCATTTAAAATATTCCAGGAACATTTACATATTACTTTATAGGGTTGAATATGTGTGAAATGTAACTTTCAAATTGAACAGCATGTGGTGTTGATATCCTTTTTTTATTTTATCTACGTTATACTGATCTACTTTCTAAAAAGGAAATGTTCTTTTCTAGTCGTCATTCACAGAGGTAACAATAAATCACAAAATATCAGACAAAATATATCCTGCATGTACATTAGTCTTACATTTTGTAAATACATGTAAAAACAAGGCTTAAGGGTTTACACATTGCACCGCAATAGCTTTCGCATGTTTTTTCAAGCTTAGATTTTTCCTGTTTAAAATTTATATTTGAAATGAACAAATTATTTGACTTTATATCTGTAAATTATTCTAGCTGATAGTAAGTTGGATATGTTATACAGAAATGAACTAAGTAAGGTTTGTGGGCATCATGTGTGAATTTTTTAATATTTTATCTGTTTTGATGTATTGCTGAAAATGCTTGGTAACACCAATGTGAAAATGTTTGTATAAATGGTTTGATATGAGTGTTAATATAATACTTACAATTTACAAAAGAACAATGTCTATGAAGTTTTAAGTTGATGTGAAAAAAAAACCTTATGTTAATATCTCAGTAATAAAAAAATAGTTAACTATTTGAGGCTTTTGAACATAGAAGTGTGCAACGTCAAGAGTTGGCAGAAATGATAGAAGGACAAAGGTAGGCTTTGCCAGTTTGGAATTAGAAGCAATTTTTGTTACATTTAAGTATTAGAATGATAGTTTTGTTGTGTTTATAATGTGCTTTTTTATGAAGTCATTTATAAACTTTTTTAAGAATTTATTGTATGCAGTACAGTAGAAATTAAGTACAAATGTTTTTATGTGTTGAAAGATTTAAATAAAACCATGGTCCAATTATAATGATTTCAGGTGTTTAAAACAGTATTGATAATTTCAACCCACATGACCCTTTATATATATATCAAAAGTGCAACCATATTCCTTTACCTTTCACCTGAATATATAAAAATGACCATTGTTAAACCCTATTGACATAAAGGATGGATAAGCAGTGATTTTAACTTAAATTAAACCCATGCAGCATTATAATAGTTAAAAATACAGGTCTTTTGTTAAGACCTGGTCCCTGGTCCTGAACCCTTTTACATTACCAATAAGTGTGGCCTAGATTGAGGAATTTTTATATAAAGTATTTTAGAATATAATATAGAAATAAGTACTACCTACAAGTGGGAAAAGTACCAGTCCACAGGAAATATCATGAAACCCCTTGATATATATATAAACCACTTAAAACATGTATTACTAAAGTGTTTTAATTACCAGTACTTGTTTTATTTTAAAAGGAATTATATGGTATAGAAATACATAAGCCATTGTAAAGAGACTTTTAAAAGATTTGTTTCTCTCAAAATAAGTATATAGCAGGGGTTCAAATAAGTCATTTCAGAAAATTTACTCAGAAAATTTAATTTTACACAAGTGACTTGCTTAAAAGGCAAAAAGCACAGCTTAAATTTAGTCAAGTGTGTGCACAAAAAAAAATAAATAAAATGATTTACTTGAATATGCAAATATATTTTTAAAATATTAAATGAGGATTAATTTGTATCAGATAATGAATGATATTTGTATCAAATTTAGGCTCTCAGATATTTTTTCTGGAAATGACTATTAGTTTCATTGATATTGAAAAGCACACATAAGCAGAAGAAAACTATCAGTCAAATGCAGCAAGCTAGTGTTTAAATCAAAAATAATGTAGCATACAGTTTTTTTAAAACTTTTATCTTTCACAAGATGATTATATTTATAGTGGCGATGTAGGGACAAAGAGGTCTAAAGAATTGTTAAAGCCGGGGTAAAACATGGTTTGGTGGCATGGATTGGTTACTAATTACATGTAGAGTAGTCTGTTTAATTAAATCATCAAATTATGAGGATTCATTTTAGATTCTTATTCAAAACAACTAGCATGTTTAAAATTAAAAAGTTTGTTGCATGACCTTACACTAAAACTTTTAAATGATTTGAATAATGGAAGGTAAAATATAATGATACTTGTAATAAGAATCTAAAATATATAAAAATTTGATCTAAGTTTCATGCAAGTTAAAACCAAGGGTATTGTGATATTGGTGTGGGAACTTTATGTAGTAATATTCTTTTGAACGGTGGGCTAGTCTGGTCTTTAAATACATTACTTCATTAATTTATGCTCTATATTTTAGTAAAATTTTAAATAAATTTTCAGATGAACACATTTGGAAATTGGTCATATAACATTGGAACCATTCAAAAATACGTCTTCATTTTCACTTTTAGGCCAGGGTTTTTTTGTTGGTTTACAGATTTTTTATGTGAAAAAGTCGGGTCTGGCGGTCGAAAAAAAAAGGAAAAAACATTCCTACTAGACAGAAATATATATAAATTTGATAAATATTTCAGCTTTCTAACAATAGATATGTTTTTTCTTAATTTTTAGTTCCAAACATTATTGTGAAGCTGTTCTAAACGTACAATGCATAAAATCGTCACATAAGTTTGTAAAAATGGGTATGTCCACGCACAAACAGGAAAACAAATGGTCATTTCAATAAACAAAAAAAACCAGCTACTCGTTGCTTTTTATCAACTTTCAGGAAACAAAGTTAATTAATGAGCTTCATGCACAAAAACAACACTTTACCATCAATGTCATAAACGAAGTAGACCTGTCCAATGGTAAAACGAGGATATCTGTTTCATCCTTTGGCATGCAATATCGCTATTGATATCCAAATGGAAGAACTTTTTTTTTCATACTATGAACAAGAAAATTCCATATTGTTTGAGAATATCTGTTACTTAAAATTGACGTCTTTCACGTTTGGACAGGTCCATTTCATCTATGAGATGAAAAATCTTACAGAATTATGAATGAAAAGGAAAACGAACCTATTGTAATGGGCTTTTAACATAAATAATTTTTTTTTTTACGTAAGCAACATTTTAAGGTCAGTTTTGATTGTCTATTTTTAGGCACACAAACACCACGGATTATTTTTAGATTTTTATTCTTTTAGAAATGATTTAACATGCTAAAATAATGCATTTCATTTCAGGAAAAAATTGTTACGCAGATATTTTTATTTATATTTCAGGGGCAAAGTATTTGTTGGCTCAGCGGGAATAAAAAAGCATGAAATGTCAATTTTTTTTCCTTTCTGAAAATCTGCAAAATAGGGTCGGAAGATCCGTAAACCAACAAATTAAAAAACCATGGCCTTAGTTTTGCTACGGAAATTTTGGAATTTAAGAAATATATTTTGATATTTTAATGTCTAAATCTATTTTAAGCAGATATTATTTTATTTGCCTTTTGAGTGTATTCAAAAACAATACTAAGATGTTACCATCACTGATAATACACATCACTAAAAAAAATCTTCCTCTCTGGATCCATTGGACCAATGTTAACAAAACGACATGAAAGATCCTTGAGAAGGTTAGAAAATTTCCCAAATCATAATTATTTGGGTTTTATTGCAGTTCTACAATTAAATTATCAGCTTATAAACTATTAATGTACGTAAAGTAAAAATTTATCTGTTAGTTTTTCAGTGAAACTTAAATGCCCATCTATAGCAAATGTTGCAAAAATGGCTTTAAAATGATTCAAGATTGTCTCATTATGAAAATTGTATTAGAATTCCCAATTTCCTTGTTACGAATTGATCTGACTGATAACTGTTTTTACCATTCCCAGTTAGTTTTCAGGTTGTCTAAATTATTATCATGCAGATGAACTTTTGAAAATTATATAATGATTCCTGGGTAAGTGATATAGGTCTGAAGTCATTGATAAATGTATCAGGTAAGTGATACAGGCAGTTGAGAATTTCTATTTAACAAAATATTTTCCAATCTGTATCAGGAATTGAATCCTTATAATGTTCTTTAGAAAAATATATTTTATTTACAGGTCAGCAGATGGATTAAAAAAAATGCAAAATTCAGTTTTGTATGTTGATTTTTTCCCCAAAGTATAATTGGTTTTGCTAGTGTAGATGAGAGTAGACATGTTTGGAGTTGTGATATTGCTAGACATATACCCTGTCTTCCCATTGTTTACCTTGATGATCCTGTCCTTGTCACCTATCTGGCATTAGCTTTGCTTTCATAATTAATTTTTCAAATGCTCAGTATACTTGCAAAAGATTGTCTATATTTATTTTTATCACTAGCTTTTTCAATATTTGATATGTTTTGGAACCAATATGACTCAGGTAGATGACATGTTAATTTTAGTTAAAAATACCGAATTATGTTGTTTCATATGTTATTATTACAACGCACATCAGTCCATTAAATTACTCTTGATACAATTTTGATTTAAATGATTCATTTCAAGAATATTGGATAAATCATAAATGGTCTATGCAGTACTATTGTTGTGTAAGTTGATTTGATGCACAAATTATCTAGACCCTGGGTGATTTCTAGGCTGCAATATTGTTTTAGCACTTTACCATCATTGAAACCTGTGTGGTTACGACTAGAAATCTATTTTAAGTGATTGTGTGTTGTTAGGCTTCTGCATAAATTGCCATAACCCAACTTATTTTCTTTATTTCATATATATTTGGCTTATAACCTTCATTTATCAGCATATATAATCTGAGAAACAATTTTATTGACTTGATTTTAGTTTTCAGCATTTATTTTGCACAATTTTAATCTCTTTTTATTGAGTGTGCTCCATACATGATCAGTGAATTCACATTTAGATTTTCCATCAGCCAATAGTATGAATTTGAATCATTTACATAATTTATGGTAAACCATGAGATCTTTCAATTTTAAAGATTTGTTTATAATATTACACCATTCATTTAAAAATTCTTCTAAAAAATCTGAAAGTTTCTTCATTTACAACAAACCATACACCTTATCATATAATTTATGATCATCTACTAAATACGGGTATATGAATTTCAGAAAGCAAACAAATAATTTATCAGTGTAAACATTTTTATCATTAACAATTGAGTGTATTTAACAGGTCCATGAGTACAGTTTCATTTATGGATGACCCAGGACACGATGACCATTACAGACCAGCCATGAAATATGAAAACAGTTACCAAATGACGCCAGGCAAAAAATTTCCCTCTGGAAAAGTAAAAAATATCATTAAAGATGTTTTAGAAGGTTATCTTGCTGAGGAGAAATATGAACCAGAACTATGCAAACAAATGTCTAAGACAATATCTGAAGTGAGTCTAAAATAATTAATAAATTTGTTCATGGGATCACTGCCAGACATACATTCATTTAAGACAAAAAAACACAAAAAAATAGTTTCACTTTGTTGATATTACCCCACATCTGTGTGCTTCAATGCACAGATACAGCATTTCCTACATCTGGCAAAGTTTGGTTGATGTGCTTCAATGCAGATACAAAATTTTCTACATCTTGAAAAGTTTGGTTGATGTGTTTCAATGCACAGATACAGCATTATCTACATCTGGCAATGTTTGGTTGATGTGCTTCAATGCACAGATACAACCTTTTCTACATCTGGCAAAGTTTGGTTGATGTGCTTCAATGCACAGATACAGCAGTATCTACATCTGGAAAAGTTTGGTTGATGTGCTTCAATGCACAAATACAACCTTTCCTACATCTGGCAAAGTTTGGTTGATGTGCTTCAATGCACAGGTACAGCATTTCCTACATCTGGCAAAGTTTGGTTGATGTGCTTCAGTGCAAAGGTACAGCATTTCCTACATCTGGCAAAGTTTGGCTGATGTGCTTTAATGCACAGGTACAGCATTTCCTACATCTGGCAAAGTTTGGTTGATGTGCTTCAATGCATAGATACAGCATTATCTACATCTGGCAAAGTTTGGTTGATGTGCTTCAATGCACAAATACAACCTTTCCTAAATCTGGCAAAGTTTGGTTGATGTGCTTCAATGCACAGGGACAGCATTTTCTATATCTGGCAAAGTTTGGTTGATGTGCTTCAATGCAGATACAAAATTTTCTACATCTGGAAAAGTTTGGTTGATGTGTTTCAATGCACAGATACAGCATTATCTACATCTGGCAATGTTTGGTTGATGTGCTTCAATGCACAGATACAACCTTTTCTACATCTGGCAAAGTTTGGTTGATGTGCTTCAATGCACAGATACAGCATTATCTACATCTGGAAAAGTTTGGTTGATGTGCTTCAATGCACAGATACAAAATTTTCTACATCTGGGAAAGTTTGGTTGATGTGTTTTAATGCACAGATACAGCATTATCTACATCTGGCAAAGTTTAGTTGATGTGCTTCAATGCACAGATACAACCTTTTCTACATCTGGAAAAGTTTGGTTGATGTGCTTCAATGCACAGATACAACCTTTACTACATCTGGCAAAGTTTGGTTGATGTGCTTCAATGCACAGATACAGCATTATCTACATCTGGCAAAGTTTGGTTGATGTGCTTCAATGCACAGATACAACCTTTTCTACTTCTGGCAAAGTTTGGTTGATGTGCTTCAATGCACAGATACAACATTTTCTACATCTGGCGAAGTTTGGTTGATGTGCTTGAATGCACAGATACAACATTTTCTACATTGGGCATAGTTTGGTTGATGTGTTTAAATGCACAGATACAACATTATCTACATCTGGAAAAGTTTGGTTGATTTGGCTCAATGCACAGATACAACATTTTCTACATCTGGAAAAGTTTGGTTGATGTGTTTCAATGCACAGATACAGCATTATCTACATCTGGCAATGTTTGGTTGATGTGCTTCAATGCACAGATACAACCTTTTCTACATCTGGCAAAGTTTGGTTGATGTGCTTCAATGCACAGATACAGCATTATCTACATCTGGAAAAGTTTGGTTGATGTGCTTCAATGCACAGATACAAAATTTTCTACATCTGGGAAAGTTTGGTTGATGTGTTTTAATGCACAGATACAGCATTATCTACATCTGGCAAAGTTTAGTTGATGTGCTTCAATGCACAGATACAACCTTTTCTACATCTGGAAAAGTTTGGTTGATGTGCTTCAATGCACAGATACAACCTTTACTACATCTGGCAAAGTTTGGTTGATGTGCTTCAATGCACAGATACAGCATTATCTACATCTGGCAAAGTTTGGTTGATGTGCTTCAATGCACAGATACAACCTTTTCTACTTCTGGCAAAGTTTGGTTGATGTGCTTCAATGCACAGATACAACATTTTCTACATCTGGCGAAGTTTGGTTGATGTGCTTGAATGCACAGATACAACATTTTCTACATTGGGCATAGTTTGGTTGATGTGTTTAAATGCACAGATACAACATTATCTACATCTGGCAAAGTTTGGTTGATTTGGCTCAATGCACAGATACAACATTTTCTATATCTGGCAAAGTTTGGTTGATTTGGCTCAATGCATAGATACAACATTTTCTGTATCTGGCAAAGTTTGGTTGATTTGGCTCAATGCACAGATACAACATTTTCTATATCTGGCAAAGTTTGGTTGATTTGGCTCAATGCACAATGTATTAGTGTAATTTTGCATGTGAATATTCAATTTATGTCAAAACTTTCTGTCAATCAGATGATTGACAAATGGATATGTTGAAGTGAAACTAAATATTTTTTCTTTTTTCATAATACAGGTAATCAAAGCTAGAGTTAAAGAATTGATGATTCCAAGATTTAAGATAATCTGTATTGTAGATATCGGACAATCTAACAATCAGGCCTTGTTAATGGGCAGCCGGTGTTTGTGGGATTCTGCTAATGATACATACTCCTCCGCAGAATTCAGGAACAATTCCTTGTTTGCTATAGCCCAAGTCTATGGTGTATATTATGAATAGATATTATAGTGCTTATTTATAAGTATTGTTATCATCCTGTATGTTTCAACCAATGTCAGATATATCTTATGTTAGTTTCAAAGGATATCATGACAAAGAGAAAAATTGTTATTGGTTTTGAAATTTGTTGTTATTGTTTAAATATAAGTCGGAACCATATTCATAAGTCATTTGACTAAAGTTAAAATATAAAGGTACTTGCCTAAAAAAAGGTTTAATTAATTGGATTTTCTAGAACCTAAAACTCTGCTTGGTGTTTGAGTTAAAAAATGTGGCCTTATAGTTTCTTTGTTTAGCTTACATATCACAAGCTTTAGTTTTGAAAAAGATATCTGTGATTTTAACAACTTTAATCAATTAAGTTAAACAATGATAAGTTAGTTTGTTTGTCTTAGTATGTAAAATAAGAGGGAAAATAATATTCAGAAATTAAGAATAATCATTAAATTTCGCAAATACATAATTTTTGTCTCAATGTTCACTTTACATTTTTGTCGTGACAAAAATATTGTCTTAAAAATAATCATCATCTTGCATTTTTTCTTGTATATAAAGTACACCATGTATTTATTGACTGTTTATTTCTAGAAGAGGATATTTGAATTATTATTGCTTTTCATGTTCGATGTAGAAAAAACTGAATTTATTAGTCTTAAAATAAATATTTGGTTAACAAACAGGATTTTGGGGTGTATGATGTCATTTTCTTCTGGTTAAAATTGCAAAGATGATTAAATTTTTCAACAACATTCAGATCTAATATAAAGATAAATAAAATTTGTACAGAAATAATGCATATTTTCATTTTCAATGTAGATATTATAAAACAACACTGCAATAATGCATGACAATCTGTATATCATATTCTGTATATTTTTTGGCTTTTTTCACTTTGCACTAGTCTTGCATTTATACATAATTTGTACAATATATTGTTTTTATTATGTAGTTATTTTGTGGGATTCATTTTGAAGAGTTGTGCAATTTCCACATGTTTACAACTTTATATATATCTGTCAGTCATATTTACTCATCTAGAATAGAATATGTTTTTATCACTGGTGAAAAACAGATATTGTTTTGTTATTTAATGCTTTTTCAACGATATTTGATTATGAAAATAATAGTTGTAAACCAGAAATTATTTATTGAATTTAAATTTTAATATAGGATATTTTTGCTACAGAAAGTGCTGTTTTTGAACTAAAGTTTCAGTTCCATTTGTAAAAGTCAGATTTTATATAGTCAAAAATAAGATTAACATGAAAATTATTTCAAAGCACAAGAAGATGAAAATATTACTGTATTTGTAAGAAAACCTTTTTTTTTAAGTATCTTACAAAATGTTTGTGTACTTAATTTTGAAAATACTTGAAAAAAGTCTTGTGAAATTAGGACAAGTTAATACTTTTCAATTATACAATTTTTGTTGTTGTTACAAAAGTCCACACAGTAATTTTTGTTGAAAAGTATGTAAACTGTCCAAGTTACTGATATCTACTCATGCTTAGCTTTCATTGTTTTTATAAATTTATATTATTATTTTTGAATCCGTCCAGATTTTTTTAAAATGCCTTTACTGATATACTGCTGACTGTTATTTGCAATACTTTATTTTGATGTTATTTATTCCATATTATGTATTTGTCTATTATAGTTTAATATAACATTTATGACAACTATAAATTGTTCTATAGGTGCTAAATTCTTCTCTTAAGGCCATAATAAACATATTTCTAGGTTCTCATCCTTATCCCCCAAAATATTATCCGCTGTATCATTTTTTTGTTTCTCATTTTAATCATCTTAACAAGAAAAAAGTAACAAATAAAAACAAAATAACTGACCCAGTCCAATTAAAATAAATGGATGATATAAGGAATAATTTTATTATGGCCTTAGCAAGAAAGAAAACCAATTATGCTGCTGACTAAATTGTGAGACCAAAAAGCTGCAACCAAATTTGCACTAGATTATTTCTCTTTAAAGTGACATCTTTCAGAGAAAGTCCATTCTGGGAAAATAAAAGTACTAAATTAAGGACATTGTGAAAAATTGACTTAGAAAAAAGAAAATTGAATGCCCAATGGTATATATAAGATAAAGATTTTATTTTGTTTTAATATTTCCTTCAGATTACTTAAAATTTCCATATTAAGATTTCACATTGTAATTGTTTTTCCCAATACTTTTAGAATAATTGCCAAATATTTTGAATATTTTGCCTGTAATATTTGGGGTGTAAAGATTTTGTTCCTATTCAAGTGATATGCCCGGTAAATTTGATGCAGTATGGTAAGTTTCTTTACTTATCTTAATATTTTCATGATTTAATATATTGAATTTTTCTTTCAATTGTCATTTATTTTAAAGAAATACTTCTCTTTATTTAATAAAACACATAAATTCTTACTTGTATTGTAATCATTTACCCTTATTCCTTCAAGACTTAAGACTTTTCAGTTTTACTGAAATAGGAAAGTCGTCCATTAACTACTCCAGTAATAAACCAAACTGGCTCAAGAAAGAAATTCAATGGAAAAAAGAATAACCAGAACCTTCAATAACAATTAAGGATTAATACTATTACAATTTTGTCTTTAAAAAACCCAGTTTTATATTAAAATAAGAAGATGTGGTATTATTGCCAATGAAACAACTCTCCACCAGAGACCAATGCAGTTGGAATAATATATTTATGAACCTAATAATAAACTTGTCAACTACCGGTAAATATGTATATCTGAATATATCACCGTTCATTTTAGGAAAAGCACAGTCATAGGAACAAAATCAAGTCTTTTTGAACCTCATGGATAAAAAGATGCACTTTGCCTCATAATCTTATTAAGAAAAAGTTCACACACCTAATTAAATGGGTATTTAAAAAGTCAGAATGCGAATATATATATGTTCAAACTCTTTTAGGTCGGAAAAGACCCATCGAAACAACATCTGATACAAAAATTTAATAACACTTTTAGATATTTGGATGATATATTGGCTCTCAATAATGACGCGGACTTCAGTATGTACACTAAAGAGATTTATCCTGCTGATCTGACTTTAGATAAAGATAATACTAAAAATGAACACTGCCCTTTCCTGGATCTTGATATCTATATCTTTAACAGGAAGCTTGATACCAAAATTTATGATAAAAGAGATGATTTTTCATTTCCTACTGTTAATTATCCATTTTTATATATCTCAACTTGTTCAATTCACTCGTGTATAACAACATATTTGATTTTAACAAAAGAAATCCCTGTATTACTGAACAATTATTACACTAGGGTTTTCGATATCACAAAGTAGTCAAAACATTTACTAAATTTTATCATCGGTACAAGGACATCATTCGTAAATATAAATCAACATGCAGACATCTTATACGCTCAGGTATTTCATATCCAATCTTTTATGGTAATATTCTTTACAAAGCACAAAACAGTCGGCATTCACCTCAAAAGCTAACCAAACCTTTAAACAGACTTATTCAGAAGGGATATAGTTGCAATACTGTTGTCAGGTCATTAAAGATGGCATATTTTGGTATTAATATTGATTCACTCATAGAGTCTTTGCATCGGAAATAAACCCATTTATTCTAAAATCAGTTGTTTGCATGAAAAGGGTTATGTTCTTCTCATATATTTTATGATGGTATGATACTAAATGGGGGGGATTGTGCTTGATTTTCATATGATGACATAATCTTTCAATCAGTTTAATTGAGGTCTGGAGCTGGCATGTCAGTAACTGCTAGTAGTCCTTTGTTAATTTATGTATCATTGCCATTTTGCTTAGTTTCTTCTGTTACCTATTTTGACATCTGACTCGGACTTCTTTTAAACTGAGTTTTACTGTGCGTATTGCTGTGTGTTTGTTTTTTCTACATTGGCTAGAGGTTTAGGGGGAGAGATGTGATCTCACTAAACATCTTTAACCCAGCTGCATTTTTGCTTGTCCCAAGTCAGGAGCCTCAGGCCTTTGTTAGTCTTGTATGATTTTTAATTTTAGTTCATTTATATGTTTTGGAGTTTAGTATGACGTCCATTTTCACTGAACTAGTACACATTTTTGTTTAGGGGCCAGCTGAAGCCCGCCTCTGGATGAAGATTTTCTGGCTGTGCTGAAGACCCATTGGTGGCCTTGGCTGTTTTCTGCTCTTTGGTCAGGTTGTTGTCTCTTTGACTCATTCTGCATTTCCATTCTCAATTTTATGAATTAAGGCTTGTTATGTGGATAACTTTTATTATAGATAAGTCGGGCCAGTATTAATTTTATTTGTTCACATTGAAGTTATACAAGCAACAAGAACTGTAAATTCAGAAATAATTTAGATATTTTTATTATTGCCAAATTGCAACAGGATTAGTTTCGAAATTGAAGTAATGCAAATAACTAATAGTTTATTTTTTTATGCTAAGTTCCAACTTGCACTCTCATATGATTTTTTAACACACATGTTATCACTTAAATGCTGCATTTTAAGACCTGCTTATGATAGTTGAGGAGCATTATGTTTTCCAGTGTTAAAATTATAGTCTTAACCCTGATTATGGTTCACTACACATGGAAATGTGATGGGTAAGTTTAAATAAGGTCAATTACAGTTTTGTAATCCTCCGGATGTGAGATTTTCTTACTGTGTTTGAAGACCCATTGGTGGCCTTCGGCTGTTTTCTGCTCTTTGGCCTGGTTGTTGTCTCTGACACATTCCCCATTTTCATTTCTCAATTTTATTTGGTTTAATATAAAGATAAGGAGATGACGTATGATTGCCAATGAGACATATGTCCATCAGAGTTCCAATAAGTTGATGTAAGCAATTAAAGGTCGCCATACAGCCTTCAACAATGAGAAAACCCCATACTGTATATCTGGCAAAAATAGCCTGACATGAAAAAATGTGAAACAATTTAAACCAGAAACCTAATCGTTTAATTTATAACAAAACAAATAATGAAAATCAACAGACACCAACCAACACCTACCACTGTATTGGGACAGGTAAGGGTTAAACATGAGCACTGAACCCTCCCCAACCTGGGACAGTAGTGTAACAGTGCAACATAGGAATGTTAAGGTTGTTTGTGGTCACATCAACTTCAAATGTAGTACACATGTTCATTATTAAGTGAAATGTTAAATTTTATGACAGTTACTGTAGTTCAGTGTTAGCAGGGCATGGTGTTCTATAAACAAATTTTTGTTTCATTTTATGACAGTCACTGTAGTCAATTGTGAGCAGGATTTGGTGAGTTATGGACACATATTCTTGTTTCATTTTATGACAGCCACTGAAGTATAGTGTGAGCAGGTTAAACCTATTTCTTTAATGGTGAACACTCTCATTGTGTTAAATGAAAAATTCTGCTAATTGTTCATCTAGTCTTTTGCACATACCTGTATGATGTCATATATCCTGTTCTGGCATCAAAATTTAACATCAGACATTTTAAAACTTTTGTATGCCTCAAAATGTAATAAAATTTGACAAAATGAAGATTTTTAGGTGAAAAGTGAACTTTTTGTGTATTATTGAAGAAATCACATATTTCCGTTGCCATGGACGAAATGTACTTTGTCTTAACCTTTGAAAGTCATCAATGAACTTACATGATATCGTCTCATGATGCTGTACAAGCCAATCAAATCAACACAGTTTTCGTACGACTTTTTCGTATCACACTAAGTGCAGTGGGATATGAGAATTATCTCTTCATACAAGAAATAAATAACAGGCCACAATCATAAGAGAAATGTACCTTTCCAGTGCATCTTGTCGTATTGTCTGAATATCCAGTACTTTACACTGTTGAGTCAGAAATGATAACCCAAATCACAATGCTTTGGCAATATAATTGAGACAAATCAAAACAAATTCTGACATTTTATTGAATAAATTTTTCCGAGTCGAACATCAGTGACCAGTGAACAGTAGGTTCTTGCTTTCTGACTACATGTACAGATAAGATTCACATATTTTTTTCTGACAAACACACTAGAATATTTAAATTGGTAGTTAACTTAAAAGCTTTACACCAATTTTAAAAGAAAATTGAAAAAAAAGTTCATTATGTACTCCTTTTTACCTTTTTAGTGTATACATTACCAATCTATTCAGCAAAGTACTTTTTATGGATATCCCTCATACATATTTGACAACTTTTACCAAGTTCTTTTAAATCTATCCATAGAGTACATAGTTTTTTTCATTCACAGTAATTCAAAATTCAGCTTCATAAGGGGAGATAACAGAGATAATTAGGAATGTACAGAAAATTTATCTATTTTGTAATGGTGCAATGAAAACATTTTGTTGACCCCATTTTAGTTTAAAATGTTTTATAAGAGTTATCTTCTCAAAATTTATTTCAAAATTCTATATTTTCATTTTAAGATTCGGTTTTAACACAATAATTCTTTTCCAATGTAATTCTTATGAAATATGTCTTTTTCGCCCAACCTGTAGCTTGGAAACAAGCACGGTGAACTATAGGTTTTATCATGTTTTTGAATAAGTATGAAGAGTAATAAAAACATCTAAAATATTTCTGAATTTATAGTACTTGTTACTTGCATAACTTCAATATGAAAGAATCAATTAAAACTGGCCCAGGTATGAGAGTCCTGTAATGTTTTTGAAGGAATTATCTTTATAGAATTACATTACAACCTTTCTTTAACTAAACATTGGAATAATGTTACATGTATACGTATGAACTTAATAATAATCTTGTCAACTTAATATGTATATCTTAGAATATATCACCATTCATTTTGAGGAAAAGCACAGCCATAGGAACAAAATCAGGTCTTTATGGACCTCCTTGATACAATGATGCATACATTTGTATAAAATTCCTATTTACATTTTTTCAACAGACCTACAACCTCATTAAACATTTCATATTAAAATGTAAAGCAGAAGTAAATAGATTGGTATATGTGAGTTATCTCCCCTTTTTTGGGAATTATTTTTAAATACATTTTATAGTTTGCTTCTAAGTGATGTAATAGTTAAGAATGCATACATGTTTGGTTAAATGTCAACATACTGAAAATATACCAAAGACATTGTTTGACTATATTGGTATCTTATGTTTGTGCTTGATTCTGTCTTACATAAATGTAATAAATAAATTAAAACTAAACAAAGACAAAATGTAAACAGACAAAATAAATAAAATAAAAAGAAACCACTGGTCCCATGTACATACTAAACATATTCATAAAACAAATTCAGTGTCAAACATTGCCTAAAACTTTAAAATTATCATTCATAAACAAGAACTTTTATCTTGTATAACATTCAATACTTTCATTTATATACATATATAATTTTAATTGTAACACAATGAATTGCACTTTGCCCATATTATACATTTGAAATAATTGCCTAACCAATGAAATTTAAGAGCTTCTATCATAAGTTAACTTGTTAGTAAATCTGGTATTTATCAAGTGTACAATGAAAATGCAGGGTGCCTTTTTTTTATATATATTGCTGATATTTAAACATTCTAAGTTGTTACATAAAAGTAGATTAAGCAAAACACTTTTAAGAGTAGAAATTTAATAGTCTAGACAATGTTATGTCAAATCAGCTATGATAGAATCTTCATCAAGTTTAATTGACAAAGTGTCCTGTAAATTATCAAACCTTCTTTTATTGACGGTTTTCCATATAATAATCAACTGCTGGTTCCAAAACTGGAGATGTTCCAATAATCCTAGTTAGCTTTTGGGGAATTAGGATGTTTTTAATTCAAATATTCTTATATAAAAATATCAAACTTCCAACTTGAGGACACTCTTAGTATATAAACATACAAATAGATTTGTACCTCCAGATTACATGTTTTGTTATTTTCCTTTGCATGCCTTTATTTACTTTATTTACTAAATGTGCAGAAAAATAAGTTTATCTCAAGACTTATCCTTCAACCCCTTGAAGATTTAATGTCATTAAATTAATGAACAGGGCTTTTTAACAGGATTTATATTGAAACTTGATTAGGCTGTTTTTAAATGCATTATAATGGCATTTTATCAATTATGTTTCCAAATAATGGACTTGCAATTGAAAATTTATGCTAGGGATGTACGCAAAAAGCATTGTGTTCCAACATCACACCCTATTACTGGCTACAGCACTGCAGATGCAGTAACACAGATCAAAATTACAGTATGTGATTATTGAAGCAAGACAAGAAACTGCTTTAAACGATAGTAAAAACACTTGTTTTGAATGGCAATCTGTTCACAGATTCTGTTGTATCAGTTGTAGTGATAGCCAGTAATATGGTGTGAACATCTTTAAGGGTAAATATAATTGACATATTAAAACTAGCTAGATTCTTTTAAATGTGTCCTTTAAGTATCAATCAAATCATTTCCTTCAGCTTCAACAGAAATCTATTTTTAGTAATGGTGATACATAAAGGAAAAAATCTTGACTTTACACAGTTAAAAGAGGAAAATATATTTCTATCTTGAACTTATGAAACAGCTTTCCAGCATTACACCTGGGAACTTTAAACTAAAAAATAACACAAAAATATGTGCATTTTTCACATTTGACTATAAAAGTATAAATATGTATGATATGTGAATACAGTTACAATAGTTTCTAATCACAACACAACCTAGTAGCTTTGATATTATTCATACATGTACACACATATTTGTAACATTTAGATATAGCAACACATATGACAATAACATATACATGAAAATGAATGTGATGTGCATGATATTTGAAAAGTCTATAATATGAAAATGTCATGGTTTAGTTTTAACTGGTTTTATGACACATGATATAGAAAATTTCACTTTACATTTAATTTTCTATTCAATGGTCATAATTGTGAGATTTAATGTATCTCAATTACAATACAAAAACCATGAAGTGCAGGAAACAATCGAGCTATTCACTTAATTTTAATAAAAAGTAAAGTATAAATTAATAAATATTACATTGTTATGAATCACAAAATAATAATCACTGACAATTAAATTATTCCTCTACAACCTTTAAGAAATAATCATACAATTTTGAGTATTTTTTTTGTCAATGTAAAATTGACAATATTGAAATTTGTCACTTAATTTACAGCTTTTACTTCCCACACTGTTGAATAGTCCAAAATTTACAGTAATAGATATAGTATACATGCATTCTAATTAATTCTAATAAAACACATAGAATTATGTCAATACAATATGATCCATCTTTTTTGAGTATTGTGTATCTTATCTAATGCTCTTAAATCCACAATGACTTAAACATAAATTTGTATTTTCTGCATCAAATTTGTATTTTCTGCATCAAATAACCCATTTTTATACAGAAATTGACGCCCTTAACATTGACAAAATCAGACAGCTTGCATACAAAAGGAATCAGGGTTCTCACTAAGGATTTTTGAAGGCGAGTCCAGGGACTCGTCATTTTTGGCCATGGTGAGTACAACAGTAAGAAGAAGATATTTTATTGCAATATAATTTATAATTTTAGTCTCCATGACCTAATAGAGCAATGAAATGACATTAAATTCAGATTTCTTTTAAACTTTTGCTATAAAATGATGATATGTGTGTTCAGTTTATACAAAATATTTCAATCTTGATGCATCCTTGGACTCACCAGTTTTGAAAATGGTGAGTCCAGAGAGATTTTCAAGAGTCCAGGACTCATGGACTCGCCTTAGTGAGAACCCTGAGGAATGTTTGCAAATATCCAAGAAATGTACATGAATATATTTTATTGATTTTTAAATGCATTTTTACAATTAAAATAAACTTTATGTACCACAGAGTTATGCTAACAACATCTGAAGTGGAACTTTATAAATATTGCTGACTTTGTATCATAAATCATTGGTTAAGGTTTCTTGTAGAAAAGGATATCTTGAAAGTTTGGAATTGCAAGTGAAAATTTCTAATCAATAAATTATGCATCCAATTCAATTTTGTATGACACATACTATATTTGAGTTTAGTTCTGAACCTTCCAGGACTCTTTTTAAAAGATCATCCCTAGAAGCTTTACACATAAGGTGTTATATTGTCAGGTAAAGATCATAACAAATGTTGACATAAAATTTGATATTGATTATGATCCCTGTAAGTTAATATTTTCACTCTTTACAAAAGCAACCAAGAGTGATATTGAATCTTTAGAAATTTGTCTGGCCTTTTAGATATAATGGCATTTGTTTAATATTGAAAAAGTGACTGGAAAGAATCCTATAATTGAAACTTTATCAATATAACATGTTCTTGAATCACTTTTAAAATAACTTTCATTTTTTTGTTGAAATGCAACTTAAGTCCATATATTCACCTCTGAATTTGCAGTAATTCAAAGTGCATTCAAACTGTGTTTAGACATAAATAAGGTGCGTACCAAAACAAAAAATGTGTCTGAATGAATAAATGCTATAATAATGGTCACCTAGATAGGTTTCATTTGATTGTTCTTTATATCAACAATGGTTTCTGAGTAATGTTTTATATCACAAGTCTTGAAATGAATGACATGTACAATGGCTTGACTAGATATCGTGACTAGGAATCTGACTGAGTTGGCTCTTCTGGAACTTCTGTAGTTATAAATTCTAAATCTTTTGCTTGTATTTTCCTGATTGCACCTTCCCATGATTTTAAACACTAAAATAACAAATTGGAAATGATTAATTTTCTTTCTGAATTCATCCTTTTCAGTTACCAGTTTTTATTTGTCTGGAGTTACCTAGAGAACTCTGTTGTTTCATTCATCTTTCGTTTCCTAAGTCCGGAGCCTGTTGTTCAGTGATTCTTGTTAGTTCATGTCTGTCATATTTGTTTTTCGTAAATTGTTTTGTTATAAACTAGGTCATTAGTTTTCCTGTTTGAATTATTTCACATTTTTTCATGTCTGGGCCTCTTATAGCTGACTATACTGTGTAGGTTATTCTCATTGTTGAAGGTGTCCTATAACTGCTTATATGAACTCTGGTGGATAGCTGCCTCATTGGCAATCATACCACACCTCATTATTTTTATATAAGTAAATACTAAGGAGTGAAATGGTAACTGAAACAAAATTAAACCTGCAAATCATAGTAGGCAGTAATGTTATGCTAGTTTTACTATTCAATAAGGAATTTATAAGTTGTCATCCAGAATTTTTTTTTTCAGACAGACAGGACAGATGAAAAAATAGTGACTACTGTATACACTTTGCCAATATTTTTGTACTTTGTTTATATGAAGCCATTCTTTTTCAACTGAACTTTTTCTTAAGATTAAAAATGTATATGAACAACATTTGTTTATAATGTCCATGTGCAGCTATGCATTATTTGGTAAAAAACATCACTTTATAACACCACATGAGTATTATCTGTTTTTACCTTTTCATAATATTTTATTTGTCTATCAGCTTGAGACATAAACAATTCCTTGAGATCTTTCTGTTTATTTTTATGCCATCTTTCCATATCTGCCCTGAGATCAGTGTCAGCACATACTGTTTTATCATTTAATTCTTCCATTTGCTTCGTTAGCTGTACAAAAAAATATCACACATTTATTTATTTATATACCCAGTACCCAAAGTGAAGCTATTTGTATATCAATCATATAATCTTATTACAAGGACACATTTAGCTGATGGAATATTTTACTCAGCTAAGGTCAACTGTTTTTCATAAACTAATAAAATGCTCCGCTGGAGTGCAGCTTGATACGACCGCAGAGGTCGAACCCTGAACAGTTGGGGCAAGAATGGACACAACATTCAAGCTTGATACAGCTCTGAATTTGGATTGTGATTAAATATTTGACACAGCATAGGTTTCTGACACAGAATGAATGTGGTCTAAGAAATTTTTAATTTACCTATTATGATCTAATATCATAAATCTAAATACATGGTTAGATTCAGCATATCAAAGAATCCAAAGAATTCAATTTTTGATGAAATCTATATATAAATCTGAAATAACCAACTTAAAATGGAAAATTTTAAAGAAAATAAAAAGAAAAAAAAGGAAAAAAAAGAAAAAAGAAAAACCCCCCCAATATTTTTGAACCCCTTATGATTCATCACCCCAAACTCAATCCCAGCCTTCCCTTTGTGGTATGGTACCTTGCAGTACAATTTCAGAGATCCATACACTAAATGAACACAAAAGTTATTGTCACAAGTTATTGTCCTGAAACTAGAAAAATGCTTGATTTTTTGCCCTTTTGGCCCCTAATTCCTTAAATTTTGAGGCAATTACCCCAAAATAAATCCAAGCCTTCCCTTTGTGGTATGGTACCTTGCAGTACAATTTCAGAGAGATCCATATACTTGAACACAAGTTATTGTCTGGAAACTAGAAAAATGCTTATTTTTGGCCCCTTTTGGCCCCTTATTCCTAAGCGTTTTGGGAAATAACCCCCAAACTCAATTCCAGCTTTCCCTTTGTGATATGGAACCTTGTAGTACAATTTAAGAAAGATCTGTACACTTACACACAAGTTATTGTCATGAAACTAGAAAATGCTCCCTTTTTTGGCACCCAATTCCTAAAATTTTGAGGCAATTACCCCAAAAATCAATCCCAGCATTCCCTTTGTGATAAGAAACCTTGTGGTACAATGTCAGAGAGATGATATCCATACAATTATGAATAACACACAAGTTATTGTCTGGAAGTTACAAAAATGCTTATTTTAGCCCCTTTTTGGCCCCTAATTCCTTAACTGTTGGTACCATAACCTCCAAAATCAATCCCAACCTTCCTATTGTGGTATTGAACATTATGGTAAAATTTCATAGAGATCCATTCACTTAAACTAAAGTTATTGTGCGAAAACCAATGTGTCTTCGGACGTATAAAAATATAACAATTCATATGAGTTGCTACTCCATTTCATCTCCTCAAAATCTCAGCTTTTATTTGAGATTTAAACCTTCCTTTGAAAAGCATATAGTACAGTGTTCTCCTCAAGCTGATATGAGACTGCAGTTCTGCAGCACCTTCCGAATATTTTTGGTGTCCCTGCAGCACTTACATTACAAAATATAATCTTGAAGTGTGTTAATTTTTATATTTAATTATGAACTGTTGATAACTTTGTTATGTTAAAGATTGCTGCTGAGAAGAAAATCAAGATTACACCAAATTACACAATTGTTGATCCAAGTCTATCTTTTACCACTTCTGTGTTGACATGAATTATCATTGATATGGTCATAATTATAAATTAACTGTTTACAAAACTTTGAATTTTTGAAATACTAAGGCTTTTCTACCTCAGGAATAGATTACCTTAGCTGTATTTGGCAAAACTTTAAGGAATTTTTGGTCTTCAATGCTCTTCAACTTTGTACTTTATTTGGCCTTTTTAACTTTTTTTGATTCGAGCGTCACTGATCAGTCTTTTGTAGACAAAACACGCGTCTGGCGCAAATACAAAATTTCAATCCTGGTATCTATGGTGAGTTACAACCACTGGGTCGATGCCACTGCTGGTTGAGTTTTTATTCCCCAAGGGTATCACCAGCCCAGTAGTCAGCACTTCGTTATAATTATAAATTAACTGTTTACAAAACTTTGAATTTTTGAAATACTAAGGCTTTTCTACCTCAGGAATAGATTACCTTAGCTGTATTTGGCAAAACTTTAAGGAATTTTTGGTCTTCAATGCTCTTCAACTTCGTACTTTATTTGGCCTTTTAACCTTTTTTTGATTCGAGCTTCACTAATGAGTCTTTTGTAGACGAAACGCGCATCTGGCACAAATACAAAATTTCAATCCTGGAATCTATGATGAGTTTATTTACCTGTATTTCCCTTATCTGATGGTGTAATTGCATAGATTATCATCAAATAGAAAAATATTTTTCTTGGATACTTTTTTCATTGTTTCAGGATTAGAATTAAGGGAAAGATCGAAATACAAATATGAAACGTTTTTACGATGGCTTTCCTGATTAATTGACGAATTAAATATCAAATTTCTCATTGGCCAATAATATAAATCTATTTTGATACGACCAATGAACGTGATGAAAACATGTGGAAACTTTGCAATACACAACTACAAATATTTATAAATGGAATTTGTTTTACTTAAAAAAAAAGGTTAAGTAAACTAGTATTTATTATGTTTAAAAAAATAAATCAGTTATGTTTGTATTGGTCCTTGCACCTGAAAACTATGACAATCAGAAACTCAATGTCACTGGTTGGGTACAGAAACCCAGAAGCATATGTATACTGTCACTAGTAAATAATTTTGTTGAAGAATTTGTCAGGTTTCTACCTGCCAAAGGAAAAGATTGTCACAAATACACATGGAAGCAATTTCGAAACATCAAACTACAGAAATTGGTCAGCTGTTCATTCTTTTGTTTTAAAAAGTTGTATTCCAAGAGTTACAAACTGCTTAATAATACAATATCTTTAGAAAAAGCAGATGCGCAAGACATGGACATACAATGTATATAAAACTGTTCAGCACTGGAAGGCTCTAAGGAACAGCAGAATATTCTGTTGAAATTACTTAATTTGGACTCTTAAATTGAATTTTAACTCTATAAATGGACTCTGATATCAACATGATCAATGTGTTCTATAATGTGTGTTAATTGATTATATTTTATTTATGATAATTTATAAATAGTGTACATAAATAAACACCTAACCTGTCATAAAGCATTTAAATTCATATAGTATTTCTGAATTTTGAGGAATTGTTTCGCATCACAATAGTTCACTCCAGTAAAGGGTTACGCACTACAAATTTTTGGGGAGATCACTGATGTATTCTTCATTTCTTCATCATATATCATCATATTAGCTGTGATAATTTTTTGCTAATGCAGACCTGTAAAGCAAACTGAAAAATATAGAATAATAAAATGAGTTCATGGAGCTGTTCTACTACCCGGTTTTAAAAAAAAATGTCTACCTCCTCTATATTATGTTCTAACTTGTCTTGTTTCTGTTGTTTTACATCTTCAGGATCTTTACCAAGGAATGCACCAATTGAATAAGTCTGATCTGAGATCTTTAACTGCAATGAAAAAAAACACAATAAAACAAAGATCATCAAACATATGTTTATTTCATGATATGATGCTGCAGCATTTAATAGGCTAATAATATATGCAGTGTTTAATATGCTAGTAATATATGCAGTGTAGAATATGCTAGTAATATATGCAGTGTTTAATATGCTAGTAATATATGCAGTGTTGAATATGCTAGTAATATATGCAGTGTTGAATATGCTAGTAATATATGCAGTGTTGAATATGCTAGTAATATATACAGTGTTTGAAACGCTAGTAATATTCCAACTCATTTATCATGTCTACTGAAATTATGCACATCATAGTATTATATATGAAATCCTACTACATAAGAACTGGGTCTATCGAAAGATAAAAACATTATTTGCCACTATCATGAGCTTTAACATTATATGCAAGATTTTTTCAACTTGTTTATTTTCTAAGCAGACTTTGTAAAGTAGTTTATATTACCAGTAGATGGATTATTCAAATGAAAATTTCCATTTTTAGCTCACCTGGCCCAAAGGGCCAAGTGAGCTTTTCTCATCACTTGGCGTCCGTCGTCCGTCGTCGTCCGTCGTCGGTTAACTTTTACAAAAATCTTCTCCTCTGAAACTACTTGGCCAAATTTAACCAAACTTGGCCACAATCATCATTGGGGTATTTAGTTTAAAAATTGTGTCCGGTGACCCAGCCAACCAACCAAGATGGCCGCCATGGCTAAAAATAGAACATAGGGGTAAAATGTAGATTTTGGCTTATATCTCTGAAACCTATGCATTTAGAGCAAATCTGACATGGGGGTATAATTGTTGATCAAGTCAAGATCTATCTGCCCTGAAATTTTCAGATGAATCGGACAATGGGTTGTTGGGTTGCTGCCCCTGAATTAGTAATTTTAAGGACTTTTTTCCGTTTTCGGTTATTATCTTGAAAATTATTATAAATAGAGATAAACTGTAAACAGCAATAATGTTCAGCAAAGTAAGATCTACAAATAAGTCAACATGATCAAAATGGTCAGTTGACCCCTTAAGGAGTTATTGCCCTTTAAAGTAATTTTTACCAATTTTTGTAAATTTTGTAATCTTTACAAAATCTTCTCCTCTGAAACTACTGGACCAAATTCAACCAAACTTAGCCACAATCATCATTAGGGTATTTAGTTTAAAAGATGTGTGGGGACCCAGCCAACCAACCAAGATGGCTGCCATGGCTAAAAATAGAACATAGGGTAAAATGTAGATTTTGGCTTGTAACTCTGAAACCAAAGCATTTAAAGCAAATCTTACAGGGATTAACTTGTTTATCAAGTAAATATCTATCTGCCCTCAAATTTTCAGATGAATTGGACAACTGGTTGTTGGGTTGCTGCCCTGAATTGGTAATTTTAAGGAAATTTTGCCGTTTTGGTTATCTTGAAAATTATTACAGATAGAGATAAACTGTAAACAGCAATAATGTTTAGCAAAGTAAGATCTTCAAATAAGTCAACATGATCAAAATGGTCAGTTGACCCTTAAGGAGTTATTGCCCTTTAAAGTAATTTTTACCAATTTTTGTAAATTTTGTAATCTTTACAAAATCTTCTCCTCTGAAACTACTGGACCAAATTCAACCAAACTTAGCCACAATCATTATTAGGGTATTTAGTTTTAAAATGTGTGCGGTGACCCAGCCAACCAACCAAGATGGCTGCCATGGCTAAAAATAGAACATAGGGTAAAATGTAGATTTTGGCTTGTAACTCTGAAACCAAAGCATTTAAAGCAAATCTTACAAGGATTAACTTGTTTATCAAGTAAATATCTATCTGCCCTCAAATTTTCAGATGAATTGGACAACTGGTTGTTGGGTTGCTGCCCCTGAATTGGTAATTTTTAAGGAAATTTTGCCGTTTTTGGTTATTATCTTGAAAATTATTACAAATAGAGATAAACTGTAAACAGCAATAATGTTCAGCAAAGTAAGATCTTCAAATAAGTCAACATGACCAAAATGGTCAGTTGACCCTTAAGGAGTTATTGCCCTTTATAGTCAATTTTTAACAAATTTTTCACAAATTAAAGTATTGGTATTGAATTAATATTTAAGAAATATTTCAGACCTTACCATTTTCTTCACAAGAATGAAGACCATATTTTCAGTGTCATGAGTATCAGTCATCATATTTGTTGTACTTTGTTGTTTAAAAGTTGAATACGAAAAAAGATCAACAAAGCAATTCAAAAACCACTTGAATTTTGCAACAACAAATGAGAGTTTTTAACGACCTCAGCTGGATATACAACCCTTGCACAATCAACTGAATTTTGCAGAAATCATTAATAGGAAAGATTGCCCTTAAATGATAACTTTTTATTACCTTTTTGTTTGTTTGTTTTTTTGGGGGTGTTAACAACAAAACTTCACAACAAACTTTCTCATCACTGCATTTCTCGTTAGATAAATTTTACAAAATTCTCCCTGAAACTACTGTCAAATTAAACCAAACTTGGTTTAAATCACTACTAGGATATCCAGGGACCACTGTGTATGATGATCCTGCCTGCCAACATGGCACACATGGCTGAAATAAAATGCACTTTTTAGTCTTATATCTCTGAAACTAAACGACAGTACAACAGTTGCATTTATCATGCATCAATTGTAAATAAAAATATCAGGTGAGCGACACAGGGTCCTTGGAGCCTCTAGTTTTGTATATGCAATGAAAACAAGTGAAACTGCGAGCTACTGTTCACTGATGATACCCCCGCCCAAATATGGATAATTTTAATAGTGTAAAAATATGTAAGTATTTGGTAAAACAGGAAGTTGTTGAGTGATGAATCTGAAAATGCATTGGTATAGCTCAATCATATAAACCTTGAAACCAAACTTCAGAAATCCTTGTAATGTAGTTCTTGAGAAAAATGCGACGAAAAATATTCATGGGACGGACGGATGGACGGACAGACAGAGGTAAAACAGTATACTTTTTTAAAGTGGGGGTATAATAATAAAGGAAGCAATAGAAAAAAACATTGATTGTGTTCATCTGAATCACCCTTCTGCAGAATGTCAAATGTCACCTGTGCTGCAAATGTTGAAAATTTATTGTTGATTATTGCAGTATAAATTATGAATTAAAGCCACAGTGATAGGAATTGAAGTTTCCATGCAGCACCAATACACCATAACATTTAACAGGTCTTAAAAGCGGTTCAGAAGATAAAGATGCATTCTGTATCTGTGCCAAGTTCTAAATCAACACTTCACATTTACTAATAATTCCTTGTTTCAAGATTCATTCTTCTAGACTTATGGAAACCTCTTCTTCCAATCTGGTCTTAAACCCCTACACCACATAAAGCAAAAGTCTGTCCCATAATAAAAAGATTAAAGCCTCTAACCTCAAATCAGTGGTTAGCATATAATGTCCTTGGGTCAACCCTTTGTGAGGAAACACGATTTAAACCAAAATAGTTTTGAGGGGAGACAATTCATACCTTTTTTGAAGACATCAGTAGCAGGAAATTTTCAAGAAACAAATAAATGACAACCGAGAAAGGTAAGTTACATTCCATATTTTGTTTTTATACATTTTGTTTTGAAGTACATTTAACAAACAAAAATAATCACAAATCAACAGAAATTATTCTTTCAATTACATATTTCCTGAACATATATAATAATTAGGAAATGTGGTATGATTGCCAATGAGACAACTATCCGTCAATTTTAATGAAGTGGATGTATGCCATTAGAGGCAACCATAAGGCCTTCAACAATGAGAAAAACCAATACTGTATAGTCGGCTATGAAAGACCCTGACATGAAAATATGAAACAATTCAATCGAAAAAACTAACAGCCTAATTTTAAAAAAAACAATTTACGAAAAACAAATATGACAGACATAAACCAACAACAACCACTGCACTATAGTTTTTTGTTAAATATCTCAAAACTAAAACAACTGCTGTCTTTCTTGAACATACGTCAACAAAAATTTAATTCATAATTTGTTGTTATTTTCTCTCAATTGTCTCCCTTTGAACAACAATAGTTATTAAGGTCTTTCCTTTTCCAGAAGGGAAAGACCTTACTGTATTTCTTCTGATTATTATTATTATTAAGGTCTTTCCTTTTTCAAAAGGGAAAGACCTTACTGTATTTCTTCTGATTATTATTATTATTATTATTATTATTATTATTATTATTCTTTTTCCGCCAAACTTTGACGAAGTTAGCAGCCTTAACCGTAAGACGTGTCGCTTTCATGTTCACACTTTTTATCGGTGTCATGAATACCTATCTGGAACTCACCCTGTGAGTCAAAAATTTTGTCGGTTCGGAGTAATCCTCCGAAACCAAAAAACTTGTTATCATTCAAACACCGTAACCGTAATAGGTAGAAAAAACCGAAGGGTGAAATTTGTTCAGGACAAGACCCGGTTCTTTGTTACATTTGGATCGAAAAGATTCAACGACTCATTGGTAGGGTTATGCCCCTTTGAAAATTAACCGCAGTCGGTTGGCCCCCAAAACTCAGAAACCGTAAGTCGTAGACACCTAGGATCTTCACCAATGATCATCAACTGATGTGACTTTGAAAAATATCCCAAGGTCAAATTTGTATGTTGACCTTGACCTTTGACCTAACACCTTGTTATGGGATAATCTCAGAAACCATTATACTTACAGAAATTTTGAATAGTGGAAAATGTTTGGGTCATTAAGTCGCAACTTGTGACATTTGACCAAAAGATTTGACCTTTCTATAAGGGCATAACCCTAGTTTATGTTTCTAAAAGACAAAATCATGAAAACCTTTACGATTTCAAAGTTTATACTTGACATGTATATTAACCAAAACCAGAGGGTGTGTCAAACAACTTCCTAGGTCAAAGGTCAAGGCCAAAAACTGGTTTCAGTTGAAAACTCTATGTCCTATAGTAAAGATACAAATTTTTACCACACGTTATTCACAGCGGGCCCACAGAGCTGGCTCCCATCTCAATGATATCTAGTTCTTTCAAGTTCTGAACCTTGCTGCATTAATTTTTATTATTCTATTTTATTTCTGCTCATCAAAAAATTATCTTGACCCTTCTCTCTTACATCTACTCTTTACTTTTACTGCACATTTACCAATATCAATTATTTAATATACATGATTGGGGACTGGGTTTTAAGCTTACAGATACCTTGGTAGCTGTTACACCCAAATTATGTCCTGATACTCTTGGCATTTACAATAATTGTTATTGTAGTTGTGTGCATTAAACCAGTGATGAATATATGTACTACAATCAATTGCTACTATTTCAAGTTGAAAAGGACTCTGGTCCAATGGCCTGTTTGTCACTGCTAAATTATTGTCTCACTACATGTAACAACTAAACCATCTCATAATTTTTATTCAGTAAGCAAACAAAAACTGGAAGCTACATGGAGCCTGAATTTCACCTCTGGTAAAAATGCCATATTGATTTTAACATCAAATTCAGGACATAAAATAATTGTCATTGTAGTAATAAAGTTAATCTTATGCATTAAATCTACCATTTAATCAAAAGCGAACAGGATGTACCCATTTTGAGATCCAGTTAATCCTGTTTCAGTTTGCACAATAATAATTCATTTGCAAGATAACTTTTATTACTGTTTTCTTTTGTTGATAGCAGATCTTTATTTGTTGGGCTAATTTTAATATATTCACACTTTTCAAGAATGGCCAATTGAAAGTTAAAACTTTTGGAAAACTGTATGTAACTTAAGTCTTGTTTTTGTGTATTTGGAATGCTGTCCAATGGACCTATACTCCACATCTCTTTGTATTCATATGCTTAAATCTTTGGAAAAAGTTAAATCAGAGTTTTATTTTCATACTACTTGGCAAAACTGAGAAAAATTATTCTTTATTTCTTTTTAATTATTAACAACAATATGTTCATGATAAAATTATGAAGACATACAATTTTTCAAAACAATTAATAAAATGGAAATTAATATTAAAAATGCACACAAAGTTTCATGTGCAACTGGTATGCACTCAAATTCACTCATTGAAACATGAATGATCCTTGTTTAAGATTGCATTAGTCACTGTCTTGTCTGAAAAGTTTTCTACAGGCTTTCAATGCTTCTCATGTAACTTAATAATCTACCAATGATCAGGTTGACAAATTGTGATCTGAAAATATAATACACATGTAACACATTTTTTTACTTTGTAACTTCTGGTTTTGATGTAGGTAAGGGACGTTATATGGTATGCCATTGTTTTCCAATCCATCCATTCAAATGTCAACACTTTGTTCAATATCTCAAAGGAGTAGGGGTTAAAAGGTTCATATTTGGCCCAAAATTACTTCAAATTAAAAGTTACCCTAAATATTTTAAAATTTGACCAAACTAGACTAAGGTACAAGGTATTCAGAAAATATTGGTTTTTAGCTCACCTGGCCCAAAGGGCCAAGTGAGCTTTTTCATCACTTAGCGTCCATTGTCGTCTTTAACTTTTACAAAAATCTTCTCCTCTGAAACTACTGGGCCAAACTTGGCCACAATCATCATTAGGGCATCTAGTTTAAAAATGTGTCTGATGACCCCGCCTTCCAACCAACATGGCCGACATGGCTTAAAATGGAACACAGGGTAAAATGCAGTTTTGGCTTATATCTCTGTAACTAAAGCATTTAAAGCAAATCTGACAAAGGGTGAAAATGTTCATCAGGTTAAGATCTATCTGCCCAGAATATTTAGTCGAATCAGACAACGGGTTGTTGGGTTGCTGCCCTGAATTGGTAATATTAAGGAAATTTTGCAGTTTTGGTTATTATCATGAATATTATTATAGATAGATATGAACTGTAAACAGCAATAATGTTCAGCAAACTAAGATCTTGAAAATAAGTCAATGATCAAAATTGTCATGACCCCTTAAGGAGGTTTTTCCTATTATAGTCAATTTTAACAATTTTTGTAAATTTTGTAATCTTTACAAAATCTTCTCCTCTGAAACTACTGGGCCAAATTTAACCAAACTTGGCCACAATCATCATAAGGGGATCTAGTTTAAAAAGTGTGTCCGATGACCCAGCCTGCCAACCAACATGGCTGACATGGCTAAAAGTAGAACATAGGGGTAAAATGCAGTTTTTGGCTTATATCTCTGAAACTAAAGCATTTAGAGCAAATCTGACAGGGTAAAAATGTTCATCAGGTTAAGATATATCTACCCGGAAATTTAATCGAATCAGACAACCCGTTGGTGGTTTGCTGCCCTGAATTGGTAATTTTAAGGTAATTTTGCAGTTTTTGGTTATTATCTTGAATATTATTATAGATAGATATAAACTGTAAACAGCAATAATGTTCAGCAAAGTAAGATCTACAAATAAGTCGAAATGACCAAAATTTTCAATTGACCCCATAAGGAGTTATTGCCCTTTATAGTCAATTTTAAACAATTTTTTAGTAATTTTTGCAATCTTTTACAAAATCTTCAACACTTAATCTACTGAGCCAAATAGAATTAAACTTAGCCACAATTTTCAATAGGGTATCTTGATTGAAAAATATATCCGATGACCCTGCCATCCAACCAATATGGCTGCCATGGCTAAAAATAGAACATAGGGATTTACTATGCAAGTCTAATGGAAAATTGTAAAAAACTATTTCAAATGGTCACAATTGAAAAATAATTTAAATAATAAGGGGTCTTCAGTAACTATTGTAAGTCTAGTTACTAGTGGGATGACCTGCTTTTAATTTAACTACTGGGCCAAATTAATCCAAACTTGGCCTCAATCATTATTAGGATATATATCTAACATGTCTAATACTATTTATTATGATTTAAACCTTATTTTACATGATTTCCAAAACCACAGTAGATACAGGTGAGCAACACAGGCTCTTGAGAGCCTCCAGTTTTAACATTTAACAAGTAACCACAGCAACAAACTTTGACGAAATTTGTATATTTTGTAGAATTTCTTGATTTCCTTGTTTTTCGTAAAATTTTAATAGATATAGGAAGATGTGGTATGAGTGCCAATGAGACAACTCTCCATCCAAGTTACAATTTATAAAATTATATTTTAGATTGGCAAAGTACAAATGTATGTGCTCATCCAAGCAACAACTTTATATTTAGTGAGACTATGTCATGTATGTCAATAGTTATAATAAAGGTTTTCTTAAATTATTTTGTTTATTGACTGCGTTTGATGTTTCAATAATGGAATTATACGCGAAATAACAATGGGAAAACTGCATAAATTCTACATTTGTCCTTGTTTTCATGACAACTTCATATACAATGACGTAATTGTGACGTCATCAAATAAAAAATCTTATATTTTATATTTCTTATATCTATGCATTTCCAAACATCATGTGCCTTTTTGAATACTTGTCAACAATTTAATTTTCTTGGATCAAAACAGGCCTTTAATAATGCCCTTCTCCTTTGCTTTGAACAATTTCTCATGAAATTTTAACACAACATTTGGATTTAGTTCCTTTGATTTTGTTTTTGGAATTTGTCGCTCAAAAGTTGTGGGACCTATCAGATTTAGGGTAATTTCTCACATATTAAGCTTGAGTTTGCTTAGAGTAAATACTCTCAGATCTGTACTAAGTGTCTTTTAGTTGTTTGGATGTCCAAGTACCCAGCCATGTCCACTCATTGGTAGGGTTATGCCCTTTGAAAATTAACCGCAGTCGGTTGGCCCCAAAACTCAGAAACCGTAAGTCGTAGACACCTAGGATCTTCACCAATGATCATCAACTGATGTGACTTTGAAAATATCCCAAGGTCAAATTTGTATGTTGACCTTGACCTTTGACCTAACACCTTGTTATGGGATAATCTCAGAAACCATTATACTTACAGAAATTTTGAATAGTGGAAAATGTTTGGGTCATTAAGTCGCAACTGTGACATTTGACCAAAAGATTTGACCTTTCTATAAGGGCATAACCCTAGTTTATGTTTCTAAAAGACAAAATCAGCTTTACTGTTAAACCAAAGGTCCTAGACCCATGGGGTCTTCAACAATGACATTTGGGACCAATGACCTTGACAAAGGTCACAAGGTCAAAGGTCAAGGTCATGTCCCAGATAGCGAATTATGTGTTTTGACCTTATTTAAAGGATTTTAAGTGTGTTTAAAGCTTTTAAGGTTGACCTTGACCTTTGACCTTTCAACATTTTATTGGATATCTCAAAACGATTATACTTACAGAAATAGTAAATAGTGAAAATGTTTAGGTGACTAAGGCACAACTTTTTACATTATGACCAAGAGATTTGACATATCATTAAGGGGCATAACCCCCATTAACGCTTTCTGAAAAAACTAAATTAGCTTTAACTTTTGAACTAAAGGTCCTAGACCCATGGGGTCTTTTATAATGACATTGTGGACCAATGACCTTCACAAACGTCACAAGGTCAAAAGTCAAGGTCATGTCCTAAATAGCGAATTTTTTTGTCATATTTTAACGGTTTTAAGTGTGTTTAAGAGCTTTTCAATGCATTTTACATCTATTTGGACATGTATTTTACATTACAAAAAGGAAAGACCTCTCAATTGTTCAAGAACAATTGACATTTTAATTATTATTACTATTATAAAGGTCTTTCCTTTTCCAAAAGGGAAAGACCTTACTGTATTTCTTCTGATTATTATTATTATTATTATTAAGGTCTTTCCTTTCTTAAATGGAAAGACCTTACTGTATTTCGTTTGTTTATTATTATTCTTTTTCCTCGTCCGTTTTCAAAGTCCAAAATCAAGAAAAGTATGCAACATATCCAAATGATCTTTGGTACCATGTATATCAGGGGTATAATATCTATCTTGTATTAGAAGAATAAAGATTTACTATTTACCTTGTAGGAGTTATCTCCCCAATTACAAAAAACACTGTTATCGCTACTCCTCATAAACTATAAGACTTAGCGGCAAATGTTTTTTTTTTAAAATGTTCCTTGCCAAATGATACAAGTTCAAATAATTTGAACCGAAGCGATCCAGTGACTTATTATAGGAGTTATTTCCCCTTGAATATTTTGAATTTTCGGTATGCATATAAATCTCATGAACCGTAAGTTGTAAAGACTGCGGGTCTTCAGATTTGAGTTCATTGGACCAAAACTTGAAAATATAGGTCAAGGTCAAAAGTCAAGGTCATATTTTAGATTTTGATATGTCTTTCATTATTATTATTATTCTTTTTCTTCCGCCGTTTTCAAAGTCAAAAGTCAAGAAAAGTACGCAACATATCAAAATGATCTTTGGTACCAAGTATCGGGTTAATAAAAGCTATCTTGTATTAGGGGCACCAAAGTGTACTATTTACCTTATAGGAGTTATCTCCCCATTTACAAAAACCATTGTTATCGCTACTCTTCATAAACTATAAGAGATAGCAGCAAATGGTTTTTTTTAAAATGTTCCTTGCCACATGTCACAACTTTGAATAATTTTAACCGAAGCGATCCAATGACCTCTTATAGGAGTTATTTCCCCTTGAATATTTTACTTTTTGGTATGCATAAGAATCTCATAAACCGTAAGTTATAAAGACCTAGGGTCTTTTGAATTGAAATCATTGGACCATAACTTGAAAATATAGGTCAAGGTCAAAGGTCAAAGTCATATTTTAGATTTTGATATGTCTTTGATTTCCCGATAATTCTCGAATGGTTATAGATACAGAAAATTTAAATAGTGATAAATGTTTGGAACTTCAAGGGGCAACTTTGTTAAATTATAACTGTATTGATTTTACCATTGTATAAGAGACATAACTCCCATAGAAAGTTTACTAAAAGACATTATTAGGCAAATCTATTTAACAAAAGGTCCTAGACCCATACGGTCTTTTGCAATGACATTGTGGACCAATGACCTTGACCAACGTCACAAGGTCAAAGGTCAAGGTCATGTCAAAAAAGGCAAACTATGTGTTTTTGACCCTATTTAAAGGTTTTTATGTGTGTTTTAATGCTTTTGTAGGTTGACATTGACTTTTGACCTCACTACTTGTTAAGGGATCATCTCTCAAAGGTTAGATCCCATATGTTTGGATATAGTATCTAGGCTTTCAATTCCATTTTTGCATGATCCTAGTGGCTCAGTTCCATGTGTTCAATCAATAAACCAACCAACCAACCAACCAACCAATCAATCATTGCATGCATGTTTCCGTCTCGTGTGTTTAATACGGGGTCCGAGATATCATTTGTTTCTTTTTCGCTTGTTTCAAGAGACCCTTTCCAACATGTTTAATTAATCAATCAATCAACCAACCAACCAACCAATCAATCAATCAATCAATCATTGCATGCATGTTTCCGTCTCATGTGTTTAAATATGGGTTCCAAGATCTCCTTTGTTTCTTTTTCGCTTTTTTCAAGAGACCCTTTCCCATGTGTTTAATCAATCAATCAATCAATCAATCAATCAATCAATCAATCAACCAACCAACCAGTCAATCAATCAATCAATCAATCAATCAACCAATCAATCAATCATTTCATTGCATGTATGTTTCCGTCTCGTGTGTTTAATAGGGGGTCCAAGATTTCATTTGTTTCTTTTTCGCTTGTTTCAAGAGACCCTATCCCACGTGTTAATTCATTCAATCAATCAATCAATCAATCAATCAATCAACCAATCAATCAATAAACCAATTAACTAACCAACCAACCAACCAATCAATCAATTAACCAATCAATCATTGCATGCATATGTCTGTCTCATGTATTTAATACAGGATCCAAGATCTGTTTTTTCTTTTCGCTTGTTTCAAGAGACCCTATTCCACGTGTTAATCAATCAATCAATCAATCAATCAATAAATAACTCAACCAATCAATCAATAAAACAACTAACCAACCAATCAATCAATCATTGCATGCATGTTTCCGTCTCATGTGTTTACTACGGGGTCCAAGATCTCCTTTGTTTCTTTTTCGCTTGTTTCAAGAGACCCTATCCCATGTGTTTAATCAATTAATCAATCAATCAATCAATCAATCAATCAACCAACCAACCAACCAACCAACCAACCAATCAATTAATCAATCATTCATTCATTGAATGCATGTTTCCGTCTCGTGTGTTTTAATACGGGGTCCAAGATCTCATTTGTTTCTTTTTTCGCTTGTTTCAAGAGACCCTATCCCACGTGTTTAATTAATCAACAAACCAACCAACCAATTAATCAATCAATTAACAAATCAATTAATCAATCATGTTTCGGAGGGGAAAGACCTCTCAATTATTCAAGAAGAATTGAATTTTAATTATTAAGGTCTTTCCTTTTCCAGAAGGAAAGACCTTACTGTATTTCTTCTGATTATTATTATTATTAAGGTCTTTCCTTTTCCAAAGGAAAGACCTTACTGTATTTCTTCTGATTATTATTAATATTATTATTATTCTTTTGTTCCGTAAACTTTGACGAAATTTCCTCCGTAACCATAAGGCGTGTCGCTTTCATGTTCACACTTTGTATCGGTGTCATAATTACCTATCCGGAACTCACCCTTTGAGTCGTAAAATTTTGTCGGTTCGGAGTTATCCCTCTGAAACCTAAAAACCTTGTTATCATTCAAACACCATAACCGTAATAGGTACAAAAAAAACGAAGGGTGAAATTTGTTCAGGACCAGACCCTGGTTCTTCGTTACATTTGGATCGAAAAGATTCAACGACTCATTGGTAGGGTTATGCCCCTATGAAAATTAACCGATGTCGGTTGGCCACTATAACTCAGAAACCGTAAGTCGTAGCCACCTAGGATCTTCACCAATGATCATCAATTTATGTAACTTTAAAAAATGCCTCAAGGTCACATTTGTATGTTGACCTTGACCTTTGACCTAACACCTTGTTATGGGATAATCTCAGAAACCATTATACTTACAGAAGTTTTGAATAGTGGAAAATATTTGGGTCATTAAGGCGCAACTTTCTTATTTTTTGACCGAAGAGATTTGACCTTTCTGTAAGGGGCATAACCCCTGTTTAAGGTTTCTGAAAAGACAAAATCAGCTTTTACTATATAACCAAAGGTCCTAGACCCATGGGGTCTTCAGCAATGACATTGGGGACTAATGACCTTGACAAAGGTCGAAACATCAAGGTCATGTCCCAGATAGCAAATTATGTGTTTTTGACCTTTTTAAAAGGATTTTAGTGTGTTTTAAAGCTTTTGAGGTTGACCTTGACCTTTGACCTAAAAATTATTTATTGGATATCTCAAAACGATAATACTTACAGAAATAGTAAATAGTGAAAATAATTGGGACATAAAGGCGCAACTTTTTACATTTGTCCTTGTTTTCATGACAACTTCATATACAATGACGTAATTGTGCGTCATCAAATAAAAAAATCTTATATTTTATATTTCTTATATCTATGCATTTCCAAACATCATGTGCCTTTTTGAATACTTGTCAACAATTTAATTTTCTTGGATCAAAACAGGCCTTTAATAATGCCCCTTCTCCTTTGCTTTGAACAATTTCTCATGAAATTTTTAACACAACATTTGGATTTAGTTCCCCTTTGATTTTGTTTTTGGAATTTGTCGATTTCAAAAGTTGTGGGACCTATCAGATTTAGGGTAATTTCTCACATATTAAGCTTGAGTTTGCTTAGAGTAAATACTCCCAGATCTGTACTAAGTGTCTTTTAGTTGTTTGGATGTCCAAGTACCCAGCCATGTCCACTCTGTGTTTTTGTTACATGTATTTCTATTTGTATCCATCTGAAGAGTTAAGACTTTTTCGACTGATTTTTATAGTTTGTTCTTATGTTGTACTGTTACACCACTGTCCCAGATTAGAAATTGGGTTGGCAGCAAATATGTTGAACCCTGCCACATTCTGTATGTATGTGCCTGTCCCAAGTCAGGAGCCTGTAATTCAGTAATTGTCGTTTGTGTGATACATATTTGTTTTTCTTTCATTATTTTACACATAAATTAGGCTGTTAGTTTTCTCGCTTGAATTGTTTTACATTTGTCATTTCTGGGTCTTTTATAGCTCTCTGTGTGGCATGGGCTTTGCTCATGGTTTAAGGCATTACGGTGACCTACTATAGGCTATAGTTGTTAATTTCTGTCATTTGGTCTCTTGTTGGAAGAGTTGTCTTATATAATAGGCAATCATACATTGATCATCTTCTTTTTATATTCACAGTTAATAGCATAAACCATTTAGTTGTATCTCACAATCTGGTCATATAATTAATATCACTATAGTTACTATAAGTAGTGTTTAGAAAAACGTTTGTGAGTATTTGTTTTAATATATAATTTGGTCCTGTATTTACTCAAATATACCTAGTAAAAACTTAATTTTGTAAACAAACCAATTTATAACTAAGAAAATATACTTACGGTGTACCAATCAATTGATTCATATTGAAGCTACATGTACACTGTTGTATATATAAATTTTCTCAAAGTTTCATTCTGTCTGATTTCAAGTTTTAACAATTACTGTTAAAATTTCCAAGGAAACTAAATCAATAATTGTGCGAGGATTCTTCTGGTTGATATAGCTGAAAGTAATAATGAAATAATAAAATGAGTATTACTAAAAATAATGTCAACTTTGTGTTGAAATGCAAGGACCTGTATTATTTAACATATAAAAGTTTGAAAAATAGGGAGGGGAGTATAATTGACAATGAAAACTGAATGCAACCTTTTTATAATTCTTTCACGCATCGATCTGTAATATCTTACTATCATCATTGATCATAATTAAAGAAAGATATTGAGTGTTTAAGTGTCACATACATTTTAAACTACAATCTAATTAAAATTTAATCTTTGACTTGCTCCTCGTTGTTTACAACGAGAAGCAAATCGCGAGATTTAATTGAATTAGATTGTTGAAACTATAAATTATTATTAAGCATTAATATTACATATTGAACTATTCAAAATGAGAAGCCACCTTATTTACAAACATTTTTTAAGAACAATGAAAGTAATCATTTTTATTCCATGTGACAGTGAGACGAGATAATTTAATAGTATTTTTGTATAGTTTGACAAAGTAATTAATCTATGCAAATAAATAATTTATAAAATAAACCAATACCCGATTATACCTAATAAAACTTTTTGTTTTATACATTCTGATTCAATCTGAGCACTGTGCTGTTATCTATTGTGTCACAATCTGTAAGATAAAAAGAAAAACATTAGAATTGATTATTGTATGTTGACCTTGACCTTTGACCTTACACCTTGTTATGGGATAATCTCAGAAACCATTATACTTACAGAAGTTTTGAATAGTGGAAAATGTTTGGGTCATTGCGGCGCAACTTTGAATAATTTTTGACCGAAGAGATTTGACCTTTCTGCAAGGGGCATAACCCCTGTTTAAGGTTTCTGAAAAGACAAAATCACCTTTTACTATATAACCAAAGGTCCTAAACCCATGGGGTCTTCAGCAATGACATTGGGGACTAATGACCTTGACAAAGGTCGAAAGGTCAAGGTCATGTCCCAGATAGCGAATTGTGTTTTTGACCTTTTTAAAAGGATTTCTAGTGTGTTTAAAAGCTTTTTGAGGTTGACCTTGACCTTTGACCTTAAAACTTATTTATTGGATATCTCAAAAACGATAATACTTACAGAAATAGTAAATAGTGAAAAATAATTGGGACATAAAGGCGAACTTTTTACATTTGACCGAGGGATTTGACCTATCCGTGAGGGCATAACCCCTGTTAACTGTTTTAGAAAAGCAAAAATAAGCTTTAACTCATGAACCAAAGGTCCTAGACCCATGGGGTCTTTTGTTTTGACATCGTGGACCAATGACCTTGACAAAGGTCATAAGGTCAAAAGTCAAGGTCATGTCTCAAATTCCAAATTATGTGTTTTTGACCATATTTTAAGAGTTTTGTGTGTGTTTTAGAGCTTTTCAATGAATTATCCGCTTATTTAAACATATATTTTATATAATGAAAAGGAAAGACCTCTCAATTGTTCAAGAACAATTGACATTTTAATTATTATTATTATTCTTTTTGTTCCGCCAAACTTTGACGAAATTTCCCTCCGTAACCATAAGACGTGTCGCTTTCATGTTCACACTTTGTATCGGTGTCATAATTACCTATCCGGAACTCACCCTTTGAGTCGTAAAATTTTGTCGGTTCGGAGTTATCCCTCTGAAACCTAAAAACCTTGTTATCATTCAAACACCATAACCGTAATAGGTACAAAAAAAACGGGTGAAATTTGTTCAGGACCAGACCCTGGTTCTTCGTTACATTTGGATCGAAAAGATTCAACGACTCATTGGTAGGGTTATGCCCTATGAAAATTAACCGATGTCGGTTGGCCACTATAACTCAGAAACCGTAAGTCGAGCCACCTAGGATCTTCACCAATGATCATCAATTTATGTAACTTTAAAATGCCTCAAGGTCACATTTGTATGTTGACCTTGACCTTGACCTAACACCTTGTTATGGGATAATCTCAGAAACCATTATACTTACAGAAGTTTTGAATAGTGGAAAATATTTGGGTCATTAAAGCGCAACTTTCTTATTTTTGACCAAGAGATTTGACCTTTCTGTAAGGGGCATAACCCTGTTTAAGGTTTCTGAAAAGACAAAATCAGCTTTTACTATATAACCAAAGGTCCTAGACCCATGGGGTCTTCAGCAATGACATTGGGGACTAATGACCTTGACAAAGGTCGAAACATCAAGGTCATGTCCCAGATAGCAAATTATGTGTTTTTGACCTTTTTAAAAGGATTTCTAGTGTGTTTAAAAGCTTTTTGAGGTTGACCTTGACCTTTGACCTTAAAACTTATTTATTGGATATCTCAAAAACGATAATACTTACAGAAATAGTAAATAGTGAAAAATAATTGGGACATAAAGGCGCAATTTTTTTACATTTGACCGAAGAGATTTGACCTATCCGTAAGGGGCATAACCCCTGTTAACTGTTTTAGAAAAGCCAAAATAAGTTTTAACTCATGAACCAAAGGTCCTAGACCCATGGGATCTTTTGTTATGATATCGTGGACCAATGACCTTGACAAAAGTCATGTCTCAAATTCCAAATTATGTGTTTTTGACCATATTTTAAGAGTTTTGTGTGTGTTGTAGAGCTTTTCAATGCATTATACGCTTTTTAAACATATATTTTACATAATGAAAAGGAAAGACCTCTCAATTGTTCAAGAACAATTGACATTTTAATTATTATTATTATTCTTTATGTTCCGCCAAACTTTGACGAAATTTCCCTCCGTAACCGTAAGCCATGTCGCTTTCAGGTTCACACTTTGTATCGGTGTCATAAATACCTATCCGGAACTCACCCTGTGAGTCTAAAAATTTTGTCGGTTCGGAGTAATCCCTCCGAAAACCTGAAATTTGTTCAGGACCTGACCCCGGTTCTTCGTTACATTTGGATTGAAAAGATTCAACGACTCATTGGTAGGGTTATGCCCCTTTGAAAATTAACCGCAGTCGGTTGGCCCCCAAAACTCAGAAACCGTAAGTCGTAGACACCTAGGATCTTCACCAATCATCATCAATTGATGTGACTCTGAAAAATATCTCAAGGTCAAATTTGTATGTTGACCTTGACCTTTGACCTACCACCCTGTTATGGGATAATCTCAGAAACCATTAAACTTACAGAAGTTTTGAATAGTGGAAAATGTTTGGATCATTAAGTCGCAACTTCGTTACATTTTGACCGAAAAGATTTGACCTTTCTATAAGGGGCATAACCCCTAGTTTATGTTTTTAAAAAGACAAAATCAGCTTTTACTGTTAAACCAAAGGTCCTAGACCCATGGGGATTTCAACGATGACATTTGGAAAATGCTATTAGAACGTTAACTTGATTTAAGATTTTATTTTAGCAATAACTTATCAGTATAATCAGGATTATATACATGTAGATGGGTTTATACACATACACCTAAATTCTAAAACGACATAATATTGAGTACATGATAACAAACAAACAAAAATGGTCTAGTTTTTTGTGTGCTAGAATTTTGCTTCAGGGCAGGGCAGGACAAAATATTAAATATAACATGAGTATTTAGATATTGGTTCAAGCTCTTCCCTATTATCCAGAACTTGTATGTTAAAGATAGAAACTTATAAAGATTCATATAAATGATAGGTGATTATCATTCTTCTCAATTATATATATCACCTGTAGTGGAAGATATGCATCACTCTTTCTAGAAAAGTAGCTGATATATGAAATGGCACCTAGTGGGGTTCGTGTTGCTTAGTCTTTCGTTTTCTATGTTGTGTCTCGAATATTATTATTTGTCTGTTTGTCTTTTGTATGAGTTTGACTGTCCCTCTGGTATCTTTCGCCTCTTTTTAATGATGTGTCTAATGGTATTGTGAATGACCAGTAGGCGTAATGGTAGTGTTGGCAGAATAACAAAGAATTCTGCATGTTAAATTTTTGGATATACGTTTCAGTCAGTATACATTGTATAATAAATCTTTTAGAATTTTAATTTACTCTTCTGTGGGTTTTAAGTAATAAATGATGAACATTATACATTTAATTCCAAGCTGTTAAATTATAATTATAACAACAATCAAAATTTAATAATATGATTAAACAAGTTGATTAGTTAATAATCAACCAATAATCACACAATCAAAGGAATTTAATATATTAGCATGGTAATTAAGAAATTACATTCGTATTTTTGTCTTAAGTTTTCATTAAAATCTGGTATAAAGTTCAAAGATATTTTAATTTTTGTATAAAGCTTAAAAAACTATTATAAAACATTCATATTTTTCTAAGTTTTCATTAAAATCTAGTATAAAATTCAAGTAATTCAACTTTATTTTATTAAGTTTACCAAAAAAAAAATCATAATACATTCGTATTTTTGAATATATTTTTAATGGTACGAGTTCTGATCAGTCAAAGATATAACTCTATAGGGTTATTACAGAAAATAACTGCGTGTGTTATTACAGATACTTTCATGAGTTGTCTACTCTTTATTCCTTAAATTTTCTAAATCTGTAATAACATATGTTTGTTATTTGTAAAATTATTTCATTTACAGTGGGCTCTAGGGAACTCTTGAGACTTTTGCAGAAACTAAATGCATAGCCTTGATAACTAATTTTTAATTAAATTAATTCATTTTGATTAACCATGGTAAATCAATGAGACGAGGCTATTAAGGGATAAACTTAGCTGTGATAACAAGGCTAGGTTATTAAAGGAATGTAACTTATTATATAAGACACTTGGGAATTACTGAGAAACTTGCACAGAACCTCATTACATGCTCTGGTCATTATTTCTTACAATAAATTAAAATACATTGTAATTAAGCATGATGTATGTCTGAGCAAATGCTTTGAAGTGATATAGAGAAGCTGTGATAACACCCTTTAGTTATTACAGGCATATTTTTTCTGTAATAACATATAGGTGTACTATGCAAAATTGGCAAACTATGAGCTGTTATATCTTTCAATAGTTAAGTATACATATAGACAAAAGTAATATCAATGGAACTTTTATACATTTTAACTAAACTAATGATGTATATTGTCCCTTTGAAACATGTAACATACATATGTTATCACAGTTCTTTGATTTTTTAGTCCACAATAACAAATGTATGTTATTTTTCTGTAATAACCCTATAGAGTTATATCCCTGACTGCTGATTGGTAGGACTTCCCAGTGGTACCGTCACTGTACGAGTTTACGTTAGTATGAGTAAACTTTTTGGTACGAGTTTACGTGGTACGAGTTTACAATGGTGCGAGTTAACTTGCTTTCGTTGGAATCCATAACTCAAATTAGTCAATTTTGCTAAAATAACCTGTTTGAGGCCTTGTGTTGATTTGACATTATTTGGAAACTCTTCCCTTTATATAAAAAAATCCTGCATGGAGTCCAATTTTGTCTTTTATAAAATATCTTTAATTCCATAAGGAGCAGCTTCTCTGGAAAATTTGACAGTCCTGACAACATTTTTCCTATTTTGTATATGTATTAGATATTTTACACCAGTTTGAGCCTGAAAAGTTGAGGTATTGATAAATTGTGAATACTGTGAGACTGTGAGTAGTCTGCAAACGACTTTTATTTGCTGATGATTGGGTGCCAGTATATTAAAGGGATGAATAATTATTATCAACAGTTCAAACCGAACTTTCTTTCAAACTGCAGAAATGATTTTATGTTTCTCCAGTGACGAAGATTATTTTGCAAAGTTGATCGAGTTTTCAAGCCAGAAATGGTTTCTTTGACGTGGCGATACAGAAATCTCAAAATTTTGATTTTGTAATATTATTTGGATTGAGTTTGTTTTACTTACTTTAATTGTGTTTGTCCACATTTACTGGTAAAGTTGGTAAAAATATCTTTTCATCAATGTGCAGCCATATTTGCTTCAGTAGCAACAAAAGGTCAATCCGGTCAAACAGCTTGAAGATCGGATTACGAAAAAAGCCGAAGGCAGTGATTAGTGTAGAGTAGTATGCGGATCGGAGCTGGAACTGCCGGGAGTTTGCATTAATCGTTTACTAACTATGGATCGAACCGGACCAGCTATGACCGAAATCCGTATTTTACAATAATAACTACGGACGCATGAATGGAAAAGCTGACAGAAGAATATTGATCCCAAAAGGAAAAATTACGCATTCCACACGCATTAACAGATTTTAGGTTTGATCTAATTGATTAATGTATATAATTCCATATAATTTATATGGATTGTTTCAAAATATTGATTAGGTTGCTTAACTACTAATATCAATATAGTATGGCCCAGCTTAACTTTGTATATCTTTTGATGAGAAACACTGAATTTCATAACATTATAAACAAGATAGTTTTTAATTGAATTGTAATTCATATATTATAATTTCTTTACCTTTTGACATAAAAAAATTCTTTTTAGTGCTAAATATCTAGTTGGTAGTTTCTCACAAGAACCTAAACTTAAACAACTTTGAATTTGAACTGTTAATTTAATTGTATACTCAGATATGAATTGAACAATATAAAAGAACATTATTTACATATGACCCTTTATACATAGTAAAATCAAAACATTGTAGCGCAGCGCATAAAGAGCACTTCTCTTTCAAATCTCACCACTTCTCCCTATCAGTTTCAAAAGAAGTCACTTCTCCTGTGATTCTGAAGTAGTGTGAGCCCTGTAAACAGTATACTTTTTAAAGTGGGGTATAATAATAAAGGAAGCAATAGAAAAAACATTGATTGTGTTCGTCTGAATCACCCTTCTGCAGGATGTCAAATGTCACCTGTGCTGCAAATGTTGAAAATTTATTGTTGATTATTGCAGTATAAATTATGAATTAAAGCCACAGTGATAGGAATTGAACTTTCCATGCAGCACCAATACACCATAACATTTAACAGGTCTTAAAAGCGGTTCAGAAGATAAAGATGCATTCTGTATCTGTGCTAAGTTCTAAATCAACACTTCACATTTACTAATAATTCCTTGTTTCAAGATTCATTCTTCTAGACTTATGGAAACCTCTTCTTCCAATCTGGTCTTAAACCCCTACACCACATAAAGCAAAGTCTGTCCCATAATAAAAGATTAAAGCCTCTAACCTCAAATCAGTGGTTAGCATATAATGTCCTTGGGTCAACCCTTTGTGAGGAAACACGATTTAAACCAAAATAGTTTTGAGGGAGACAATTCATACCTTTTTGAAGACATCAGTAGCAGGAGATTTTCAAGAAACAAATAAATGACAACCGAGAAAGGTAAGTTACATTCCATATTTTGTTTTATACATTTTGTTTTGAAGTACATTTAACAAACAAAAATAATCACAAATCAACAGAAATCAACAGAAATTATTCTTTCAATTACATATTTCCTGAACATATATAATAATTAGGAAATGTGGTATGATTGCCAATGAGACAACTATCCACCAATTTTAATGAAGTGGATGTATGCCATTAGAGGCAACCATAAGGCCTTCAACAATGAGAAAAACCAATACTGTATAGTCGGCTATGAAAGACCCTGACATGAAAATATGAAACAATTCAATCGAGAAAACTAACAGCCTAATTTAAAAAAACAATTTATTTAAAAACAAATATGACAGACATTAACCAACAACAACCACTGCACTATAGTTTTTGTTAAATATCTCGAAACTAAAACAACTGCTGTCTTTCTTGAACATCGTCAACAAAACTTAATTCATAATTTGTTGTTATTTTCTCTCAATTGTCTCCTTTGAACAACAATAGTTAATTTTATTAATTTTTTTTTCAATGGTGTTATTGTCCATTGTTTTGAATGGAAGTGTTACCTGTGAGCTTGTAGTTCAACTCATTTACACGTTTTTGGGAATGCTTTATACTTTTCTTCATTTGCAAAGTTACATCATTAAAATACCTGTATTCGTAGCATACGAAATGATAAAAAGAGTGTGCTTGAAAGAAATTCATACTGTAGATTCCACATCCATGTGAAAAAATTTTAAGAGCTACAATCATTATTACAAAACTGTTTTAGCACTGAAGATTTCATATACCTGTTCCCTTTCATCTTTTTTTCTATTGAGCTCATCAACAGTAGCATCAAATTCCATTTGTATAGCATCACGTCTTCTTAAAACAGCCTGAAAGAAAGCTAGAAATTGTTATATCTGGTTATTATAAGTCAACTTCCTCTCATTTTTTAATAATTTTCTGTTAAACATTCAATAATTGTGGTCTGGATAAAACTATTTGTCATGGTCACTAAGTGGTTGGGTATTAAAGAAGCCTGTCATAACTGGATTGAAGGGAAATAAAATTAACAATGTTTTGTCAAACTTTGATTTCTTTCTTTACTTTTTTTTTAGGTCAAACATATTCTGTTTGCTAAAACATAGCAAAAGGGAGTAGACAAAACTTAATCAACCTTTACTGTATAAAACAATACATTGTATAATGTTGAGTGTGCAAATATTAAACTACAATCTTAACACACTTCTGTCACAAAAAGGTTTTGTTAAAATGAACTTTCCCGGCATTACAGTTTGACTTATGTGTGTTTGAGCCTGGTGATGTTATTCATGGTATGTTATGAATGAACTTTCCTGGCGTAACAGTTATTCATACTATTTAACTTATGTGTGTTTGAGCCTGATGATGTTATTCATGGTATGTTATAAATGAACTTTCCTGGCGTAACAGTTATTCATACTATTTAACTTATGTGTGTTTGAGCCTGGTGATGTTACATGTGAATATTCATACTATTTGACTTTTGCATTGTCTAACTTGTTAGGTGGCAATGTAGACATGCTAGAAATGACTAATAAATATTATATGTAGAAGTTGAGCCTGTATAATACATAATTTTTACTCCAAAATTCAAATTGCAAGGCAGGAGTGTGGATTATATATAACAAAAGAAAAGTCTACTTCACAATGATTTTGTCTATGTTCTGCCATGTTTGTTCTTGACAAAGTCGATTTAATAAAAACATGGATTATGCACAACCTTTCACAGTATTCTGCATTTTTTTAAGGATCATGATGGTCTTACTGTTATGTGGGAGGGACCTATTTAAATCATTATCTAAAACTTTCAAGCAATTGTACCTATTAAGAACTGTTTTAGAAGTTGTACTAGTATGATTATTCTCTTTGTAATTTGTGGGATAGATGTTTTTTCTTATAGCTGTATCCTATTCAATAGGTTATCATTCTTTTCTGTTTCGATATTAATTACCAGGCTAATAAGATAAATACCTTTCTCTAATTCTTCGTCAATTTATCCCTTTCTGCACCCATTGTATAAAAAAATTTAATCAACGTGTGGTCCCTTTGATCTCACTTCTTCATTGGTTAAAATCTGATTATGACGTCGAATTTTCTTGCTTTCCTCTGAATTTCTTATTGTGACGGCATGAAAAAAGGCGACCATGCCTGATGATGTCACATAGAAAGAACACATCATTTTGCAGACCAGTCGAAAAGAAGGAATAAGTTTGCCTGCATATTGTTTGAAAATCATTAGAGAAACAGATTCCACCACCAAATCTCGTGTAATACGATATTTATCCACTCTCGACAGTTAAATTTTCAATATTTAAAATTTGAAAATTTAACTGTCTCGAGTGGATAAATATCGATAGCTCGATCAGTGGTAGAATCTATATTTATTTCATCTGTAAATAATATAAATGACCAGGATAATAAGATAAATACCTTTATTGCATCTGTAAATAATATATATTGCCAGGCTTATAAGATAAATACCTTTATTGCATCTGTAAATAATATATATTACCAGGATAATAAGATAAATACCTTTATTGCATCTGTAAATAATATATATTGCCAGGCTAATAAGATAAATACTTTTATTGCATCTGTAAATAATACATATTACCAGAATAATAAGATAAATACCTTTATTGCATCTGTAAATAATATAAATGACCAGGATAATAAGATAAATACCTTTATTGCATCTGTAAATAATATATATTGCCAGGCTAATAAGATAAATACCTTTATTGCATCTGTAAATAATATATATTGCCAGGCTAATAAGATAAATACCTTTATTGCATCTGTAAATAATATATATTGCCAGGCTTATAAGATAAATACCTTTATTGCATCTGTAAATAATATATATTGCCAGGCTAATAAGATAAATACCTTTATTGCATCTGTAAATAATATATATTACCAGGATAATAAGATAAATACCTTTATTGCATCTGTAAATAATATATATTACCAGGATAATAAGATAAATACCTTTATTGCATCTGTAAATAATATAAATGACCAGGCTAATAAGATAAATACCTTTATTGCATCTGTAAATAATATATATTGCCAGGCTAATAAGATAAATACCTTTATTGCATCTGTAAATAATATATATTGCCAGGCTAATAAGATAAATACCTTTATTGCATCTGTAAATAATATATATTCTTTTAATGGTTGGGCAAAATCATCATCATTTGCATCAATCTGAAACGTATGATATTGGCACAGGTTAAGATCAAAATGTTATATTTAATGCTAGAATTTGTACATAAACATGTATGCTGATTTACACTAATTGTGGAGAAGTCCTTGGTTTCAGGGTTCATTTTATTTGTGATTTAATGGTGTATCAATAGAAATTGTGCATTGCGTTGTGTTTTATAGAAACACAGGAAATAAGGCCCATAGTTGGTATAAATTTTCAGGTGAATATACATGATATTAAATTTGCGCTAACATGACAAAAGTTAAAGTAGTTTAGAAATAAAAGCATTTTCACATTTGATGAGCTACCATGGCAATTAAACATGACGAAATTAGTATACTCTGTCAAATTTCTTTATATTGCTTGTTTTGGATCACTTTTACAGAGATGCAGCAAGAGAACAAAAAATTTACATATTCAAGTTAATCATTTATGAAAAGTGAAAAATAATAAAAAAGCTAAAAATAAATACAACTGATGCATACCACTTCCCTCATATACTGACAACATTTATCTACTGCTTCTGACATGGCAAGCAAGGAGGGTACCAGTTCTTCTTCAGAATTAGACCAAAGTGTGTATATTGGTCCCCATTCACTTAGTTCTATTAAATGCTCTGAAAAAAACAATCAAATATAGAAAAAAAATAATTTCAGTTACAGTGTTCCAGCTAGGATTTCAAAAGGGCAGAGTGTCAATCCTGAAAAGGACATTTAATGCATGAAATGATAACATGAAAAGGATATATTTTCATAAAGTATTCATCAAACATTGTCTTTATTCATTGAAACACTAGTTATATATATACAAGTACAACATGAATACAAATTACGTTACTGAATGATTGTTTCAGATAGAACTCTATCTTTCTACTTTTTATGCTGAAAAACTTATCAAGCACCTCTTGTCACACAAGGGTGGAGGAAATAGGTCAATAAGTAACAGATGATGTGTAGCGTTGGATTGCATTGTTCCATGTACACAAATGGTCCCTGATTTGTTGCTAATTTTGTGCTTCTAGTTGTTGTCATATATAATTATATCTAATTTGAACAGGGAATCTTGCATAACTGGTCCTGTTAGTGTTAACTACACTTTTAGGGAGCTACATATTAAACAGAGAGAAATGAAGATCCAATAAGGCTCAGGCTTCAGGGAGAAGGGGGAGGAGGGGCAATATGTATATAATGCTCTTCATGTGATAAATTTGTAAGCATTACACACTTTTATAAAGATTTTTTTTCCGAATTTCAAAGCCATTTCAAACAATTCTGTTCAGACAAGTAAATTCGTATTAATACAAAATGACAATTTAATATTATAAAATCCAACCCCCCCTCCTTCCAAAAAAAATAATTTATAAATGGATGTTAAGTTTATACTAAGTATTTCCTGTTTCACCCTGTTCCCCAGATAATATTTATTTTTCAAATGAATTTAATTGGCACTCCAATTTCAGCTGCTTATCAGATTGAAATTCTTACTGGCTATTAATAACCAGATACAGTGTTGTCCTCGATGTGGGGATTTTCCCATATTTTCCTGCAAAAAAGCACATGGCTGCCAACCAATGTAAACACATTACTGTTGCATGTGATCATGATTCGTTTGCAGGATTACAGCTTTTATTTATTTAATTTGTATATAGATATTCAATTTAAGGTACATTCAAGCAACTGCATTTATCATGTTTATAGAATAGTTTGCATACAATTTTTTTATTTTCTACTTGAAGAAACTTTGTCATCGGTGGTTCACCTTGTTCAACCATGTGAGAAAATGTAAATAAATGCAATCAACTGTCAGGCATTGTGATTGGAATAAGACAAGAAACACAAACTCATTTTGTTAGATAGATTTTTATTTAATGAGCTTTTATCGACAGGTAATCCTATTTTTACCTTTTCAGTATATTACGATGCACACACAGTGTAGACAAGGAATTTATGACATAATGGCAGATCAAAACAAAATAACCAAAATAAAATAAAATTGATCTTCAAAAAGGAAGGGCGCAATGATAAAGGCAAAGGACGCCCTTGAAACTGTAAAAAGGGCACAGGGGCCATAACAAAAATGGCAGGTGCTGCACCCTCTGAAAACGGCCTAGTTGGAACATGGTGTTAATTGTTAAACGTTCTTTACTAAGTAAGTAATTTATAATAGGGACCACTAAAGATACCTTACTACTGAATTCTTTCTTTTGCATTTTTGTAGACCTTGTACTGCTGATAATTTTTGTTGTTTACAGTTTCAAACTATCTGTTATAGTTTTCGAGATAACTGGCAAAGGACATTTAACTCCAATTAGGGGTCAATTGATAATTTTGGCTATGGTGACTTATTTGTAAATCTTATTTTGCTGAACATTTATGCTATTTACAATTTCTCTCTATTAAACTTTGTGCTAAATATGCCAATGATAAAAATGGGTAAAAAAAAATCTTCCTTTCTAGGACTTCTATAAGGGTTGAATTGTGGAGTTCAGCAAATGTTGACTTGTTCGTAGATCATATTTTGACTACATTTTTACTACTTTAAGATTCTCTTTATCAACTATACTTTCAGCAAAAATGCAAAAAAAAAAGGGCAAAAATCATCATACTAAGACAATAACTCCCATTATGTGTCAATTGACCATTTCAGCCATGTTGACATATTAGTAGATCTTATTGTTCTGATCATTTTCACTATTTAAAGTTTCTCTCTCTTTCTATATCAGTTTTCAGAATAAAAACAAAACAATGCAAACTTTGCTCAAAAATTGACATTTCAAGGGCAACACTTTTTGTAACTTTAAAATGGGTTGTCAGATTTTTCTGAAAATTTTCAATGGAGATAGAGCTTGACCTGATACCCTAGTCAGTTTTGCTTTAACTGCTTTAGGTTTGAGATATGAACAAAAAACTGTAATTTACCCCTATGTTCTATTTTTATCAACAGTGGCCATGTTTTTTGATAATTCAAATCCACAGATAGTTTTAAACTAGCTTTCCTAAGGAACATTTAGGTAAAGTTTGATAACATTTGGCCTGGTAGTTTCAGAGAAAGATGATTTTTGAAAAAGTTTATGTAGACAGGTAGGCATGGACAGGTGAGCTAAAAAGTATATTTTACCGGCTTGTTCTTTGGAAACCCTCTGACATATTCTGTCCATAACACCAATCTTTTCTGACAAGGCATGTATATAGTCATACATGATAACAAATTCTGGAGGTCTGTTCTTATTCATGTATGAAGCACTTATGTTATGTAATGAATCTGTAACTCTACCTAATAATCCAGTCCCTTGCTTCTTATAAGCTTGGAATTCCTGAAACAGAATACTGAGGGCTTGTAAATTGCTATATACTATTTACATTAAAATCAAGCAATAGTTATTTTATTTAGGTGACAAAGTTAAATATTTGTCCACTCTTTTCTAAGTTCCTGAAGCTATTCTATAAATGTAAACTGGTCATAAGAAACTTGATCTGCTGGTTAATCAGTAATCTCTTAAAAATTGAGAATAGCACGCTGGTAACAAAAATACTGTTATGAACAGTCATACTATTTTCATCAGCATAATGATTTTTATAATTCATAATTTTTTACTTTAATTTGTAAATGATGTGTTTTTATCTCATTCTAATTGGAAAATATCATATATAAGATGAGTTATCATACACATACCCATGCTTTTGCTGTAAGAAATACTTGAAAACTCTTATCAAAGGACAAAACAGGATGGTCGGCTATGCGTTTAAGAAATTTCTGTAATGCTGCTTGTCTTACTCTGAGGAATTCTGGGCTGAAACGGTCCAATCTTCTCAAACTATGCTTCTCAGGAAGTGGCTGCAATATTCAAATCAATAATGTACACCAATTTAAACCATAATCCTAGTGGCTGCAATATTCAAATCTATAATCATGATAATGTACACCAATTTTAACTGTAATCCTTGTGACTGCAATATTCAAATCAATAATGAACACAAATTTAAACCATAATCCATGTGGCTGCAATATGTAAAGCAATGATGTACACCAATTTAAACCATAATCCCTGTGGTGCATTATTCAAATCAATCATGTACACCAATTTAACCATAATCCTTTTTATTTAAAAAAAACATTTTGTGCCATAATAGTAAAAACTATCTAATTTTGTATCAAATTGTTTATATTTGTGGATCATCATTGCATGATATTCAATGCTAAAACAATACAGATACGAGGTCATCTGTGTATGAAAGATTGTCTGAAAAATAAAGTTCTCATTTGCATTACAATAACTATGATATACCAATAAAAAGCATGCATTTAAATTCTATTTCTAGCATGTAGTTATAAAAGTTCACTGCTTTGGGTTTTTTTAAGTCTTGTTTTGGTAGATAATTTCCAAGGTAGTGAACAATAAACATCAGATATTGCCTTTAGTAAATTGACATAAACTTACAGGAACCAAATGTGTCGGGTATGTTTCCTCCAATCTCTGTCTGAGCCATAAAAAGTCATTATATCGTCTTCTTACTGAATATTCACTGTCATCATATTCACTTCGAGTAGTCTGTAAAACAAACATAAACATGATATATAAACCAATTTTCTTTATACAGATTTTAAGTGATTGATAAAGCATCACATTTTTGGAACTCATAAATTATCTAAAATCCTGAATCCCTCATGAAATTGCTAAGTAAATTAAAGCAATAGAAACATCTCAGTTTCACTAATTTCATATCCCATTTAGGAATTGAAGATGCCTACATGCTGATAACAGACCCTGTTTGAGTTTCCCCTGAAATACTTCAAAATACTCAAATATTTTTATAATTTATATAAATAAGAAGATGTGGTATGAGTGCCAATGAGACAATTCTCCATCCAAGTCACAATGTATAAAAAGTAAACAATTATAGGTCAAAGTACGGCCTTCAACACGGAGCCTTGGCTCACACCGAACAGCAAGCTATAAAGGGCCCCAAAATGACTAGTGTAAAAAATTTCAAACAGGAAAACCAACGGTCTAATCTATATAAGTCAAAGCCTTAAAGGCTGTTAAAGCAATTGCTGCCTAGTTAATGTTTTTGTGACTTTTATTTTCATCCACTTGTAAAAGAATTAAACCTGACAGGAGTCTTGTCTAGTGAGAAGTAAGGATGTTTTAACTTTATATCAATAAAAGACTTATCCAGCAGAAAGTCATTTTTACAATGTTTTATATTTCCAAGGGGACGACACGTTTACCCGGCTAACGGTGGAGGCAAATATATGTGTGGAAACATATAACTCCAGAAGAAATCATAATAGATTATCCCTTGTAGAATGTTTATTTCTGGGCAATAATTTACATGACAATCCATGCACCTGGCTTTATTATCTTTATTGCTTTAATTCTAATTCTAATTATATCATAATTGGTTTAAATTTAACCATTCAGTTGATGAATTCAACTTTCATGACGCGAATGTTCTACCCAACTATAGTTTTTTATAATAAGAATCATTCATTCATACATACCGATAAAAGATTTTGAATATGGGACCAGGTTCTGAAATTTTCATGAATTGCACATTAACTGTCAATTAACCTGGAAACTGGTTAACACTTTATCCCTTTCATCACTAAGGCCAGAGTTTTTTTAATTTGTTGGTTTACAGATTTTTCACATGAATTAGTCCGGTTGGTCGGTCAGAAAAAAATATATCTTACAAAACATCGATAAATATGTAAAAAATAAATATAATTTCAGCTTACTAACAATATTTTTGGTATGCTCCTTTGTCATCATTTCTTAAATCTTAGTCCCAATCATAATTGCTCAGCTGTTTTAAACATACAATATATGCCATTGTCATATAATTTCGAAAAAGGGGTGTATCTAGGACAAACATGAAATTAAATCGTCATTTCTCCAACAAGAAAAAACAGCTCCACATTGCTAATCAGGAAACATGGAGAATAATGATCTTCAAGCAAGAAAACATGTGAAATAAAAGTGCAAACAAGTCGACTTTACCAGATCCATGTCAAAAACGAAGTAGACTCATCCACTGGAAAGACGAGGATATCGGTTTCATCATTTGTCATGCATTCACGTTTTTGATATCCAAATGGACGAACTTTTTTTTCAATCTATGAAACAAGAAAATTGCAAATTGTTTGGGAATATCTCTTACTCTTAACTTGGCGTCTTTCATGTTTGGACGGGTCCATTTCATCTATAAGATGATAGTTCTTACGGAATTATGAGAAAAAAAAGGAAAACAAACTTATTGTTATGTGTTTCAAACATTTCAAGGTCAGTTATGATTGTCTATTTTTAGATACGTAAACATAGGGAATTACAAGTGATCATTAGGATCATTATGACATTTGACACTGTCATTATATCATTTGTTTACAGAGTGGTGTCTATCAGTATCAACAGTAATTAAAGAAACCCTTAATAAATAACAGGGCCTGTAATTTCAAGGATGTATTAAAAACATGGTACATGTAAGAGTAATCAGAACGTATAAACTGTGCTACTATTAATTTAAAACAAATAATATGAGATAAGATTACATTACTATAATGTGCGTAGTGATTTTACGATAATTTTATGAATGAACAAGAGCAACTTGACCTCTTTCAAAAAGAAATATGAATCAAACAACATAAAACCGTATAAGAGATAATTCAGTCAAATTTTGAATATTAAATCAAAAACTGACATGATTCAATAATTTGTTGAAACATCTTAAGAACAAAATTGCAGGTATAAAATGCACTTTTTTTCACTCTGACTTCTATGTTCTTTGATAGTCAAACGTTTGTCTCCTTAAATACATCGACATGAACATATGTTGAAACGTCTCAAACCCACTAATGTTTATCAACTGTTTCAATTAATGTATTTCATTAGAAAACATACATAGGAGTTTTAGAATGACAGACCAGGAATCTGCTCAAAACATTTTGGCTTGATCTAGGTCACAAAGATGGCTTTTACATTTGAAACCTTTAAACAGCTATTTTACCACAGATCATTCATTAATGTCTGATGTAAGAAAAAAATGTGCAATACTGATTAGGTGCACTTGCACATTTATATCTTCATTTTCAACAATTTAAAATGTGGACCTGCTAGAAAACTCTGGGACTACAATATTAAAATGTCTTTTGTTCTGTAAATTTGTAGGATTCAGAAAAAGAAAAAAAAGGTATAATGAATTATTTCCCGATGAAATAAGAAATTTTGAGTAATATTAGGTCATTTGTTTTTTCACTCAGTTACATGTATATCAAATATAACACTGTTTATTACAACAAAAACTCAAACTAAAAACACATAAATGATACATTTTAGTAAAAAATTTATGATAGATAAAAGTAGATTTATTTTACCCTTAAACTATATATTTTCATAGTCTTCAAAAGCAAATTTGTATAAAATTAATTCTACACATACTTTAGTATTAACTCTAAATGTAACATAGGATTCCATAGTACCAGTATGCTTTTCTGGGTCGTCAACATGCACAAATAGGTCATGTGTATCATCCTCTGCATCTTCAAAATGACTTAAATTGGCTATAAGACTAGAACTTCTGGAAACACTGAGGTCAGACTTCCCTGATGCATCCAAACTTAAACTCTCCATCTGGAAAAGAAAAAAAAGACAGATTGTATTTAGGCCTGAAATCTGGCAAATGGCTAAATGTAAACAAATATTCATTAAAAATCAAATAATTTGTGAAGTATGCAACCATTTCCTTCAAATTTTATAAAATACAATGTATATAATGAAGGACTCAATATAAACACAACATGTCAAGCTGCCTTACTGAGTTCTGCCGTTTTTTATACAAAAAATAAAACAGCAATCCTTTGGAGTGTTATTTTCGTACGACTGGAGATAAATTTAATTTGCAGATTGTATTTAGCATTTTGATGTGTGTTAAACATCTTTCTCAAAATTTGTTTGCCACAGAAGACCAAAGGATTCTATACCCCAGTCACACTTGGCAGTTAAGATCTTGATATACTGTAAAGGCACTTATCTATTACTTAATATATACCATGTGTAATGTCTAGATGTTTTAATGTTTTTTTGTTTTTGTTTCACTGGGTTGCTGTCTAATTTGAAATGGACATGGTATAATAATTGTTTTTTTAAATCCCAAAACAAACTAACACGGATAGACAACAGAACCATTGGAAACCTTCCGTAAGTAAAGAGCCACTTTTCAAAAAAATTTCTGAACCATAAAATGGATGTAACTTTTATATATCTAGGTCCAGCCATGCTTAATACTTTTCCAGGTGCACAGGTTTGTCTGTACTAAAGAGATTCTCTTCAACACAGCCATATTTATCTATTCCTTATTATAAACATTAAGTAAAAGACTCCACTAATTTATTTTCATTTCAAATTATTAGATTATAGTTCCCAATTTGGTCATGTTGGTGAGTTGTGCTTAACCTGAATGTTAGTTAATGCGCCTGCAAAATACAAAATATGATATTTCTACCTGGGCCGCCAAAACTGTAAATTTCCTATTTTGCCAGCTCTATTGATATTTGGATATTTACATACTACAAATGTATCACAAAACTCAGTAAACTGTCAATCAATAAAAACCATGCAGTTCCTTGCTCCTAATAAAAACTTCAACAAAGATCTGGTGTATGGACAGTTTAATCTTTGCTGTGTTCACACAGGCACTTGTCTCAGAATTTTTTTTTCTATATACCTTAATATAACACGTTATATTAAGGTATATAAAAAAAATTCTGAGACAAGTGCCTGTGTGTGTTCATGGTGGAAAAGAACACAAAACATCATATACAGGGTAACTTAATTGCAAAGGTTAAATTTTCAAAAGAAACACAAAGACAGATGATTGTATTATTATGAATATTAAATAGAAAATACATATATAATGTGGTCTAATTTGTAATATTTTAAGCTGTTAAGGGTTATGACCTTGCATTCAATTTTCCAAGTAAAAAAGAGCCATAAATCTTGTTTGTTAAATTCAAAATTGTGTACTGTGTACGAGTTTTATACAAAAAAGTACTGTGACTCAGATGCATGGAGATTTGTCCAAAATGTCCACTTGTAAAAAAAAACAATCCAATGTACATTTGCAAAATTTGCGACGAGGATTAAGACTCAAAGGAACCAAGTGTAATGTGCAGCTTATGTCTAGAATGGAACATTTGTTGTGTGCTGGATTAAAAAAACAGACCCAAGTCAAAGAACTAGTTTTGTTACAAATGTAAATTTTCACTTACGCTTATGCAAAATTTGAAGGTACATTTTAATTTGTGGTTCATTACATTTTGAATCTTGATACATTACATTTTGAAATGTGATACATTCTGGTTAAATTGTACTGCTTATTTCCATCTTTGAGTGATGTAAAAGTAGCAACTATATATATTTTTTTCAAAACTTATTGAAGTTACTTTTAAAAATTTAAGTAAAACACAGCAATATAAAGCATGCTATAGTTTATAAATTGAAGTTAAATTCAGGTTTTAATAATAATTCATTCATACAAAATAATTCAGCATTTTTATTGAGATTACTTTTTACAGTTTCAAGTTTTTTTGCTTGGCAATGTTTTTAAAATGGTGTTTGTATTTGTGTATGTTATCTATATCAAAATGAAATAATAATATTTCTATTCTTTTATTTTTTCAAAGATAGTGCATACCAGTTTACAATATCCAAAAGACAAATTTAGGATTCATCAATTTTCATTAGTGCCAGCAAAATAGCATATTTTCTATTTTGCTGACACTAGCAAAATAGCCACTGTCTATAAGTTACGCTTCTTTAATATCAATTAAACTATAAGAATCATATTTAGTAGGTTGGCAAGATCCTCATAAATGGATACTATCCTCATTTATGGGTATTATACCCAAAATTGGGTATCAATTTGTAGTGATCAAATATCAAATTTTGTAATTCATTATGATTGCGGTCATCATGGTCATAGCACAAATATTAATATAATTGGCAACATTTTTCCCTTTAAGACCATAGTTCCAATGAGAACTGAATACAAAGATGATGGCCTCCAAAAATCTTACTTTTAGAAGGCTGTTAAATTTTATCCTGATATTTCAGTCATGGTGTCTTTTTTTAGGCAAAATGTTGTCCTTTACCCAAATGTTTGTGCCATCGCAGAAAATATCTGTAAATCCAAAGTTTACATTTTTATCACTGAAAAAATAGATACCTGTTTGGGTATAATAAGGGGACGAAGTCCCATATAACAGTAGAAAAATCAATAAAAAAAAAAAAAAAAAAAAAAAAAAATTTCCAATGTACTAATGAACTCAAAATCGTTAACTTTTTTATTTTCCCGCATTTGTGCAGAAATCTCTTTTTTTTCTTCCAATCTCATTTGTCATGAGACTTTGAGTGTAATATATTTTTCAGTCAAATATATAGGAATGAGCACAATAACAATTTCATTTTAATTATTCTCTGATATGTAGCCTTTCTACATAATTTTGTAAATATCAAAATATACCAATGAAATTTGTTTTTTAAAACAGTCATCTACAATTAGAGCAAAATATAACAAAACATTTGACTGTATATTCATGCACGCCTGAGAAAACAGTATTACATTTTTTTTGTTTATAAACAACAAGTGAATGCAAGGGGAACAACCAAAAATGTTCTTTGACATTTTTTTTATACTAAGAGGAATAACTCAATGTTCACTCACTACTTTTATTTTGTATAGTCTGTTTCATCAATTATCTGGCAAAGAACTAAATCATTTTCTCTGGTAATGTTATGTTTGTTATACAACCTCAAAAAATTCTATCATGTCAAATTTTTTGGTGGATTTATATTTTTGAAACTTCAAATTAAAAAAAAAAAGGAAAAAAAATTTTTGGGGGATTTTTTTTCGTTTTTCTGGAGGAAGATTTATCAAAATTTCAAATTTTTCATTTACTTTTTATTTGAGGGGGTCTTTTTCTCATACTATTTTGGGTTTTATTTTTCCATTGGCTATTTGGTCATTGATCACTTTCTTCAAAGGTTATGACGATGTACATTTTGTCCATGGGACAAGGCTCATTTATTATTATATTGCAATTAAATAACTCAAGTTGATATCAAGCGATATCCCATTCTCACTCGTTATGAACCCTATAAATATATAACAGATTAACTAAGTATTGTGCAACAGCACAGTATTGCACAATAGCACTTATATATGTAAATCAAACCGAATTAAGAATAGAACACTGCAGATTGAGTTGAACTGATGCATCAACCATTGTTTAACACCCAGTGGCTTATTAAATGCTAGATGAGAACATGATCTAATGAGATATGAACTTTGAGCCTACATGCACTCTACACTAAAACAACAGATTTACACACTGAGCAAAATAATAAACACTGAAGGCAAAGATACTACCATGAAACCACTGATGTGGTTGAATTTCAGTCATAAAAACCATGCCAAAAAGTGGAAGTTCATCACACTTGCACAATGCAGGTGCTCAATATGTGACATGTCAAATTGCTTATTTTAGAAGAATAATGTGGTAAGGTATGTACCTGTAGCAGGAACAATTCTGCTAGAGATTTGGGGATGCAGACCACAGCTTGTTCTAGTTTGTGAACTGATTTATATGGAGATGATGGATGCCAAATGTAAAAGTGCTATCTAAATATTTAAGTAAATGAAAACCAAATACAGTGAAAACAAAATATAATTTATTCAATAAGTGCAACTTTTATCATGTTGTCCAAAGTAAAGAAATGGAGCATTCCATGACTACAAACATTAACTATCACATTATATATTATAAAGAAGGCTTATGGCAGATGCACTAACTACACAAGAAAAAATTTCAAAATTCACAGTTTTCCTTGGGTGGACTTAACTTCAGCCATCAGACAATTCAATATGAGCATAGGCCTAAGTCTTTCAAAGAAGGTTATAAATGATTTGCGACGATGCAAATACAGAACTTTATAATATAAATAAATATCTTTAACCAATGAATTCAAAATACCAATATCTATTCAATTTTACAAATATGAACTGAATAAGCATCATGTAAATCATTTAATAAAGAAATATGAAATTTATAGTTTTAAACAAGGGAAATAACAATATAATAATCCTGTCTGCCACATACATTTTTTTTTTTTTTTTTTTTTTTTGAGGGGAGGTTAAGGCAATATTATTTCAAGCCAAATTTATTATTTCTAGTAAATGTTTAATGTCTATTGTTGTGTTATGCTTAGATTAATTTATTAAATACTTTTTTATCATGAAGTCAGTTATGCACATTCTGAAACTGATTATATTAGTAAGGGAGACAACTACATATGCACTTTCATATTCAGTCAACGTGCATCACTATGCATTATATATAAATTATGCGACAAAGAGGAATGATTTTGTTCAATACAATGACTGTACCTATTATAACAAATAGATGCTAACAACAGAATTAATGATGGAAATAAGCAAAGATTTACGGTCTGTTCAGGGATAACTGTCTGTGCCTCGTGAAAATAAGTTGATTGCTTTGCGCAGGAACATATATATTGACGGGACTTGACACTACCTAATTGTAGCTGATTTTATCGTCGGGTCATAGGTAATAAAGATACGGCACGGAAACGGTTATGTGTTAAAACGCACTCGCTATTATCCTAATAATTTCTGATAATACCACTAAAATGTCATTCAAACTAGTTTTACAGTGATGCCAGTGTATCAAACTTGTATTCTGTCACTTCAAATTTGTTATAATCGCATTCATTTGATCACAGAATGGTACAGAATGCAAACAGGGTAATAAAAAAATGGCGCCGATTGCATTCCCAAATTCCAAACCATTATAAAACACTTCACATCAAATAAATCACACTTATTTTGGTCATTTTATATGACAAAATATATCTTCTTTATGATAAAACTAGTATTTATTTACGATTAGAATTATGTGGTTAATTTATTGAGCAGTTCCGATAGTTTTTCAGTCAGACGCCACCAAAATCCATAAATCTCGCGAAGTCTCTTGGAGTCCAAGATTTTATCAATTTTGTACTGAAAAGCCTATCAGATTCATTTCCCGTTAGATATACTGTTCCCAGCTTTGCGCATTTCAACTTCCTGTAAAATATAGAGTTATCGTCCTTTAAACCCTAACGGCAGGTAGAAAGGCTATGATATGAAAAAAAAACTGCTACCTGATAATAGCGTTTCTTTGTTTACATTGAAAACAACCTAATGACTAAAATGACGTCACATCTAAAATCCCCAACAACAGAACCAACATCGGAAACGTTACGGTATTTCCATTTCTTTTTGAACATTAAAATATGTTAGAATTAAAAAAAAATAATTGACTTCGTCCCCTATCACAGGTAACGCCTGCCTCATATTACCCATAAATGAGGATAGGGGTAATTATTTTTATAATAATATTACAAATACAAAATATAACTTAACCAGTCTGAAAAGACATGGTTACATGGATTTTAATTCTGAAAAACTCAATGTGGTTTATTAATTCCTTTATTATTTCTATCATAATCAGAAACAAGGTACATAAATTAGGCAGAAGTTCATACATTTTTTCTTTTACAATAAAATTTTGCCAAAAAAAACGTATTTTATTAAACAGGAAAAACTCATATCAAATAAGTTTAAATAAACTTTTTTATTTTTATTTTCTGAAGAAAAAAAAATTTAAAATCAAAAATTCTTTGTGAAACAATGAAGCTTATTACCCTTTTACAGAAGATATAGTTAGGATGTACATATATTGTATATAGTTATAAATATTTATTTGTGTTTTTTTTTTTTTTTTTTCTTTTTATTATTATTGGTTTTGGTAATGCAGCCTTGGTATACCAAGATAGTCACAAGCCTGTTTAATGCAGAGTGTCCATACCGTAATATAATTTCATTATCATTTAATGATTAATTATGTAATGGGCACGTGTCAGTAAACAACAATCTAATTAACAATATAATAGAATTGTAAGGTAATAAATAATTTGATTATTGGGAACTTGGCATTATCACAATTAAATTATCTAATTGGCACCAAATATTTCATTATTAAACTTACTTAATGTATTAAAATGGGTGAATATAGCAATAAAAAAAATTAAAACGTCAATACTTAGAATATTATTTTTTCCTTACTTTTATTTCTGAAAATCTTTAATTTCTTTTTGAGAAAATGTTTTACAACATACATACGAATCATCCATTCAGCTGCTTTGTTTTATTATAAAACAATCAAGTATAATCAGTTTTTTATTAAATTTAAATTAAATATGTGAAAATTCTGAATTACGTTTCATTCAATATTGAGTAAATCGTTAAGAAAACTAATAGGTGATTGGAGTAATTTCATGGCTTTGATGTACTTGTTAACTTTTCAAAACCTTTACTCATTTATGAGGATCCTCCCCAACCTGTTAAGTAAAATAGATACAAATTTAGTGGCAACTAAAATCTGTCCATACCATACATAAATTCTAACATAATTTCAATTGTGGTATGATTTAATTACACATAAAGTTAGAGTAAACATCTTTAGTTTGTAAATATCCGCCCATCATTTATTAACATAAATTATGATTGATGAAAATGGTAAAGTCTGAGAAGTAACAAACATCAGCATCGTCTGTGACATCTAGACCACTGATCAAAGGGTCTTTGAAAGCTCTTTTTTCCTCTGATTTTGTAGGAGAGTCGTTTTCTTCATCTTTAGAGCCTGAACTGTAGCCTGTATCTGCCATATTTTTCTGATATTCCTTACGATATTATAAATATGCTATAAATTGGGAAAATGTTAAGTTATCTCTGATTGGACTATAATGAGATAACAGCCAATCATTTTACCTTTAACAGGAGCGAAAAATATTTTTTCAACGGTGTAAGCGGTGCTTTATTTTTTGTACATCAGATCAAGAAAGGGCTCAAAAGGCAGTGCTATCAGATCCTTACAATGTCTATGGGACAAGGTGACCGTAATAAAGAAATATCTTAGGACTTCAATCATTAGCGATGGGAAAAGTTGAAAAAAAAGGGAGGGAAGGGTTGCAAACTACAAATAGCTTCTACAACTGCTTTGAATGAAAGTTGAAACAGTCAGTCAGGGGTACTACTTGTACGGTATCGGTCCGTTCGCCCTAATTACATCATCATGTTCGCACTGAGTCCCTTCGCCTTGGGTCCGTTCGCCCTAATTTTTATAATAAAAAAATATTAATATTAGTGGTATAATTTAAGGTTTTGATATTTAAATGGTAATTATCAAAGAAATATACATCTTTCCAAATTCATGAATAAACATGAAAATTAAAAAAAAATATTGGTTTTTGTTTTGGAGCATTAATTAGGTTGATAGGCTTCATTGTTACATTTGCGTTTATTCAGAATTACTTTTAATGACTGTTGACTGTAAATAAACTCATTATAGATACCAGGATTGAAATTTTGTACGACAGACACACGTCTCATCTACAAAAGACTCACCAGTGATGCTCGAATAAAAAAAAGTTAATAAGACCAAATAAAATACGAAGTTGAAGAGCACTGAGGACCCAAAATTCTTAAAGTTTTGCCAAATACAGCTAAGGTAATCTATTCCTGAGGTAGAAAAGCCTTAGTATTTCGAAATTAAAAGTTTTGTAATTTAGAATGCTGATTAGGTATAATTAAGATGTCTTTGATCTCACTGATTGTGTTTGGTGGATTAATAAATATAAATGATTTTTTAAATAAACAAGTCAGCTTGGAATGAGTTGAAACAATGATGTAAGAATTGTAAGACATTAAAGGAAATTGTTTTAGCTTGGCTTCTTTGATCTCAAGGTGTTGGATCTTGTTATACCTGTGTTTCAAAAAGATAAATTCATACAGATAACATGGTCTCCAGTTCGCGAACACTTCTTCTTCCTCCAAATACTACCCACATTCAACTTGATGAATATTCTGGCATGAATATTCAATGCAAATCAAAGAAAAATAGTTATCTGGTAGCAGCAATACAACATAAATATTCGACGAAATTTTTGAACAAACTTTAACATAATTTATTCATTCAAGACCACAAAATAAAATAGAAATCAGGGCGAACGGACTCAGTGCGAACAGGAATTAGGGCAAACAGGTATTAGGGCGAACGGGTACTAGGGCAAAGGTGAATCAGGGCGAACGGACCCGGATTCTACTTGTACAAGTTATTTTTATTTGCTTGAAGAAGTTAATATTAATACACTTTTGTAAGTAAAATTGTAAGATACTTATACAAGTGTATTTTATTTACTGTATAGGTAAATTATTTAAATGGCTTAGTTATGTCCCTTAGCCATTCAGATTTTTACTTACAGTACACAAGGATTTGTATAGTAAGATCTTACTATACAAATCCTTGCAACACAAGTAAAGAAGTCATACTATCTTCTTTTCTTGAATTTCTCAGGACTTCTTTGCTCTAATAGAACTTTTAATTTTGTCCTTTGCAGATGTCTTTATTAACCATTGAAGTGTAATTTCATGGTCAATGAAAATCTCATTTGTCTGTTATCTGCAAAACACTGCACATTTACAAGTCTCCAAGGGGCAATTTGTGATTGCCTTGTGCAATTACTTAAGATCTTTGTGCAAATAGTTTCTCTATTGAATTAATGAGATGAAACATTAAACTCTAAAAAAAAATTATGAGCTAACCAAAGAAAAATTGTTCAAGGCATGTTTTTACATCTCAAAACTTGAGAATTTTAGGGATTGTAAACAAAATTTACTTATATAAGTACAAGTAAATTTTTGAGAAAAATAAGGGAGATTATTCAAACTTTATAAGAAAATATGAATATAACATATTTACTTATATAAGTATATCATTATTTACTTCTTCAAGTAAATAAAATAACTTGTACAAGTAGTACCCTGACTGACAGTTGTAAAGAAATGATATAATGTATAAATTATATATATGCCAGGATAAAATGCTTTTGTTGTCAAGTCAGATTAGCTGGTTTAGTGATTTGATGGTGCTTTGATTTTGTTTTGAATATTATTGAAGTAAGATCTAATATAATATGTACTCAAATCTAAAAGAATAACTATCATTCCAATATTACAGTTGATTTCTCTACAGGAGCGAAAAATATTTTTCAACGGTGTAAGCGGTGCTTTATTTTTGTACATCAGATCAAGAAAGGGCTCAAAAGGCAGTGCTATCAGATCCTTACAATGTCTATGGGACAAGGTGACCGTAATAAAGAAATATCTAAGGACTTCAATTATTAGCGACGGGAAAAGTTGAAAAAGGGAGGGGAAGGGTTGCAAACTATAGATAGCTTCTACAACTGAAACACTCAAACAGTCAGTCAGGGGTACTACTTGTACGGTATCGGGTCCATTCACCCTAATTACTTGTTCGCTCTGAGTCCCTTCGCCCTAATTTTTATAATAAAAAAATATTAATATTAGTGGTATAATTTAAGGTTTTGATATTTAAATGGTAATTATCAAAGAAAATATACATCTTTCCAAATTCATGAATAAACATGAAAATTAAAAAAAAATATTGGTTTTTGTTTTCGAGCATTAATTAGGTTGATAGGCTTCATTGTTACATTTGCGTTTATTCAGAATTACTTTTAATGACTGTTGACTGTAAATAAACTCATTATAGATACCAGGATTGAAATTTTGTACGACAGACACACGTCTCATCTACAAAAGACTCACCAGTGATGCTCGAATAAAAAAAAGTTAATAAGACCAAATAAAATACGAAGTTGAAGAGCACTGAGGACCCAAAATTCTTAAAGTTTTGCCAAATACAGCTAAGGTAATCTATTCCTGAGGTAGAAAAGCCTTAGTATTTCGAAAATTAAAAGTTTTGTAATTTAGAATGCTGATTAGGTATAATTAAGATGTCTTTGATCTCACTGATTGTGTTTGGTGGATTAATAAATATAAATGATTTTTTTTAAATAAACAAGTCAGCTTGGAATGAGTTGAAACAATGATGTAAGAATTGTAAGACATTAAAGGGAAATTGTTTTCGCAGCTTGGCTTCTTTGATCTCAAGGTGTTGGATCTTGTTATACCTGTGTTTCAAAAAAGATAAATTCATACAGATAACATGGTCTCCAGTTCGCGAACACTTCTTCTTCCTCCAAATACTACCCACATTCAACTTGATGAATATTCAGGCATGAATATTCAATGCAAATCAAAGAAAAATAGTTATCTGGTAGCAGCAATACAACATAAATATTCGACGAAATTTTTGAACAAACTTTAACATAATTTATTCATTCAAGACCACAAAATAAAATAGAAATCAGGCGAACGGACTCAGTGCGAACAGGAATTAGGGCAAACAGGTATTAGGCTTAACGGGTACTAGGGCAAAGGTGAATCAGGCGAACGGACCCGGATTCTACTTGTACAAGTTATTTTTATTTGTTTGAAGAAGTTAATATTAATACACTTTTGTAAGTAAAATTGTAAGATACTTATACAAGTGTATTTTATTTACTTGTATAGGTAAATTATTTAAATGGCTTAGTTATGTCCCTTAGCCATTCAGATTTTTTACTTACAGTACACAAGGATTTGTATAGTAAGATCTTACTATACAAATCCTTGCAGTACACAAGTAAAGAAGTCATACTATCTTCTTTTCTTGAATTTCTCAGGACTTCTTTGCTCTAATAGAACTTTTAATTTTGTCCTTTGCAGATGTCTTTATTAACCATTGAAGTGTAATTTCATGGTCAATGAAAATCTCATTTGTCTGTTATCTGCAAAACACTGCACATTTACAAGTCTCCAAGGGGCAATTTGTGATTGCCTTGTGCAATTACTTAAGATCTTTGTGCAAATAGTTTCTCTATTGAATTAATGAGATGAAACATTGAACTCTAATAAAAATTATGAGCTAACCAAAGAAAAATTGTTTAAGGCATGTTTTACATCTCAAAACTTGAGAATTTTAGGGATTGTAAACAAAATTTACTTATATAAGTACAAGTAAATTTTTGAGAAAAATAAGGGAGATTATTCAAACTTTATAAGAAAATATGAATATAACATATTTACTTATATAAGTATATCATTATTTACTTCTTCAAGTAAATAAAATAACTTGTACAAGTAGTACCCCTGACTGACAGTTGTAAAGAAATGATATAATGTATAAATTATATATATGCCAGGATAAAATGCTTTTGTTGTCAAGTCAGATTAGCTGGTTTAGTGATTTGATGGTGCTTTGATTTTGTTTTGAATATTATTGAAGTAAGATCTAATATAATATGTACTCAAATCTAAAAAGAATAACTATCATTCCAATATTACAGTTGATTTCTCTCATTTTTTGGTGGAAACAAAAGGGTAAGACTAAATTGGATTTTGTTGGAAAATCATATCATCGCTTAATAAATATATTTTAATGTTCTTTGTAAGACACGCAAGATGAGAAGCTGGCTCTGTTTGCCTTAACACTAAATTACTTGGTTTCTGTTTGCAGTAATTCATTTATCTGTTCATCCACTGCATCCAGATCAGGTTGATTATCAATACAGTGCACTAAAGGCAGTTCAATTAAGAATGAATCCTATTGCTACAATGTACAATGTAGCATAAAGTAAAATAGGATGGTAAGGATTTATTACTCTGCCATGTAATACCCATTGGATATACAGGGAGGTGTTTTAAAGTGATTTATCCACAATCACTTGAATTCAAGGTTAACTACATGTACAGGGAGGTGTTTTAAAGTGATTTATCCACAATCACTCGAATTCAAGGTTAACTACATGTACAGGGAGGTGTTTTAAAGTGATTTATCCACAATCACTCGAATTCAAGGTTAACTACATGTACAGGGAGGTGTTTTAAAGTGATTTATCCACAATCACTTGAATTCAAGGTTAACTACATGTACAGGGAGGTGTTTTAAAGTGATTTATCCACAATCACTTGAATTCAAGGTTAACTACATGTACAGGGAGGTGTTTTAAAGTGATTTATCCACAATCACTCGAATTCAAGGTTAACTACATGTACAGGGAGGTGTTTTAAAGTGATTTATCCACAATCACTGAATTCAAGGTTAACTACATGTAGGAGGTGTTTTAAAGTGATTTATCCACAATCACTTGAATTCAAGGTTAACTACATGTACAGGGAGGTGTTTTAAAGTGATTTATCCACAATCACTCGAATTCAAGGTTAACTACATGTACAGGGAGGTGTTTTAAAGTGATTTATCCACAATCACTCGAATTCAAGGTTAACTACATGTACAGGGAGGTGTTTTAAAGTGATTTATCCACAATCACTCGAATTCAAGGTTAACTACATGTACAGGGAGGTGTTTTAAAGTGATTTATCCACAATCACTCGAATTCAAGGTTAACTACATGTACAGGGAGGTGTTTTAAAGTGATTTATCCACAATCACTCGAATTCAAGGTTAACTACATGTACAGGGAGGTGTTTTAAAGTGATTTATCCACAATCACTTGAATTCAAGGTTAACTACATGTACAGGGAGGTGTTTTAAAGTGATTTATCCACAATCACTCGAATTCAAGGTTAACTACATGTACAGGGAGGTGTTTTAAAGTGATTTATCCACAATCACTTGAATTCAAGGTTAACTACATGTACAGGGAGGTGTTTTAAAGTGATTTATCCACAATCACTCGAATTCAAGGATAACTACATGTACTAAGTATTTGTGTATTGTGTTAATTTTAAATATTGTCATTTGGCATTTCAAATTAGGAAAAGAAAATATTTGAAATCAAATCAGCTTGGTGGATTTGTTTTCTATACTCTCTCAACAAAAACCTTCCTATTGTCACTTGCAGCTGATATTCTACAGAACTTGTATGAAAAAAAAACCAAGTAATTGGTACCTTAACATTACATGTATATAAAATGTAATCATTTTTTCAGAACAAAAAAACAGAAAAATTCTTGAACAGTTAGAAGAACAGAAGAAAAGATTAAGAATGGGAGGACATCCAGGTCCAGCTAATCCTATGGCCATCAGGTTAGGCATGTTATAGTGAAACTGATCCTATGGCCATCAGGTTAGGCATGTTATAGTGAAACTAATCCTATGGCCATCAGGTTAGGCATGTTATAGTGTAACTAATCCTATGGCCATCAGGTAGGCATGTTATAGTGAAACTAATCCTATGGCCATCAGGTTCGGCATGTTATAGTGAAACTAAATTATGAAAATGTCAGCTATTAAGACATTATATGTAGAACATTCAGACTAAATATAAATTATATCTTTGCATATAAAATAGAATCTTTGGTGGACTTGTTGAGGCATGCTCATCATGAGTTAGGAAGGCAATGAGTTATGTCAACAGCTAGTATTTTCAATTTTGTATTTTCTGTTGCATCCCCATGTGTGCATCATTTAGGATTAAGAGCAGCCAGGTTGGCTTTGAAACATGTATCTGGGTAGAATGATATATGAATAAAAAGGAATGTTGGTATGTCTTACTGTTGACTGCTACCTTTTTGACTAGAAGGTTAAGATATGTCGCAGTCTAGTAGGAAATGTGGTACATATAACATTATATTATTCTTATCCTGAATAAGGATAAAAGATTATCCACTGGTTGTTTTAAAAAAAATCATCCACCAAAACATACAATGTTTGAAACAACCTATTTAGAATAGAATATTATGACAAAGATACATGTATCAACAATAAAGTCAGAAATTATTTATTGTCACATTTTTAGTAATGTGAATGATGCTAACGGATTAGTATCACAATAATTAGAGCTTGCAAGCTAAAATTGAAACAGCTATAATAAATCAAGCAGTTTTGTCCATTCTTCAAAAATTTCAATAATAAAGGCACACAATAATTTCTGAATTTACAGTTATGAAATTGAATTCTTTATTTCAGCATTATTATTTTAATCATCATTTTAGATTTTTTAATATTCCTTGTATTATGGATACACTGCAGGGTGAATATAAATGAGCTAATAGAACAGTTTAGAGTTGAGTTCACCAAAGGTTTATTATTATAATTTAGTTTAATTTTGTGTAGTAAGATTAAAACTTGCCACTGGTCATAGCTGTATCATTACTATATAAAGGACTTCATAAGTAATTACATCTACATAGTTTGTACATTTATTTAATGTACTGTAAACCATCTCATTTTTGCAAGTAGAAAAATAACAGAAATATAAATCATAGAAAATTTGTAAAACTTGGATCTTCCCTTATTTAAATACATCAAGTAAATTTAGAATCACAAAATTATTTTGCAGCAAAGTGGGCTAGAAAGGGCTAAACAAGAAAAAAAGTATATGCAAAAGCAAGTTGGTTTACAGTATAATTATGATTGATTTATTTTATATTTGGTGTACCTTGTAAAGTTAATGATTGGTCATAACTAGTAAATTGAATCAAGGACTTATGACTTGGGACAACATCTACAGGTTGTTAGAATTTGTGTTAGTAGTTGTGAACTTGTGACTTCTTTTAAAGACTAAAGCTAAGACTTGTAGTGCTTGACTTTTTTTTTTTTGAAATAACACGTATTAAGCCTTACATTGAACAATTTGATATCTTATTTATGAAAACATTGACTTTTTAGTACTCCTCCTGCAGTTCAGCAGCCAGCCTTACCAGCCAATCCTTCTGTGAGTAAAACCAATTTCACTGTCTATATCACTCAGAAAGTGCTGTGCCATTATTTTTTTCATTCTATCAAAGATGGGATAAGATATCCTTTCTAAATGTCTGTAATTCAAAACAAATGGTTAAAGCCTGTATATTTTTTCTTAAATTGATAACATAGTATTCTGTTAAAAAGCCAAAAGCCAAAAAAGAAAATAAATACCCTTTTCTGCCACAATAATAAGAAAGAAAAACCCTACATATGTACCTCTGACAAAGCTTGAATCTTGAGTATGTTAATTGCTTCAAGTTTATCTGTTTGCACCAAAAAAAAAACAATGTAGTTAGTTCTTCAGTACTGTATATAGAGGTAAAAGCTTGTATCAATATTTAAAACATTTTGCTTGAATTATTCTTGTTAACAAAACATTTAAGGGAAGCAATCTTTCTCTTTTGAAGATTAAATACGTAATTTAGAATAAAAATGGATATAGGGTAAAAATTAAGGTACACCGGGCATCAGACAACCTCAGATAACATGTAATAAAAATAGCAGAGCAAAATAACTATTTTTATTATAAAAAAGAAAAATGGAATGATTCCCAATAAAACAACTATCCATAAAGACAAAAGGACAATAATGCAAACATAATGCTGTTTTAGTAAGATATATAATATTTTACATTGTTTATTCTCAGTCAACACTTGTAATGGAGACTCACAACATGACACCAGCTCAAAGAGCAGCATTACAGGTACAATTTCTTAAATGACTTGATATGAGTAGTATTGATAATATTAAAAGATGTCTGATAAATGTACAAGAAAACAATGAACTATAAATACATTCTGTATGTACTGGTCTGATTACTGGGATGCCTGAATGACACTTTTATATACCACAGAGTTATTTTATTTTAAAATGATCATAATATAATGAAGATAGGCCTAAGAACATCACCAAGACCTACTTTTTATGCCCCCGCGACAAAATGTAGGGGGCCTATTAATTTACCCCTGTCTGTCCATCCATTCATCCGTCCGTCCATTTAGGATACATTGTTTCTCTGGCTATCTCCTCCTACAGTTTTGGAGGTACAACTTTAGTATTATGTAGGATGTTCATATACATAATGTAGGTGTGCATGGCCACAGGATTTTGATTTTTTTCAAATATTCTGAAAATGACAAGTAGTTGCACTTAGTCATTTTTTTGGTACTAGCTGCATAAAGAGATCATGGTTTGTCGGGCTATCTCATCCTACATTTTTGGCTTTAATATTTTGTAGGATGTTCATACACATAATGGAGGTGTGCATGGCCACAGGATTTTGATTTCTTTTGAATATTCTGAAAATGACAGGTAGTTGGACTTGATCATTTTTTTTGGTACATGCTGCATAAAGAGATCATGGTTTGTCTGGCTTCTCCTCCTACAGTTTTGGAGATACAGCTTTAATATTTTGTAGGATGTTCAAACACATAATGGAAGTGTGCATGGCCACAGGATTTTGATTTGTTTTCTTCAAATATTCTGAAAATGACAGGTAGTTGGACTTTATAATTTTTTGGTACTAGCTGCACAAAGAGATCATGGTTTGTCAGGCTATCTCCTCCTACAGTTACATCATCATACATAGTGTTAAATTTATAATTTCCTATACTCATGCATATGGCAGAGCAGATAGCAGGGGTGGGGGCTTTGTCCATTTCTAGTTTCATTCTTTAGATTTGTTCAAAGTTAACATCAAAATGCCTATGATAGGTACTTGAATGAAGCTCAGGGGAACACTTCAATACTTAATTAATAGGGGTGTCACTGTTACCCCACCTTTTTTATATAATTAGATTTTGGAAATGTATGCCTTTTCATATATTGCGTAGGTAAAAATACAACCTTTTCCCGTATTGGTTGGGTTTCGTGTGGTGTGTTGGAAAAGTGAATTGTGGATAAAAACACAGGCAGGAGCACCAAGAAAGATGACAGAATTAACATTTAATACAAAAAAAATAAAAAGTACATACAGCAACCCCACCAAAAACCTAGGGTGAATTCAGGGGATCTGGGAAACTTTTTGTCATGTAGGAAACTGACAGCCCATAGTGGTCAATCAGATCGTGGTTATGAAATTTTGCGAACTCAATCTGGGAGCAACATTACCTTTCCTAGTGGCTTTTGCGTAAGCCGCTGAAATCTTTAAAAAAAGATCTGCCTAGGATTGCAACAACTTTTAGCAAAACATTAGTTGGGAGATGAATACTCCATGGGTTTATAGTATACACACCAAAAAAATGCGCAATCATACCTAAGCAGAGTTAAAAGACAAACCGTAGAACAGACAAACCTGAGAACAAAAGGAACAACCACAAACATAACATAAAACATAGAACACTGGAAACTTTATTTATCTTTTGGACGAGAATGGGTGAATATGTTTTAAAGGTTTACATACACACCCATTCTCGTCCAATACAAAATCAGTATTTTACCTTCTTTTTTTCATAGTACATGGCTTTCTATGCACTATAAAATGCTATACATGAATGACTTTTCATTGTAGATAAATTATGAAAGTGAACTCTTAAAAACTGCACTAACAAAGTCTAAAATCCCCCAAATCAATTTCAATAGGAAAAGAGCAAAAGAAAAAAACCATGAGTACTGTTGTTTGTCTAACTATTATAAATGAAAACAGGAAAATAGAACTATTAAAGCATTTCAAGTTGAGATTTCAACATTGTAAATTATACAATTTTTGAAAAGATGATTTATATAACATTGTGTTAAATTGTACCTGAAGACGAAGAAATCTCCATTTTTTAATAATTTACCCATTTTTGTTATTACAAAACAATATCATTGCTATTTCATTCCATCTATTTAAATGACAATTAAATATGACTTACATCCCTTTTACTAACCATGTTAACACTTAAAGTGAGCTCATATTAAGGTTTGATTATTACAATGGGAGAGGTTAATTTTGTTATGTCATCGGAAGGTGTGAATATGTTCTTAATTGGTCAGACAATACTTTGTTATGTTAAGTAACTATAAGTTGAAGGTCAGCTTTGATGTGCATGTCTGTCTCATAGGAGAACCATGATCTAAATGACTTAACCTCATTTTTATGGTTCATTGAAGCATTCAAAAATGTTTAAATTTTTGTTATTAAGTTATGAGAAATGGATCAAATGGTTGACCTGAAGGGTCAATATAATGTGTCATGTCAGTTTGACAGGTGTCACCTGGTATTTACTTGATTTTCATGGTTCATTGATCAATGTTAACTTAAATGGTGTTTAAGTGGTCTTTTTTAGTTAGTCAACTCTATTTGGTCTATCTAATCATTACAATGAGTACAAGCCATTCTTTCAAGGTTCATCTGATATTGACCTCATTTTTATTTTTTATGCCCCCGCCTACGATAGTAGTAGGGGCATTATGTTTTCTGGTCTGTGCGTCCATTCGTTCATTCGTCTGTCCCATGTCAGGTTAAAGATTTTGGTCAAGGTAGTTTTTGATGAAGTTGAAGTCCAATCAACTTGAAACTTAGTATACATGTTTCCTATGGTATGATCTTTCTAATTTTAATGCCAAATCAGAGTTTTGACCCCAATTTCACAGTCCACTGAACATAGAAAATGATAGTGTGAGTGGGACATCCATGTACTATGGACACATTCTTGTTATTGAATATTTATTTCATATCAGGTCTGTTTTTCATGTATTGTATTAAATGCACAACTTTACTTTGTTTATCATTGTGAGGTGAACATATTTGTCTGACTGAGGTCACATAAAGTTTGTCTCATTTGCATGTTTTATTGAGTTTAGATTTGATTTTGATTTGATTTTTGGTGTTTTAACGCCACTTTTAAGCACCTCCTTTGGGCTATTTCGTGGCGGCCAGTTTTTATTGGTGGAGGAAGCCGGAGTGCCCGGAGAAAACCACTGACCTTCGATAGGAAAACTGACAATCCTAGTCAATTAAGATTGGAGTCGAGTGCACCTGCACGAGCGGGGTTCGAACACACAACCTCAGTGTTGACTGGCTAGTGATCACAGTAGTAACTACTTAGACCACTCTGCCACCGAGGCCCCCTATTGAGTTTAGAGGAAAAGTTGTTATTCCATTTAATTATGTTAGACCTGATATCTTAAGCCTGCTATGTGATTTAACCTTTTGATACATGAAATTTGACCTTGATCTCATAGACTTTCCATATATTATTCAGTTTGAATTTTATTTGAATTTGTTGAAATAAATTATGCAGATGAGTTCATTTGACATCTAATCATGTGAAAAATTTATACTTTGTGTCTTTTTTTTTTCAGCATGCCAATGCAAATTCTTTTGGATATTTCATCACACAAGATTCGTCTTTTGGAAATCTGATTTTGCCAGTGATACCAAGGTTCAAAGATGTATGAATATGATTTTGTTGGTTTCTCTCAATTTTAGACTTAAAAACATCAAAAGATTGTTGGAAATTTGCAATGGTAATAAGATCATTGTGCTTGTGTTAAAAGCAGATTCAGTCAAATACAAATGTATGAACAAATAATGAAGTTGAATGACAACACAGAAGAGAAGGCAAAATTATTTGTTTTCCCTTTGAATAAAATTTTGCATGATATGAAACTGTTTGTGAAATACTGTGACATGTATAATTGATTTGTATGTTTATTAAGATGTATGAAATATTAAATATTGAGTTTTTTATTGTCTGGCCTGCAACAAAAGTCGCAGTATGTGAGACATAGGGATTACTATCCGGCAGCAGGGACAGCAGCGATGTAAACCATTTGTATAAAGCTTTATATTTCAGAAGGTAGAAGACCTGGATGCTTCATACCTTGTATGCAGATAGCTTATGTTAAGAAGTTTCCTTCTGTCATATTTTTATTGTCCTTGACCTCATTTTCATGGTTCAATGACTGTGTGAAAAAAGATTACATTTTTTTGTAATGTGAATTTCTGACTTATTATGAGCAATAGGATAACTATATTTGGTATATGGATTCCTTGCAATATCTACATGTCTGTCAGACAGAGTTCACCTCATTATATGGATCAGTGATCAAGGCTTATTTTATGTGATTAGGTCTTTTTCTCAGATACTATAAGCAGTAGGTCAACTATATATGGTGTATGGAATGATTGTAAGGTGTACATGTCTGTCAGGAAGGTATAATTGGACCTTGACCTCTTTTTCATGGTTCATTGGTCAATGTTTAGTTTTTGTCCAGCCTGCGACTTTTGTCACAGAAAGCTCACCATAGGGATAGTGATCCGGCAGCTACGGCGGCGGCAGCATTAGCTAACTTCTTAAAAGCTTTATATTTTAAAAGGTAGAAGACCTGGACACTTCATACTTTGTATATAGATGCCTTATGTTACGAAGTTTCCATCTGTCACATGTCCATTGTCCTTGACCTCATTTTCATGGTTCAGTGACTACTTGGAAAAAAAGTTAATATTTTTTGTAATGTTAATTTATTCTTATTATGAGTAATAGGATAACTATATTTGGTATGTGCGTACCTTGCAAGGTCCTCATGCCCGTCAGACAGTTTTCACTTGACCTCAACCTCGTTTCATGTACATGTCCCAACTGGCAGGTGTCATCTGACCGTGACCTCATTTTCATGGTTCAGTGGTTATAGTTAAGTTTTTGTGTTTTGGTCTGTTTTTTCTCATACTGTATGCAATAGGTCTACTATATTTGGTGTATGGAATGAATGTAAGGTGTACATGCGATCTGGCAGGTGTCTTCTGACCTTGACCTCATTTTCATGGTTCAGTGGTCAAAGCTAAGTTTTTGAGGTTTGGTCTTTTTTTCTAATACTAATACTATATGCAATAGGTCAACTATATTTGGTGTATGGAAAAATTTTATGATGTACATGTCAGCCTTGCAGGTTTTATTTGACCTTGACCTCATTTTCACGGTTCATTGCTCAGTGTTAAGTTTTTGCGTTTTGGTCTGTTTTTCGAATACTATAAACAATAGGTCAACTATATTTGTTGTATGGAAGGATTGCAAGCTGTTCATGTCTGTCTGGCTATGGTTCATCTGACCTTGACCTCATTTTCATGGTTCATTGGTCAATTTTTAGTTTTCTTGGTTAATTCTGTATCTTAAAAACTATAAGCAATAGGTCAACTATATTTAGTGTATTGAATGATTGTAAGGTGTACATGTATTTTTTGTTTGGTTTATATGACCTTGACCTTATTTTATTGGATCATGTTAAGTTTATGTGATAGTTGTAGTAAAGCTTTATATTTAGGACTATCAACATAATATCAATGATTAGTAAAGAAGACAAGACATTTCAGCGTGTGCACTGTTTTGGTCTGTTTTTCAAATACTATAAGCAGTATGTCAACTATATTTGGTGTATGGAATGATTGTAAGGTATGTCAATCAGTTGCTTAGAACAGACTCTTGATGTGTAAGTCAATTAGTTGCTTAGAACAGACTCTTGATGTGTAAGTCAATCAGTCACTGAGAATACTCTTGATGTGTTCGTCAAGCAGTCATCGAGAACAGACTCTTGATGTGTTAGTCAATCAGTTGCTTAGAACATACTCTTGATGTGTAATTCAATCAGTCATTGAGAACATACTCTTGATGTGAAAGTCAATCAGTCGTTGAGAACAGACTCTTGATGTATTTGTCAATCAGTTGCTTAGAACAGACTCTTGATGTGTTAGTCAATCAGTCACTGAGAACAGACTCTTGATGTGTAAGTCAATCAGTCGCTGAGCACAGACTCTTGATGTGTAAGTCAATCAGTCGTTGAGAACCAACACCTGATGTATTTGTCAATCAGTTGCTTAGAACAGACTCTTGATGTGTAAGGCAATCAGTCGTTGAGCACAGACTCTTGATGTGTAAGTCAATCAGTCGTTGAGAACCGACTCTTGATGTATTTGTCAATCAGTTGCTTAGAACAGACTCTTGATGTGCAATTCAATCAGTCGTTGAGAACAGACTTGATATGTAAGTCAATCAGTCACTGAGAACACTCTTGATGTGGAAGTCAATCAGTTGCTTAGAACAGACTCTTGATGTGTAAGTCAATCAGTCACTGAGAACATACTCTTTGATGTGTTCGTCAATCAGTCATTGAGAACAGACTCTTGATGTGTTAGTCAATCAGTTGCTTAGAACAGACTCTTGATGTGTAAGTCAATCAGTCGTTGAGAACAGACTCTTGATGAATTTGTCAATCAGTTGCTTAGAACAGACTCTTGATGTGTAATTCAATCAGTCGTTGAGAACAGACTCTTGATATGTAAGTCAATCAGTCACTGAGAACAGATATTTGATGTGCTAGTTAATCAGTCGTTGAGAACAGACTCTTGATATGTAAGTCAATCAGTCACTGAGAACAGATATTTGATGTGCTAGTTAATCAGTCGTTGAGAACAGACTCTTGATGTACTTGTCAATCAGTTGCTTAGAACAGACTTTTGAGGTGTAATTCAATCAGTCGTTTAGAACAGACTCTTGATGTGTTTGTCAATTAGTTACTGAGAACAGACTCTTGATGTGTTAGTCAATCAGTCGTTGAGAACAGACTCTTGATGTACTTGTCAATCAGTTGCTTAGAACAGACTTTTGAGGTGTAATTCAATCAGTCGTTGAGAAATGACTCTTGGTATGTAAGTCAATCAGTCTCTGAGAACAGACTTGATGTGTTAGTCAATCAGTCACTGAGATAAAATTGAGAATGGAAATGGGGAATATGTCAAAGAGACAACAACCCGACCAAAGAGCAGACAACAGCCGAAGGCCACCAATAGGTCTCCAACGCAGCGAGAAAATCCCGCACCCGGAGGTGGTCCTCAGCTGGCCCCTAAATAAAATTGTGTACTAGTTCAGTGAAAATGGACGTCACACTAAACTCCAAGACATAAAAATGAACTAAAATTTAAAAAAAACATACAAGACTAACAAAGGCCAGAGGCTCCTGACTTGGGGCAGGCGCAAAAATGCGGCGGGGTTAAACATGTTTTGTGAGATCTCAACCCTCCCCCTATACCTCTAGCCAATGTAGAATAAAGAAACACATAGCAATACGCACAGTAAAACTCAGTTTAAAAGAAGTCCGAGTCCGATGTCAGAATAGGTAACAAAAGAAACTAAGCAAAATGACAATGATACATACATTAACAAAGGACTACTAGCAGTTACTGACATGCCAGCTCCAGACCACAATTAAACTGATTGAAAGATTATGTCTTCATCATATGAAAATCAAGTACAATCCCTCCCGTTAGGGGTTTAGTATCATACAATCATAAAATATATGAGAAGAACATAACCCTTTTCATGCCAACAACTGGTTTTAGAATAATAGTTTTTATTTCCGATGCAAAGACCCTATGAGAAAATCAATATTAATACCAAAATACGCAATCCTTAATGACCTGACAACAGTATCGTAACTATATCCTTTCCGAATAAGTCTGTTTAAAGGTTTGGTTAGCTAATGAGGTGAATGCCGACTTTTTTGTGCTTTGTAAAGAATATTACCATAAAATATTGGATGTGAAATACCTGAACGTATAAGATGTCTTCATGTTGATTTATATTTACGAATGATGTCCTTGTACCGATGATAAAATTTAGTAAATGTTTTGACTAGTTTGTGATATCGAAAACCCTGGTGTAATAATTTTTCAGTAATACAGAGATTAAAATAGATCCTTACTGGTGGAAAGACCTTCAATTGTTCTCTGAACAATTGGTTTTTTGAAAATGACGCAGTCAATTTTACAATACCATTGACCAGCTTCCAAGCCGCTTTCCGAACTCGGTTCCGTATTTTACATACTCATGTACTATACAGAATGTCCATTCTTAACCTGCCCATATGTTCATTGTTTTAAATGGTATTTTGAGCTATCTCCTTAGTATATTTTTCATATTTATACGAGCTTTCGCTTTTATGTGCATGTCTTTACAATCCGTAAACAAATCAGAATATAAATGGATCTGTTTTGTTATGGTTTTGAATGTTTTACATACCAATGATAACCAATAGCTAGACAAAATAGTTCTTGAAAGAATGTTAACCTTACTTGTCTGCTGAACTTTAAAAACATTAAAAAGATAATAATCGGAATCATCTTGATAACCATATGAAAGATAATGCTCTTTATGAAGATTTAAGAAGATTTTAAGAATCAAAAATTAGTAATACGGTTATATCCACGCGGTGCGTATGTATTTTGTTAACAAAGTTACAGCTGCAGATATAAGTCAAATATCGGAGGGTAAAGAACAAAATGGCGGCTTTTGCAGAAGTTTTTCTGTCAAAAAGACTTTATTACTTTCTGGATTTTTTCACTTTAAACAGAATTAAAAGATGCAAAAACTTAATGAAAGGAGTAGACAGTGCTCAATTTATCATACCAAAAGTATTCGTAGAAAGTTTTACCCTTTCCCTGACATCGTAGTCTCGTCCATTTTTTTAAACATCTACGATTATTTCATTACTTTTTTTCGAGTTAACAACTAAACTGTTGAACCTGTATTGTTTTGAAAAAACAATCCCGTTGTCCAGGGGTTCATAACAAGCCCGTATTTTACGATTACTTGTTCTTGCGTCGCTATTTTCAAAATCGAATAGAGGATAACCAGAGACATATAATACAATTATATGTCTCTGGGATAACTAAACGAAAAATTTTTGTTAATAAATATAAAATATTGAGATTTGCCATCCACTTTTCAATTTCTTTTTATTAAATATTATTCTAAAATCAATGATAACAGTGGATGGCTTGGATTAGGAATGGCATTTAATGATTCACAGAGAAATTGCCATTAGTCCTCAATTTGAATTGGTGTAAACAGGGTTGTGTATTAAAGGGAGACAATTTTCGTGCACAAAAATGCTAAAACCAGTATTGTCAAATCTTGTAAAATATTTCTGTTGGCAATAATTCAAATATTCATAAAATTACAAAACACAACTTTTAAAGGTGGGTGTAATGTTACAATTGGCAAACATTTTTTTATTGATAATCCACCTTTGATAATAAAAAAAAAGATTTCTGTCATATTCATCTTTTAATATAAACAAATATGTTAGCCTTTTTAAACATATCTTTAATAACATATCAGTACTTATGGAAAGACTTTTCCATTTCTTCCTTTGATATTAAAGGATATACTAATTTTAATTGCAAAATTGTAATTTGATAGATGTAAATAAAAGTTAATGAAAAATTTTGTCATTGAAAACCTTCTTTAAATATGTGTCAGTAAATTAAATTATGAAGCTGTAAAGGATATCTAACTAGTTTATAAGTCAAACAAGTAAAAGTGAAAAAAAGATATACCTACTGTGCTACATTTGCGGACTGGTGGTAATGAAATCAAATTATTTAAGTTATCTATGCATTTTAATTTTTAAAATTTAATAATAAAAATGTCACTTATTTGCATTTCTGTTAATGCACATGGCACATGTATGAAAAATGCAGGTCTGTGTATATTTACTATAATATAACCAACATGGTAGTTATAAATAAATGAAAGAGCAAGTAGTAAACACTAAACTTAAGGTGAATCAATCGAATATTGCAATCTAATAATATCCTGGGGAGAACACTGGATTGTATTGCTTTCAGTAAATGGTGTCATTATGTTTGTAATTGTCAAACTAGTATAACAATACTATTGTCTAAATCTACAGAAATGGATCATCCTTTAAGTACCAGAAATAATGATGTGTATGATGATGTCACTAGGTCACCTGTAACTTATCTCTTAAATAAGGACTATGTGGGGTATAAGAGCTTGCTTAATACAGGCTCTTCATAATCATTTTGTTAAATAATTCTACAAAGAAGGGGATAGTCTGTTAATGTATCCTTGACTAAGAATAATGAAATTGCAAGAAACAAAATCACTTTGAATTTTGAAGATTGTTCAGGTAGTCTTGAGCTATTTCTTTGTACAACAGAACAACCAGTAGTCATCTTCACTTCACTTCACACACACACATATATATATATATCTTGACATACAAATAAAAAAGCCATAGACATTGAAAACAATTCATATCTATTCTATTGTCAGTCAGCTTACCTACCATGAACTGAAAAGTCTAAGATTCAGTAGGTAAATTATAAGAAAATCAAACTTGCATAAAATATATACCAATATTAGAGACAATGGCGTCATTTTTCCTCAGAGCTATCAGCTCTTTGATTATTTTTTTTTTTTCTTCTGCCTAATTTTTTTTCTTTCGCTGTTTGGTTGTTTCGCAAGATGTCAATTTGATGTTTGGTATATGATATCGAACAGTTTATGCTCTTTCAAAACTGACCCTGCTTAACCGAATACTTTTTTTTTGCAAGAGTTATCTCCCCGAACACTGTTTTTCTTGTGTTTGTTACTCCTTCGCAACCGTTAAAGATAACAACAAAATTATTTCACCAATTTGCTTGTTATATCCTCAGGATGTTGAGATTGGTTTGGACCGAAGCGTTCCTGAGACTCCATATGAGAGTTATTTCTCCTTATGCATTTGTAATTGGTAAACCATAAGTGATAGAGACCTAAGGTCTTTTGATTTGGGGTCCTAGGTCCAAAAAAAAAGAAAATTCGGTAAGGTCAAAGGTCGAGGTCATATTCTAAATTTTGATTTGGGTTATTTTCACTTCTTTTCAGAAACAGTATAAGATATCGACAACATATTTTTACTAAATTGTTCATTGCGACATGTCGTAACACATACATTTTGGTACACTAACATTAAATTAGAGCTTTCTCCCCTCTGGTATTTAAAAATAGGCATATGGTGATATAACTCATTAACCATATATTATAAAGACCTAGGGTCTTTTGATTTGAGGTCCTGGGTTTATGACCTTGAAATTGAGCTCAAGGTCATAGGTTAATTTGACGTTCTAGATTTTGACCTTTGCTTTTACCTCATATGTATACATGATAAAGCCTTGGGACTTTTTGCATTAGGTTGCAAGCAACTTGACCTTTGAGAAGCCAACCGGAAGTAATGTGTAAACCGGAAGTCACTATTATTTTGTACATATTACATATCAAAGTATATAGAACCATATATGTTTGGAAGCAGTGTGAAGTAAACTATCAAATAATACCGGAAGTGACATTTTCAAAACTGGAAATAACAAATTATCTCCCTTATTTAGAAAAATTTTTAGAAACCATATATTTTTTAAATCAGCGTACAATAAGCCATCATTTGACGCTGGAAATGACATTTTAAAACGAATTTTATCATTTTTTGATATTAAAATAGATCTTTATGGGTGGAAAGACTTTCAATTGTTCTCTGAACAATTGGTTTTTTTTTTTTTTTTCTTCCACCTAATTTTTTTTCTTTCGCTGTTTGGTTGTTTTGCAAGATGTTGATTTGATATTTGGTTTATGATATCAAACAGTTTATGCACTTTTAAAACTGAACCTGCTTAACCGAATACTTTATTTGTAAGAGTTATCTCCCCGAACACTGTTTTGCTTGTGTTTGCTTCTTCTTTGCAATCGTAAAAGATTACGACAAATTTATTTTACCAAATTGCTCGCTATATCTTCAGGATGTAGAGTTTGGTTTTCACCGAAGCAGTCCGGAGACTCCATATGAGAGTTATTTCCCCTTATGCATTTGATATCAGTGATATGCATTTCTAACTGGTAAACCATAAGTAATAGAGACCTAGGGTCTTTTGATCTGAGGTCCTTGGTCCAAAAAAAAAGAAAATCAGGTCAAGGTCAAAGGTCAAGGTCATATACTAAAATTTTATTTTGGCTTATTTTCACTTTTATTTTTTTAAATTGTATTAGAAATCAACAAATTATTTTACTAAATTGTTAGTTGCGACATGTCGTAACACATACATTTTGGTTGAAAGCGTATGCTAACATTAAATAGGAGTTTTCTCCCCCCTTATATTTAAAATAACGCATATGGTGATATAACTCATTAACCATATATAATTTAGACGTAGGGTCTTTTGATTTGAGGTCCTTGGTTTATGACCTTGAAATTGAGCTCAAGGTCATTGGTAAATTTGACGTTTTAGATTTTGACCTTTGCTTTTACCTCATAAGTATACATGATAAAGTCAATGGGACGTTTTGCATTATCATTTGACGATGGAAATCCAACCGGAAGTGACCATGTGTAAACCGGAAGTAGCTATTTTTTGTTCATATTTAATGTAAAAGTATATAGAACCATATATTTTTGGAATCAGTGTCAAGTGAACTATCAAATTATACAAGAAGTATCATTTTTCAAACCGGAAGTCTCAAATTATCTTCCTTTTTATTTTTATTTTTTTTTTTTTGTATAGAAACAATATATTTTTGGAATTAACGAACAATAAGCCATCATTTGACACTTGAAATGAAATTTTAAACCGAATTTTAATATTTTTATTTCAAAATAGATCTTTACTGGTGGAAAGACCTTCTATTGTTCTCTGAACAATTGCTTTTTCATTATTATTATTATTATTATTAGGTCTTTCCACTTTTCCATGGAAAAACTATTGATTTTTTTCTGATTATTTTTTTTTTTTTTTTTTTTGTTTCTGCCGCCAAAGTTTTTTCTTGCGTAGTGCTGTTGTTTTATAAGATGTCGCTTATATTTTTGGAATATGATATCCTACAGTTTATTTTCACTGTTTTCAAAATCCTTATAAGATATCGACAAATTATTTTTACTAAATTGTTAGTTGCGAGTGTATGTTGATTGTAAATGGGAGTTTTCTCCCTTTTTATATTTAAAATTACATGTATGGTGATATAACTCATTTAACAAGTATAATAAAGACCTAGGGTAATTTGATTTAAGGTCCTTGGTTTATGACTTGAAATTGAGCTCATGGTTAAAGTTGAATTTGACGTTCTAGATTTTGACCTTTGCTTTAACTTCATATTCAAAAACGATAAAGCCATGGGACTTTTTTCATTATGTTGCAATTTACATGACCTTGAAAATGCAACCGGAAATGACCTTACGTAAACCGGAAGAAGCTTTTTTTGTACTTATTTGATGTAAAAGTATATAGAATCATATATTTTTGGAATCACTATCAAGTAAATTATCAAATAATACCGATAGTGACATTTTCAGACCGGAAGTAACAAATTATCTCCCTTGTTTCAAACAAAATTGTATAGAAACCATATATTTTTGGAATCAGCGTACATTAAGGTATAATTTGACACTCGAAATGACATTTTAAACCGTATTTTAATATTCTATATCAAAATGAATCGTAAGAAGTGGAAAGACCTTCAATAGTTCTCTGAAAAATTGTTTTTAATTTTTTTTTCTTTTTTCCTCCTAATTTTTTTCTTGCGCTGTGTTATTCTTTTATAAGATGTCACTTATATATTTGGAATATGATACCGTACAGTTTATATGCTTTTGAAAATAACACTGCTTAACCGAACACTTTACGTTGTAAGAGTTATCTCCCCAAACACTGTTTTTCTTGTGGCCACTTCTCCTTCGCAACCGTAAAAGATTACAACAAATTTATTTTACCAAATTGCTCGTTACGTCTTCAGGATTAGGTTGGCTATTAAACCGAAGCTATCTGGAGACTCCATATGAGAGTTATGCCCCTTATGCATTTGATATAAGTGATAAGCATTTCTAACTGGTAAACCATAAGTGATAGAGACCTACGGTCTTTGAATTTGAAGTCCCTGGCCCAAAAAAATGAAAATTAGGTCAAGGTCACAAAGGTCAAGGTCATATTCTAAATTTTGATTTTGGCTTATTTTCACTATTTTCAAAAACCCTATGAGATATCAACAAATTATTTTTACTAAATTGATAATTGCGACATGTCGTAACATGTAAATTTTGATTACAAGGGTACGTTGAATGTAAATGGGAGTTTTCTCACTTTTTATATTTAAAATTACATGTATGGTGGTATAACTCATTTACCAAGTATAATAAACACCTAGGGTATTTGATTCAAGGTCCTTGGTTGATGACCTTGAAATTGAGCTCAAGGTAAAAGTTGAATTTGACGTTCTAGATTTTGACCTTTGCTTTAACTTCATATTGAGACATGATAAGGCCATGGGACTCTGTTCATTAGGTTGCAATTTACATGAGCTTGAAAATCCAACTGGAAATGACTTTGCGTAAATCGGAAGTAGCTTTGTTTTGTACGTATTTGATGTAAAAGTATATAGAACCATATATTTTTGGAATCAGTGTCAAGTAAACTATCAAATAATACTGGAAGTGACATTTTGCAGACCGGAAGTAACAAATTATCTCCCTTATATCAATAAAATTGTTTAGAAACCATATATTTTTGGAATCAGCGTACATTAAGCTATCATTTGACACTGTATATGACACTTTAAACCGTATTTTAATATTTTCATATTACCTTCCTTATTACAGGTATAAGTATATACAAACTATATATTTTTGGAATCAGTGTGAATAAAGCCATCATATAAGACCGGAAGTGACATTTTCTTAACCAGAAGTTGGCAATTATCTCCCTTATTTCAGGCAAAAGTATATAGAAACCATTTATTTATTGAATTAGTATGAAGAAATCTATACTTTGACGCTATTAATAACTTTGAGTAAACCAGAAGTAGCTTCCTATCAATTATTTAGAAAATTGATGTGGAAAGACCTTCAATTGTTCTTTGAACAATTGGTTTTTAATTAGGTCTGTCCACTTTTCCGTGGAAAGACCTATTGATTTTGTTCTGATTATTAGGTCTTTCCACTTTTCCGTGGAAAGACCTATTGATTTTGTTCTGATTATTTTTTTTTTCTTCCGCCTAATTTTTTTTTCTTTCGCTGTTTGGTTGTTTCGCAGGATGTCGATTTGATATTTGGTATATGATATCGAACAGTTTATGAGCTTTCAAAACCGACCCTGCTTAACCGAATACTTTTCTTTGTAAGAGTTATCTCCCCGAACACTGTTTTTCTTGTGTTTGCTACTTCTTCGCAACCGTAAAAGATTACGACAAATTTATTTTACCAAATTGCTCGTTATATCTTCAGGATTTAGGGAATCATTTGAACTGAAGCTATCCGGAGACTCCATATGAGAGTTATTTCTCCTTATGCAATTGATATAAGTAATTTGCATTGGTAAATGAAAAACCAAAAGTGTTAGAGACCAAGGGTCTTTGGATTTGAGGTCCTTGGTTAAAAAAAAAGAAAAATGGGTCAAGGTCAAAGGTCAAGGTCAAATTCTAAATTTTGATTTTGGCTTATTCTCACTTCTTTTCATAAACCGTATAAGATATTGACAAATTATTTTTACTAAATTGTTAGTTGCGACATGTCGTAACACGTAAATTTTGATTGTGAGGGTACGTTGACCGTAAATGGGAGTTTTCTCCCTTTTTATATTTAAAATAACATGTATGGTGGTATAACTCATTTACCAAGTATAATAAAGACCTAGGGTAATTTGATTTAAGGTCCTTGGTTTATAACCTTGAAATTGAGCTCAAGGTCAAAGTTGAATTTGACGTTCTAGATTTTGACCTTTGCTTTAACTTCATATTTAAACACGATAAAGCCATGGGACTTTTTTCATTAGGTTGCAATTTACATGACCTTGAAAATCCAACCGGAAATAATCTTGTGTAAACCGGAAGTAGCTTTCTTGTACTTATTTGATGTAAAAGTATATAGAACCATACATTTTTGGAATCAGTGTCATATAAACTATCAAATAATACCGGAAGGGACATTTTTCAGACCGGAAGTAACAAATTATCTCCCTTATTTCAAACAAAATTGTATAGAAACCATATAATTTTGGAATCAGCGTATATCAAGGTATCATTTGACACTCGAAATGACATTTGAAACCGTACTTTAATATTTTCATATCAAAATGAATCGTCAGAAGTGGAAAGACCTTCAATTGTTCTCTGAACAATTGGTTTTAAATTTTTTTTTTTTTCTTCCGCCTAATTTTTTTTCTTTCGCTGTTTGGTTATTTCACAAGATGTCGATTTGATATTTGGTATATGATATCAAACAGTTTATGCGCTTTCAAATCTGACCCTGCTTAACCGAATACTTTTCTTTGTAAGAGTTATCTCCCCGAACACTGTTTTTCTTGTGTTTGCTACTTCTTCGCAACCGTAAAAGATTACGACAAATTTATTTTACCAAATTGCCCGCTATATCTTCAGGATGTTGAGTTTGGTTTTCACCGAAGCAGTCCGGAGACTCCATATGAGAGTTATTTCCCCTTATGCATTTGATATAATTGATATGCATTTCTAAGTGGTAAACCATCAGTAATAGAGACCTAGGGTCTTTTGATTTGAGGTCCTTACCTCAAAAAAAAAGAAAATTAGGTCAAGGTCAAAGGTCAAGGTCATATACTAAAATTTGATTTTGGCTTATTTTTTCCTTTTTTCAAATATTGTATTAGAAATTGACAAATTATTTTTACTAAATTGTTAGTTGCAACATGTCGTACCACATACATTTTGGTTGAAAGGGTACGCTAACATTAAATAGGAGTTTTCTCCCCCCTTATATTCAAAATAATGCATAAGGTGATATAACTCATTAACCATATATAATTAAGACGTAGGGTCTTTTGATTTGTGGTCCTTGGTTTATGACCTTGAAATTGAGCTCAAGGTCATTGGTAAATTTGACGTTCTAGATTTTGACCTTTGCTTTTACCTCATAAGTATACATGATAAAGTCATGGGACTTTTTGTATTATCATTTGAAGTTGGAAAGCCAACCGGAAATGACCTTGTGTAAACCGGAAGTAGCTATTTTTTGTACATATTTAATGTAAAAGTATATAGAACCATATATTTTGGAATCAGTGTCAAGTGAACTATCAAATTATACCGGAAGTATGATTTTTCAAACCGGAAGTCTTAAATTATCTTCCTTTTTATTTATTTAATTTTTTTTTTGTATAGAAACAATATATTTTTGGAATTAGCGAACAATAAGCCATCATTTGACGCTTGAAATGAAATTTTAAACGAATTTTAATATTTTTATTTCAAAATAGATCTTTACTGGTGGAAAGACCTTCAATTCTTCTCTGAACAATTGGTTTTCATTATTATTATTATTATTAGGTCTTTCAACTTTTCCGTGGAAAGACTATTGATTTTTTCTGATTATTATTTTTTTTTTTTTGTTTCTTCCGCCAAAGTTTTTCTTGCGTAGTGCTGTTGTTTTATAAGATGTCGCTTATATTTTTGGAATATGATATCCTACAGTTTATTTTCACTGTTTTCAAAATCCTTATAACATATCGACAAATTATTTTTACTAAATTGTTAGTTGCGAGTGTATGTTGACTGTAAATGGGAGTTTTCTCCTTTTATATTTAAAATTACATGTATGGTGATATAACTCATTTAACAAGTATAATAAAGACCTAGGGTAATTTGATTTAAGGTCCTTGGTTTATGACTTGAAATTGAGCTCAAGGTTAAAGTTGAATTTGACGTTCTAGATTTTGACCTTTGCTTTAACTTCATATTTAAAACGATAAAGCCATGGGACTTTTTCATTATGTTGCAATTTACATGACCTTGTATTATCATTTGAAGTTGGAAAGCCAACCGGAAATGACCTTGTGTAAACCGGAAGTAGCTATTTTTTGTACATATTTAATGTAAAAGTATATAGAACCATATGTTTTTGGAATCAGTGTCAAGTGAACTATCAAATTATACCGGAAGTATGATTTTTCAAACCGGAAGTCTCAAATTATCTTCTTTATTCAAATTTTTTTTGTATAGAAACAATATATTTTTGGAATTAGCGTACAATAAGCCATCATTTGACGCTTGAAATGACATTTTAACCCGAATTTTAATATTTTTATTTCAAAATAATCGTTACTGGTGGAAAGACCTTCAATTGTTCTCTGAACAATTGGTTTTTAATTTTCTTTTTTTTTTCTTCCGCCTAAATTTTGTTCTTGTGGGGTATTGTTATTTCACAAGATGTAGCTTAGATATTACGCATATGATATCGAACAGTTTATACGCTTTTAAAACTGACACCATTGAACCAAATACTTTACGTTGTAAGAGTTATCTCCCCAAACACTGTTTTCCTTGTGTCCACTACTCCTTCGCAACCGTAAAAGATTACGACAAACTTATTCTACCAAATTGCTCGTTACGTCTTCAGGATTAGGGTTACTATTTGGACCGGAGCTATCCGGAGACTCCATATGAGAGTTATTTCCCCTTATGCATTTGATATAAGTGATATGTATTTCTAACTGGTAAACCATAAGTGATATAGGCCTAGAGTCTTTTGATTTGAGGTCCTTGATCTGAAAAAATGAAAATTAGGTCAAGGTCAAAGGTCAAGGTCATATTCTAAATTTTGATTTTGGCTAATTCTCACTTCTTTTCATAAACTGTACAGGATATCGACTACATATTTTTATCAAATTGTCATTTGCGACATGTCGTAACTCATAAATTTTGTTGGAAGGTGCGTAGACAATAAATGGGAGTTTGCGCCTCTTATATTTTGAATTATGCGTAAAGTGATATAACTCAATAACCATACATATTAAGGAACGTTCTAGATTTTGACCTTTGCTTCAAATTCATATTTATACATCATTAAGCCATAGGACTCTGTGCTGTAGGTATCAAGCCATATGACTTTGAAAAAGCAACCGGAAGTGACCTTGTGTAAACCAGAAATAGCTATTTTTGGACTTATTTTATATACATTTTTTAAATCAGCTAAGAATTACCTATCATTTGACACTGAATATTACATTTTAAACCGAATTTTATTATTTTCATATCAAAATGAATAGTTAGAAATGGAAAGACCTTCAATTGTTCTCTGAACAATTGGTTTTTAATTTTTTTTTTTTTTTTTCTTCCGCCTAAATTTTTTCTATTGTTGTGGTCTTGTTTTATAAGATGGCGCTTATATATTTGGAATATGATATCGTACAGTTTATACGCTTTTGAAACTAACACTGCATAACCGAACACTTTACATTGTAAGAGTTATCTCCCCAAACACTGTTTATCTTGTGCCCACTACTCCTTTGCAACCGTAAAAGTTTACGACAAATTTATTTTACCAAATTGCTCGTTACATCTTCAGGATTAGGATGACCATTTGGATCGCAGCTATACGGGGACTCCATATGAGAGTTATTCCTCCTTATGTATTTGATATAAGTGATTTGCATTTCTAACTGGTAAACCATAAGTGATATAGGTCTAGGGTCTTTGGATTTGAGGTCCTTGGTCCAAATAAAACAAATTAGGTCAAGGTCAAAGGTCAAGGTCATATTCTAAATTTTTGATTTTGGCTTATTCTAACTTCTTTTCAGAAACCGTACAAGAAATCAACTGCATATTTTTATCAAATTGTCATATGCGACATGTCGTTACTACTATATTTTTGTTGAAAGGGTGCGTTGACAATAAATGGGAGTTTGCACCCATCTTATATTTAGAATTATGTGTAAAGTGATATAACTCATTAACCATACATATTAAAGACCTAGGGTCTTTTGATTTCAGGTCCTAGGTTTATGACCTTGGAATTGAGGTCATGGTCATAGGTTAATTGGACGTTCTAGATTTTGACCTTTGCTTTAAATTCATATTTATACATCATCAAGCCATAGGAACTGACATTTTAAACTGAATTTTAATATTTTCATATCAAAATATATTGTTAGTGGTGGAAAGACCTTCAATTGTTCTTTGAACAATGATTTTAATTATTAGGTCTTTCCACTTTTCCATGGAAAGACCTATTGATTTTATTCTGATTATTTTTTTTTTCTTCCGCCTAAATTTTTTTTTCTTTCGCTGTTTGGTTGTTTCGCAAGATGTCGATTTGATATTTGGTATATGATATCGAACAGTTTATGCGCTTTCAAAACTGACCCTGCTTAACCAAATACTTTTCTTTGCAGAGTTATCTCCCGGAACACTGTTCTTCTTGTGTTTGCTACTTCTTCGCAACCGTAAAAGATTACGACAAACTTATTTTATCAAATTGCTCGCTATATCTTCAGGATGTTGAGTTTGGTTTTCACCGAAGCGTTCTAGAGACTCCATATGAGAGTTAATTCCCCTTAAGCATTTGATATAAGTGATATGCATTTCTAACTGGTAAACCATAAGTAATAGAGACCTAGGGTCTTTTGATTTGAGGTCCTTGGTCCAAAAAATAGAAAATTTGGTCAAGGTCAAAGGTCAAGGTCAAATACTAAAATTTTATTTTGGTTTATTGTCACTTTTTTTTAAAAATTGTATTAGAAATAGACAAATTATTTTTATTAAATTGTTAGTTGCGACATGTCGTAACACATACATTTTGGTTGAAAGGGTATGCTAACATTAAATAGGAGTTTTCTCCCCCCTTATATTTAAAATAGCGCTTATGGTGATATAACTCATTAACCATATATAATTAAGACGTAGGGTCTTTTGATTTGAGGTCCTTGGTTTATGACCTTGAAATTGAGCTCAAGGTCATTGGTAAATTTGACGTTCTAGATTTTGACCTTTGCTTTTACCTCATAAGTGTACATGATAAAGTCAATGGGACTTTTTGTATTATCATTTGAGGTTGGAAAGCCAACCGGAAGTGACCTTGTGTAAACCGGAAGTACCTATTTTTTGTATATATTTAATGTAAAAGTATATAGAACCATATATTTTTGGAATCAGTGTCAAGTGAACTATCAAATTATACCAGAAGTATCATTTTTCAAACCGGAAGTCTCAAATTATCTTCCTTATTTATTTTTTTTGTATAGAAACAATATATTTTTTGGAATAACGTACAATAAGCCATCATTTGACGCTTGAAATGACATTTTAAACCGAATTTTAATATTTTTCATTTCAAAATAGATCTTTACTGGTGGAAAGACCTTCAATTGTTCTCTGAACAATTGGTTTTCAATTATTATTAGGTCTTTCCACTTTTCCGTGAAAAGACCTATTGCTTTTGTTCTGATTATTAGGTCTTTCCACTTTTTCTGTGGAAAGACCTATTGTATTTGTTCTGATTATTAGGTCTTTCCACTTTTCGGTGGAAAGACCTGTTATATTTGTTCTGATTATCATTATTATTATTTTTTTTTCCACCTAATTTTGTTCTTGCGATAAATATTTGTTTCGCAATATGTCACTTAGATATCTCTCATATTGTATTGTATAGTTTATGCGCTTTTAAATTTCACCCTGCTAAGCCGAAGCATCTTCTTTGTAAGAGTTATCTCCCTATTCACTGTTTATCATGTGTTTGCATCTCCTTCGTAACAAAAAATGATATTGACAAAATTTCTCTTACAAATTGTTCGTTACATCCACAGGAATTTTTGCCTAATTTCATTCGAAGCGATTCGATGAAACTTTATATGAGTTATCTACCTTTACAAAAATAAATTTGTCAGTATGTGTTATTAACTCATCAACCGTTAACCGTATAACCCTGGAATGTTTTTATTTTAGGGCCCTAGGTCCTAACTTAAAAAATGAGGTCAAGGTCAAAGGTCAAGGTCAAGTTCTCAATTGTGACTTTTCCTTGTTTTTGCATTTTCTCCAACACTTTAAAAGATATGTATAAAAGAACAAGTGCAAAATGATTGCTTTATTGTAATGAAGATATGTTACATTTGGTCTGATACAATCTAATGGCATCTTATAGGAGTTAGTGCCCCTGAAATGTCTAATTATAAGGTTAATTGATTATTACTTCAACTTGGTTCATTATAAAGCCATATGACCTCTAACAAAAGGTTGAGTGACATATGACCTTGAAAAATGACAACCGGAAGTGACCTTGAGAAAACCGGAAGTAGCCATTTTTGCACTTTTTTCATGAAATAGTACTTGGAATCCATATATTTTGTAATTTAGATACATTAACTTATCACTAAAGACTAGAAGTGACTTACGATCAACCGGAAGTGGCCAATTATCTCCTGGTTTACAGGCAAAAGTATATAGAAACTATATCTTTTGGAATCAGTGTGAAAGAAGCTATCATATGAGACCGGATGTGATATTTACTTCACCGGAAGTAGCTAATTATCTTTCTTATTTCACTCAACAGTAAATAGAAACCACTTATAAATCGTATCAGTATGAAGAAACTTATGATTGGATGCCAATTTTAACTTTGAGTAAACAGAAACTAGCTTCTTTTCAATAACTTTGAAAATTGATGTGGAAAGACATTCAATTGTTCTCTGAACAATTGATTTTTAATTAGGTCTTTCCACTTTTCCGTTGAAAGACCTATTGATTTTGTTCTGATTATTAGGTCTTTCCACTTTTCAGTGGAAAGACCTATTGTTTTTGTTCTGATTATTTTTTTTTTTCTTCCGCCTAAATTTTGTTCTTGCGGGGTATTGTTATTTCACAAGATGTCGCTTAGATATTACACATATGATATCGAACAGTTTATACGCTTTTAAAACTACACCATTGAACCAAATACTTTATGTTGTAAGAGTTATCTCCCCAAACACTGTTTTCCTTGTGTCCACTACTCCTTCGCAACCGTAAAAGATTATGACAAATTTATTCTACCAAATTGCTCGTTACGTCTTCAGGATTAGGGTGTTGGACCGGAGCTATTCGGAGACTCCATATGAGAGTTATTTCCCCTTATGCATTTGATATAAGTGATATGTATTTCTAACTGGTAAACCATAAGTGATATAGGCCAAAAGTCTTTTGATTTGAGGTCCTTGGTCCAAAAAAATGAAAATAAGGTCAAGGTCATATGCGAAATTTTTGATTTTGGCTAATTCTCACTTCTTTTCATAAACCGTACAAAATATCGACTACATATTTTTATCAAATTGTCATTTGCGACATGTCGTAACTCATAAATTTTTGTTGGAAGGGTGCGTAGACAATAAATGGGATTTTTCTCCCCTCTTATATTTTGAATTATGCGTAAAGTGATATAACTCAAAAACCATACATATTAAGGAACTAGTGTCTTTTGATTTGAGGTCCTTGGTTTATGACCTTGAAATTGAGGTCAAGGTCATAGGTTTATTTCACGTTCTAAATTTTGATCTTTGCTTCAAATTCATATTTATACATCAGAAAGCCATAGGACTCTGTGCTGTAGGTAACAAGCCATATGACTTTGAAAAAGCAAACCGGAAGTGACCTTGTGTAAGCCGGAAGTAGCTATTTTTGGACTTATTTTATATAAAAGTGTGTAGAAACCATACATTTTTTTAAATCAGCTAAGAATTACCTATCATTTGACACTGGATATTACATTTTAAACCGAATTTTAATATTTTCATATCAAAATGAATAGTTAGAAGAGGAAAAACCTTCAATTGTTCTCTGAACAATTGGTTTTTAATTATCTATTTTTTCTTCCGCCCATACTTGCCAACCTCTGACAATGAGAAATCATGTCATGACATGACATGACATGTCAAAAAGCGTGTGAAAACGCGCAACGAAGATGCGGACTTTTTTTATATGAACAATGTTCATAATTTCACATTATCATGATTATACACATTTGTTAATATATAATAAAAACAATATTCTAGAGTAAACTTTTATTGTATTCAACAGTGGTCTGTTTTGCTGCTTTTAAAGCAACACCCTAGGCTTAGGCACATATTCAAAACAACTGCCAGTTTGATTACATTTACTTGATAATATTAAAGGCACACAATATATCATTGTCGAGTTCTGATCAGAATTCAGTGTAGATTTCTTTATAATTGAAAATGTTCTCTCACAGTCAGAATTGATATTTGGCTGAACTTAAATAGCTTGATCAAGCTTTGAAAGAGTGTCATAACGTTTTTGCCATCTAAAATGTCATCTATTATCTTTGCCATTGCTCCCAACGAACTATATATGTTGCTATTCGCTGAGGCTATTGTCTGGTCAAAACTGGGTAGTTCATCAGAAGACAGCTGGTACTATGAGAACTGATTCAACAGTTCCGTGATATTTCCATCCCTTTGGCCTGTGGGAATCTGTTGGCTAGATTTGAAACTGAAAAAGAAAAGTATTTTATTATTTGATTACCATTAAGCACGTTAAATGCTTAATCAAATCGCTACATTGTAGTTCTCCTCTCACATGTATTGTTATGATTGCAACATAGGGTGCACAATGCGTTACTCGTCTCTCGATAATTTAAACTTGAACTCCCAAATATAATTTGTAAATCTTGAAATTTATCTTGGTACGTACACATCGTTTTCGCTTAGCAATCGGCTCTTTAGACGACGGTACAGGTCCTGAAAGCGAACTATTTCTGTCGACATTTCCCCTTAGTGAATTTGAAAGAAAGAAAGTCACAAAATCGTAAAAACTAATCACAAACTACTTACCTTATGGGCTTTTGCTGTTCGTCCATATAGAAAAATAAACAATGGCGACGATACAATTACTTCGAAATTTTCGGTATTTTTTGTCTAATAATGAAAAAACCCGATAATCGCGATATCACTAACGACCAAAAAATCAAAACAACGAAAAAGCGTGTAATTGCGTGTAAAGTGGCGAAACGCGTGTACACGCCATGTGACAAAATCCTCGCGTGTAAACCTATGAAAAAGCGTGTATTACACGCGAATATCATGTCAGTTGGCAACTATGCTTCCGCCTAATTTTTTCTTGCATAGTATTGTTGTTTCACAAGATGTCGCTTAGATATTTGGTATATGATATCAAACAGTTTATACGCTTTTGAAACTGACAACCGCTTAACCGAATACTTTACGTTGTAAGAGTTATCTCCCCAAACACTGTTTTTCTTGTGGCCACTACTCCTTCGCAACCATGGGAATTTTTGCATTAGGTTGCAAGCCATTTGACTTTGGAAAATCCAACAGGAAGTGACCTTGTGTAAACCGGAAGTAGCTATTTTTTGTACTATTTAATATAAAAGTATATAGAACCATATATTTTTGGAATCAGTGTCAAGTAAACATTCAAATTATACCGGAAGTAACATTTTTTTCAAACCGGAAGTAACAAATTATCTCCCTTATTTAAAAAAAAATGTATAGAAGCCTTATATTTTTGGAATCAGCGTACAATAAGCTATCATTTGACGCTGGAAATGACATTTTGAACCGAATTTTAATATTTTCATATTAAAATAGATCTTTATGGGTGGAAAGACCTTCAATTGTGCTCTGAACAATTGGTTTTTAATTATACATAAGATTATTTGCAAAGTTTAATAAGGATCGCTGGTCCCTATACGTGTCATATTTATCAAATGTACAATTTTGCACAAAAATATCACTTATTTTCAACCTCCTGAAAATCTGCATAATACTTCCAAAAGGAATCCATAAAAGGAGAGAAAAAATATATGCATACATTGTGCAAAATTTGAAAGCTCTCAAGATAAAAACTATGGGAGAGTTTTTTTGGCACAAAATTGTAACCCCTTTCCACGATCGCCAGCACGTCCATCCGCCCAACGCCAGACTTCCATCGTATTATATGATAAGACAGTTTTTCACTGTATGACCTTCCAAAACTTCTAACTTTGAGGAAAAAGCCCTTTAAGTTTAAGAGTCCGTCGACCACTATTGATTTTGAAAATGTAAAAAAAACACCAACTATATTTAGCTTTTTAAAATTTATAAGGGTGGGCAGGGGATTTGTTTCTCTCATCCCCTACTCTTTTATATCGGCTTCCCTTCTCTTCTTTCTTCTGAATCCATTTTCTTTCTGCAATCCCCTTCTCCATGTTGGTGTTCCAAATGGAAACAAATATTTTATTCCATGAGTTATACAATATACAATATTTTTTTTTTATTTTTCCTAATTAAAGGGCCCATTAAGAGCATAACATTAATAACAACGTGACATAAACATTACAGAGTAATTAAAGAAACATAAAATAATAGTTCAAATGCATGAGGAAAGGGTCAGTGGTCAAGGGGAGATAATTTTGCTATCTATTAGAGTATTTAACTTATTTTCTGATTTTCTAAGTTGCAGGCCTTTATCAAGGTATGCACATAAAACAGATAAAAACTGCTATCTTCATTACTCATGATCCATGTAAAAAGATCATTTCTGTTTAAATTAACTAAACTGGGGTATTTTTTTTTATATAATCAGTCATATCTCTTCTGAGGTTATTGTAAATAGGGCATTCCAGAAGAAAGTGCATTTCATTTTCAATAGAATTTGAATTACAATATAAACATATCATCTCATGTCGAGGTAATATTTCATATTTACCACATACATTGATAAATCGTTCATGTCTGCCAGTTTCTATTCTTAAACAGTGATTGCTGAGTGTATTTTGTTAAATGTTTTTGGGGTGCTTTAAATCTAAATAATTGTCATAGTCAAATGACCTCTTGAATGAAAAATAAGTGTTCAATTTGCCTTGATTCTGTAAATAAAAATCTCGCATTTTCTCCCAATCATTTTGAAAATTTAATTTGAACTGTTTTTTTAGTAAATTTTTAATTTATTTTTGCCTAAATTTTTACATATATTTAGGTCAATACCCAATTTTTCGCTGTAGAAAATGATATTAGAGAGCCATGAGTTATTGGAGCTAGTTTGAGCTTTACTCTCAATCATTTTAACTCAGCATAAGCACTTTTCAATACATCAGATGGGGAATTCTCTAGTCTATGCCAATACATAAACATATGTGTTAGCAAATTTATATAAAGAGGATATCTACCCAGTTCAGACAGGACTGCTACATTTGTGCACATCCTTGTAACACCAATAATATACTTGCAAAATTTAAATTTTGCTGCTCAAACTCCCAACCTTTAAATATGTCATAAAGGGATATTTTTTTCCTTTTAGGAGTAATGTTAATAACACCCTAATTTTCACAACCATACGTTATAATTGGCTGTATAAAATGATCAAATAAATGCAAAAGAGTTTTAATAGGAGGATTTGATGATTTCAAATCTTTATAAAGTTTAAAACTGGCCTTTTGACCTTTTTGGAATAATTGTTTCCTGGCTTCATTAAAGTTTCCAGTATTTTGGATGACTATGTCAAGATATTTGTATTGTTTAACACATTCAATAGAATTATTTCCTTGAAATCTTCATTAAGGAGTCTACCACTTCTATTGAATATAATAATCTTTGTTTTCTTCACATTTATTTCCATACACCAATCTTTGCAGAATGTGCACAAAGTATCAAGTTATGAAAGATACTTTACATAAGGAATATTCATAATGAAGTTGTCTATAATACTGTTTCTTAAGGGACATTTGTATGAACAAATATACGTTGACATCCGTACTTTTCAGTTATGACATAAGATTTAAATGATATTCAGATATTGTGAGCCAGGGCTCCGTGTTGAAGGCCGTACATTGACCTATAATGGTTTACTTTTATAAATTGTTATTTGGATGGAGAGTTGTCTCATTGGCACTCCAGGGGCGGATCCAGCCATTTTAAAAAGGGGGGTTCCCAACCCAGGATAAAGGGGGTTCCGACTATATGTCCCCATTCAAATGCATTGATCGTCCAAAAAAAAGGGGGGGTTCCAACCCCCGGAACCCCCCCTCTGGATCCGCCACTGCACTCACACCACATCTTCCTATATCTACATTTTTTAATTTATATCTTGAAATCAGATTTTAAAAAAATCAGTCTTATTTTTCAACCTCTGCGTCGAGTAGATACCATTTCGAAATACAAAACATCTATTTCGAAAAACGTCTACTAGATTTAAAAGGTAAAAAGATAGTATATGATAGGAGAGAAGAACAGCAGTTACTTCATTTTGTAAGTTATTCTTGCATCACTTTAATTATATTAAGATGTAAAATTTCATTGGATTTGCCATTGGACATAAAACAGCCATCTATCCATCCTCACAATGACCGCCGTGGATAGAAAATTACCAATTGATAGTAAGTAGTAAACACGTGTTGTTTCTAGTAGATAATACGTATGTCCAACACGAAAATGATTGAAATTAGAAAAAAAAATTTTGGAAAAAAGGAGACTGAGGGAAAAATTATTACTTATTAGTCTAATTAACAATTTCAACCATTATTAGACTTCTTTTTCTGATCTTTTCCACCTGTTAATAAAACAACGTATATTTACTTCGTATATCTTTACAGATTTTGCAGCTGAATTGTATATTTAATTGTTTTCACGGTCCGATACCATTTCTTGACCACCGTTACTTATTCTTTCACCATCATTTTTCTCGATATACCGAATAACAGTCGTGTATTCGTCACACATGAAAAAATCCAGATTTACAATACTTTTCGTAAATATCAGCTGAATTTTAAATGGAAAATCTTCTTTACGAGCTATTTAAGATATGTAAATATACTGTTTAGTTATAAATAGAAATAAAAAGGTGAATAGTTGATGGAAGGAGAGCCTTCCGGTGAGGAAATAACAACACCATGCAGTGACTGCTGTAAGATAATCTTGCATGTCTCATAGGTATATATATTTTTTAAATGACTCCTTGCATGTATATAGCCATGAATTGAAGCTCGTAAGTCCATCTGCTCCTACGACTGTGAGATACTAAACGAATCTTGTCAATTTGAAATTTCAAAAATGACCGACTCCGGGGCGTAGCTGTCGTTAGGCACTTTAGGCACGTGCCTACACATAATTTTTTCACAAATATTTTTTTTTTATTAAAAAAAAATAATAAAAAATGTTATCTGTAGCAGCATGTGAAGTCGTCAAAACTCTTTAATTATCGAATGTCAGTTGTACAGTAGTCTATCATCCTTAGTGAATTAGTGGAGTATTGGAACTGTATGTCATTATATTACACCTTATATAGAAACTATAAACTAGAACTTTAATTGGTTCAGATCATTTCACTTCTATCAACAAATAATTGAATGAACCTCAACTTAGATAAATGATTTTTTTTTAATTAGTTGTTGTTGGCCCAAGTTCAATCCGATGCCTAGTGTAGAGAGAATGCCACGCTCTCTGCATGTTAAGAAACTTGCAACAACTCTTTGAGGGGTTCGTAGGTCGTCTACTGAAAGGCAAATTTCTGTTCCCATCCAATAAACCCTCATTTTCCAATGCATGGCATTTCCAAATTTCCAGACCTTCATCCTGGACGACCCCTAGTTGTTTTAGTCCTGAACATGCATGAACTATTTGCCACTAGACGTTTAGCAATCAATCAATCAACCAACTAGCTTTCAGTAACTTCGAGTACTCTCAGATCTACGTGTAATGACCATAATTATCAAAATTCCTAAACAGGTAAGGATTTTACAGTACAGGATATAAGGAAATATGAATTTTTTGAATTTTGTTAGATAGTATGAACAGAAGAGAACGACTGTGTGTGTGTATGTTTTTGTGTGGCCGGGGGAGGGTGATTAAGTTTCATCTTCAGGGACATATCTTGTAAAATTCTCGCCTTTCTCACCATTTTGTAAGTTTTTTTTTTTATGTGAATATTAGCAGCTTATTAGTATAACAGGGTCTGGTTGCCTGTAGATGTCTATTTTTGGAATATCGGCAATGTTTATGGTCGCTCTTGTATCTTCCACATTTCCATTTACCGATATTGTTTTCACAATGATTTTTTTCTAAAAATTTTTTATAATTTCACCCAAAAGAAGTACACTACACCGTAAGATATTAATTGAGAATAAAATCGTCAATTTTTTTTTAACTTGCTCAATTAAGTAAAATAGAAATAATTCCTACCTACGGACTATTTATTTCATCATGTGACAACATGCAGGAGTATTGTTTGGTCAAATTATTTACTCCCTCGTTTCACCCCTCCGAACATAAATTTTTTCTGACTAAATATCGTAGAGAAAAAAAAAACACAGTATAGGGTTGTGCGTTCGCTACAAGATCGCATGGCAAAGGGGTTATGTAAATATATGTAAATATATGTAAATATATGTAAATATATGTAAATATATATAAATATATATAAATTATACTAATTTATCTGCAAATGGGTAAAGCTTCAGATGGGTTTTTTGTGCCAATTTATACTGTAAAAATATGCTTCAAGAACTGATGAAGAGACTTTTTGTTGAATAAGACCTCCTAGGAACAGGGCAACTGTAGAAGATGAGGCAATTTAAAGACAACAATTATATTTTAAAAACACCAGTGTTGAAATTTTGAAAGACTAATTGTCATATTTCTTGTTTGTAGCAGCAGCTAACGAACTTTTTACTTTATCTGGTAACAACTGAACATTCTTCAAAAAGTCGCTATGATTCCTGAATTTTTTCCTAATCTTTCCATTAGCATCAGTCTGTTGTAGTACATGTATCTATAAAATACATCAGAATAATAAATGATAACGTTTTAATAAGGGAAGAGACTTTGATTGACTCTGTATCTATATTAACTATACTTATAAAATCCTAATACGATCAGATATCGCTATAGATCAAAACTAACTTGGATCGGTATACACAATATTCAAGATATGTTTTTACACAAAAGGTCATCAGTACAAAATATTTATATGTAACCATACGTCTTCATGCAAATTATCCATATGCTAGATAGTACAGTCCTCTTGAAAGGAGTAGAGTCCTCCTCAAAATATTTATACGTAACCATACATCTTCATGCAAATTATCCATATACTAGAGAGTAGTCCTCTTTAAAGGAGTACAGTCCTCCTCAAAATATTTATATATAACCATACGTCTTCATTCAAATTATCCATATACTAGAGAGTAGTCCTCTCTTAAGGAGTACAGTCCTCCTCAAAATATTTATATGTGACCATACGTCTTCATGCAAATTATCCATATACTAGAGAGTACAGTCCTCTATAAAGGAGTTCAGTTCTCAAAATATTCATATGTAACCATGCGTCTTCATGCAAATTATTCATATACTACAGAGTAGTCCTCTTTAAAGGAGTACAGTTCTGTTGATAAGATGAACTTGTGGTACCAACCAATTCAAATCAAAAGACCAATCAAATGCAAAGCGTCAGGTGTCCAGAAAGGCAGATAAAATTATTTGACCTTGTAGTTAATACTACTTGCAAAAACATCCCACGTAAAAGATCCCCAGATTTCGTTAACAAAAAATAATAATATACAAAATGTTAAAATTTACATCATGTCATCAAAATCATAGATTTTGCTGAAAAAGTCTGCTTCCTCGTTAAATTCTCTTAGTAACCAAGATCAGATAAATCTATGTTATGTCTTAAAAATGTCTTTAAACAGGAGAATGCAAGTGCTTGTAATTTGGCTTCATACTGCTAATTTGTGATATACGAACTACATTTAGGTTATCGGAGTATAGTTTAACAAATTTATCCTCTATTTTTCTCCTTAAATAGACAACTTGCTTCTAAAAAGTCATTTTGTAAAATATTGCTGAAAGTTTAGTACAGTTATCCAGTTTATCACATATCTATCCGTTGTCTTAATAAACTATTACTTTTATATCCTTAGATATCCAGTATTTGACTATAGGTCTTAGTTTTAATAAATATGTACCCAGAACTAGATAAACCGAAAGGTAAAAATGTAAATACCAAGAATTTGGTAACTGAATTAATTCTCCATGAAATCCCCAAATAAGTGAAATAAACTGAATGTATATTCACACGATGATACCCGCTAGTCAAATTTAAGCCTTCGTTTTGCTATACATTTGTTAACGTGGCGTAAATGTGTTTGACATAGCTACAGATAATGGATTGACACAGTGAGGGGGTTCTGATAATTCAAGAATAAGTTTTTTTTCTGTAAAGGTTTCGAAATCGCTGATTCTGTTAAATTGCATGTCTATTGCCGATCTGTTATTTTTTTTAATATAACTTTCTGTTGTAAGAATAAATTTGCTATTTTTCAATGTATCTTTCCAAAAATAAATGGACTTTTAAGTCTGTTTTTAACCGAAACAATTGTTTTTTTGTTTATTCTGTATCAACATGATCACTTAGAATAAGTAAATTATACTCAACTTGCTAAATATTTGTCTCAAGGGTTTGGGAACGTCGCTGTGGTATGCTGTCTTCTCTAAAGCTGGGCTGAAAACGGGACAGTACTAGGCAATGTGTTCTGGCAAGTTGCAGTAGAAAAGGACAACGATGTTTCCTTGTCCAAAGTTGGGCTGAAAGGCGTTGAACGGTGCTCTGGGATAGGCGTTGAATGGTTGATGCGGTCTTGATCCTCTTTATCAGCAAAATCAGTATCCGTATACTCTCTAACCATCTACCAACTATGTTTGTCTGCTTTCTTTAAAGGGGTCCTAGCTATGAAGTCAGCTTTTATTTTTCTTCCCTTAACTCGTAAATGATGGAGATTCGTTGTTTTTCTAAAGCGATGCAAATTTGTTGTGTTGAACAAATGAACTGCATCAACAGCGTTGAACTCAGTTGTGTCACTACTAAATTAACCATACATAGAACCTGCTCATTCAGTATACGGGTGACTGTTAAGACGACAATAGCTTTCTGTATCTGACATATCCAAGATGGCGAATAGTATACCAAATACATAGTCCTTACTATCTTGTAACGAGCATCGCATTGGTCAAACACACCTCAAATCTTCCTTATATACTGACTGCCGAAATCATCCGTACAGAAAGGAATTCAATGGGTATTACCCTATCTCATTTAAATATAGAAAGACCGTTATAAATAAAACATAGGACCGTAAAGAAATGTATTGATTCAAAATGTTTAATGTACGCAGGTAAAACAGCTCGTTCCCATCATTCATATCATAAAAGTCAACTACTATTAACATCAAATAATTGAATGTGAGTACAGTTGGAACTAAATACTCACTCATATTGAAAATATGAAGGAGCATGCTAAAACCTGCCATTATAGATGACCCTTCTTCATAATTCTAAATTATCATAAACACGTAAGCCTCACATCCCTGGATAGTAATTTCATTTTCTTCTGTATAATTCTAAATTATCATACACCAGTAACTCTCACATCCCTGGATAGCAATTTTATTTTAATTCAAAAAAATCCCCTCAAAACAGAGAAATAAACAAGTATCCAAAGAACAAAAAAATAAAACACTATACAACAACACAACAATCCCACCCATGTTAAGTCTAATAATATCAAGGTCTTAAAAGGACAGAATTTATCATTTTTATGTTAGAATTGATAATAGTTTACTGGTGAGGCATGATAAATTTCCTTTCTATTTTAAAAAAAGATCTGAATTGTTTTCCCAGAATATATAGTCCAAATATCTGCAGGTAGTTTTGAAACATCTAACTATATTTATTAATTTGGTCATAACCTTTAAAAAAGTTTTTTTTTATTAGTTAAAAGAACCGAAATGTGTATAGTGGAACATTTAGTGGCTGAAGATATAAAACGAAATTTATAAGGTTTCTTGTAAAATTTAGGAAGTCAACAACAAAGTGGGAACCTTATGGTACACCATGACTCCTGCGTTGTAAGGTGCAGGTTTAGAAGTAGGAGCCTTATGGTACACTATGACTCCTGCGTTGTAAGGTGCAGGTTTAGAAGAATAATTCATACGATTTTATTTTAGATTGTAAACTTAACCTACAAAAAGAATTTCCTCTCTGGAAGGTTTTCACTAGTCAATATGGAAATGACAAAATCATACGATATCTACGTGAAAGGTGATGTATACAATTTTATTGACATATTTTCTTATCCTTAAACCCGTATATCAAAAAATAAAGATAAATTTTTATAAAAAAATCTTGCACAAAAATGTAGAAATTAAAAAAAATCTTATACGGTATTAAAACAGAACTAAAATAATTTTATTTATAATTTTCATCCGACAGTAAATAGCAAAATGAAAAAAAAACGATTATTTTAGTTATTATTGGCTATAAGCAATTACACATGAATAAAAGAAGGCAATTACAACCATTTGAAGCTTTTAAATCCTGAACACTTTCTTATAATTAAAAATTCTTTAATGTAGTATTCATTATATGTTTTGTAGAACCGAGAAATACTAACATATCCGGACAGAGATGGCGGATAATAGCTTTTATACTCGGATTGTTGTCTATTGGGTTAGCAATAGCACTCATCGTTGTTGTTATAAAAAACGACAAAAATAACAAGGTAGAAAAAAATAACAATTCAGAAAAAAATGACAAGCTAGAAATTGGAACATGTGCAACCACTAGTGAAAAATATGGAAAAATAAACCTTGAACTATCAGATACCCCTTCTGTATTCGTTCATCTGACAAGAGCTGAAATTGAAGGACTTGCAGCGTTTTTATACAATCAACAAGAATTGAATCTCGTAGACCTTAAAGACGTTGACACAGACAAAAATTTTATTTTTTTAAGTGATTTATATTTACCCGAGAAACAAGATGTCTTAAATTACCTTGATAAGAATGGAACGAAACCACCTAGAGAAGCTCATGTTATCATATTCAGAGGAAATGAACAACCACCTTATGTTCAGGAAATCATAGTTGGTCCACTACCAACGCCAACATACTACAAACCCGTGCCATTTAGGCCTCAGAAAATCCCGTTCATATACCGCCCACCATTTACCGGAAATGAATATCAAAACGTCTTGAATTTCTTGAAAGAAAACATTGATCCTTTCCTTGGTTCTATGTTTATTGATATTTTTGGCGCACGACTTACAAATTGTAATGATTCTTGTCTTAACTTTGGTTATGTTTCTCCTATACTCTCTGGCGAAAACAAAAGAAAAATGTGGGCGACATTAAATCAGATGTCAGAGTATTCGCTACACCGGCCATTAGATTTTTCTGTTCTTGTTGATATAGATATTAAGGTATTTACTGTTGAAAAGATTTGGTTCAATAGTTCACTGTTTAATAACGTAACTGAGGTGTTAACATTTTATAATCAAAACAAAGAAACCATTCCAAAAACTGCTTTCCCAGTATATAGCTCTGAAGATTTTACTACGTTGAATCAGCGAGGCATTCCTCCAATGGACCCCCCGCTTAGAAATCCAAAGCAGTTTTCCCCTGATGGTAAGCGATACAATGTTCAAGGACGTCATGTTGAATACATGTTTTGGAAATTTGATTTTCGAATGTCTACAATAAATGGACCGCAGTTGTATGATATCCGATTTAAGAACGAACGCATTGCTTATGAACTTAGTATTCAGGAAATTGCTGTATTTTATTCTGGTTTTAAACCAAATGATATTTTAGCACAGATTCTGGATAGCATTATACTCATAGGCTTGCAATCAAAAGTCCTATTTCCGGGTGTCGATTGCCCTGAAGATGCCACCCTTATTGGCTCTAGTTTCCATGTAGGAGGTGTAAGTGCATATGAATTAACGACCTCGTTCTGTCTATTTGAATTGAATACAGGTGTGCCATATAGGAGGCATCATTCTTACTCATTTGATAACGGCAGATTTTACGAAGGAATGGAGAGTGTACTTCTTGTCTTAAGGACCATTCCTACAATCAGCAATTATGACTATATAATAGATTTCATTTTCTATCCTAATGGAGCGTTAGAAGTCAAGGTGACGAGCACTGGTTATGTAAGAGCGTTATTCTATACAAAAGATGATGAAAAATATACATTCAAGTTACATGATAATTTTGGAGCACCAATTCATCAGCATTTATTTCATGTAAAAGCCGATCTGGATATTAAGGGTACATCAAACAGATTTGCAACATTAGATATAGATACAGAACAGATTGTAAATCAGTTTTCACATGTTCCTAATGAAAAACTAATTCAACTCAAGTTTAATACTTCTGTCAAAGACACGGAAAAGGACGCAGCTTACCGTTTTAACTTCGATACCCCAAAGTACCTAGTTATGTACAACGAACTAATCAAGGATAGATTTGGAAATGTTAAAAGTTATAGAATTTTAAATAAAGGCATGACTTATCAGTTATTACCGGTAGGATCTGGAAATGAACCAATAGCTAGTTGGGCACGTTACCAAATGGCAGTCACCAAATATAACGAGTCTGAACGAACAAGTTCTTCTGTTTATGGAACTTTAGATATTAAAGAACCAGTAGTAGATTTCCAGAAATACCTTGACAACAATGATTCTATTTTAGATGAAGTAAGTCTTTATATATACTGTGTGTTTACATATTAGTACACGTATATTTCAATGGATTTATCGATGACATATATATATCAAAAAGTAAGAAAATACTACACAGAACACTAAAAATTGAACAACAAAAACTTCGCAAAACCGGGGCTTCCGAGAGTCTTCAAACATACTAGGTAGAATAATGAGATTGTTCGGAAATCATTTCCAAAACATGTTATGCAAGTGGAAAATAGCAACGAATTTAAAAAAATATTATAATCAAACTTAACTCTGTGAAAAAATTGTGTACTTACAATGAGTAGTTTTTGAGGAATAACATTTTCAAATTTTATAACCAATCCGCTCAATGTCATCAGCCAAAATGTTGAGAGAAATGGGTGACGAGTACAAAGAAATGATGTTACCCAAATATGTACATCCCATATCATTTTTTTCTTCTTTTCAGTCATTTATAACAAAGAGGTAGAAATAATATGCTTTTTGATCTAAAAAAAAAAGAGAGAAAAATTACAAATTTACAAAATTGATAGCATGGTCAATTTGACACGAAAAAGCAACAAAATTTCATAAAACTTTCTAATATTAACACCAACCTATAGTTTAGATTTTTTCAGATTGGTCCACTTCATCTTAAGTGAAAGTATAAAAAAAAGTTTAATTGTGAGACTGTGATTTTTTTCATGATAATAGCCCCAAAATGGGTAAAAATTGATGAAACATGGGAAAATTATTAAAAATGTGTACTTTCAAATGACCGTAGCAAAAAAAGAAGTACACCACCATATGATTTTTTCTTCATCAATTACTTTCTTACAGTCATGTGAACCCAAAAATCAGGTTAAGAAAAAAACTTTAATTCTTGAAATTTTTGGCTCCTCAGAGGTGTACATCTTTCAATGTTGGTATTCACAGTTTCTTTTTTCTTCAGGATTTAGTGGCCTGGATTACTATGGGGCAATATCACATTCCACACACAGAAGATCTTCCTGTCACAACATCTCCCGGTATGGATGTAAGTTGTTTATTTTTGCCTTATAATTATTTTGCTGAAGATGCAGCTATCTCCTCTAAAAATGCTGTACGCGTTGAGCCGATACAAAAGTCAAGAAGAGGATCAGCTGTAACAGTCCAGCGGTATGGCGTGAAACGGGAGTCCAATTGTCTTCCAGCTGATCATAACTATGACGAACTAATAAAGCAATATCCTACGTGGATCATCGATAATTGAATAATGAGAACAAAAATGACACTTTTATATACCATTTTCTATGTTTATAAAATAGAACTTCTTATATTTGCTGTTATTGGTTTTTAAGAAAATGAATTAGTTTGAAAACTTGTAACAAAACTCATCAATGTTTGACACCTCGCCGCAAGGACATTTCTGATAAAAGGATCGGAGGAAATTTGCATAAGAATAATTATAATGAAAACACAGAAAACCTTTCATGTATAGATAGCATTTTACTGTAAATTTAGCAAACGATGAACACATTAGGTCGTAGAAGCTTTGCGAATAAATCTTAGAGCTTTAAACTCAATTTATTTTATACTAGATGTAAATGTCACAGAAACACACCAGAACTTCTGTATAGATACAAGGTCCCAAGTTAGATCGACACAAGACAAAATGTAACAGCAAAATTGAATGATATACAAGAAGCACTTTTTGATGCACTAAAGCAAATTCAAACGTAAATTTTGAAATACTTGAACATCAGTAACTACAGTACTGTTGCCTGTTATATACATGTGTAGTAAATAAATCGAGGAGACCTTATATGCCAAGTAAACGGTCTTACAATCGAGATTCCAATACTTATAATTGTGAGATAACAGTTTTAAAAAACACAAGTCATTGATACCAGTCCTTACAGTCATAACTATTTTAGTACAATTATCGTACTCTGACTCAGGAATTAACCAATCAAAATAATGGATTTGGTATTTCGAGCAATTATTTTGTACTCCGAGTACTGAGTAAAGTTTTATGGCTGAAAGGCCTCACTTATGATTTAGTTTTCTGGACAATTTGATGCAACAGCAGTATACTTTATAAAGATTATAAAAACTTCATACTTTATACTTATTTAGACAATATACATGTAATTTGGCAACATTTGGGATTTTTATGAAATTTTGTATCCATTTATAATTTGTTGAACTGCATCTGCATATCGAAAAAGTTTACACAATTTCGGTATTTTGCAATAGAAATAATAGTGAGCACCAACAGATTTTCTTCAACGACCACCAGGGAAAAAATATACATTTTTTACAACTTTCACTGTTTTCTTTTTTACAGTATTCTCTATCAATTAAGTTATCTTGTAAGCTAATTAAATGTTTATTTAATTCATTGATGTCACTATTATTTCTTATATTATTCACACACTGTAAATTGTCACTATTATTTCTTATATTATTCACACACTGTAAATTTATACTCTTAAATTTATGTGGGTTCTGGATGTGCACTAGTGATTGGTAAATATTTGATACGTTTCTGTGTTTTTAATATACGCGACTTAACATCAAGATTTCCATTATTATGGAAATCGATCACCTTTGTCCATTTCGGTATCTAAAAAGAGGGTGGTATTGAAAGGGGGTCTGAACACGGAAACACATGAAATAAATCGCAAAATCGTTGCACGGAAAAAAACACTCTGGAAAAACGAAGCCAAGAAATAAAATCGTAAATATTTAGGAAAAAAGTACCAAAAGTGATTACTCATCCGTTCTTGGAGATCATGCAGTCATTATAAATTGACATGGCGGTCGATCCTGCATATGGTCACTTTTAGCGTCCTCTAGTTGCATACGATTTATCATAGTAAAACAATAGGCTATTAATAAATATCTGGGCTGACTTTGAATTAGTCCCGGTTTACTTTTTAATCAAATGCGGGACAAGCACGAGAAAAGAAGAGTACCGACACAAAACACGGAAAATAATTATGGGAAAACACGGAGCACGCACGTCGAACCAAACACCAACTGTGCTTAAATGGCTGTGGGTAACTTAAGTTACCCACAGCCTAAGATGGCGGTCTCTAAACTCGTTGATATATATTTGATACAAAATCTACTTTTTGCGACGTTTTTCATGTACAATGTAAATATTTATAGGATTCTTGAATAAAGAAACCACTTAGCATTACCATAAATTTGTTAATTTTGAGTTCACTTTAGCGCAAGGCCAACTTTAAAAAAATGCATAAGATGTCCGTAACTATTTGGTCAAAACTAATCAGACTGTCCGTAACTTTATTTTCGAATGTGGGTAACTTTTTGTTTTCAAAATTGTAAGATTGGTAATTTCAACAATTAAAAGACAATAAGCACTATCAAACCCCTTATTCATTGCCTAGTTATATACTTTAACGATATGCGTCAAAATGAGTAAGAGAAAAGAGAACATAGCTTTAAAAAATCAGACCCGGATTTTACGGATTTACCGTTGATTTTTTTTTAATCATTCCAGATTTTCGGATACTATGTTGATAGATAAATCCAGTAAACCTGGCTAGCAGCATCCAAAGTATACTTTGCAGAGTGTTTACATAAAACGGGTACGCCGAACTTTATCTTACATTCTTCTGGCTTTATGGATTGTTCAATGTTGAGTCCTTGGCCTTTGTAGTCGCGGACAAAATTGATACACTTTCCTTTAAATAATTTCCGAATTGTTAGCCAAAAAAGTATCGTCTCTTCACTATACCTAGTGTTATGTGTTGTGGACTGTGAAACAAATTGCTTTAAAAAAAAAAGACAATACGTGAACCTTAGAACTTTTTTATTCTAATTATTAATCAGTGTTTGCATGGTCATGTGTGTCGAAGATAATATTTTCTTTTTATTGTAAATCATTACAAATTTGGCATGTTGAGAGAAGTGTTAAATATAAAGCAATGAGGATAAAAAAAATAGATTCCCAGACGTATAATTTCTTAAAGAATAATAATGATTCAAAACATGGGGGGCACATGTACCTTCTTCAAAAATTCATAAAATTAATCTCGAAATAAGTAATGAGGCATTGCGAACTGGTCAGCTAGCAGGACACATTAATGTTCGTTACCGACCAATCATCAATAAATGCAACTCTCCCGCGAGAGATACTTACTTGATCTAATTATAAAACTATTATTGAAGAGGCATAACGTTTACATTCAAGATAAAAAGATTCCATTAATATAATAGAGTCACACGAGGTCAAATAAGAATGCATTCTTATTGCCTATGATGTACGTCAAGGTACACAAATATGATCATCGATAATTTAGAAGAAACTGTTATCAATGCATTAGAATTAATAGACACACAGGAGAATATACTTTAAAGATTCTCAACAAAATAGATTTAACTGCATTTGTTAAATTAATTTTTAGAAACAATGAATTTGAGTTTAATGGACTGTTATACAAACACATTATAGGAGCGCCCATGGGTGGTATACTTTCACCAACATGCACAGATCTGCATCTGTCTGTCTTATTCATTAAAATCTTAGATAAGTTCCAACGGAGAGAAAACATCAAATTACACTGTCAATAGGGATGACGATTTTATGGTCTTCACAGGAAAATTAGAGCAAGTTGAAACGTTATTGGCCATCTACTTTAGTTCTAATATGAGGTGTTGACATCTAGTATGACCTATTTAGAGGGTGGTAAAGGGTTATTTTCGTGCAACGTTTTCGGCCTTTTTATTTCACGTGATTTCGTGTTTCGACGTTTTATTTCTTGTTTTCTCGTGATTGGTTCGACGTGCGTGCTTCGTGTTTTCCCTTAATTATTTTCCGTGTTTCGTGTCGGTACTCTTATTTTCTCGTGCTTGTCCCACATTTGATTAAAAAGTAAACCGGGACTAATTCAAAGTCATCACAGATATTGTTTTAAATTATAAACTAATTAACTGGTCCCAAGATATTTATTAATAGCCTATTGTATTACTATGCTAAATCGTATGCAACTAGAGGGCGCTAAAAAGTGACCACATGCAGGGTCGCCATGTCAATTCATAATGACTGCATGATCTCCAAGAACGGATGAGTAATAACTTTTGGTACTTTTTTCCTAAATATTTACGATTTTATTCCTTGGCTTCGTTTTTCCAGAGTGTATTTTTCCGTGCAACGTTTTTGCGATTTGTTATTTCACGTGTTTCCGTGTTCAGACCCCCTTTTTTACCACCCTCTTTTTAGATACCGAAATGGACAAAGGTGGTCGATTCCATAATAATGGAATTCTTGATGTTAAGTCACGTATATTAAAAACACAGAAACGTATCAATATATACCAATCACTAGTGAACACCCAAAACACACATAAATTTAAGAGTATTAATTTACAGTGTGTGAATAATATAAGAAATAATAGAGACATCAAATCAAACATTTAATTAGCTTACAAGATAACTTAATTGATAGAGAATACTGTAAAAAGGAAACAGTAAAAGTTGTAAAAAATGTATATTAACGAATGGTCTTTTAATATTTTACTTGTTTTATTTTCATTTGAAACAGATTTTTTTTATCTGATTTGTCAAAATGACAAGTATGCATAATGATTTTATTGTTACAAATCAAATCCCAAAGCCCACTATAACTCATTTTTTAGAAGCCACAGCACTATTTTAAAATATCTCTCTGTGAATATCTAGACACAGATGTTTGATACCATATGTGTAGGTCGTTATAATTAAATCCTGACCATTTATCTTTCACTTGTTTATCAAAGTTAGGGTACAACTGTCAACTTTGCTCAAGTCAGTAAACCCTTGCAATACATAAAATGTAGCTTTACAATAAATATATACATGTTTGAAAAGGATCTATAGATTGTTTATTATCATATATCAGATAAGTGAATTAGCGATCTGTGAAAATTCTTTATTGTCATGTTTTAAATATCTTAGATATCCCGTATGGAGGTGCTCTTAATTGCAGGAAGCTAATACAGATAAGATGAATAGGTGTTCCGAATGAACAATAATTTAGCTTCCGAATATTCCTCCATAGACTATATTTCTAACTAATTTATATGCGTGAACCCTCAGGGGTTCACGCAAAAACATTTGCCAACATCTAAGAGTAAATGGAAGGCTATATTGTTCAACACGCAGGTGTCCCGGTTTATTACAGCAATTAAGTTAAGATATAAAATCTTCTGAACGTTTCATTGACCTCAGCGGTATGAACAGCTTCGTCTATGTATTTCCGCTCAGGATTGACATCTGAACTTATTCTCTTAAAGGTGATTTTCATATGTTCACTGTTAATATATGGTTTAAAGTCTTTAGTAATTTTATCTGAAATTTGTGATATCTGCAGTGGGAAGTGGTGAGATTTATAAGCTGCATGTTCTAATTTTTCGTCCAAAACTCGTTTCCTTAAGCTAGATTTTGAAGTTCCATTTTGTTGGTTGATTGATTGATAAAATACTAGGAAGATATCTATGTCACTAACGTCACAGTACCCAAATTGCACCTATTCAACAAAAAATGCTGCGGAAATCTTACAAGTTTTCTTTGCGACTAAATAATTTGTATTTTTATGATTTGACATTATACACGTCTTTCAACAAATGTAAATATATTTAAATATACACAAAACGTTCACAGTATATATCAACAGATGAAGCATTCACTGGAAAAAGTAAATCTTCGAAAACGTCGCCATGCGACGTTCACAAAAAGTCATCTTTTAAAAATGAGCAAATTAAATATGTTACAAGCATCCATTTTTTTAAAAATGAATAGTAAGCATGGACTAGTGTCAAATTATTCTAAATATTTGAAGAAATAAAACAAAACAACTGAATTTAAGCATGGATGCAATTTGGGTACTCCTCATTATAGAATCATGGACCATTTAGAGGTGTTTTCAAACCCATTTTTCTATGATTTAATATGGATTCAAATTTAAATTGGTAGAACCATATAGTAAATAATGACACATCTACAAAATAAACACAGAATGGAAACTTTTGTCTGGATCATAGATAAACGTAGGTGAAAAAACTGTCAAAATAGGTGCAATTTGGGTACCGTCACGTTAGATGTATAATGGCAGGGAGAATGATAACGTATGTAACTTGAAAAAAAGAGTCCAGTTTATTAGCTGGGTATAATACCAGAAATCATAGTATTCACAAAAGAATTAATATCATATTCGAAATCTACTTCATTTCTACTTATACATTCGATAGATATAGGAAGATGTGGTGTGAGTGCCAATGAGACAACTCTCCATCCAAATAACAATTTATAAAAGTAAACCATTATAGGTCAATGTACGGCCTTCAACACGGAGCCTTGGCTCACACCGAACAACAAGCTATAAAGGGCCCCAAAATTACTAGTGTAAAACCATTCAAACGGGAAAACCAACGGTCTAGTCTATATAAAAAACGAGAAACGATGCATGTTAAAGTTACGGACATCCCTATTGGTATAATGAAAAAAGTTACGGAAGTTACGAACATCGTAAGTGTTTTAGCAAATCGTGAGCACTGTGATCGTTTATTTTGTAATATTTAAACACCGTTTACGTTTAGGAGTTTCCCTAAAAGATTGATACAACTTTTTAATTACTGAAAAGTTGTGTTGTATTCATGGTATTGTTATTATATAGGAGAGCAGTTTCTTACCAACGCCAGGCGGCTCCATCGGCTGTGGTTACCCACAGCCGTTTAAGCACAGTGAAATACGAGAAAACGAGAAATAAAACGTCGAAACACGAAATTACGTGAAATAAAAAGGCCGAAAACGTTGCACGAAAATAACCTTTTACCACCCTCTAAATAGGTCATACCTCATATTAGAACTAAAGTAGATGGTCAATTTCGTTTGTTAGGTTAAAGAAATCTTCAACTTGCTCTAATTTGCCTGTGAAGAACATAAAACCGTCATCCCTATTGACAGTGTAATTTGATGTTTTCTCTCCATTGGAACTTATCTAAGATTTTAATGAATAGGACAGACAGGTGCAGATCTGTGCATGTTGGTGAAAATATAACACCCATGGGCGCTCCTATAATGTGTTTGTATAACAGTCCATTAAACTCAAATTCATTGTTTCTAAGAATTAATTTAACAAATGCAGTTAAATCTATTTTGTTGAGAATCTTTAAAGTATATTCTCCTGTGTGTCAATTAATTCTAATGCATTGATAACAGTTTCTTCTAAATTATCAATGATCATATTTGTGTACCTTGACGTACATCATAGGCAATAAGAATGCATTCTTTTTTGACCTCGTGTGACTCTATTTTATTAATGGAATCTTTTTATCTTGAATGTAAAAGTTATGCCTCTTCAATAATGGTTTTATAATTAGATCAAGTAAGTATCTCTCGCGGGAGAGTTGCATTTATTGATGATTGGTCGGTAACGAACATTAATGTGTCCTGCTAGCTGACCAGTTCGCAATGCCTCATTACTTATTTCGAGATTAATTTTATGAATTTTTGGAAGAAGTAACATGTGCCCCCCATGTTTTGAATCATTATTATTCTTTAAGAAATTATACGTCTGGGAATTTATTTTTTTCCTCATTGCTTTATATTTAACACTTCTCTCAACATGCCAAAATTGTAATGATTTACAATAAAAAGAAAATATTATCTTCGACACACATGACCATGCAAACACTGATATATAATTTCTTATTCAGTTGAATTAATAATTAGAATAAAAAAGTTCTAAGGTTCACGTATTGTCTTTTTTTAAAGCAACTTGTTTCACTTTCTCTAATCTGCAACAGCCCTATTACTTTATATACTCGACCGAGATGAATAATGATGATAAGATTTGTTTCCTCGATTCCGACTTTGCATACTGATTTATGTCTATCATTGTTTTTAACACAGCTATCTATATGAGATCATTAAGTAAAATTAGTATGTTTAATTCGATGATTCCTGTTGATATACTATTGCCAATGAGAATTTTGACTACCTTGTCTTTTATCAACAATATTCAGGGTATGCTGTCTGTAGTATGTTGGTCATGGTTGTTCTAGCCATGTTCTAACATGATATTATCATTTAGATCAAGGGGTATGCTGTCTATAGTATGTTGGTCATGGTTGTTTTTTGACGGTTTCCAGTGGTTGGAATTTTATAAAATTAATATTGTTTAAGTATTTTTCAAATAGCTGGTAAATCAAACTTTTTCATTTCTAAGGTCTGCGGTAAAGATATTTTGTGTTCTTTTACAAAAATCACTCCTGTTTGTCCTATATATTGATTACCACACGTCTGTTATGTTCATTATTATAATTACATTACATGTATAGTTCATTATAATACATTTTTTTGATTGGCTAACAGCAATCTCGCGTCATTGTGAAATTAACCTTCATTTCGAAATGAAATGGAACATTTATGATAACACGAGCTTCCACATTAAAGTGCACAGGCAAATAAAAGAAAAACATGATAGAAATCGTGTTTTCATAATCCTAGCAAAACATGTAATTATAAGTATTGAATGCTTCTTTTAGTGATTTTATAGGGTTGTAAAAGCGTTGACCGTGCGCACATTTTTAGCTTTCGCGCTTCATACAAAATGTACTTCGGTCAACGCTTTTACAACCCAATAAATTTACAAAAAGAAGCATTTAGTTCTTAATAAAATTAAATAACGAGAGTAGATATCATGCGTTATTTAATTCTCACGAGTTGTTAAACCTTTTTTTTTTTATGGTCAACACTCACGCAAAATTCAGCAAATCGTTGATATAGTCTTTTGCACATATATTACGCCATATGTCCTATTCCGGGGACAAATTTTAATATCAGACATTTTGTAACTTTTTGTACCCTTCAGAACGTAATGAAATTTGACAAAAAGAAGATTTTCAGGTGAAAAGTGTGATTGTTTTGTATATCATTGAAGAAATCCCCTATGCCCGTTGACTTGAACGACATGTACATCGTTATAACCTTTGAAAGTCATCAATGACCTAACGAATAGCCAATGGACATGTCGTATAAATATCGTCTCATGATGCTGGATAAAACAACAAAATTAAAATATTTTTCGTATCACTTTTTTGATACGAGAAATAACTCTACATGCAAGAAATAGATAACAGGCCACAACCATTAGAGAACATCTATTTATAACAGATGGGTCCATAGGTGACCAATTTCAAAAAGTCATTATTTCTGTCCATCTTCGTCATCTATATTTTATTTGAAGTCCAAAATTTTCACCTGTTGTATAAGTGGACCCAACTAACCATATTGATTAAGTGGGCACTTTGTTCTTACGAATATGCATAGAATATTCGATTTCAAGTAAATAACAACCAACCAATCAATGAGAATTATCTTGTGAAAGAAAGACTCTGTCTCACATGGTGTAGTGGTGTAGTAAGAAAGGTAACTCAACTTTTGAAATAACCAGTAACGCTGTTTCGCTAGCACATGTTCACTAGAGATAAACAAAAAAATACCTTTCTTTTCAAGTGTTTCTTCCTTTTTTTCCAAAATCTGGAAGAATGGATCCACTTTTCTCGTGGAGTCGTCTTATTTTGAATATTAATCAACAAAACCGATACCGTAAAGTATGCTATAAAAAGCCCTGTTTCTCGTTTTTTATATATACTAGACCGTTGGTTTTACCGTTTGAATGGTTTTACACTAGTACTTTTGGGGCCCTTTATAGCTTGTTGTTCGGTGTGAGCCAAGGCTCCGTGTTGAAGGCCGTACATTGACCTATAATGGTTTACTTTTATAAATTGTTATTTGGATGGAGAGTTGTCTCATTGGCACTCACACCACATCTTCCTATATCTATCTACTGACATGATAATATGTGAAACAATTCAAATAAGGCCATTTGTTTTTTCGTTTGAAATTTTTCACATTTTTATGTCGGGCCCTTTTATAGCTGACCATACGGGTTTTCTCATTGTTGAAGGCCGTACGGTGACTTATCGTTGCTTATATCTACAACATTTGAACTCTAGTGGATAGCTGTCGCATAGGCACTCATACATCATACCGTTTTTTTTTTGTATTGTCCATAGTGGTCGAAGTGGAATCGTCTCACTTCTCTTGTACTTAAAGTTGTTTGTACATACAAGTCATATATATATGATACAAATGAGGTATGTATGGCCACTTTATCTCCGTATTTCCTCGACTCGTGCATTTTTTTTTAATTTAATTTTTGTTTATAAAGTCTAAAAATTAAATATATGTTCAAGTGTGAATCACATTTCGGGGGAGCAGATCCTATCTCGATTACTGTATAACTTAATATAATGGTGGTATTCCAATTTGTTACTACAAATTCTTGTATTCTTAAAACGTTCTTTTTCATCTTATATTCATACAACGTTCTGTATGAATAAAGTGATTGACGATTTTTTTTAATTTTCCAACACAACAGTATAATCGGTATCAAAAATTCTCTTGGTTCATAATAACAAAATTATTGATACTAAACATCATTCCAGCTTTCGTAATGTAAAAAATGATTAAATTCCCCGAAATATATAATAGTACAATAACCCAAATAGTATAAGAGTATAATTTTTCTTGAATACTTGCCCCAAAAAAGAAATGCTTATTAAAGTTTCTCTCTATCTATTATATTTTTCAAGATAGTAGACAAAAATGTAAAAAATTGGTATCGTCATTTAAGGGCAATAACTCCAATAAGGTGTCATCAGACAATTTCGACCATTTGACTTATTTGTAGATCCTGTTTTGCTAATTAAAGTTTCTTTCTATCTATTATATTTTTCAAGATAGTAGACAAAAATGTAAAAAATTGGTATCGTCATTTAAGGGCAATAACTCCAATAAGGTGTCATCAGACAATTTCGACCATTTGACTTATTTGTAGATCCTGTTTTGCTAATTAAAGTTTCTTTCTATCTATTATATTTTTCAAGATAGTAGACAAAAAATGTAAAAGATTGGTATCGTCAATTAAGAGCAATAATTCCTATAAGAGGACGTCTGACAGTTTTGACCTAAATGAACAATAGTTTGATCTCATCATTCTGAACATTTTTTCTCTGTCATATTTTCTCTATTTGTAGCGGTTTTCAAGATAATAAACTAAACTTGCATTTTACCCCTATGTGTTCTATTTTTAGTGATGTCGGTCATGTGGGTTGTCAGGCGGGGTCATCGGACACATTGTTAAAACTAAATACTCTAATTGTTGCCAAGTTTGGTTAAATTTGGTTAGGTAGTTTCAGAGGGGAAGATTTTTGTAAAAGTTAATGAAGACGACGACGGACGACGGACGCCAAGTGATGAGAAAAGCTCACTTGGCCCTTTGGACCAGCTGAACAAAAAAGGAGATGTGGTTGCAGACTTGTGTTTGTATCAAATATCAACTTGCCACTTTTTTCCACCACTGATGTTGCTTCCCTGTTGTAAGTATTCAAAATACAATCAAAGTACATACACTTGATTTATATAAGAAACTATATAGCCCATATTTTCCCTCACGAATGATCTGTAATATTACAGAAAGTAAGATTTTTTTTTTACGAAATCAGATAAATGAAACAGTTACACAGTACAATGTTTCTTCCGTCCGTCCAGTCATCTTCACTTTCCAGTATGTCCAAAGTGTTGACATGACCAGCTTGGCATAACTATGCATACCCAGATTAATAATTGGAGTAAAAGGATCGCAGTTTTATCACAGTGCACGCATTTTTTTTTTTAAATAAGAAGTCATTTTTTGCTAACGATGCGGTCACTGAATTTTCATTGTTAAATTAAGGGAGATAACTCGCGAAACTAACTACACACGTTTTACCCTCAATTCCGCTACAGGCGTGCACTTACGTATTCTTCGCCTTTTAAATGACTTTTAGATATTAATCTTTTTGTGTGTGTGCATTTTTTCATTTTTTGTTGTTGTCATGCACTTTTCCTGGTTTTATTTGATTTTCTTCACTTGACCAGTTGCTCTTCCAAGATATACAGATAACAGAGAAAAGATTGAGTCTTCCAGAAGTCTCATGTTTAAGTGCATAGTCTTCCTTATTCTAATTGTTTTTGCTACACATTTTTCTATATGAGTGCCAATATCTTCTCTCAGTATTTGGTTAGATCATCGATGGTTTGAGTGACTCAAGTTTATAAGGCAATGTTTTGTGGACCATCGTTGTTTTTTTCTTCTTCTCATAGGTCATAATCGTGTTGGTTAATTCAAATTGGAAAAAAAATATTAACCATAATAATTTTTTTTTGTGTGTATATGATAATTAAACAAACAACATCTAGAGTTTGAATTTTGTCCGTTGCGATTTTAATTTGATCCCGAAAATGAAGCTTGCTTAAATATAACCTATTATTAAAAAGAAAATATTTAAGGAACATGTAAATGTTAGCGTAAAGTGTTTCCCTTGGACCAGAATTAGGTTACATGTAGACAAATAAAAAGGCGACCTAACTACATAAACAGAAAATAAAAACCATGTAAATTTTATTTTTTTCCAAATGAGATGGAGTTATAATTTAAAGAAAGAAATTACAGTCTGTTATATAATGTGACTAGAAATTTAAGATATTTTAACAATAACGCATGAACATCTTGTCTTATAGGTATAAAACATGCGTTCCATATTTGAATTTTGTACTCTTAAGGATTAGAAATTTGCAAGAATTATGTCCCTTTATATGGACACACAGCCATCAAACATCAGAATAAGGGTAAGAAAGATACATAACATTACCACGGGGATGCAATAAAATGTTAGCATATTTATTCTAAGTAAATTAATCTTCTTTATTATCAAAATATTTAAAAAAGCAATAAGAATTTTAAAATATTGAATACTAAGCAATTTCGCGAATCATATACGCTGTCCAATTTGAATTGAACATTTTTTTCATACCGGATAATTTTTCTACAACACAAAATAATTATATTTTCCCCACGATATTTTCCATAATAAGACTATTAAAACAAATCCTTCTTTTAATGATAAGGGTTTTCTGTGGACGTCTGGAAATTTTCATTTTATATAAATAAATGCTTGAAATATACAAATAAGGAGATGTGGTATGATTCCCCATGAAAAACTATCCACCAGAGTCAAAATGATAGTATAGTTATTTAAAATCTTATATACTACAACATAGTTTGACATCTAATCTGTATCTTAATCTGATACATGTTTCTGAAATAAGAATCTCTGACGAAAAGAAATGTTATATAAAAACAACTATATTCTGTCAAAAAGTTTTAAAACATAAATATTGTCTCATTATGGTGTTACGAAACAAATGTCGATAAAAACTATTTTGTAATTTCAGATAAGAAGTGATGGATTCTATGTTATATAAACAGCAAGAGTTGTACTAAATAACATTGATTTTGTTTTATGAAGTACAATATAACTTAATGGGTATTCCCATACATGGTTATTAACTCTTGATTGGCCTACACCGTGTTCATAATACTTAAATTTTGACATTGCACAAGGACACTGATCAAGGACATGCTTATCTCGCGCTTTTTATGATTTTTTTTTACCCTTAATCCGTTGGATGTGTACTGATTAATATTTAAGTTTAATTGTTATAGTTGTAATGAGATTTTAACTAGCTTTCAGTAATTGAGAGTAGTCTTGGATCAGTGCTTGTGTCTTTCGTCTTTTTGTTATTTTTTTGAGCGTCGCGTCGAACTCATGAGTCAAATCCTTTCAATTTTAAAGTTTTTTCTTGTGTATTAGTCCTAGCGTTCGTCTGTCCGTCCGTCAGTCCTGTTCTTGTCATCGCAACTCCTCTGAAACCACACAACAGAATTTCATGAAACTTTGTAGATAATAAGGACATACTATGTAGATGTGCATATCGACAAGAAATTATGATTCAATTTTTTTCTAGGAGTTATGCCCCTTTGAACTTATTGGAATCGATATACTACTGTAACAGTTTGTCATCGCAACTCTTCTGAAACCACACAACAGAATTTCAGGAAACTTTGTAGATAATAAGGACATACTATGTAGATGTGCATATCGACAGGAAATTATAATTCAATTTTTTTCTAGGAGTTATGCCCCTTTGAACTTAGAATTTTGGCCTAAATATATTACTGCAACAGTTTGTAATCGCAACTCCTCTGAAACCACACAACATAATTTCATGAAACTTAGTAGTTAATGAGGACATAATATGCTAATTTGCATATCCACAAGAAAATTTTTATCAGTTGACTTTTGTAGAGTAATGAGTCTTTGAACTTAGGAATCTGGCGAGATTTTGTTTGTCCAGTGACAATGTGGGGCGTGGGGTATTTGAGCGTGCTCACAATGGTTCTTTAATTCAGTGGTTATTGTTGATCGCTGAATGAAATATTTGCTATGGGTTTGTTTTAGCATAAATCAGGTTGCTGGTTTAATCGTTTTAAGTGGTAAACATTTTGTCATACCATCCATGGGTGTTTGTTATTTTAATCCAGAAACTCGTTACGGATGACTTTAACTAGTCCTTTTCAAATGCATTTCATGATATGATGATATAATGATTTGCTTGCCTAACCTACTTTGTCAAGTATTTCATTAATAACGAGAACAGATAAATAATAAATTTAATATGGAGGTTCTTCAAAGTAAATCGACTGAGGTTAATGGCGGAAAAGGAGAAGGTATGATAAGAGTCATTATTTAGCCCGTGAAACTGAAAATAAATGTAAAATTCTTCAAGTTTTTTCAATATTCTGTAAATTTTATTGATAAATAATTAGGACACTTTAGCGTAGAAATATCAACTGTGTTGTCATCATGATGTAATTTACGAATTGAACCTGAAATGAACACAGTTTTCGTAAAATTAGATTTGAACCAACAACATTTTGTATGGCATCTTGAAGAAAATTTCTTTTAGGACTAAGCCTTGGCTCTTGACTAAATATTAATGACAAGATCTGAAAGCGAGTCTATTTTGAAAGGTTTCCTCCCTGTTGTGCATTACAGAAAGAGGTTTGATACCTTAAAGGAAAAAGTAAGAAATTCAAACATATAAATAGTGATATCTAACAAACTTATGTCAAATGAACATTAAAATATAAAAAAGTTGTGGTAATATTGCCAACAGATTGAGACAACTATTCATCATAGACATAAGGAAGAGAGTGTAAACAGTTATAGGGCACCGCTCGGACTTTGAAAATAAGCAAAACCAACATCGTACAGTAAGCTATACACAAAAGCCCCATGGAAGACGAAATGGGAAACAATTCAAATGAGAAATCCAACGTCCTGATTTATTCTAAAACAATAACGAAAAACAATTATGATAGACAGCAAAGAACGGCAACCACCGAGTCACAGTCTCCTGGTGGATGTTGTTTCAAGGATTTATAATACTGTTCGATGTTCACAATAAAGCCTAAAAGGGGAACATAAAGTTGCATTATCATTCCTTCTCCTGTATGCTACGACTAGAAAATGAGGTTTGTTGCAACAGATCACCTCCGCAGAGCTCAAAGAGTTATTGCAAGGACACTTTTTATTTGCAAAGAGTGCTGTATTCTTCCTACAGGAGTAATCAGATTTAATATAACTATTATACAGGACGTGGCTATTCTTCATCTCATATCTAGAATTACGAACGCAGTTCAGCTAGAAAGTAGTCAACTGGAAAATAAATTTAACGTTACCATTCGACATTATTTTATAACGTTTTAGATAACTAAAACATAAACCATTAAACAAAGTTCAAAGATCATTAATCAACTTATAAAAATAACAATATAGAGGTTAAAATTGACGAGAATCAAAATTGTAAGAACTGTAATACAATACAAACTGTACCACATATTACACTTTTTACAAACTTGAATCATTAATCGGAAGTCACGTAGAAAATACGAAGGAACAAGAATCTTGGAATTTCGGGATTAGATTCAGTTTTTCTTGAATACGAACTTGCTATTAGAGATTTCCAATATAATGACTTTACTCGACATAACCGACCTAACTCAACGTATTTCGTCCTATTGCATTGAAGCATGACGGAGGGGAGCATACACTGCATGCACTTTTTGCTTTTTGAACACTAAATTTTTTGCTGATATAGACTTAATGAAAAAATCAATCCCAACTACTTTTTTAATCTTTAAATATTTTGTTAATAAATTTTGAATTATTTTATTGACAAAAATATTTTAATGGAATACTTAAGCTATCAACTTGTAATCAAATACACCCATCATTTCTTGTCATTTCACTTGACCCATATTTCAGTTCTTCTCAAAATGTGAATTTTAAAAACTACCAAATAAAAATTTAGCATGCACATATTAAAATAATGAAATCCGAAGCGAGAAGTTTATCTCTTTTTTTGTTTTTATAAGTTTTAACGTTTAAAAAGTAGATTCCAACACACCCGAATGCAAAAGGTGTACGCGACTAACTTAAAAAAAATTAAAAAATTCTATAATTCAATTCAAGATAATTTGACAGAAATTTATATCATTGATATATTTATCAAATAGTATTTTTTAGTCTTCAACTATAATAATGCATGGGACGAGGTTTTTGTCCATGTATACCTAAACGTGCATTCGCAGATACAGGGGTAGAGGGCGTACTCCTCCCCCCTTTTCGATCGCCAAATAATTTTGAAAATCTCACGTTTTCCACGTTATCTATACAAATGTTTAGTATAAAATCGTCTAATTTTTTTCGCGTTGCTCCGCTCGGCAGTATAAATTCAATCTGTAAATTTCAAAACTGGCGTGTAATCTAATCAACACATATTCTCGTTTCTGATGTTTCTTTTAATATAAATATTCATTTATTTAGCTATATATAATTCCACTAACAAATAATCATGTATCTTTTACTGATAAATTATCATTACATTTTATAGAAACTACATATAATCTGCTATACAGTAATGAACACTAATGGTCCTACAGACACTCTGTGCTTTTGACATGACACAAGGTCTTGCTTTTCTAGAGTGTTTATGTACTTTTTTACTTAATTTGTGATATGTACAAAAAAAGAAGATGTAGTATGATTGCCAATTCGACAACTCTTTACAAGAGACCAAATGACAGAGAAATTAACAACTATAGGCCACCGTACGACCTTCAACAATGAGCAAAGCCCATACCGAATAGTCAGCTATAAGAGGCCACAAAATGACAAATGTAAAACAACTACAACTATAAAACTAACGGCCTAATTAATGTACAAAAAAATGAACGAAAGCACAGCAACAAACGATAACCACTGAATTACAGGCTCCTTACTTGGGACAGTCACATCCATACATAATGTGGCGGGGTTAAACATGTTAACGGGCCCAATTACCTAATACAGTGGTGTAACAGTACGAAATAGTTGATTAATATTCTAGACTGGATAATTATTCTGTATTTATTAGTTGTAGTTGTTTTTAAGATAGTGTTCAGTAGCTGTGAATACTCTAAGATCGGTACTTGGAGTTTATTTGGAAATACTAGTAATTGCTGTTTTTGTGCTTCGTTTTAGTCGGACGAGTCAATCCCTTTCTAACTGTTTTAATTGTGAGTAGACATGATCATTTGATAAACATACTTCTATGATCTCTATTAGCTTTAACTTGGACATTTATAGATTTTTAACTATGTAGAAAAGAGATGCATGCGTAAAATAAGTTCTCGACATAAATCGGCTAAAATATCAGATAAGAATTTAGCCTCAAGCTATGATACTTACAAGCTATAATAAATACGATGAATATTTAGCCTCAAGCTATAATACTTATGATGATGATGATACTGATGTTTGTCTTATATCCAGCGACAAATATTACATATACATTAAGGATGATGAAATGATAATGATAAATGATTATACCTTTTTGTACATGACCAACACTTACAGTCGCATTTTTATATGCTAGGTAAATTAGCATACCCGATACAAAGACACACTTGTCTATCTTCGATTAAACCAACACCTGTACTTACTCGTGAATGCATCATTCTTGGTGGTGAAGCCGAAAAATCCAGTCTTAAAATCATTCGATCAGGGGGTCCAACAAAATAATTGAACCCGTAATCGAGGCTAACCTGCTACCAGTCAATCCAATATTTAATAAAAACCTGTTTATATATTTTATGCTTTATGTGCATATATTACTATTCTAGCAACACTTGTTTTGTTGCATAATTTGTTTGGTTTTTCTCCTTGTTTCTTTGTATCAAAAAGCTTAGTTTTGATTGTAAAATGGTGTTTCACAGCTTCCATTAACCTTGTGACTTGCTATTGTATTAATATCCAGTAGGCATGCAATTATTATTCTAAATAGTATAAAATATGTTTTAACAAGTAAAGATTACCACGTTTTGATCCAGACTTCCTTACCACTAGCATCTAAGATACATACACTGATAAAATATTGTACCTGCACTCATATTGCAATCACTCTGTCTGTCCGTCCGCCAGTCTGTCCCGGTTCAACAAATATTTTCAATTTTCTCTTGAATTCAAAAGCATTAGTATGCCTAGCATGCATTCTTTTTTCGATTTATTCCTTACACTCCGACATGTATATACCTGGATCCGTTTGGAGCGTCCAACTATCAAATAGAGTCCAAATGGCGTGAATTACGACTACAGTGGCTCGTGCTGTCGTCAACAATAAGCAAATACTCATACCGTATTATCAGATACTATAATACTTTGAAAAATGTAAACAGTTCAAACGAAAATAAACATTTTCACAAGAGTAAAATTAACCCAAAAATGACACAAAGTAACCAACGACATCCACTGAATTGAAAGCTCCTGACTTGGGAAAGCCAATATAGAATTTGGCCTGATTAAACGCGTCTACCAGTGCTCAACACTCTGGTGTAACAGCACAATATAAGAAAAAAAAACCTGTAAAATTCAGTTGGAAATAGCTCAACTAATCAATATTGAATTAAGCCCAAAACAATTACATTTTTATAATGAAAGACAAAGAGTACCGATCTTAAAGTACCCACAGGTACTGAAAGCTAATTCTTACATGTTAAATTACCTGAGAATATTAAACGTATTTAGTTAAAAAAAAAAATAAATAAAAATAAGGAGATATGGTATGATTGCCAATAAGAAATGAAGTGTATGTAAGCAATGATAGGCAACCGTACGGCCTTCATCAATGAGAAAAATCCATACCGTAAAGTCGACTATAAAAGGAACCAACTTGAAAAATATGAAACAATTCAATTGAGAAAACTACTGGCCTGATTTAAAACAAAACAATTTACGGAAAACAAATATAACAGATATGAACCAACGTCAACAAGTGAACCACAGGCTCCTGACATGGGACAGGCACATAAGGAATGAGTGTTCAACCCCCTCCTCCTAAGCCTGGGACAGTGGTGCAACAGTACGACATAAGAACAACCTGGAAAAACCTTCCTTCAGAGAGCTTGGTTTACATATAGAATTTTTGGTCCTCAATGCTCTTCAATTTTATACTTGTTTGGCTTCCTAACTATTTTGATCTGAGCGTCACTGATGAGTCTTATGTAGACGAAACGCGCGTCTGGCGTATCAAATTATAAGCCTGGCACCTTTGATAACTATATACATATTTAAATTAATTATTAATATAAAATGTGTTTTCAGCCGTGTATCACCTTCATGCACTGGTGATCCTATGCATGGATATGTCGTAGAGTTTAACTTTTATATATAAATATATACCTCTAAGGCGAGACAAAAATTGAAACTACAATTTTTTGCTTAACTCAATCAATGTGTGATAGTTTTAGAATCCACTTCTTATTGGATTAGTAAGAGTTGTCTTAATCCAAAAACAACTATGACAATATCAAGTCTTACTAATTAAAAGTACATTTTAAAAAGAAAATTACTGTAAAGACTGAAGTGGCATTATAGTTGTCTTAAAAATGTAACAAGTATATAAATTGGCATTCTCCTCCACTTTTAATCAGAGATACTTGGGGCAGGACATTTTTAGCCAATTACTATGTACTATAAATTGATAGTTTACTATCCACAGCGGTCAATGTTTATATGCAGATTAGTCATCAATTGCTAATCAAGTACACCTTCCAAATTACAATCTATATAACGAATTGGTGTACACATTTATTTACATATATCATTATTAATTACAAAATTCTTTTTTTTAATGTTGACTTTCATTTGAAAGAAAAGTGTATGTCAACTATTAAAATTTAAAGAAGTACAAGACCTGTATTAATATTTTTTTAAATATACACATCCCTTTGTCGAACGTTTTCCCTGGGGAAAAATCGGAGATTGTGAAAAAACAAGATTAACTGCAGAAGAAGAGAACGTTTGAAATGATGCTTAATAAAGTATGATGCAATCCCAGTTATCAACTTTAACAGAGACAAATTCTGGCTAACACTTTGAATTCGATATTTCTGAAATTGCTAGAAAAATCTCTGTCTAAAAATAAATACCCACGGAAATTAAATATTATAAAACATTAAGAGACGAAAGGAAAAAGGGACACCAATCTGATAACGAAAAATAAAAGCATGTCAAATATTAAATAATAAAAGGTTCATTTGCAAAGTATATCGAAAAACAAAGTCATGGTCAACACCATGATAGACGATTCAAATCAATTGTATGATAGGTAAAGATACGTGTATATACGTGGTCTTATGACAGTGAAGTTTTGGCGGGAATATCAATAATCACGTGATATATAAAAATCGTGATTTCTTTCGTTTTTCATCATCTTAGAAATACTTGATATTGATAAAATTTATCATGAATGGGTTTGATAGTTTAGGAATACTTAGTTAAAACTTAAGTGACGCATTTAACAAAATTAATAGGTTAGCAATAACCGGTCCCGTTACGTGCGTACGTCGAGTTAGGTACGTATGTCATTTTATTGGACATCTCTATTAGAACATATTATCACGTGACTACTACGAAAGATGGTTTTCCATTCAATAAAAATACAAAACAAATACAGTAGTGCTTTAAATATGTATTCCTATTCCTCATTAGAGTATAATCTTACCGACATTTCTAGCGATATAATTTTTACAGGTTACCTTTCTTAAATAAAACTTCAAACATTTTTCAACAACTTTACACATTTCCATTAAGTCAAAATGTTCCTCGTTTCTACATATTGCTATTGAATACAATAATGCAAATTTTAATTGTTTTTGAAAAGAAAAATACATCGAAGGACATCTCTAGTCAAAATTAATTGATTTGAAGTAATACTCTTGCAGTACCTAAAGTATACATCTCGGAGTTCATGCAATATTCAATAGCGTGTGTTTTCCATCATGATTAGAAGCAACTTCATATTAAATGTATTAGTTATCTGTTCTCGTTATTAATTTATTAATGAAATACTTGACAAAGTAGATTAGGCAAACAAAAATCATTATATCATCATATCATGAAATGCATTTGAAAAGGACTAGTTAAAGTCATCCGTAACGAGTTTCTGGATTCAAATAACAAACACCCACGGCTGGTATGACAAAATGTTTACCACTTAAAACGAGTAAACCAGCAACCTGATTTATGCTGAAACAATAAACCCATAGCAAATATTTCATTCAGCGATCAACAACAACCCCTGAATTACAGCTAGGCTTTCGCCTTAACAGATACATTAATGCCATAAAGAACGTGTTTATGCAGTATTCAATAGCGTGTGTTTTCCATCATGATTAGAAGCAACTTAACCAGAGGTGTTCTTAATTGTAAAGTTGAAAGTTTTACGGACTCAATAATGATTTGGTTGACCGTTATGGAATATAAATGTCGTAGAAGACCACGAATATATGTTCCTCTTGTCGCAGTCACGATCCCAGCCTCTGTTCTTTTAACAGAAATTACTTTGAATGAACAACACGATTGATACCACTAATAGAGCAGGAACTGCTAACACAACACATGCGACCTATAACAGAAATTACTTTAAATGAACAACACGATTGATACCAATAGTGGAGCAGGAACTGCTAACACAACACATGCGACTTATTACAGAAATTACTTTGAATTAACAACACGATTGATACCACTAGTGGAGCAGGCTAACCCTTTCAAAGCACATGATTTTAAAAATTGCCAATGTATCCTTATTTTGAAATCTTGTCATCAATAGAATTAGTATAAGCCAAAAAGATATTTTGCTAACAGATGCCGTAAACAATGATGCTGATGTGGGAAAATATCTTTTTTTGGGGTAGGTTTTTGGCTCATATTTAATTTTGCTAAAGAAAATCTGTAAAAGGAGGCTATTTTAGTTCATAAATATTATATGGTACGTTTCTGACGATATAGTGACAACACAACTGATATTTCTGCCTGATTTATGCTAACAACAAACGAAAACAAATAAGGCATACAGCAACCAACGACAACAACTGAATCACAGGCTCCTGACTTTTGTTATCTATTATAGCATTATGGTATTGGTAATTGCTTTGTTGTATTGATATTTTTATCGTTTATTCTTTCGTGTGTTACCGTGATTTTTGATCTGCAGACCGATAAAACAAGAGTAATGTTTTAGATATCAACAACTAGTTTAACCCTGTCAAAAATGCCCGTGAATGCCCCTAATTATGCCAGAAACGTCGTCAGTGGTTGACTTTTGTCATCTCTTTAAAATGCTTTTTTTTTCGCTGTTGAGAACATTCTCTTTATTGACCACAAAGTCACAGAAACCAATATAAAATGTGTCAGACATAGATTCAAAGTTGACTAAGAAAAACAATTTCAGCATTTGGGAATAGTTTTAAAATCAAAAACTCTGATATATTTGCGCACCAATTATATGTGTAAAAAACTTCTACAAAATAAAAATTGTTACCATAAAATACGTAGGAGACGCTGAATGGAGAAAATTGTATCCCTTTGGAGGATGGAAACAATATGCCCAAATTTTTGTCCCGATATGTTGTTAGATTTTTTGAAGATCTTCTACAACAGTAATTTCCCTTCGGACTGACTCGGGTGGTCTCGTGGTAACGTGCTCGCCTCGAGTGCGGGAGGTTGTGGGTTCTAGCCCCGGATGGGTCAAATCAAAGACTTGAAAATGGGTATTTGCTGCTTCTCTCGATATTGAGGGATATAAAGGGCAAAGACTGGTCGGCTCGGAGTCAGAATAATGTGTCCGGGTAAGTGACATGACAAAAACGTTAGAACTCATGCTTAGCGGGTCGTTCTAGTACAAAGTATGGCTCATATTTATATCGCATTAAAATGTTATCGTCCTGAGTATGCATTTAATTTGCCACCGGACGTTAAACAGATATTCATCATCATCATCATCATCATCACCATTTCCCCTCAGAGGCGAATTTTAGAATTAATTTATCCATATAAATCTTTATAATACATTTATTTTACAACAAATTAAAAATATTAGCTTTTTCTGCACTGATCTTTCTTATAACTTGTAATTTATCAATAAAATATGTTAAATTAAATTTACTTTGAACTTGCAAATTTCATTCCGAAACTATATTGTTCGTGTCTTTAATTTTACACCGAAAAAAACACATCACACCTAGGATACTCTAGAATAAAACAGAAATATTCCACTTGCTGGCCTATTGATGTTAACTTCACAGCTGATAATGAAGTACTAATGCCTTTTTAATGCGAACTATTTCATACTTTATATAGATGATTAGTTACCTATAATTGTAACATTTGACAGTTGATCACCTTTATTGCCCTAGGAGAAAGTAATTTGCTGAAAAACGTCACATGAGTCTATTGCGTTACACACCCAACATGACGAAAGCTTTTTATATCACTACAGCAAAAATATGTTCAACAGACCGCATAATTCAAACATGTAGCTCATTTTCAAATGTCATTATGGCTTAATAATTATGGCTTAATATTAGGTAAATTACGAAGTCTTTTGGACATTTTATTATTCCCCAACTATAATTAAGAGGAAGAACTTGCATCCATTATTGGTTAGAAGACTGTAACATATATAACTAACTGTGTGGTAAAGAAGTTTGTAGTAAAAGGTATACAATAGAGGAAATGACCGCGGTTTAACATGATTAGGCAGTATTTGGTACATCGCTCCCAGTTATATTCGAATAGTAGCCAATTAAAATCTATCCAAGTTTGAAAAAGTATGTAAAGACATATAACTAACTGTGTGGTAAAGAAGTTTGCAGTAAAAGGTATACAATAGAGGAAATGACCGCGGTTTAACATGATTAGGCAGTATTTGGTACATCGCTCCCAGTTAGATTCGAATAGTAGCCAATTGAAATCTATCCAAGTTTGAAAAAAGTATGTAAAGATATATAACTAACTGTATGGTAAAGAAGTTTGCAGTAAAAGGTATACAATAGAGGAAATGACCGCGGTTTAACATGATTAGGCAGTATTTGGTGCATCGCTCCCAGTTATATTCGAATAGTAGCCAATTGAAATCTATCCAAGTTTGAATAAATATGTAAAGATCTTCTTTAAAATAAAAATCTCGTCTGCATTTTAGTTGAGATCAGAAGGTTTTGTCGTAATTTTATTCCTAAGATGCAAAGCAAATCATACATGACTAACAGTTTAAATTTATCTGGTAAACTGAATTTAATTCAAAAACGTGTCTTAGTAATATAAATGCCGAACTTTACTGTAACAATATATATAAGATAAGTACATTTGTATTCGTAGCTTGTTAATAATGAATAAACATGAAGAATTTATCCACCAAATACGTCATCAATAAATTGTAAATATAAAAGTAAGAAGATGTGGTTTGATTGACAATATTAAGACAACTTTCCAGTCCATGTGGATGTAAGCAACTACCGGTATGTTTAAATGGCTAGCTACTTGGACATTATCATTAACATGGAGTAGAAAAGAACTAGACAATTCTAGGTCTTAGATCAGCTGAAAAGAAAAAAAAATGTCCTGGAATAGTATCTTTCTACCTCGTCAGATGTTAGATTCTATGATAAGAACCATTCGGTGTCATCCTATTTTATATATAAACTATTTATACAAGATGACGACGATTTTTTTCCTCAAACATCTTAAAAGTAATTCTTTTTAATATATTGTCGTCTGAAAAGTTAAATTTTAAGGAAACGTTATATTATTGGCTGTTCTTATCTGATTAGTTCAATAATATTATTGTTTATGTCACATATGTGTTCATCCCTAGGATGTCATTGATGATTCTACTGCTCCGGGCTGTGGTATGATTTATTTGTCGGTTTGTACGACTACCTCCTTGTTATACAGAGCAGGTCTGAGAAATATTTAACTCTTATGGAATATATATTAATATAGTGTGGACATAAATTAATTTTGTGAAGATTTTTTATTCTGTTTCACCTGTCTAACACAGGTAAGATTGCTAACGTTTCTTGTTGTTACATATTGATGTTTTTATTCTTTTAAAATGGGACATATTGCATTTTAACTTCTATTTGTTTGGAATATGACCTCTAAAAAGTTTACATTTACAAATTACCAGGATTAGGTACAAAGAAGAAGGACTTATTTGGGATATGGTACGAATATCTTAGGCATCCATCCATATTTTTTGTTTCAGATCAAGCGATTATACATACAAATCAGTCACATCACGAAAACAATAGTGAAGGACCCTTGCATTTAGGTGCGTTTTTAAAGTCCTCATTTGGCAAAATTGCCCTTTTAACTTGAAAGAAAATATATCAAAATGTATCCTATCGGATGTTTCTAGCTTTTTGAAGGATTTTTCGTCATCATACCGTTTTTGACTACTACATTTCGAGACCCATTTTTAACGTATATAGTTTTGTTGTTTTTCACAAGTATTTAGTATATTTTAAAGAATATGTTCAAATGGGTCTATCCTTCATCTTAACGAGATTTTAAGATATTTTTAACAAACTTAACAATTAACCTTTTCAATGATGAGATTATCCATACCTTTACCACTTTTATTTTAAGTAGAAAACTCTTCTTTCGTTGTCGTATAGTGTTCGTGTCTTGTTTGAGACCACAAGATGTATAGTGGCCTGTCACCATATACATGATATATATGTAGATTATATTTATTTATATTTTAGTTATTACTTTTACTTTGAAAAGGAAAGTTTTTACCAAACATGACAGATTTCATTTTTTCTACTTTACACTGAACTTTTATAAATCTTTGAACTTGTAACTTAAAACATAGCTTAAAAGGTTTTCTTTTAAAAACTAAATCGGTTCGTGCTGAAATATATTTTGGTCGACTAAAAACTAAACTGAAAAATAAATTCAATCTAGCTATAAATACAGCGAACTTTTTATGACATTTGCTAGGATTGTTTGAAGTAGACTCTAGCAAAAAAAAAGTGGGTATTAGAATGAAATCCTTTTGCGGACAGTTCATTTTTATGTTGTTATAATAGTTTTCAATACGCAAACATTGATATTATAGTTTTGGATGCATTTTTCTCCTGAGTTCAGATTACTAATTCAACTTTGAACTTGTATCCTGTATAACTAATTTCAGTATTAGTTATGAGCTCGAAAGTGTACTTAATATGCAAATATACAAGTCGTATATATATAGCACATCAATTTTATCCTTAAACTTAATCTTAACCCTATTATTTCTACAGTAACAGTTAAAACAGTAAACTATTTTGTGTCCTTATACAAAGTTAAAGCTTAAATACAATTTTCGTGTGTCATCATTGTATAAGAATGTGTGACAAACTGTCATGTTCTTGACCACAAGATGTATTATGAATGATAATACAGACCGTTAATATGCAGACAAAATATGTTGGTTAATAAATCGGTTGTATCTCAATATCTTATGTAAAATAAATCTTGTATTTTTAAAATACCATAAGCACTGTAAGTGTTGAATCACCACATATTAAAATACTGAAGTACCAGTCTCACTTCCTTATCTTTCAACACATTGTGGCGAAAAAATAATAATTAATGCACTGACTAGAAAATATCACCAAAACAGAAAATCTATAATTTATTAACAAATATAGGACAACATTAGTTGACTGATGTCCACGTTGAACTCATAAACTCAAGCTTCTTGGTTTGAAGAAATTACAAATGGTTCAAACAAAAAGAAAAGAAAAAAAGAAGGCCGATTAAAAGAGAAAATAATAGAAAGGAAAAAAACGAAACTGCTAATATGTCTTAAACATTCGAATAAATAACAATAATTTGTAGCCTACTTTTTGTTAGGAACTAAATATGCCATTGTTTTGCTATGCTCATGGAAACCTCTTAAAGCATTAAGACATAAGTAAATAATGGAAAGTTAACAATGACATTACAGATTTGTCCGTGTTTTACGGGAAACTCCCCAAAATGGTAGATGCTAAAATTGGAATGTTTAAGGTGGGTAACCACCAGAACCACCATCATATCAGAAGACAAGTATGGAGATACACGACTTTACATTGTACTTCGTGTTATGTAATTATGTTAAGTTTGATTTCAATCCCATGCTTATTGTAGAAGAGTTTGCATTGATAAGCTTTTGTGACAAAAATATACACGACAACAGACAGATGGACGCACACAGACAAGACAAAGATATATAAGCACAATTTCATTGTATCATGAGGGCCAAAAGTTTCACTTTAATATAGTCAATGGTTAAAAGATATTTGGTACTTGATATACGTATATTTTTTTTGTTGAGAAATTGGGAATAACAGATCATAGTTTATTATGTAAGATAGAAACACAAGACGACAGACAGTGTGTCGACCATTCTACATATAGAATAAAACAACTATATTGCTCAAAGCATGGAATAAATGTTACATCAACGTTTTTTTCAGTTAATAAACTTTGAAACATATTTTACTATCGGCCGTGTACTCTGTGTTCAACAACGTCTTGAAATTACAATATAATGTTCGTTACTGCCAAAGAGATTGGAATTACTTTTGTCGGTCCTGAACTTTGCCCTTTATAGTGCCATAAGACGAGTAGCAACCAAATATTTTTGTACTCAATAACTTAATGTGTCCTTACTCAGTAAAAACTGTTATCAATTACAGCCTAATTCGGCCAAAATTTTTATCAAATTTAAACGGAATATTTAGGGTGTAAATTTTTCTTAATTCATAATAAGATACATTATTTCTTATGAAGCAAGAATCTTGCAATCATATTGGTTAATCACGCGGGTGTAAAAACACACACCAGTTCAACCGGGGATACAATTTTGTCCAAAAAAAAATTGTCAAAACTAAAAAAATAAAAATTCCAAAAAATAATATGCAAAATTACAAAAAATAGATTTTGGCAAAACTAAAAAAAGATAAAAAAATTTTGGCTTGGCAAAATAATTGGGTTTTTTTTAACCAAATTTATAGAAAAAAAAATTTTCTCCGAAAATTCCTAAAAACATTTTTTTTTTCAAAATTCCAAAAAATGAAAACTTGAAAAAAGTAATATTTGACAGCTCGCAGCAACATCTGTGTTGAAGAATTGTGTATAATGGAAGTTCTTCATAAGAGTTTTTCAATTCTATTACCCGGTATATAAAAATAAGCAATAGAACGCTTTATAAGAAATAAATTCGTTATCTTGGTGATTCTGTACATCCCTTGTTACACCAAGATAACTAATAATATCGGCAGTCGGTACTAGACTTACGTTTGAAATATGCCATAAAAATTCTAGCAATGTGGATTTTTATACTTTCTGAGATATGCCTAGATCGCAAGTTTTATTTTACACTGAAGCATAAAGTTAATTCAAATAACCTTCACATATAAATGTCTATCATTGAAGTATAACGGAGTTCTTATTGACATGATTTCAAGAAATTCTACACAAACAATTTTTAGTGGCAATACACATAACCACATTTAAGTAATTTCACTTTTGTTTTCGAAGTCATTTTAGATTGACTTTGATTTTGTTGATCATACAGAATGCTTTTTGACATTGTTCTTATCGACTCGAAGAAAAAGGTAAAGCCGGTGACATTGACAAATATAACACCAAATGTTGAAGTGCGCATTGATTGATTGTGTCTTGTTAAAGTCCAGTTGCAAATATTTTATGCATATTTAGATCGAGAACCAATAATCTATTATACTTTAGGTAGGTTCTGTAATGAAGGTCGATGGGGTCGGGAAGGAGGTTGGGGAAATTTGGACTGCTACTGGAAGATGAGGTCATGAAGAATAGGCGAAAACCTTGCTTTGCACCTAAAAAACCATCAGATGTTGTTGCAAGGGTTTTTTAATTACAGAGAGCATGGCGCTCACCCTATTTAAATTTCCCATTTCGATAAGACTTTTTTGCATATTTATACATTCCGCACAGCCAAAGAGAACACCCAATTTACACCAGTTTTTTGCTGCTGGACGAGAGAAGTGTAGAGATGGTCATATTTCTATACCCCAGTAAACCCTTGGGGTAGAAATTCAAATTGATGTTGATGATTAATTTACAAAGATGAGTTTCCAGTTTCCTCTTTCAAGTTCCGTTTATGATAGCCTTGGATTGGGACAACTGCTTTTCCAGTCTATCACCAAAAAAAAAAAAAAAAAACTCGTTTCGTTTCACAGAAATGACTGCAAGAATTTGAAACTGAATGCTAGAATAAAATTAAGATTTCTTCTATTATTGTACAGTCGAATACAATAATTAATATGTTGATAATTTGCGTAATAACTTTATGATAGGAACAATTCTCGATTGCTTTTCTTAATATAATTGAGTGATAAAATGTTGATTTCCTTCTTAAATTTTGCCCTAACATAGTACCACCACGCCTTCTGTAATGTGGTTCTTTTCTTCACCATGCTTACTTATCTGTCTACATAACAAGAATGTAATTGATTGTTTTACATGACAAAATGTAGATCTATAAAAGCAAAATGTGATTATCAATGCTATATCGTGGATATCATATCATAAAATAACATGTTAAATGATCAGCAATGACCTATGACCTTAGCCATGAAACATTTTATTGACATGATCAGTATGTATATAACGAATTTTGTTTGATGTTTGCCCAATATGTACTATTCGATAAAAGAAGTTGGGATCGTGTTACTTGTTATGTTTTTGTATATTTTTCATGAGTCTTCTTTTTTTTGTCCACGGTCTTTATGTCTTTGAATAACGGTTTCTAAAAGCAACCTTGAAATTTTGAAAGTTTCTTATACTCTGGCTCAAAAATAGTGCGGGAAAAAAGATAGAACGAACAATCTTTTTTGAACATTTTACTGACATTTCCTGGCGACATTACACGTATTACAAAAGCATTCATACACTTCCTTTAATTAGAGTCAAACACGACTTTTTACACCCATAACATAAAAATGGTGTAAAACTAAATCTTTCTATTTTATTTAAATGATTATATAGGTATATTTTATCGAATTATTTACACTGCTAAAATTTAGTGTTGTTCCTCTAAAAAAATTATGTTATGTTAGAAACAGGCCACCTACGGGCACTCCCAGAGTTGTTGCATTTTTTGTTTAACGTGCAGAGACACTTTCTCTTTAAACGAGACATCGGATTTAATGTCTCCATGTTGACAGGACGTGGGTGCGTATCTATACATCCCGCACAGTCAAACAGACGCTCCTCTTTAGCAGGAGATGTGGACTGCAATCCAATATATTGTCAGTAATAATGGATTACACAGATTGAATACAAACGGATCTCGAAGGGTGAAATTTGCATAATGCACAACGGTCATACACAACTGAATACTCTTTTGCATCTATCTACCTAGTATACATATTTGTGCTGTCAAAGAACTCCAGACTAGTATACTCCAGAGGTGGGGGGCTATCTTGCAATCACTTTGTTCGTCCGTTCGTGCAACAAATATTTTCATCACACGTTTCTCAAAAATTACTTAACAGAATAATTGCATATGTCATCAGCTTGAAAGTGGTGAATTGTAAGTACTGTTCGGATCTGTCTGATGCCTTTTTCATGTTTACCGATAATTTGAATGTTTCACTATGTTAGATTTATAACTCATTTTCGCCACGCATACTGAACAGAACGACTTCATGTTTGGTGAGCACCTCAGCAGTGCCGAGTTGTAATGTGTTTAGGCTTTTCGGGTTTGTCAGACGCCTGATTTCTATTTCCAAACTACGAGTGGGGGCTTAGCACGACAACGCGTACATTCTTTTTCTACTGTATAGAGAATTTGGCATTTAAAGTGCATACACAATGTATTTGCAAATAAGCGCGAAGAAAGATTGCATGTAAGAAAGAGTATGTATGCTAATGTAAGAGCCACCTGTACAATTTAAATTATAGACTTTTGAATCACGCGTTTTCAAAGAAATTTCAGAAATTCGTTCGTTAAAGTATTTTTGATTTTCGACGGAATAGAAGTGGAACCGTTTTTCCTGATTGTTCATTGTGTAAGTCGATATTATGTATAAATTGATACCATACAATTATCACTCAGTCTGGTTTAGAATTATATTCAGTTTTAACTACAACAGATAGTTGTTTTGTCATATTAGAAATGAGCAACACCATTTTTTTTTACTGAAGTCATAAACATTACCGTACAATAAGCATATCGTTGTCAAATTCACATTAATCACATTATACATCAAAATACATGTCAGACAAATGGAGGGTACTAAGGGAATATCTACTTTTGTCCTTTCGTTTCGTGTTTTTGTCTTTTTGGTATAGCAGTAAATTCATTATGATTTTTACAGAATGCATGCTTGCCAAAACTTCATTATAATAAATCATAGTCTCATTTTGTTTTGAAGAAAATAAACATTTATTTCGATGAAAATATACACTTCTTTCGATGAAAATATACACTTCTTTCGATGAAAATATACAATTCTTTCAGATTACCAAAAAATAGATTGTATCAAACATATACCATACCAAGGAATTGTTTATTTAAACATACAATTCCTTGACCATACTGAATCCAGCAAAGAATTTCAAACAATAGGCTAAACATTATTACAAACTGAAGTGCACTCAACCATTTATTTCAAGGAAAGCAAACGTCTCTACATGTACAGATGAAAACATAAGGCTCTCATAAGATGTGTTATTTGTTGGTACTATATTGGGCATTTGAAGTTCTAAAAGTTCAAAATCGGCATTATATCTGTGTTTTCTTATTTAGTACTAATAATACTTTTTCTGATAAAGTTGTATTCATTAAAAGTAAACAAACATAATAACAAAAGGCTCTGTTTGCTTTACATGTAAGTTTTCATTGAACTATAAGAGTTATTTAATATTTGAAGAATTGAATTTCTGAAATCATAAAACTATATTTGTATTATATATTAAAATATAGTAATACTTTTGTATTATATAATTATAGTACTGATGATTCCGGAATATCTAAGTAATGTCGACTGTTATGAATATGTCTGTTCTAGAAGTGTTCTAAATATGTCAGTAATGTTGACTGTCCTGCATATGTCTGTTATACTGTTGGTTTTGAATATGTTGGTTGTCCCAAACATGTCTGTTATATTGTTGGTTTAGAATATGTCGGTAATGTGGGCTGTCCTGTCTGCAATACTGCTGGTTTTGAATATGTCGGTAATGTTGACTGTCCTGTCTGCAATACTGCTGGTTTTGAATATGTCAGTAATGTTGAATGTCCTGTCTGCGATACTGTTGGTTTTGAATATGTCGGTAATGTTGACTGTCCTGTCTGCAATACTGCTGGTTTTAAATATGTCAGTAATGTTGAATGTCCTGTCTGCAATACTGCTGGTTTTGAATATGTCGGTAATGTTGACTGTCCTGTCTGCAATACTGCTGGTTTTGAATATGTCAGTAATGTTGAATGTCCTGTCTGCGATACTGTTGGTTTTGAATATGTCGGTAATGTTGACTGTCCTGTCTGCAATACTGCTGGTTTTAAATATGTCAGTAATGTTGAATGTCCTGTCTGCAATACTGCTGGTTTTGAATATGTCGGTAATGTTGACTGTCCTGTCTGCAATACTGCTGGTTTTGAATATGTCGGTAATGTTGACTATCCTGTCTGCAATACTGCTGGTTTTGAATATGTCAGTAATGTTGACTGTCCTGTCTGCAATACTTTTTGTTTGTTGGAAAAGGATGAGGAACAATAAAAAGTCAGGGATTAAATACGGTTTGCTAATTTTAATTTGTATGAATAAAAGAGACGTTCGGTATATTTCAACGATGCAGTAACCCAGCAGTACGATAAAACCAAATACACAATGAATGATTAAACATATGGGTTAAACAATAGGCAAGTAGTTTATTGTTGAAGACAACAGATATTGTGTATACTTATAAAACAAATATTTTTGTATTTTTGACGGTTATTGTCTCCAAGGCAAACTTAATGCACTAATGTATTTTTTACATCACAATGGGACTATATATATATATATATATGTTCCTATAGATTTTGACGAACATATATCTACTTAACTCAATATTTTGTTACTTTAATCACGTGACATATGGAGAACAATTTTGCCCCTTGTTGCAGTCTTAGTAACATTATAGTATCGTCTAATATCTTATCTAGATGTTTTTTTTAATTAAATTTTATTTTTAGTAAAAATCTTTATTTACATAATTTCAATGATTTCTAGTAGCTATAAACTCACCACTTTTGAAAATTCACAGCGACAGAGTGCATATTTTTCAGACTTTTTTTATATGTGTAAGTCATATAGTACAAAATTTTACCAAAATTATTCCCGTTCAATGTTCCAAATTTTATTTATCCGTCTGTTCGATTAAAATGCCATCAGCAGAATCAAAAACATATTTTATTCTGGTTACTGATAACCTGAATTGAACGCGTTTGGGAGAAAAGAAAATTTTAGAAATTGCATTTTCTGATGAATTGTCAACAATTAGACTATCGATTCCAAAAGTTGATTATAAATTACGAAAAAAAAATTGTAAGGATTTTTTAAGATTATATTTTAAACTAAAATCAAATTGCGACTTCTATTTAAACATAATGTAATAGATATCTTGTAATCCTTGATAAACCTCTTCGTTAAGTACATGTAGTTAAATACAGGTACAAAGACATCATGCCGGTAGTGATGTAAACTGTCAGATATGTAAGTTATATCATAACATTCAGTCAAGGTTACGAGAAATGTATCATGTTCTTTTTGAAAATGATCAATTTATGACAAATAAAAATGGCCTCCTAGTCATTGAAACTATATCAAAATGACATTGATTTAATGTAGGTTACCATATAACCCAATCAGAATGAAAACCATTCTGAGAACAATGAGAAAACACAAGTCCTGACATTTTGTCAGAATTTACTTAGAAAAAAGTAAAATAACAAAAATACCGAACTCCAAGGGAAATTCAAAACGGAAAGTCTTTTATAAAATGGACCTTAGTATATTCTGACAAAATGGCTGAATTAAAAGATGTGAGAGAAAAAAAAATAAATGGTGTAACATTATGGTGTAATGGAATTATCTTTGGTAAGAAATATCTAGTAGCCTCAGATGAAAAAATGATCCGATTCTTTGTAATATAAGAAGCAAGAGGAATACTTACTAATATTGATTTTGTTTTTAATAAATTAAAACATAACTTAATATGTATTGCCATACAGTTATAAACACTTATTGGCCTGTACCACGTCTGCCTCACTTGCAATAGTATTAAAACATTTGACTTTTCTACACCTTACAAAAGTATTCTCCTTACCAAACTTAAAGACAAATTGAAAGAGTTGGTCTTGCTTTGTTTCATAAAAAAGAATGGCCAACTTCTCAGGTTGCCGACTTCTTCCTTTATTCATATGAGGTTGACTTCATACAGGAGCTTGTTAGGAAGAAATAAAAGACGTTATCCTTATCCTTTAATGGCATACGATATGTACAGTTACAGGGGAGGTAATAACGTCGCTAACGTAAAATTAGGAGATAACTGTATTGTATTTTAAGCTTGGCCTTCGTAAAACGTAGATTTTACTGTCGCAAATTGAGTTTACCTAGCGACGCGGAGCGGAGCTAGGTAAACGGATATTTGCGACAGTAAAATCAAGTTTTACGAAGGCCAAGCTTAAAATACAATACAGTTATCTCCATTCTAATGCAGCATATTAAAAGAAAAACCATTTGATAAATATTTTGGCGTAAAATGGCATAAATGAAAAAGTCCGCGAAACTGTCGCAATGTCTTTAGCAACTAAACAATGTGACGTCATATGTATACTCACGATGTAAAACTTAAACACTAGACGTATTTATACCTTTCGTACGCTTCAGAATAGTTTCAGTGTTGACAAAAACAAGTTTTTGGGACTCAAAATGTGACTTTCATGTTTATTTTGTGAGAAATTACATACCAAAAACAATCGGAATTCAAAATGGTGGCTTTCTTAGTTACGGACTGGTAGAACGTGGAATTTACCCCTTCAAAATATTTGTCAACGTCCAATGAAAATTATCGTTACAATCGAATTGCATTAGAATGTTGTTTTTTCGCGACGTCCGACTGTGACATATCGGAAAAAGATACATTTTTCGACGGATTTTTATCATCCAGACTGATTTAACTTGAAAACAAGTTCATGGACCCCTCTTTTTCAAAATGAAATTTGATTTGATTACGTGTTAAGATTATTTGTGCCAATTTTTATGAACATTTTACCGATGAAATTTTTTTAAATTAGATAAATATAGATAAAAAATTGCAGTTTCTTGACTAAAATCATGAAAATGTGATAAAAATTTATTATTTCCAAAGAATTGTTACACAAATCCTTAGCACAATTATGTAGAGAAGATATTCCAAATGTTTTTACAAAAATCCGTTTGCGTTTATCTTTTGAAACAAAAAAGTTAGATATGTCTTTCCAAAGGATAGATATGTCCAAGAAACCAAAATTTCCAGTAAATGTAAAAAATTTTGACCCCATTTATCTCTAAAAGTAGTACATGAAGGTATATTTGTTATTACATATTTGAATTGACTAGGTGCAAAATAGCTTGTATGCGAACTTTCGTTAAAAATTCACCGTGGGATCAAAACTGTATCGTATGCCCTTAACTTAACTTTCCGCTATATAGATGATGTTCTCTCACTAAATAATTCAAAGTTTTGTGACTATGTCAAACGCATCTATCCCATCGAACTTGAGATAAAGGATACTAAAATACAGTTAAGTCTGCATCATATCTTGACTTACATTCAGAAATGGACAATGAGGTTCGGTTGAAAACAAAACTTTATGACAAAAGAGATGATTTCAGCTTCCCAATTGTGAACTTTCCGTTTCAAGTAGCAACATTCCAGCAGCGCCTACATACGGAGTAATTTCTCCCAGTTGATACGATATCCCAGGGCTTGTATTTCCTATCATAATTTTCTTGATAGAGGTTGCTGATCACAAGAAAACTATTAAACCAAGAGTTCCAAGTGGTGAAGTTAAAATCATCCCATCGCAAATTTTACGGACGCCATCACGAGTTGTTGACCGTTATGGGATGTCTGTTCACAGATATGTTCAATTGTCGTAACCACAATCCCGTCCTTGTTTTCCCGAATGTGACCTGCTAGACTTATCACAGGGTGTGTACTTTTGAAACTATATCAAAATGACATTGATTTAATGTAGGTTACCATATAACCCAATCAGAATGAAAACCATTCTGAGAACAATGAGAAAACACAAGTCCTGACATTTTGTCAAAATTTACTTAGAAAAAGTAAAATAACAAAATACCGAACTCAAGGAAATTCAAAACGGAAAGTCCTTTATAAAATGGACCTTAGTATATTCTGACAAAATGGCTGAATTAAAAGATGTGAGAGAAAAAAAATAAATGATGTAACATTATGGTGTAATGGAATTATCTTTGGTAAGAAATATCTAGTAGCCTCAGATGAAAAATGATCCGATTCTTTGTAATATAAGAAGCAAGAGGAATACTTACTAATATTGATTTTGTTTTAATAAATTAAAACATAACTTAATATGTATTGCCATACAGTTATAAACACTTATTGGCCTGTACCACGTCTGCCTCACTTGCAATAGTATTAAAACATTTGACTTTTCTACACCTTACAAAAGTATTCTCCTTACCAAACTTAAAGACAAATTGAAAGAGTTGGTCTTGCTTTGTTTCATAAAAAAGAATGGCCAACTTCTCAGGTTGCCGACTTCTTCCTTTATTCATATGAGGTTGACTTCATACAGGAGCTTGTTAGGAAGAAATAAAAGACGTTAGCCCTATCCTTTAATGGCATACGATATGTACAGTTACAGGGGAGGTAATGACGTCGCTAACGTAAAATTAGGAGATAACTGTATTGTATTTTAAGCTTGGCCTTCGTAAAACTTGATTTTACTGTCGCAAATTGAGTTTACCTAGCGACGCTCCGCGTCGCTAGGTAAACTCAATTGCGACAGTAAAATCAAGTTTTACGAAGGCCAAACTTAAAATACAATACAGTTATCTCCATTTTAATGCAGCATATTAAAGAAAAACCATTTGATAAATATTTTGGCGTAAAATGGCATAAATGAAAAGTCCGCGAAACTGTCGCAATGTCTTTAGCAACTAAACAATGTGACGTCATATGTATACTCACGATGTAAAACTTAAACACTAGACGTATTTATACCTTTCGTACGCTTCAGAATAGTTTCGATGTTGACAAAACAAGTTTTGGGACTCAAAATGTGACTTTCATGTTTATTTGTGAGAAATTACATACCAAAACAATCGGAATTCAAAATGGTGGCTTTCTTAGTTACGGACTGGTAGAACGTGGAATTTACCCCTTCAAAATATTTGTCAACGTCCAATGAAAATTATCGTTACAATCGAATTGCATTAGAATGTTGTTTTTCGCGACGTCCAACTGTGACATATCGGAAAAGATACATTTTTCGACGGATTTTTATCATTCAGACTGATTCAACTTGAAAACAAGTTCATGGACCCCTCTTTTTCAAAATGAAATTTGATTTGATTACGTGTTAAGATTATTTGTGCCAATTTTTATGAACATTTTACCGATGAAATTTTTTTAAATAAGATAAATATAGATAAAAATTGCAGTTTCTTGACTAAAATCATGAAAATGTGATAAAATTTATTATTTCAAAGAATTGTTACACAAATCCTTAGCACAATTATGTAGAGAAGATATTCCAAATGTTTTACAAAATCCGTTTGCGTTTATCTTTTGAAACAAAAAGTTAGATACGTCTTTCAAAGGATAGATATGTCCAAGAAACCAAAATTTCAGTAAATGTAAAAATTTTGACCCCATTTATCTCTAAAAGTAGTACATGAAGGTATATTTTTATTACATATTTGAATTGACTAGGTGCAAAATAGCTTGTATGCGAACTTTCGTTAAAATTCACCGTGGGATCAAAACTGTATCGTATGCCCTTAACTTAACTTTCCGCTATATAGATGATGTTCTCTCACTAAATAATTCAAAGTTTTGTGACTATGTTAAACGCATCTATCCCATCGAACTTGAGATAAAGGATACTAAAATACAGTTAAGTCTGCATCATATCTTGACTTACATTCAGAAATGGACAATGAGGTTCGGTTGAAAACAAAACTTTATGACAAAAGAGATGACTTCAGCTTCCCAATTGTGAACTTTCCGTTTCAAGTAGCAACATTCCAGCAGCGCCTACATACGGAGTAATTTCTCCCAGTTGATACGATATCCCAGGGCTTGTATTTCCTATCATAATTTTCTTGATAGAGGGTTGCTGATCACAAGAAAACTATTAAACCAAGAGTTCCAAGTGGTGAAGTTAAAATCATCCCATCGTAAATTTTACGGACGCCATCACGAGTTGTTGACCGTTATGGGATGTCTGTTCACAGATATGTTCCAATTGTCGTAACCACAATCCCGTCCTTGTTTTCCCGAATGTGACCTACTAGACTTATCACAGGGTGTGTACTTACATAAGCAACACGACGGGTGCCACATGTGGAGCAGGATCTGCTAACCCTTCCGGAGCACCTAAGATCCCTCCTCAGTTTTTAGTTTTTTATGTTGTGTACTGTTGTTTGTCTTTGTCTTTTGCTTATTTTTTTTTTTTTTTTGCCATGGCGTTGTCAGCTTATTTTCGACATGAGTTTGAATGTCCATTTGGTATCTTTCGCCCCTCTTTCACAACTATCTACCAGAATATGAAACCAAATGACGTAGATCAAAGCAACTATAGGTCACCGTACGGCCGGCAATAAGCGCTTAAATTCGTAAAAAATTTGAGTTAATGACTTTTTTAATTTCATTTCTGGAGAATAAATTTCTTCTATAGACAAAAAAGGATAGGTCTCAGTTACTTACGAAGTCTGACATAAAAGCTGTCTGTATACATAGTACATTTAACAAAACACGAAGTCTGACATAAAAGCTGTCTGTATACATTGTACATTTAACAAAACACGAAGTCTGACATATATGCTGTCTTTAATAAAACAAAGAAGCGTCTTATTGCTTTTCTAACGCCATTGCTAATATGTTATATATTCCAACTTTCAATATTTTCACACTGTTAAATTAGAATGAAATAAAACTAAATGTCTTATTCAATCAATCATAATGATTAATTGGGGATCATTTCTTTTATGAATAAGTATAAATCCGTTATCTTTCAAACGATTGCAAGTTTTATATAAGTTCAAAACCATATACTTCTTTAATTTATAACTGTAAAGGTAAAGGTAAATCAAGAAAAAATACAATAATTAGGTAAATTTTATTCATAATTTGCATCACGTTAAACCATGGTGAGTACACATTGTTCAGCGACTCTTTTCACAAAAAAAATCTTTAGAGTAAAAATATTCGTGAACACTTAAGTTTAACTTATGATTTTTTTGTGAAAAGAGTCGCAGGTTTTTTTTTAAGTAATAGAAGAATTTACTTTAAATTAGTTCCGACAAATTTCTCCATAAAAATGTGTTTTAATGCTTTTCGTTTAATATTATTTTGATTTCATATTCTCTCTTTCACACATGTCATAAACAATTAGTAATTCATTGACTGAATTACAATTTTTCGTTACCCTTAAACTAGAAAGATGTAGGAAAAGTATTAAGGTTATCCTGGTGATGTACTACATTTTGATTTGTATTGTTGTACGGTTGTTTAGGTACTCGTTTTCTAAGCATGCATACAAAGTGAAATCTGTCTTAACAAACCCTGCTTAAACTGGAAACCTGTAATAAGCGAACTCTGTATTGGCGCAGGTTTTAGTTTTTGTTTAGCATGTCTGTCTTTTATCTTGAACAATCTTTTAGATAGACAAAAACTCTATCGAAATTGAGAGAAACTGAACAGAAAATTTGATAAAGGAAATTTACATCTAAAAATTATTCACTTGCTGTAAATATTTTGATGACCCTGCTTAAACTGGAAACCTGTAATAACCGAACTCTGTATTGGCACATGTAATGGATGGTCATATAATTAACCTGTGTAAGATGAACACCTGTCTTATTGGAACAAAATCATCAGTCTCAAAGCTTTTGTTTATGTCCTGTTTCAATGTCTTTATCGACACTTATTTCAAATGAAACGTTATTAAATGCCAATATGACTAACATCATCAATTGACTGCTTTATAATAGTTATTACCTTTAAATAATATCTTATTCCAGTTTTAATTTTTGTGTAGCATGTCTGTTTATTATAGTATCTCTAATACTCTTGTAGATAGACAGAAACTGTAAACAGCAAAACAAAATTGAGAGAAACTGTGCACATTCTTCTTTGTCATTAAATTACAGGTGTACTTTTTTACATGTAGGATGAACAATCTGATAAACTATTGTAATTACACGGTGTAGAATGGTAACGGACTTATCGGGTTTTTGTCGGCGTTTCCGCACTAATCGGGTTCGGCAACAGACTTATCGCGTTTTGTTTCCAGACAGTGTGACACAAAATGAGCAAAATAGACGAAAAGAAGTCGTTAGTGTTTATGTTTATACGATCACGGAAGGCACCGATGATCTAAGTTTGCAAAATTTTTCATTTTGCTTCGGTACCACTCTTGGCTTTTTCAAAGAGCTCCACACTAAACAGGACAACCGGCCGAACACAGCTACTATAATGGTGTGGTTTCCGTTCAAATACACAGTATATTAGAATGTGGACTTTTTGTGCTCCTTTATTTCATGCAAAATACATATTAGAACCACTTGTGTTCATTCAAAAACCAAAAATATCATATATTAAAGCTTTTTTCAAAATTGCTTGGCAGCGGACTAATCGGGTTTCCCTAAAATGACGTGTTTTTTGGCACCGAACTGTTGGGGTTTATTGAGCAATGGACTTCTTGTGTTTTTATTGTTTTAACAGGGTAAAAAGTGATGTTTTCGTATTTTTTGTTTGTTTGGGAAATGAAAAATAAAAGATTTTAAAAACCCCATTTGACATCTTGTGCTAGAATATACAAGTCTGGAACCTATCACGGACAAGTGTTTTTTTCAATCTTGATTTTTACATTATGATAGAAAATAAAGGGACATTGAGTAAAAGTACACCGGTATGGGGTAATATCATATGCAATGCCAAACAAAACACAAATGGTCAAGGAATAAGGCTTTTATTTCTGCTCTTTCCCAGATTAACATGTGCAGGTCTATTGATGGATGTTTCGAAAAGACACATTCATTCCGGCGTAATAGAAAAGACAGGTTAATATTAATGTCTCTCGTTTAAATGCAAGGCCAAGGGCAAGGATGTTAAAAAACAATCAGCAACATTCAATTCAATTTTAGCCTTTTTTACGTTACATGATTTATATATATCTAAATATATATATTCATACCAAGTCTTCTTTCGACGTATTCATAATGATGCATGTATGAGTGAAGCTTTATGTTTCAGTCATGAAAAACAATTGTTGATGGAGCCGGTGAATAACTGTGACAACCTAAATTATGAACCCATTTAGTCTTAGATGCATGATTGTTTTATTAGTTGTTAGTGGCTTTGAACTAGTTGTCAGTTAACTGCGAGTACTCAACTGATTTTTATAGTTCGTTCTTATGTTGGACTGTTCTACCACTGTCCCAGGTTAGGGGAGGGTTGGGATCCCGCTAACCGTGATGTTTAACCCCGCTACATTATGTATGTATGTGCCTGCCCCAAGTCAGGAGCCTGTAATTCAGTGGTTGTCGTTTGTTTATGTGTTACATATTTGATTTTCATTCAGTTTTTTTTATATAAATAAGGCCGTTAGTTTTCTCGTTTGAATTGTTTTACATTGTCATTTCGGGGCCTTTTATAGCTGACTATGCTCATTGATGAAGGCCGTACCATAATTATGACGTCTTGAAAGGCTATTTATTATATTTTTTTCTTTCTTTGACGCCTTACATCGTCGCAGAAGGGCGTCAAGGCAAAATTTAGAATTGCCTTCCCAGACGTCATAATTATATGGACTAGAAACCTTAAATTCCTGCTATGAGGACGAGATACTGATAGAATCCCACACATTTGTTTGTGGATTAATAAAATATATCATTGCGTGATGTGTGATTAATGTATAAAGTAAGAGGTGATTAACCCAGGCGGAGTAAACACATAGACTGACTGAGAAGATAGGAGTCTCCATATTCATTTGCGCACAAAAAGTCCGGTGCTAATAACACAAAAAGTCTGGTGCCACTATTTTTTCAAATTAACCATCATTTAAGACCTTAATAGTGCATGAAACAGTTCCGAAAGGGAAAATGTCTACATTTAATGAATAATAACCAAAAACTTACTTGGAAAAGAAAACAGCATGCTTAAAACACGCTTCAATTAGACATCTTTCCATGAAAAATGTTTGTTTTCAAGTTCGGGTACCACGTTGGTGGAAACAATTTGTAATAAATCGTAGCTTCCCACGAATATATGATTAGCTAGCCAGCAAAATAAATAATTTCCCCATTCCGTGACATCAAGCTTATTTGGAAATATCAATTCTGCTTTAATACAAGTTGAAAGAAATAACCACTTACGCCAAATGTTGTCATCTGAAAACGCGATAAGTCCGTTGCCGAACCCGATTAGTGCGGAAACGCTGAAAAAAACCCGATTAGTCCGTTACCATTCTACACCGTGAATTAGGGTAATGGCCGAACTGTATCCTATATAGCATATGGTCTATGGTGGAAAGTAGTATGTATATATTACATCTCCTTATTTTTATAAGTTCAATTAATAAAGTCAGTAAAATGTAAGTTCTAATTAGAATAAAAGGGAGGTGATCTGTTTATTTATTTTTTTACAAATATGTTATCTTTCCTTGGTTTCATTAATTACATAAATACGAAATTTAACTATATATCTTACTAATTGGTATTTACGTGTATGTGAAAAAAGTGCAGACGGTTTCCAAATCGTCAAATATCAATCAAGTTACCTGATTTAATGTGCAGGGATCCCACTTCATTTATTAAATTGACGCAAAGTACGATGTTAAAATTATTTCATATGCGATTTGCAGTGTTCTCATACCTTTAATATATATACTGCTACAACAACAAAGAAATAACTGGATAGCTTCTCAACACAGGCACTTGTCTCTGGTAAAGATCAAAGCACCACAATTTACTTACTACACCCCCCCCGCCCCTTTCCCGAACACCACTTTTTGAAAATAAACATGATTTTTAAATTCACATGCAAACAATTTCATGTGCATCTTCAATCTAGAATATACTATTCCTGTAATTTCAAATCGAAATTCAAATGAGACTATGACTTTGAGATCATTTCTGGTTAGTGGAGGTTGATAGTTATCCAGCATAAAGGCTGTTACCGTTTTCATCAATCAGCTAGCATTGCAAATATGTTTAATTTCATTATTTAATATTTTTATTGATTTTCTTATCAAACGGATTGTTTTTGTTTTATTCTATAATAGAAATTTCATTCGTACATAAGTTGAATTATAATTCAAACTTTTTAATAATGACATTTTGGTAAACACATCTGGAGGTAATCATAAATATGTTGTTTTGGAAATATTCAAACATGACTTATTGTTATATCTACATAGTTTCCGCGTGGATGTAGGGAGATATTGACAGTAAAAATTGACTACCCCACTTTATTGATTTTAATCAGTCATTATCAATCATTTCTTATTTGATCAATTGAACTGAATAGAATTTTAATCATTATGCACGTTTCTCTAATTTTGAATTCAGCGGTTCTAAATTTTGATACACCACACATTAATTATATTTGTCGCATGTTATTTTCGGCCATACCTATTCGGAACATTGCATTATGCATTTCCCATTAAATCATTAGAGAAACAGAATCTCCTACGTTACCCCAATTGACTCTACATTATTTATCCGCTCTTGAGAATTAAATTTTCAAATTTTAACTATCTAGAGTGGACAGATATTGTAATCAACGCGCTTGTGTGGTAAAATCTGTATTTATCTTAACTGAATAACCAGACTTTTCGGCTTTGGAAGTAAACATAGTTTCCATTCAGTGATTCCTTACGAACACGGCTTGGTGAAGTTCCTGGTATGGTAAATTGCGATGCAATTCAGATGGTACGAGAGATTCATTCTTGATCTTTAATACGGATATTAATAGATTTTCATTCTTTCAAATTATGTAAATTTTATTTCTAGATGGATAATATATGATCATATGAACTAGCCACTGTCATAAAGAAATATCATCTACATTCCTATTTTGAGTAACAGCATTATTCAGAAATATATTTAATCTCATCAACATCTATATAAAATCATTTTCTAAATTCATTTTATTGTTATAAATGTATTTCAGACTAACATCGGTGAAACCCGAATGATATAAACATTGTAATTTCAAATTTGGGATTTAAAAAGGAGTTTTTAATTTTTGTTTCCCGTTTGAATTTCAATTATTAAAGTCATATGAAACGATTTCCTAGTAATTTTAATGTTTTCGAATTCGAATTTGTTGAACCCATGCATGCATATATACTAAACTAACTCCTGTATGCACGTTTTTTTATTATATCTATTACGAATCTATAACGTATTATCATATGAAATAATATTTCATTCGATGATTGTTGGTATCAAGCTAATTAACTTTCGAGTTTGTTGCCAAAAGTTTACCGGAACGTGACAATGATAAACAATCAACACAGAGCAAGTGGAGCACGTGACAAATAAGTTAATTGATAGAGTCCTGGTATTTTTTTGATATTTTCCATGCGTTCCCATTTGTTAATTAAACTTTACTATTTACCTTCCAGTGCACGTTTGTTTACATTCTTTCGTCACGGTTTTCTCCTCGCACTTGCACTGTGCGGTGGCCGAAGTTCAAACGAGAGGTCCCGTAGTTAAGGTAATTGCATATGGGTAAATATCGGTTAACTAGTTTTCGGGAAGACAATAATTCAATAGCAGTATATTTTGGAAATATAAAGGATTTTCTTTAACAAGGAAGTCCACGTACACTTGTTTCTAGTAAAACTTAGCCATTCAAGAATATAAAACAACTTCCTCTTTTTTTTTATTTGAAGTTTCATATGACTCTAAGTTGTGATATCAATCAAAGAAAATAGATGGCCAACACAAATGTTACCATTGCAGATTAAATCATCGTGTTTTTGATTTAACATGTTTTAAATCACGGAGGGTAATCACCAGCCCAGTTGTCAGCTCTTCTGTGTTGAAATGAATTATCATTGATATGGTCATAATCATAAGTACTCAGGATTGTCTACTCCAGGAATAAATTACCATAGATATAGGAAGATGTGGTGTGAGTGCCAATGAGACAACTCTCCATCCAAATAACAATTTATAAAAGTAAACCATTATAGGTCAATGTATTTGGCAAAACCTTTTGGAATTTTGGGTCCTCAATGCTCTTCAACGTCATACTTTATTTGGCCTTTTAAACTTTTTGATTCGAGCGTCACTGATGAGTCTTTTGTAGCCTTTTATGTTGTCTCCTCGAGTTTCTATTACTTGTTTTAAAAACTAAAGTAAAAGCTTTATCTCAAGAAACTTTTTGAAACTCATGATCACACATGGTCAGTGTAAGATTTTTCTTCACTTGGGGACTATTCTGTATCAGTAGTTAAAGAGTTTAGTACTTTATAAAGCAAGTAGGCCAACCTGAACAAAATAGACAGGAGTATGCAGGTCGTTTTGTCAAAACCACAAATGAAAACAAATGTTGATTAAATTTTATAATTTGTCAATTATTGGATTATTCTCTGACGCTACGTAGCGATGCCAACAATACATTTTTAATGCATAACACAAACTGATGATTGAGAGATTCTGTATAAAACTATTATCTCTACTTCGCGTTGATTGGATTGCATACATGACATTTCGTTGAAAAACTAACTTCTCCTTTGAAGCATAAGGGAATCACATCATCGTCTCCTTGTTTCCACTTACTTCAAATGCAGCATAATGTGTGTTCATTTACGAAAGCTTCTTAACCAAATTCATTTCGTTTCAATCAGATAAAATCAGATCCAACATATGCGATTCTTTATTCAAAAGATAAATTTTCCCCAGCGTGGAAGCATGCGAGTCCATCTCTAATATTTAAGTTCACAATATCAATTTTCAGGGTAAGGTTTAGCAGACTTTTATTTCCATTTCCTTATCAGATCGGAATGTTTTTGTCGTCCCTTTTTATTTATAACTTGACCACCCGCCTTTCTCTACATATTTTTCTTTTTATTCTTAAGTTTTCATTGTAGCCTCTCAAAAGTTGTCTTAAAAATCCTTTCTCCTTTAACTAAACTGAACTGAATAATAATAATACATATGAACGATTAAGCGCCTGTAAAAAATGTTCTGATCGGACTAAAATAAGTGCCATTAGATCTAGTAGTTGGACGCTAAACAGGTGATTGTACAATACTGACGAATCCACGTAGTAGGATGTGAAATGTGCATGAGCAAAATTAATCTTAGAAATTTGCCCTTCCAACTGCACCAACATGTTCACGGACTATTTTTGTCTTTCATGGGGTACTTATCGTTGAATATAATGCTGTGTTTTAGACAGTGCACTTGTAGATTGATTACAGAAGTATGTGACGAGTTTACTGGAGCAATCTTCAAGCAACCAAAAATGAAAATAACATTTTATAAATTTGGTGCGTTTGAACAACTTTCTTGATTTAAAAGAAAAGTGTTTATTTCCACTAGAATGTCATGAATGAATGAATGATTTTATTCTCATAAACTAGTACATAGTTACAGAGAAAATAACAGTTCATATATAATACATATTTTGTTTCGCATGTGTGAAAATAAATAACAAGATAATAGTATTACAGTTCCTCTAACCAGGAGGACAGACTTTCAATGATATGTATAGTATAAATCTACACAATTTTTCTACTTCTACAACATTTTCAGATGAGAATACATTTTTAGATTTAATAATGTTAGCATTTTTTTTTTACAATAATGTGGTAAATATTTTTCTCTTTCTATGTTAAAAAAATTGCATGACATAATGTAGTGAAATTCATCGCCAATATCTCTAGAGCTGCAGAGATGACAAGACCTTTCCGATCTCGGAATACAAATGTAGTTTGCCACCTTCCCGTCTCCACTGGCAAACGATGATTTCCGCGTCTAAATTTACACAAAGTATATAAAAAATTAAAAGGCAAAATCGATAAATGCTTTTCGAATTTAAATTCAGTCTTGAAAATTCTATAACATAAACTTTTTGCGGATTGATGTAAATCTGCACACCACTCTTGTCGAAATTTGTCTTTAAGCTTTTGCTCAATACTTAATTTTATCCATTTTTCATTAAAATAATCTTGGCAATGCCATACATTTGACAATTCAATTCAATTCAATGTTTTATTAAAGTCTCATCTCTCAACAAGTACAATCAATATTTATACATTATAAAACAATACTAAATAAAATGAGAGACTTCTATACAGAATTATAAGAGACTATTAAAATGCATAGATATAATACACTAAACAGTATGAAATAAAATATTATTTACAATATATAAAATTTCTACGCCTTTTTAAAATAAGATAACAGGTTTTGGCACACACACGTATCATATTTACATCTGCGAATAAAAACACTAACTTTTGGTTATCATCTAAAGTATTAAAATTTTCATTATAAGTTTCAGCAACATAAAATAAATGGTTTCTAAAATCGTTATAAAGAGGACATCTTAATAAAACATGCGCTTCATCTTCAATAAAACCGTCACATATATGGCACACTCTGTTTTCTAAAACAATATTTTCATATCTCCCTGTTTCAATCCTTAGGGGAGCAACACCACACCTAAATTTGGCGAAAGCACTTCTGTGACTGAAGGGTAAAGCTATTTTGCAGTATTCCTCCGGTTCAAAATTTTCTTTAAACAATCTGTACGTTCCTACCTTATTGCCACCTCTACCCGATATAGATTTATAAGAATGTAAAACACCATGTCAATTATCGATGTTTATCGTGTAATTTTGACATAAATAGTTTTACAACATAGTGTCCATATTTTCAGGATACGATAAATGACTTAGATTTAGTTCACAGAAGGTTTTCCTTACTAAAAAATTCCAGTTTTTAACACAATTATGCTTAAGACTCATACTATGAGCCAAGGCTCCGTGTTGAAGGCCGTACATTGACCTATAATGGTTTACTTTTATAAATTGTTATTTGGATGGAGAGTTGTCTCATTGGCACTCACACTACATCTTCCTATATCTATCAGCCCACTTATGAACTTTTGCATTTAACCGATTTGAGCTCATGTTATTTAATCTACACCACAAACAAATAATACTGCTTATCAAAAATAGGTGTTATACCCAAGTCTCCAGTAACTGCAGCATTTGGTGCATATTTTCCTACTCCAAGAAAAAATCTACATGCCCTATTATGTATGGAATTTATACAAGAATATGTTTTTACACCCCCATATACCTGATCCATATTCTATTATAGGACAAACCAAACTTTCATATAATTTTACAAATACATCGAAACAAACACCACCTAAAAGTTTGCACTTGGCTATTACCAATCCTAAAGCTCTATTTGCTGAAGATGCAACGGCTTTTGCAGTAATATTATAGTCTAAATGCTCGTTTAAAACGAGACCAAGATAAGTATAATTACTTGAAAACTTAATAGTATGACCATTACAATTAAAAATTACATCAGATCTAGGTATAGATGGCGGTCTAAAATGTACAACGTTACTCTTGTTTGCATTAATTGTCATACAACTGTCTTCAGACCATGTACATGTAGATAAAGCATTTAACAGAAGTTGTAGCTCTTTTTCATCGTTTGATATAATAACAACGTCATCAGCATATAATAAAATACACAGTTTTTCATTACCTATTTCTATTCCGCAGTCAAAGGACTTAAGAAATGTAACTAAATCATTAATATACAAGTTGAACAAAATTGGCGACAAGGGACATCCTTGTTTCAAGCCATAGTTTACATCAAACCAGTCTGTGAAATGACCGTTTATTCTTACAGAACATAAAACATTTGTATAAATTGACTTAATAGAAGAACAAAAAGTCTGCGCAACACCAATTTTATTTAGTTTATACCATAAAATATCCCTTTGTATAGTGTCGTAAGCCTTTTTAAAATCAATAAAGGCGCAAAAGGTTGATTTACGAAGTTTTTTTCTAACATTAATCAAATTAGTAAGACTAGATAATTGGTCAATTGTACTACGTTGTTGCCGGAAACCATTCTGTTCGTCCGCCAGTACATTGTTATCATCTACCCACTGAGCTAATCTATCGTTCAGTATATTACAGTACAATTTGTAAGACACTGCTGCCAGGGCGATCCCTCTGTAACTAAGGGGGTCTCTCGCGTCTGACATGTTAGATTTAGGAATAGGATTTATAATAATTCTATTCCATAGATCGGGAACACTACCGTGACATGCTACGTTCATCAAATATTTTCTTAATAAATAACATCCATTTATTTTCCAATATCATAATTGTTATAATTAATGTATAATAATTTATAAAGTATACAGGATAATTTATCTTCATTCGTATTATCAAGAAGGCGACATCAAAAGTTGATCATTCGTAGTTTAGCATATAAAGAAATGGGGTATCTCCAAAGTTCTCCATAAATCATAACATTTGGAGTCGAGTTTTTAAGTTTTAAAATGTGCTTACAGAATTTCAAATGCATTCGCTCGAGTAAATCAAAATTTTCGTATCCCCAAATTTCAGCCCTGTATAGAAGAATAGGTATAACAGCTTTATCAAACATTTCTAGGTGGCATTCAATCGATAAGTGATTCAATCTGCTCTTCTTGATAACACTATACATAGCTTTAGTTGCTTGGTCTCGTAAATATTTCCTAGTTTCGAAAAAAGATGCATTTCTAGAGAAAATAACACCATGGTATTTATAATGTTTAACTATCTCTATTTCTTCATTTTCAATACAAAATTTCAAATTATTTGATATTCTTCCTCTTGTAAAAACCATCACTTTAGTTTTGCTAACATTGATTCTTAATTTCCAATTAATACAATACTGTGAAAAATTATTTAAAAGTAACTGTAAATCTGAACTTGATTCAGCAAGTTAAATAGTATCATCGGCATATAATAATACAAACAGTTTAAGGTATATATTTAGTTCATTTTCAATATCTAATGTTAAAGATTGTACACCACTTATGTTAACATTTAACATCTAAATACTGTTGTAAATCGTACAAATATAGAGAGAATAACAGAGAAGAAAGATTTTCCCCTTGTCTAACACCAATTTCACTAGCAAACATGTCAGATAAATTATTATTATGTATAATACGTGATTTAACATCATCATACATATTTTTAACATCTCTAAGAAACTTTCCTTTTACATTATTCAAAAGGAGTTTATATAATAAAGAATTGCGGTGTACCAAATCAAACGCGTTTTCAAAATCTACAAAAGCGCAAAAAAGCTTTTTCTTTTTAATACTGAGAAGTTCAGAAAGTGCCTATAAAGAAAAAAATATGATCTGTCGTAGACTAACCATGTCGGAAGCCGGCTTGATTTGCATTTAATATATTCAATTCATCAACGAAAAAAACCAGCCTGTCATTAAGAATAGATGTAAATATTTTCCCCAAGCACGACAATTAAGTTATCGGTCTATAATTTTTTGGATCTTATTTACACCCCTTGTTCTTAAATATTGGTATCACATTACCAATATGCCGGGCTTCCGGCAATATACCCGTATCAAAAATAAGATTAAACAATTTTATGTATATATCAATCATACTCTCTAGAGATGAAACAATGTATTCATTAATGATTTGATCTGCCCAGGCGATTTGTTATTCGTCGCCTTTTTAACAGCTTTTAAAATTTCTTCTCGTGTAATAACACAATTAAATGTGTCATCGTCACAAGATGAGCTCACATCATATTCAATTATGAATTCATCTTCAAACTTGTTCTTATTCAAATCTTTAAAAAAATCAAATAATGTTCCAATAGATATATTGCTTTTTTCTCTTTGACGTCCCTTATTAAACAATTTCCAAAATTCTTTTGGATTTTTATATTTCAATTTGTTCATGTTGTCACTCATATCTGCATTTAATTTCTTAATATTTTCATCACTCACTTTCTTATAATATATCTCACTCATTGATGTGCTGAGTTGCCAATCATTTTGTTACTAACAGGTTAATGAGATCACCACGTGAATTTATAATAATAAATTAAATCAATAATGATTATGATATTTACGTAAATAATTAAATGTGCATATATCATTTGCAAAACAGGAGTCGGTTTCACAAAAACACTTACGACTAAGATTGATCGTAAGTATACTGAGTTGGTTTCACAAAAACACTTACGACTAAGATTGATCGTAAGTATACTGAGTTGTTCATGACTTACGATCAATCTTAGTCGTAAGTTTTTTTGTGGAACCGACTCCAGGTGTTCAGCTTTTTAATCATTCAGAAATATTACCAATGAAATGACACATTCAAAAGATGTTGAATAATTTTTATACAGTGTACTTCCTTTGATACCTAGGATAGAAAAGCCTAAGTCTTCCGAATAGTTCAATATTTTATAAACAGCAAATTAACAGAAAAGTGAACATATCAATGGAAGTCCATACCAAAACAAAACCACTGACGACTACTACCACGAAGTATACCATCAAGATGTGGTCACAAGAACACACATTTTTATTATAATGTGGACTTTGCTTTTTGTGTTTTTCTGCTATGCATGTACTGATTTTGTGTCATGGATAGATATCCCATATCCTTTCTTTTCCATTAAATTAAGGTTCATTGAACATTGAACATTGAAATGTGACAGTGCGAGCGGGGCATGATTTCATATGGAGAATATTATCTTCAAAAGATATTTAACATAAATTGAGAAAGCAGTCATTAGGAATTCCAGTTTCTTATCTCGCATGCATTGATCTTGGAACTTCATAGAAATGTGTTGTGGTGCTTATTGGTTATTTTCGCTGTTATCTGCTGTTGAACGCTTGTTTGAAATTGCATTGGCTATTAACATCATAGAAGAGACAGTGATTTTTAAAATACTGATTTGTTACATCAAATTCATGCTTCACACGGTTCTTTTTACCATGAAAACGACCAAACAACCTTAGTCACCTTAGATAAAATAAAAAAAAAAAAACAACACAAAAAAAAAAACAAAACACCTGAGCCTACAATTATATACCATTGTCTAGACTTTCCGTACACTTTCAAAACGGCGAATATTAACAATAAAATATCACATTTATTTAGAAAGATTTGCAATAATTTTAATATCTTATAAAAAAAAGAAACATAAGACAACTAAGCGTAATAAAAAATCCACACTAAAGACTGACTGACAAGGTCATGACTGAAAGAAAAACAAATAAACAAACTAAATAGTTTCTATAGTTATAGCATACCATGAATGATGTTGTCAGTGATATTTTATGAAATGGAATATATGTAATAAAATCAATTGTCGCTTCAGGAATAAGTGATTTTGTTATTTTCACATTTTCTAAATTTGTGTGATTTTTTTCTTTCCAATTTTCAATTAATTAATGGAATAGAACAGGAAAGAATCCAATTCGACTGGGTTTAAAAACATAACTATTTCCATTTTGAAAAGATATAACACAGTTCGTAAATTTACTGGAAGTGTTATTTACTACGTTAACTGTTTAGGTGTACTTGTTTCCCCACAAGAATTAAAAAAAGTATCCAATTAATTTACACAACAGAAAAGGGTGAAATGATACCAAAGGGGCATTCAATGGTAAGAGTCGAAATAAAAGATGACAAAAACATGGCAAGAAGAAAACGAAAAAAAGACTAACAGTAGTCCACAAAAACACTACATAGAAAACTAAAAATTGGGCGACACGAATCCCATATAACGGGGGATATATTCTAGTGCAAGGAATGGTTGGTAGTTCCTGCTCTTCTATGGAACTAATAGATATTCTATCGAAATTATAAAAAAAAATGGTCTGGGAGAGTATTCAATATTAAGGTAAATTCATAAACACGGGGTCTTTTATAACCGCCTCGATGGTCTCGTGGTAGCGTGTTCGCCTCGAGTGCGGGGGGTCGTAAGTTGGAACCCCGGCCGGATCAAACGAAAGACTTAAAAAAATTGGTATTTGCTGCTTCTCCGCTAAGCACGAGGCATTAAGGAGGAAGAGCAAAGACTGGTCGGCTCGGAGTCAGACTTTTTAAATCTTTATGTTATTACCTATATATCTACCCTCAAGTTTACAAATTTGGTTTTTCGACATAGTTTGGCAGAGTTTGTGTATATTGTACGCCCTGTAATGTATCGGATAACTTAGACACATGACAATCTATAAGAATAAAGAAAAAGAAAAACATCACTTGTATATCGTTATTTTTGAATATAAAAAATGATTTGAACATCTATGATATATATAAACTGTTAATACACATTGCATGTCGGTTCATAGCCTGAAAATGGGCATCATATGATCAGGTAATACAATACACTATTGTTCCACCTTTTGCAAAAAACCTTCACAAAAAATTAAACAATATAATTATTAACAAACAGGTGTAACCATACGATGTGACAATTAGGTGTATAAAAATTGAGCAATGAAGTAAGGGGATTTATTATTCCTTGTCATAAAAACCTAGCTAAAAAATCCTATCACTTTTCCTTAATTAAACAATAAATACGTAGCATAAACAAAATTTCCCTTAATCACTCTAATTTGTCTTACCATAAACCATCTGTGTGACGCATTCCCAAGGATCAGATGATGGGTGAATCATAGCAAAAAAAAAAAAAAAAAAAAACAAAACAAAACAGGAAGAAAAAAACTACTAGTATAATAATTAACGGTCAAATTTTTTTCCTGACAAGAATCTATCATGTAAAAATGCTTGAATCTACAGTTGTTTTAGTCATATTAACATGCAAGTAGCACGAAGATAACTATTACCGCGTTGTCTTCTTTCAGCCGAGACAAGTCAGAAAGTGTTTTTGGTGGATAGATGTCTTCATGTGGACCAGTATTTTAAGCCACCATGTTGATAACCCCCACTCAGTATGTCGGTCTAAGATACATTCAAATGAAATTAACATTTTATCGCCCTGAATATACATGAAGTGGTTGCCACTGGACCTTAACTACTTATGTCAATTAATTATTCAATCAAAATCGTGCGTTCAAATGTTTGTTTTCGTGCATTTTTTGCATTGTTTCTTCGTGCAGAAATCATATGCAGGAGTATGTATTTGGTATATGAAAATTTAACATAATTTTAAAATGATACTTCTATACAAAACTTGAACCTTTATTTTGATCCATCTTTGTTCGATTCGAATTTTCCACTTTTTCTTTTTGTCCTAACGTTTCTATGTATTCATACATCCCTGGCTTACAAATGTATGGGTTTGAGCGTTTCTGATGATGGTAAATCCAGAAAGCACTTCGGATGTAAGACATTCATATAGTATTATTGTAAACCGAACTTCATTAACATGCACGAACCCTTCTTCCTATCCTTTTAGTTGGTTCTCTTACAAATCAGTTGATACAAACACTACATTGGGTTAAAATTAGTTCACAATGAACACAACCTTATAAAGATACACATTAAGCAGTTGATTGTACAATTGATGTCATTAAATAATCACATTATATCCAGCTTCCTATAATAAGTATTAAAATCCTTGTACGACAATTGTAATTGCTACTTATTTTTATTAATCATCATCACTTTTTTTACAGAAATAATGCAACCAGTTCTGTTTGTGATAACAGCTTTTGTTATCCAAAGGATACAAGGATATGGAACAGGTGCCCCGCCCTCTAAATGTGGAGATATGTTTCCGTTACACAGTAGAATACAACCAGAAAATGGCTTACCGCCATACACACTGACAGCTAGTTCTTACACTTACAAACAAGGCGATACAATTACAGGTAAGTCGGTGATCAGGATTAAGCATATCAAGGATTTATTTTTCCTGTATCATACAAAATGATTTAAGTTCAGAAAGCACTTGAAAATAATGTTAGATTGTTTTAATGGATTTAAAAGAACAAAAATTTCTAATAATAATAATAATAATAATAGAACAGGGAAATTAAAATAATTGTAAATCTTGCTCATTGTTTAAGTGTCTATAAGTAAATGTCTTCGCTGCATTATAAATTGCTAATATAGGTCTGCTTATAAAAGCATTTATAAAATCATAGAAGTAAGAATGAATGAATAAATTACAAAAAAAAAAAAACCAAAAAAAAGCCAAGATAATACCGATAATTCGCTAACCTTCGAACTCTATGGAGATACATAATATTTGATGATTCTATTTATATTCCAGTAACACTTGCATCACCGACTGGAGCGTCATTTGCAGGTTACATCCTAGGAGCTAAAGACCAAACAACTTTAAACAGTAATCTTGGTAGATTTACAAATACAGCGACAGGCAGAACATTACGTTGTGGCTCATCGGTACGTATATATATATATCGGTACTTTTCAGATTTTTATGATTTATATTTGGGTACTGATTTATGTGAACTAGTTTGGCAAATACAGCATTAAAAAATCAAAATATTTTCATGAGGTAACATTTCAATTAAATGGCAATGATTTTTTTGTCGTCTAGTTTGAAGTCGCAAACATTTTGTCAGTGATTGGTAATTTTCTGCTAAAACCTGACTGTATACTAACATTGTTGTTGAAGGTACATGTGGTATAACACTGATATGTAAGAAATCATACACTGTTTTATTTGTTAGGGTGCTGGTGCTGTTACTCATCAAAATAGCCAGCCGGAGTATCAACTACAGTTCCAATGGCAGCCAACAGCTGACACTACTGGTAATGTGGTTTTTATGTAAGTAATGTTTTTATAGATCACACCATATAATTCATTCAATTCTTTTATGTTTTGCGATGGAGAGTGAATTACATACAGACTGAGTATAAATGATTTGGGTATAAGTTACAACACTATTTTTTAAAATGTTATTTGGAGAAATAAAATATTGATGTTTTTCCAGACAAATATTGTTTGTTATGTTGAAAATAATTAAATGAAAAATAAGTTATACTTTGTTTGGAGTACTTCTCTATTCTGTGAAAGAATTGAAATGCGAGTGATATCCTTAACTATCTTATTCAATCAATAAATTAAGCTGAATATTCTTTTGTGTTTAATTGTAGAGCAACGGTTGTGGAATCTTATTCAACGTTTTGGCTGAACATTGTTACGTCTACAATTTATCCAGAGGTACAAACTACCCAGGCATCTGTGGTACAAACACCTAAGGTACCAGAAACGACAACACAACCGGTAACAGAACCCTTTCAACCGACTACTATCACTACTAGTACTTCTACCATTATGCAAACTACTAAAGCTAGTATAGTATGTACTACTAATGTATTTTCTTTTTTTTTTCTTCTTTTTTAACATTATCACTCTAATATTATAATTTTTCATTGGTGATTGATATGTTTTAAACCCATTTCGGCAATGGTTTTATATTTATTTGATTACATAAGATATAAATTGCATTCTGGTGTTCTGTTTGTTCTGAATATTTAGGAATTTCCGTATTTGTTTATTAAATATGAAGTTGTTAAAATTGAATGAATATTTTGTAGCTTTTTTTGCCGTTTAACTATAAGCTTGGCAATAAATAAGAGTTGCCTGCTACAAATTAAAAAAAATCCAATTTCAATTAAATCCGAATTTGGTTTGGTAAATTTTTCAAGAATAATTCTTTATATAACTTCTTAGGTAGTTATTTTTGGCGAGCTACTTTCGATATACCATGTTCATCGGACTATTTTTGGACGAATAAGCACAACATGTCAGCTTGAATTCACCTTGCACAAACAAAATAAGGATGCGTTAGTTAATCGGCGGTTGATGAAGAAACGGAAATCAAATAATTCAAAGATTGTTTCTCAGTTTTCAAGAGTATATTGCTTTGTAATTTTATAAATTGGAACAGTTAACTTACACACTACCACTTTGTATACATGTATAAACTAAACTTACACATTACCACTTTGTATACATGTATAAACTAAACTTACACATTACCACTTTGTATACATGTGTAAACTAAACTTACACATTACCACTTTGTATACATGTGTAAACTAAACTTACACACTACCACTTTGTATACATGTGTAAACTAAACTTACACACTACCACTTTGTATACATGTGTAAACTAAACTTACACACTACCACTTTGTATACATGTGTAAACTAGAGCAATTCACCCACAAACTTTACTAAAAAACGTTCTTACTTTTTTCTTTTTTGGGTGAAATTTGTCCCGTTTACACACTGGGTTTTTATGTAAAGTTTGTGAGTGATTTTGTCCTGTTTACACATCGAACTTTTGTGTAAAATGTGTGAGTGATAGCTTCAGTTACACATCAATATCCAGAAATAATTAATCCTATAATAAATGATCACTCTTAAAATAACAGAAACCAACCCGAAACAACAATAAAAACGAATGCAATGCACACACTCACTTCATCAGTATATTTCCAATTCAGAATGATTAGGAAATTTCCCTCTGAAAACGAATCTTTTCATATTTTTTTCTTGGAATAATTAAGTTTCCTCATGTTGACTATCTTTTCAGTTACCGGGAGATACTAGTTCTCTGAAATTCGATTCTGAGTGTGGAGCTACGAAGGGATGTTTTATAGATTGTACTGGTAACTCGTGTAACTATATTGTAACCTGGAGAGATAATGGTTATGCAGTGGATTTTGAACTGTCCACAAAACTGCAAGACACAAACAATAAATGGATTGCCATTGCCTTTTCGAGTGACATTAAGATGGTATATTTTTTTTAATATCTTTGTTGCAATTATCGCAATTTGAAGTTATTATTTCAACCTCATGAAAAATCAAAGTAACAAGTGCTAAATAATGGTATATTTGTTGAATTGATTGATTTGTAGACGTTTATCTCCGCTTTATCACATGTCGAAAAGAAAATATTTGAAAACGAAAATTGAACAAAATACTGTAAATGTCAATTAAAAATTTGTTTGAAAAATAAAACAAAAGAATCTTATTAGTTTACATTTGATTGTTATTTAACATGACATTAAAACACTCCTTATGATAATGATTATTATTTTCATTTTGCAGGGTGGAGATGAAGTAGTTGCCTGTTTTAATGTTGGTGGTAGCACAGATGTCCAACGGAGCTATAATGACGGCAGAATTAATACTCAAGTTACAAATGTAATTGTGTAACAACGTAACATTTCAGATGTAATCGATCACCATTACACATCTATGGGAATGGGTGATATGTTGGTGATTTCGGTAGATAAAGGCCATTCCTTTCATTATAGCAGCTGATTTATGAATATTACGGATGTTTGAAACCTCAAAAAACTTTATTCTGGGTACCGCTTTTAATGATATGAAAGTATATTTGTTCAGTTCGAATATGTATACGAAATGATAAATATATTCTGATGATATAAATAGGACTGTTAATAATTGTCTGGATAACAGAACTATATATTCACATACCTAACATGTTATGATAAACTGTCAGAGTGGGGAATCTTTGGTGTTTTTTTTTTGTAGAACTGCGTCAAATTTTTGTATTGTCAAAGAGAGCTGTGACAATTGATTGAGTATTAAGGTGAAGCTAAGAAAAACGATGCCTTTTGTCATTCCCTTCTCCAAAAATTTCAAAAAATTGACGTGTGTCCGTTGTGATAATCCCTTTGCCGATTGACTAAAACGATGCCAGGAGTTTTGCCATGTCTTATAACTTGTTGTTTAAGTTTTACGGCTAAATCTATTACTGTAGTAAAAATTTCATCAAAAACTTGACGTATTTTGTATCTGTTTACAAGTTTTGTTTCAAATCTATAGATTTTAAATGTTATCCATTGTTTCTTCGATCTAGTTTTGTCTATTTCATTTCAACATTCGATATTTTCTGAAGTTCTCTTAGGGAAGTTCTAATAATCTTTCGGGATATTAATGGAAAGAATTTTCCATTTAAAGAAAGAAATCATATCGGAAATATAGGCTTTTACCCAGACACGCAAACATTACAATTTATAATAACTTCGTTCCTTGGTGTATAATAACATGTCCTCTTTGCACTAATGCAAGATAAACTGAAGGCCGTTTTAAGTTTCTTTCGTAAAGAAAACAAGATCTAAAGTAAATAATTGTATTCATTTATAAATTTAGACAAATTTTAACATGAATTGAACATTAACATAACTTTTTAAACCATTTTAAAGTTTATCAAGATATCTAAATTGGTTTTGTTCACATGTCTAATCACATTAACAAAATTATAAAATTTGTATCATGAAATTTGCAGAACATAACTTGCTATATGCCCTGTTAAGGGTTGGCAAATTTCGGGGTGATGTTTAGGAATACATTAACTTTACATACAGTATATATGCATTCAAAATTAATCTTATAGCCTTCAGCTGGACTGTCAAATACAGTGGTTACAGTTCAAGATGGAATGTTCAAATGTAGTTTTCGAAAGAACAAGCGACTATCAAGACGCAAAAGACAAACCACCAGTTCATTGTTTGTGGACTTGGATAACGACTATAACTTAATGTTTGGCACAGGACCGGCTTATCCAGGTATGCATGTGATTAAATACTTGTCTGAAGCAATGATTGGTCGATACATTCCTCTGTTATCAATATATAAACTAGCCGATGAAGTTACTCAAAGAAAAATTCAAAAAGAACAAATTGAAGATAAAAGCAAATCAAAACGACTTAAAAGGGAATGGAAAAATCGGGAGTGATATCAAGTGTTCTTAAGAGTTATTTTATCCCACGTCATACAAGCACAGTGCTTATCATATGATGGTATGCTTCAAAAGCACAGTGCTAAGAAGAATATTGTATGTTTTACACACACAGTGCTATATATTGTCTTGTGATTCTATTCAGAAGCAAAACACAAACTGTAGGGGAGGTTTGAGCGCTCACAAACATGTTTAACCCTGCCACATTCTTTATGTGCCTGTCCCAAGTCAGGAGCCTGTAGTTCAGTGGTTGTCGTTGGTTCATGTCTGTCATAATTATTTTTCGTTAATTGTTTTGTTATAAATTAGGCCTTTAGTTTTCTTAATTGAATTGTGTCATATTTTTCATGTGGGGGCCTTTTATAGCCGACTATACGGTATGGGTTTTTCTCATTGTTGAAGGCCGTATAGCTGCCTATAATTGCTTACATCCACTTTATTTGAACTTTGGTGGATATTTGTCTCATGTTTTAATAATATGGATAATGCATACTCTATCGATATAACAAAAAGAGGGGTTCCGTATATGTCTATATAACGGAATATTTCATAACAACGGTTAATATATCTCGTGTTAAGATGCTAGTTTTTATTAGTTAATGGGATGGTGCCAATCTACTCTAACATATGGGGTAACAATTTTTTAATGTAACCTTCTACTGCAGTGCAATCAATAATTGAAAAAAGATAGTTCACATTTTAAATCAATCATTTCAAGGAAAATTATCTAAATAAAAATGATGCTCATTTTAAACAAATGATTCAAAGGTCAATTACTCCAGCTCCATGATTATTTAATGAAGGTTACTCCAGAAACCTGTGTCGTGTGCATGGACATAAGGGGCGGATCCTTGATTTTTGATAGAGGGGGCATAATTGATGAAAACGGAATAAATAACGCCGAGCGTAGCATTGCAAAAAAAAAAAATGGATTAAAGGCTAAAAAATCATATAAATCGTGAGAACCATGATCATATTGTTTTTTTTTTTATTATTTTTTGGCGATCAAAAAAGGGGGGGGCGTATGCCATATACGCATTATCCTAGACTATCTGATGTGTTGTTTTGTATTTTATGACGAAATGTGAATATGTTAGTTGTTCGAGGAAGTGTTTAAACATTGTTCATGTAATATTCTACTGTTAATTATTAAGAACATGTATTTTTCAGGAAACAAGATAGGCATGCATTCAATAAATCCAGTTGTAACTCCTGGAAAAGTAGATTTCCAGTCATTTACCGTTATAGGCGATACAGCTAAATACCCATTAGTGAAGATTCATGGTAATTCAAATCATCAATCAAAATTTAACCAAAAAACACCACACCTCATCAGACTTAGTATTCTTATAAAAAATTCACGTGACATTTTGACAAATCACTTGTTTTTTAATGATTGCTTTTCTATCTTAATTTGTTATACTCTAATGATCAAGAATGATTTAAATGATTTTATCAAAGTACATTGTAATTTCAAAGGCTGAAAACTATTTAATATCATTTTATGAGTTCATAATGTAAATGTAGGAGTTTAAAAAAAAAACTTGCTGTTTTTAGAGATTTTGACATGACAGAATTAATTGATCCTTGTATGAGGACTATTATAGCATTTTGGTCAGTTTTTTGGTTAATTTCTTTTAACTTATTTGTGAAAAGTATAGCGTAGATTAATTCATCTCTCATTAATTCATTTGAAGTAATGCGCAAATATAAATAATAAATAATAAAATTGACATTTTTTGCAGCATGTTTGATGATTATTTCTTGGATATTTTGTACTGGAGTAGCCATTATAGCTGCGAGGTATTACAAACCTGTATGGTCTAAATCGTCATTGTTTAACCAGAAAATATGGTTTCAGGTGTGTACATTATAGCTTACCTAATAAATAGTTGTCATTTCTGATAACCATATCAATCATGTTACATATCAAATGTATAATGTTCAAGGAAATACCTTGAGAGTTAGTGGAAGTTAACAGTGTCTACACATACTACACTTTAATAATACTTATCAATTCTGGTAGAAAATTATACATTTTAATATCAAAATCTTAAAAGATAATTAAACTTTTCAAAGTTGTGTATCTTATTTGTTTCTTATTTGTTTTGTTTTGACGGTCTTCTTCATGAGGATATGTTTAAAATAAATTTGAATTGTTATTTAAAGTGTTATTTAGAAAAACCAAAATCTTTATATAATGATGTGTAGTTTGCTTTACTAATACTAAATATAAACGACACATTTAAGGTCATAACTATCTCTTTCTATGACTATGGTGTTCTGTCCTTTTTCGACTTTTTATTTTTATTACCTACTTGGCATCTTGTTTGTTACTATTTCTTAACTCATGTCAAGTTTCATATTAAAATTTACACTAATTCCAAACTTCTTTAAAGTTTAAGTTGAAAAAAAAACGTGACTTTTGTTTTCTATAATATAAAAATATGAGAAGCTGTTAAAAAAAGTTAAACCTCTAAATCAATCAAGCACCTTTCTAAGACCTTTTTTTGGGTGACTGAGTAGTTTGTCATTTTTTTTATCAATATATCATAGAATTTTTTTCCCGTTTTCAGATTCACAGAACATTAATGGTTACAGCAATGACACTGACAATTGTGGCATTTATTATCATATTTGTCGAAGTTGGAGGTTATAGTCAGGTATTTTTAAAAAAATGTATGCAAGCAATGAACAAAATGCTCATTCATTCGTAAAATTGTTCTCTGAATTTTCTAAATCCTTAAACTGATTTAGACTTTAGTGTACTATATCCTTTAAAATATCTAATATGTCTTTCATGTGCGCCGTCTATCGATACACTCGTCACATCTTTCCGTCTGTCGATATACCCATCACATATTGGAGTTTCTGTTGTTCTCAAATCAATTTGTCTGTCTTTATTGTGCAGTAACCGAAAGTTATTTTGATGAACGGGACAGTCACGGGGAGGGTTAACAGATGAATATAAGGGTAATTGTTTTCATGTTTCGAATCAAATGCTGTATTTGAAAAGTCCTTGTCTTTTTTTAAACTTTTTTATATTATCAAGTACATGTGTATTCGAAAAAAAAAAACGCATCAAAGATACCAGGTGTTACTTAGTAAGCCAGACGCGCGTTTTGTCTACACAAGACTTATCAATGACACTGGAACTAAAAACATTTGGATGGCCAAATCAATAACAAAGCTGTAGAGCATTGGAAACCAAAAATTCAAAACAATTGTGCCAAATCTGGCTTAGATCCTGTGTGCCAGAGAGTTAAAAAAAAAACCTTAGTATTTCGAATTATTTGTTCACATTTTATAAATATGAAAAGACCGTATCAATAATACTTCATGCCAGCACAGGGGTGCTTACTATACGACTGGTAATAAACTCGGGGACAAAACGTCCAGCAGCACTGGCTTCGGCCAAGTTGTTGGTAAAACCATATCAAAGATACCAGGCTTATAATTTACTACGACAGTAGCGCGTTTCAGCTACACAATAATACCTTTCTGTTAAAGACTATTGTTTTCTACACTTGATGTCTAAGAAGTTCTTTGATTTACACTAAAACTTACTTTTTGTACTAGTGTATAGTATTGCAAGTAACATTCTCATCCAGCGAAACTTCGACCATAGGATGAATTTTTTAGTGTTATATGTCAGCATTGTTTTGTCTTTCAATTGTAAATCTCTGTGTATTGATTTTTTCTCGATGTAACAAATACGTTCTCTAATATGAATTATATACCAATGTTTTTGATACATATATTCATTTTATAATACCATTGATCTTTATTTAAGGTATCTGCAAGTCCAGGAAAGGAGTATCTCCCATCACATCCAGTTTTAGGGATTATTGTAACCATACTATGCATATTAAATGTAGGTAAAACAACTTATTATACGTGAAAACAAGGTTATATAAACATACGTTAGTCGAAATGAGAATGAACAGGAAAATTTCACCACATAACTCTTTTGTATATATTCCCCTACTTTTGTAAAAGTGATATTGTGTTTTGTCCCAAAAATTTAGATTTTCGCGTGAACCCGATTAAAGGTAAATTGCAAGAACACATGTCGTACACACTAAAACCACCCGTTTGTCTTACCTTTAGTTTGTTAGCGGATTGAAAGTTTCACCGTTTGTTGCAGCTCATCATTTATCTTGATCTTGGTACCAATTATTCCCCCCCCCCCCATTAGTTAAATTCAATTTTATCATAATTCAAGGGCAGACTTTTTATTTCCCATTCTTGAATGCCAAATTTCAATTTCTTTGTTATACTTGTAGCCCCCTACATTATTTACTGGAAAATTCTTGAAGGGTTAAGAGAGCAATACTGCTTCGAGTTTTATTCACTTCCTCGTTAAAGCGAAACTTAAATTTCGACCATTTACTCAGACAATCATCCACAATATTCATTTCAGAATCGCACAAAATTTAATAGAAATTGACAGTTCAATGAATATCCTTTAAATATACTACAATGATTGGAAGTTCGTTACCCTAACCCGAAATGAAATAATAAGTCCGAAGCAAAAACTATTCACTGTGCATGAACATATTCTTTACTTATTTGCAAATAGTCTGATACATTGAAGAATAGCTTGAGAATTATTGTTACTCTGCTTATCGTCATTTGGAAAGTCCAGGATTAGATTTAAAACACAACTTAACTTCTGTAGCAAAAAATGAAAACAACACGTTATTAATTTCATGCGTGCAAAGCGCTTTTTCTGGATTTACTTTCATCAGGAACCCTCGAAGTCGAATATTTGAAAGCCGATAAGAACCGAAACAGTAGAAGAGCTATATGACAAAAAATACTTTAAAAAAAATAGCCAAATCCATCTAAGGTCATCTTTGCCTGACGGAGTTGAAACCTTAGTTTCTTTATAATTTAAAAATTTATAAACGGACAATTTTAGAAAGATTTGTTATAAGTCATGTCAATACCGAAGTACTGACTACTGGCAATGTTCAAAATGTAATTTAAGCATACAAATATTTTTTGCATAGTCTTTAGAGAAACGAGTGTCACATGATCTAAAAATAGATGATGATTCATCGATCAAGGTGTCAACTATGTTGTTGAAGGACTTTTTCAAAGAAAATGTATAAATTATCATTTTTTAAACCTATATTCTTAAGATTAAAACTAAAATTAGTTCCATGGAATTAGCATGTTGCAGATAATAAATGTTCATGCATGACGTCGTGAATTAAGTAGAATGTCATGAACTTGCAAGCATAACGAACTTGTAATCATCGACGATAATATTCAAAAGATTAAAGGACTTTGTTCGTGGGTACTGGACTGGTATTCTGTATTCTTGTCACTTTTAATTTGCCTTTTTTGTACTGTCCTGTGGAATTCGGATAATAGTTTTTATTAACGTAGATAGTTTGGTATCGTCTTCACGTTTGGTACATATCGTTTAATCATAACACATAATTGTTTTTATTTTCAGCCAATAATGTCATTTTTTCGTCCAGGACCAAATGATAAGACACGTCCAATTTTCAACTGGGCTCACTGGGGAGTCGGAATGTTAGCCCAGATTTTAGCTAGTAAGTTAAATAGATTAGTTAATGAAATGAAAAAAAAAAAAAACAATATGAAAAATATATATAGTAGGCATCGTATGAACTTTTCTAAATAATTTTGATTCTAAAATAAGTACAGTTTTTTCAAGAAAGTTCTTCGTTATTTTTAGAATGTTTGATTATTCATCGAAGTTAAGTAAACATTTGAAGAATGTTCGCTGATTTTTCAGATGGCGAAAAATAAGCCAATTGTCAGCAACATTCTCGATGGAAGGTACTTCTGACAATTTCTTTTAATTTAGTTAATATCTCTCCAGATCATGTAGATTTCCCTAGTTTTCTGTAGAAATGAGTCGTATACTACTCTTCTTTCAAGCATTCAAATATATGCCTCCTAAAGAATATCAAACACTAGTGTGATAATCATTTATATCGCTTTTCTAGTAATAAACGATAAGTTTTGAAACATTGTCTTTCGAATCTTGGGTCCATTTTTCATAATTTAACTTAACAAATTTGATAATAGAGAACAAGAATAGAAGAGAAGAAGGGAATGTAATCGTTCAATTTATCTGCATTTAATCGGTATACACCTCAATGGATCACATCTAATTAAAATTACTTTCAGTTTTTGTTTTTTTACAAAACCATTAGTTTATTCACTCTGTAATTGTCTTAAATGTGTATTAAGAAGCGCCCAAGACACCGTGCCTTCCTAATACATCTAGACAGAAACTGAATAATTAAGAAATGTAATTGTAATTGAAATATATTTTTTACAGTAATAACAATAATTTTTGGAGTAGACTTACAAAAGTCTACAGCACCAAAGTATACAGTATGGGTTGTTGTTGGTTTTGTTATCTACTATGTCATTATGGAGGTTACTCAGAAAGTAGTGGACAGATTAGCAGAAAGAAAGACAGGCGAAGGTAATCAGTGGGTTTCTATCAAAATAATATAAATCTGGGAACTTGTTCTTTTAATTTAAAAGCTACATATGTTTTACTTTTTCTAGACTTGCAGTCCAATGTGGGCTTTCAACAAACTATTAAACTGCAGACAAAACATTAAATATACCAATCATTATTTTCTTGATTTTACTTATTAGAACGATATTTGACAAATTTGTGTCAGCATTTTTCCAAAAGTATAAATAACATTACATTAAAGGCCATACAACATTTGTTAACTGGGGTTAGTTGAAACCTTCTGCGATAAGATTTTATAGTCTAAGAAAATGTAAACTATCTTTTACAGCACAAATCGATACAGTTGAAATGAAACAAAATGGTTCGCAAAATGGATCCTTTAATGCTAATCAGCCACCAGGTTATAGTGAGGACAATAAAAATAAAAAGGTAGCTATTTAGTAGAAATATTTTACACAAAAGTGTACCAAATTCAGGGTCTCTATATTTTCATGTATAAATTAAGGCAACAATAGTTTACCGAAGTTCAAATTTCATAAATCGTGTAGGAAGAGAAAAATCAATGTAACAAACAAATACTGAGGGAATGTAGACACCAAGACCTTTAAACAAGTATGTATCTCTTGATTGATTTAAGGCGTTTTCTTTACGTTTTCCTATAGAGAATTTATTAAAAGAGAATGTTTAGATGTAGATGTACTTCAAATTATTCTATAAATGGCGGTTTATTCTTAAAAAAGATCAGTTGTTTAGCAAGAAAAAAAAAATCCAACAAAAAACTTCAGTAATATTATCTAGCTGTGTATTCCTAACATGTGGACATACATTCTTACGTAATAAATTAAAGTAATAAAAACATACGGGGTATATGTGTCAATGAGATATCAATCAAACGGTAGAATGACTGAAAAACATGAACATGTCAAGATGCAGTTTAGCAACAGACATGTTTCTAAACAATAGAACTGCGTGTTTAATTATAGAAAAAATAACTGTCTCACAATCCTTTGAACAATTAAATAGTTATTGTTTTATTTTGTAGGATAACTTGCTGAAGAAATCATTACTAGCTTTACATGGTATTTGTACATTGGCTTTCACATTTACACTGCTTTTACTGGTATCCATGTATTAAAAGCATTGGGAGAATATGAAACAAATAACCACACTGTATATCATCGATATAAGAAACAGCACCGAATGTAGGAGTTGGTCCATTATCATTTTTTCTTTCTCGTAATAATGAGAGACAATTCTCATGAACATGATATGTTGTGACCTTGAAGCACAGACAATACACACATTTTCACCAAATAATGAAATAATGCAATTCATATTAGTATTGTAGCGACTTGTGTTGTGTAAATTGAAAATAACACTTTATTATGAATTCATACCAAAGTAGAAATCTTTCGTTTTGGTTTTATTCTAAATTCCGTCAGAACAGCACTGTAATAACATTTGTTTCACTTGTTCTATCTTTTGTCAGAAACATTTGTTTAGAATCTAAAAAAAAACTTCATATAAGAACATTTTAACTAGATTGGTAATAAGTTTTACTCCCTCAATTAAAAAAATAAGGATATAACTATCGTTCGGTTTTCTTCAAAAGATTCGATTACGCTAAAATTCCCTAAATTGTAATTTTCTCTTAAAGTTTGTTTATCAATGCTTGATAATTCACACATCAGTATATTCATACATCAATATATTCTCCAGTTTAAGTTATGTGCAATTACGACATTAAGCACTACACTGGAAGCATCTAGTTTTGATACTTTAGAAACCAATGAAAGTCAAGTCAAATCAAGTAAAATAAATATACAAATAAGTGCTGGAAGGAATTGATATATTTGGGTTCTAGAATACTGTCTCGTTTTTTGTTTGTTTTTTGTGTTTTGTGTGTGTTTTATTGTGAATAATGTTATTGATGTCGATAAGATCGACTAACAAGATCGGTCTTTTTCTGAAAAAGATGTCCCAATAAGACAGTTAAAGTGTGCATTAAAACACTTTTGTATATAGTTTAGGCTTTACGTGTTATACTTATTATACTTTTCTAATGGTATTTTTGGTTGTATGTATGTCTCTACATTGAAAAAGCTTTACACACGATAAGTAATGATTTAAGGCTGAACAAGAAACATATTTTTTTTATACCAACGAGTTTAAACAGGAGTGTCACAATTGAAGCAGGAACTTCTGATCTTTCCTAAGCACTTGAGTTAACACCATCTTTTTAATGGGGTTAGTATAACTCAATCTTTAGTTATAAGTTTTGTGGTTCATTGTTTGTCTTTTCGTAGTTTACTTTTTGTCATGGCGTTGTCTATTTTTCTTGCATATTTTTATTGCATCTTTAGCATATTTTCACAATTTTTTATAGCTTTAAAGTAAAAAAAAAAAAAAAAACAACAAAGAAATTGAGTAATGCTCGAACTTGTTTAAAATCCGTTCTAGTTAAATTGCATCAGTATGTATCAAATGAGATTGATAAAAGGGCTTGGTATGCCATGGAAAGATAAATAAATGCCTGTCTATATTACATTTTTCATTGTAGTTTTCTTTATATATTCTTAAAAACAATCTTTGTTAACAAAAAATCAATCGAATACATTAATAACTTAATGTAGTTAATACGACAATCGTAAAAAAATGAATAATGGAAAAAATGCTAGTGTGCGACAAATAATTAGGCAAAGTATGTGTATTTATTAAACCTGCTTTGATTTTGCCACTTCATACTTTCCGTCTTGAAGTTTGTTTTTTTTTTTTTGTTATTTTACTTTTTGTTAAGTACGCGATGAGATGTACACATGCACGAATACTGCTATTTGGCTTAGAATCAAGAATATTTTCTTCTCTATACTTTACATCTCTTATTATATTTTACTTAAATATTAGTATATTGATAAACATTGTAAAAGAAAATTCTAATTTTGGTTTATATTTATTATTTCAATCCTGGTTGTGGCTTTTCTTTCGGTCAGATATCTTATGTAACATTTCCATAGCTAGCAAGGCTATTGCTGTTCCATTAAGTCGCTGTTTTAGCCGATGCTATAACAAGTTTGTACAAATTGTATCATTTGTAAACAGATGAGCAGGAAAGTTGATGTATGTTTAATGTGTTTTCCCTATCATATTCCTACCACTGCTTTGTTATTAGGGATAATGGCATTAAAAAAATCTGTTCAAGTAATTTGCGAGAAACATACAAATGACTACTTTCCTAACAATACAAAGAGCTAAATCAAAATGTAGTATTATGCCAGGATTTTATTGTTATTTTTTGTTTAACATGAAATAGTTAATTTTGTATTATAGTAGTGCATTATTGAAATACAATCTGAGTTAAAAGTTGTATCATGTATGTATGTTTTCACGGTTCATGTAGGTATGTATGTGTGTGTGTGTATGTATGTATGTATGTATGTATGTGTGTGGATGTATGTATAGTATGATATGGTATGCATGTATGTATGAATAATGTAGAACGTTCTAATCAAAATTTGTAAATAGCATTGAAATGATAGGTTAAAAGTGACTAAAATTGTTATTTGTATAGTGATAGCTCGGTTCTTTGGGATAAGAATATACTGACAGAAACTCTTGTTTAATTTTGAAGCTATGTTCAGATATATAACAATTACATGTATATCAATTTAGATAGCATTTCAAGTATTCTTAAATTTACAAAATGCATTTAGATATTTCTAATATAAAGCGTCTGTTATTTTATTACTATAATTATAAAGGCAATTTTCGCAATTGTTTCTTTTTGTTAAAACAACTTCACTATTGATGATAAGAGTCATGCAGAAATCTAAAGAAGAATCGGAGAACTTTTGATCCAGTCAAGAAGATGTTTCAGAAAATGTTTGACTGGAAAATTATCATAAGAAGTAAACTGTTAATTCTGTTTTTATCTTTGATTTTTTTAAAGGATATTGTTCAAAATAAAAGTTGTTTTACCGCAATCAGTATATTTCTCAATCTTTCATCATTCATGGGTGTACAGCAGTTCTTTCAGCCTTCAATACGTTTCTTATACAGAAATCTGCTGAGTAAAAAATAAGGGTTATATGCATACTACCGTTTGATTGTGTAAATGTCGATTTCATATCAGTTGAGTCACGATGTATTGTTACTGCCATTGCAACCAATAATCAAGAAATGTAAAACATTGTGCATTGAATTCTCTGTCATAAGACAGACTGGGTGATACAGCTATGAAATTTACTGTATTTTTATTGTAAAACAGGGGAAAATGTTGAAATACACTGCAAATTTATATTTTCATTCGCCGTAATTGTTGTTCATGATAAGCATATGCTAGAAACAATTGTCTTTTTATTGCGTCTTTACTGTAGATTACCAACGAAATGCAGGGTAAATACTAATCTCTATAGATCTACACAACTTGCTATATTTTTCTTATGCCAAACATAAAGGTTAGGGGAGGGTTGAGCAATCAGAAATATGTTTAACCCCCACGATACACATGTTATGGTGTGCCTGTCCTAAGTCAGTAATTCTAGATCGTTTATTTGGTTTACTAATATCATTTTTAGAGGGGGGGTATATCGTTGACAATATTTGTTCCTCATTCTAATAAAGTTAATCTACAAAAAAACTTTTGAAAAGGCATTGCTGAGTTGACATTAGACAAGAGTCTCGTCAAACGTTGTGAAAACATTTAAAATCGTGCATATTTAAGACGAATAAAGATTTATATCAAACAAGTAGATATTTTAAGGTAGTTTTGTCCGGAATGTAGGGCGGAAGTTTTGGACTGTCACTGGAAAAAGCCTTTCTGGGAAGTAGAATAGCAGGTGACCTGTTGACTGCTAAAATAATTATTCGCAATTATTCTTGAGAGCAAAGACAGCTGGGCACTCGCTGAACTAGTTGTGTTTGATTAATATCCACAGTCCAACAGCTCTCTCAATCCATTCAACTCAAGAAATAGTTTTGCAGTTTCAAAAGGAATTAAAAAAAATGATTTCTTGACAACGACATTCCGCCATTGCAAGCATCTTGACCGAGAAAATATAATGAAATGATTGATAATGTATCTAAATAACCCCTTGAATCCGCTTCTGTTTTTACAATTACCTTCAGTTCTAACTGATAATGATGGTGATGTACATTTCCTTGAATCTGAGGAATAGGAGAAACGATCTACATTAAGATATTAGAACAACATTGTAACTACTTCATAAATTCTCTCACATAATTCTTGATGGAATCGTTCGAAAAAGAAATTATTTTCCAATTAGTCTTACTCTTTTAGTCATTTAAAAGACAGTGAATGATGAAAACCAACAGAACAATCTTACAAGTGAAAAGAGGCATCTCAAAAGATTGAAAACAGAAATAAAAGAATACCAAGTTAACACTCTTACGACTAGTTATGTTATCTAAAGTATAAAGATTGCTTCCTATAAGACTAAATTAGCAGTAACAGAATCAAATTACCTTATTGACCAAATTTGTCGTACGATTTCAATGTTAGTTTGATTGTAAAACTATGCCAATGTCTGTTGAAAAAAAACATCCGGTGTAAGGAAATGGTAATATTAAGAGGTTTTTTTTGTGGATGTCAGGAACGTTTATTGGTATAGAAGAGTATAATTTTCTTTCAGATTCCATTATTCGCATCGCATCGACCAATGGAAAAAGGGTTCCAAAGGTACAGATAAGTTTACTAAACTTATTGACTCGCATCTAGATATTGGCAATAAGGGTCAGTTGAGAACTAAACTTGACAAAAAGGAGATGATTTCAATTTTCAAATTGTGAATTTTCCGTTTCGCTGTAGCAAAGTTTCAACAGCTTATACACATATCTCCCGATACAATAGTCCAGGGCTTATAATTCCTGTCATGATTTCTATGATAGAATGTTGTTAATTACAAGAAAATTTTGAACCAAGGGTACCAAATTGAAAAGTTTAAATCATACCCTCGAATGTTTTACGACTGCAATCTAGATTTGTTACACCGTTATAGAAAATATGTGTCAGATATGACCACGAATCGGTTTCTCTTGTCGTATTCACAATTACTCGCCTTTTTCTCGATGATATGACACATTGTTTATTTTATCTTGACATGAGCACCACGATGGGTGTCACAAATGGAGCAGGAACTGCTTATCCTTTCAGAGCACATACGTTCACACCATTTTGTTAGTGTTCGTAATGCTCAATCTTTAGTATGATGTGAAGTGTTATGTGGTAAGTATTATGTCCCAAGTCAGGAGTCTGTAATTCAGTGGTTGTCGTTTGTTGCTGTATATCATATTTGTAATTCGTTCATTGTTTTGTTCATAAATGAGGCCGTTTGTTCTCTTGTTTGAATTGTTTTATATTTGTCATTTCGGGGCCTTGTATAGCTGATTATACGGTATTGGTTTTGCTCAATGTTGGAGGCCGTACGATGACCTTTATTTGTTAACTTCTATATCATTTGGTCTCTAATGTAGAGTTGTCTCATTGGCAATCATACACATCTTGTTTTTATATTGTTGGTCTTTTCATTTTTTTCATTTTAGTCACGTTGTTGTCTGTTTTTCTAACATCTATAGTTTTTGCTCGTCCATTCGTTATCTTCTTCTCCTGTTTACACAAAAGAGTATTACATTTTGATCGACAGACAAAAAACAATTAGGTGTAACATCTGTACTAAAATTCAGAAATAATTATATTATATATATATACAACAGATTTTACATATAATTTGTCTAAACAACAGCACAACAATGTTAGATCTGTAAATTTGCGGAAGCAAATTTTTTTCTTCCCTGTCCGAGATTCGAACTCGTGCTATTGAGATATCGTGGCACCAAATCGCCTTGAACTATGCCCGACGCGCTAGATCACTCGACCACCTAGGCTCTATAAAAATAAAGCTTTCGGTGGTCGGGTGTTACCTTTCCTCGTCAGTTTTTATCTAGCGTCGGAACACAGTACATGATATACAAGGCATGAAGATGGAATTGTTACAGATCAGCTGAATTATCTATTGTAAAGGATCCTACAAATTAATGTAAGATGCAGTCACAGAAATAATATATTGTAACGTTTTAGCATTTGCGCTGTTTCCCCCTTTTCTTAACTGCACTGTTCTCTTACAGGTTATGCTCAGTATTAGTCTCCAAGTTTTCTTTTGTTAATAATATTCGCAAATACATAGTTATATGCACAAAAACTGTTTAAAAACAGATTACCTTCAAGTAATTCCAGACGTCAAATGCAACGGAAAAGTTAATGCAGGCACTTACCTGTTTTGTATCTTTCTGGTTATTTCCGTGATTCGGAACTTCATTATTAAGATGATTTTATATATAACATTATTTTCATATCATGCACATTTATCATGCTTCGTAGGGATACATGGTCAATTATTTTGTACGATTGTTTACACTGAAAGGTCAGCTTTTTGTTATTTTAGTACGATTGCCGTAAATCAGTATTGATTGTCGTTAAACGTGGCAACATCCAGCCAAAAGCCTATTTTAAAACTGCACAATAAAAGCAACTTTAGGAGTCTTTTTGACCTTTTCGATAATCAAAACAACTCGACACATTCCAAGGTTAGCTAATTTAAAAAGCTTTTTCGAGTCATTAAAGTCAAAATTCGGATTCAATTTCTATTTACGTATTATACTTAATGACTCGTTACCAGAGTCTTTAATTTAATTTTACAATAACAAGTTAAATCACACAATACTGAACTCCGAGGAAAATTCAAAACGGAAAGTCCGTAATCAGGTGGCAAGATCAGGGGCGCAGACACATCAGGCGAATGGACAACAACTGTCGTGTTCCTGACTTGGTGCAGGCATTTTCTTATGTGGAGAATGGTGGATTGAACCTGGTTTTATGGCGCTGGGCCTCTCGCGCTTGTATGACAGTCGCATCAAATTCCATTATGTTGACAACGATGCGTGAATGGGGCAAACGGACATAATAGAGGTGGGGGTGTCAAGATGGGGGTACAGCAGTCAACACCGTTTCACAATCTTAATCACAACAAAAACAAACAAATATTTAACACAAAGACACTATTCAGTCTATAAGAAGATACACTATTAAAGGTCTACGTGACCTTCATATTCAAACGTTAATTCCATACAGATTTTATACTTTCTAATCCGAATTCTATACGCAAAGGTATTCAGAGAAACGTGTAATTTAGGTATCCAATAGCAAATAGCTATATAGATCTACTGAAAAGATTTCTATTGTTTCTCTATACGTGTCCGATTATTACATTAAAAACACATTATAAGCTATTGTAATTACGCAGATTTGCTCAGTTAGGATATAGCTCAAATCTAGTCATTTTTAGTTTATTGCTAAGTATTGTTTTAATTTGTATTGTTTGACCAGGAATATCCCTACGATTTGCTTGCTTAATCTTGGTGACTATTACAATTGCTGAAGTAAATAACCTTGTATCTGATAACCATCATTACATATTTGTCTTCTCTATTAAATAATTAACTTCAATTGGTATTACTAATTTAGCCAGAAATGTGTCAACATCAGAACCCGTTGAGCACTGCCCGAAGGTAAACACAGTGTTCAGGGATCCAGTCCTGTAACTCAGTAACACTCCTCCCCGCTATTACAAAAGAGTAGCATAACAACAAGAGGTTCTTTTCCGAGCCCATTACATCTTGAAAGTTGCACAAGAGGCGGACACATTACAAATTGGTGGCAGCGGTGGGATCGTCCACTCTTTATTGGTGGAGAAGAACTAGAAATCCAGAACTGTGAAATGGCAACTGGAGGAAGACCAAGACGGCTTAATTTTTTGGAAACGGAAGAACCAAGCAGTAAAATAACAACACCAACTGCCCAGGGACCGAAGCTCCCCGCATCAACAATGGACCTGACCATGGATAATATGGTAAACGTAACACCTTCAGGAGAAGTCCAGATGCGGGTAACGAGGGGAATTTGCAGACAAGACGAGTCATCGAATGGAGACCAACCCATGGAAACGGCTAGATTTAGAACTCAGGCAGAAAAAGACTCGAATGACCCAAAAATCACTGACGAGGAACGACTACTACATGACTTAGAAAAACGCAAGGAGGCTGAGCGAGATATATTAGAAAAGCTAAGGGGTTTTAAAACTATAGACGAAAAAAGGTTTTCCCATGGAAGGGGGATAGCTCAGATGAGGAATACCCTGGGCTGCGATTCCCTAACACTGAAAGGGGAAGGTTGCAGCAAGATGATCTCCGGAGGTCTGAGAGACCCGTGCAACGGCCGTGCATTGATAACTTTCCATGGAAGGTATCCTTTCCTGGTTATGATTATGCTGTAGACGAGACTACACGAGAGGCAAATGTAGCCCCCTTCAGGCCAGGGGAGGATTGCAGGATATCTGTTGAGAACAGAAACGGGTGTGTAGGCACCACTACTCCTATAGCAAATACATATATGAATAGGGTTGTTGACTCAGCTGACCAAGGATATGGCTCGAATAGAAACTTGAATAGAAAAAACTTGGATGTTAGGTTAAACACAACAAACCCAGTAACAAAATCAAAAGTAAATGACCAAGAAAACCCACTTTATACGATGGAATATCAAGTTGCCAAGACCATCATGTCCAGTTTGAGATGATAACTTTGAAAAACAATTGGTCGGAATCAACAAAAGCTTATGAGCCTGCAACAAGTTTAAAAGGTGACGCTCGGGGAATAGTAACTGACTTAGAGCCAGAAATGAGACTTGATTACAAATATTTAGTAGCAGAGCTTACATCGAGATTTGAACCAGCAAATCAAGCTAACATGTATAAAGCCCAAATGAATTCCTTGATTAGGAAACAAGGACAAGTACTTTCGGAACTAGCCCAAGAGATAAAACGTATAACACGCTTAGCTTACCCAACAGCTCCTATTGATATTAGGGACCAGTAAGCGAAAGACTGTTTCATACGGGCGGTAAATGACACTAAAATTCAACTAACACTTTTTAACACCAAATCCACCATAGAACCATGCAATCTGTCAATGAGAGGTGCCACAGGCAACATCCCCCGATTTTTATGAAAATTTGTACAAAGGGTCATTATGAGATAAAAATCAATCATGTAAAATATTTTTTTGAAAATAATACTATTTATAGACTTATAGCGCCATCTATCACCGAAGAGTATTTTGCCATATTATCATGATAAAAGGTTATAAAATTGAGATTTCTAAAACTTGAATAAAACTTATTTTTTCTGGGTTTTTTTGGGAAGGATTATGAAATATGATGTTTTTTCTTCAAAATAATCTATTTGTTAAACTTTTAAAATTGGTAACTAACCCTCCCCCATAACACAAAATATGACCATTTGACCTATTTTCAATAATCTGCAATATTGCATTTTTTTAAAAATTGTTTTCTATCAATATACAAAACAAAACTTAGAAATTACAATTGCATGTTGATATTGGGATATTATTTTATTTATGACAGGTTTTTCTTGCTGGGCTCTTTATTGATGTTACCATGGCAACCGTTTTATTACGCCTCAGTTTTTAGATTCTGAGTAACCAAATTTGAGAAAAATGAAACATCAAGGAGTGAAAATGAGAAATTTTTCAGATGAAAATATTACACCTATGCTATTTAGTGGAGACATATGATAACAAGTTACCACAATAGACAAATTCATCTACCATTGACTAATAATATCACTTTTCTAGGTCCCTGTTTTCTGAACTTTGACTAAATTGATACGTTTCCTCAAGATGTTGGCATAAATATTGTAATAACCTATTCATTGTCTTTTTTCCACGAATTATTCACATTTCTACAAAAAAATTGCTGCTAGGACCAAATCTTTATTTCAAAGAGGAAGGTTGTTACTCTTGTTGCTGTTTTGGTTTTTAGCTAAATCGCATTAGCTCTTCAATTTAGGAGATTCCATATATAGCAACATAAGGTTAAAAGGAAGTAAATAAAGATGACTGGCGCCACCTAGATTTTACATCCAAGATAATAGGTAGAAGTAAATTTATTTTCTGCTGCCTTGGTAATTAGAAATCAAAATTGAAATAGTGAGAAATGGGTGTTGGCCATTGGTGTAGAAATAGCGAGAAATTTAGAGAAAACTCTCTGTGACAAGCAACATTTTCTGTGTCAAATTAAGCAAGGGGTGTTCTTCATTCATACTATTTCGAAAATTCCGGAACCGTTGAGTACCCTTAAAAAATGCCATTTTTCTATCAAAAAAGCTGCGGCACCATATGTGTTTGACCATTTCAATTACACCCAAAGGTGTTGATAATTCAGATTTCGAAATTTTTTTCAATGGATCTTTGATAGTGAAAAGGCAGGACCAAATAAGGCTACCATTGTCGCCTATGTAAATAATTACTTCCTTGTAACCATAACATCAGACAAATTATGGAGGGAAGCAGAAGATGACTGAAAAATGTTTGTTTTCAAAGTTTAATGCTGTGGATTGTGGGTTTTCTAACTTTTACAACGATACCAAACAATTTTACAAGTTTAATGAATGTGAAAAGAACACTGATGCCCATCTTAGATCACTACATTCATATAATCTGAACTCAGTCTCAGACGTTTCTGAATCAACACTAATTTTATCTCGTGTCGGAGCCGTTTTCAGTTATAGTTGTGACTATAACATATGTCAAGCCCACAGAGACACTTTAGGTATCTATTGGCAAAGATCTAACAGAAATGGCTGTAAGCACCCACTGCATGGTTCATCCAAACGAAAGGCTGATAGAGGAATTTCATTGAAGCGCTTGGTTGAGATTTTCCTTTTTTGGGGAGAGCATGTGCCCATTGGATCAGGTATGTTATATTTTGGATAGATAATAAATTAAAACATTTGGGGATCCACACTTTATGCATTGTAGCCTATAAAGAAATGGGCCATTCCACTAAAAATCCGAACAAAACAAGGGGGGTGTTATATTTTCTGAGTGGTATCAAAAGTCATAGCATTGTTTATATCTAAGGGATACCCAATTTGTTTTTCTGTGAGTCTTTTGTCTATATATATATGTAAAAATGAGGGGTAAGTGTCATATTTGGTATCTGAGGGATAGAAATTATGCAAGAAAATTGTATGAGGGGGTTGAAAAATGCTTTCAGGTATCACAGATCGAATTTATTCGTTCATAGTGTGTTAATTTACGTTTTTGATTGAGTTAAGCCTTCCAATTGATGTTTTACCGTGTGTTTTTCTATGTTGTGATGTTATACTATTGTTTCAGAAAAAGGGAGAAGGTTTGGTACCATTAAAACGTTTAATCCCGCTGCAAATGTTTGCACCTGTCCTAAGTCAGGAATCTGATGTACAGTAGTTGTCGTTTGTTTATGTAATTTATACGTGTTTCTCGTTTCTCGTTTTTTATATAGACTAGACCGTTGGTTTTACCGTTTGAATGGTTTTACACTAGTACTTTTGGGGCCCTTTATAGCTTGTTGATCGGTGTGAGCCAAGGCTCCGTGTTGAAGGCCGTACATTGACCTATAATGGTTTACTTTTATAAATTGTTATTTGGATGGAGAGTTGTCTCATTGGCACTCACACCACATCTTCCTATATCTATAAGTTGGTCAGTTACATGTAGGCCACCCAAATGATTTCAATAAATGGTGGATCCCCACAGAAGCAGTCTTGACCATTACCAAACTATCATGTTTTGGCAAAGGCCAAACCACCATTAAAGCAAAAAAAACATGTTCCCCATTTTAGTCTTTATAAAATAATTAAATCACTTTGTCTACCTAAATTCATCTACCTTATTTTTTATGAAGCAGCACACTAATTTTCATTTATGAGAGTATAAACAGATGTGGTGCTAGTATGGGTCGCTTTTTCAACTCGTCAAATATACAATGTATGACTGGGTTGAAAATTTCAGACAAAATATATGACTAGACCCAAATATTTAGAACAAAATGTATGACTGGGCTGGAAATTTCAGACAAATATATGACCGGGCCGAAATTTTGGACTAAATATATGGTTAGATAACATTTTTTTATGCAAAATATATATGAATGGGTCAGATTTTTGGTCTTGGGCTACAGACAATGTATGAATGTGTTTTTCAAATTCCAGAGGCACACCTGTACCAACTTTTTAACAAAGTGCCCCCACCCCCACCCCCATGGTTGGCATAATTTGTTTTCATGCTACAATGGATTGGTGAGATCAGTTATTATTTTTTTGAGACTTATTGAGGCCAACATTGAACAAATATGTGTTTCCTCTTACAAATCTTCAAATGATTTAACTAACAAACAAGACCAATAATCAAAAAAGAATTAATTTATTCATGTTAACTTACATGCACATAAAAAGTCATTCTTTATAATTTACAGGTATATGCAGAGGCTGCAGAGAAGACGACAGCAAAGAATTATCGAAATTCATATTTTGTGATGAAGACAATGAAGAGTCAAACATAGAAGATGGTATGTAAAAAAATCATTTGACATTTTGTTCATATAAAAAAAAATCAGTTATTTTGATGAGCGAACAATGATCATGTTGTATTATAGAGTGATGTTCAGGTTGCATTTAAAACTTCCTTATGCAAGTCATTGACCATGCACAGCATAATGTAGGAATTAATTTTTTAAAATAGCGGCAAACTTTTCATATTTTAAAACAAATTTAATTTATACACCAAATCACTAAATGCAATACAAAAAGAAATGGAGTGCTTACCACATGTACTTCAATGGAGCAGAAATAACCCACTTACAGACGGCCAGATCTGGATGCCCCCCCCCAAAAAAAAAAAAAAAAAAGAGCAATCAAACCAAAGGGCACAGCACATGTCCAGATTATGAGATATATCTTTTTTAGATTAATAGGATTATAGGTTTAACAATGCAAGGGCAATCCAATGACTTAAATACTCCTGATTTAGGACAGGAGCACAAATGTGGTTTTGTTAGGATCCATTCTCTATACTGCATTTTAAACATAAGGTTAATTCAAAAATTATTGCATGCTTTTATTATTGTGATTTTGAAATGCAATATGGTTATCTCCATACTAATGAAACCTCGGACTCACTAAGCGTATACTGTAAATCGTGTAATTGATGCTATGAAATTTTACTCATTTTCCAATCAAATTTGGCGTTACATTAAAAGTTGCATTAGAATATGTTTTTACTACTTTTTAGATGTACCACAAGCAAAGAAAATATGCCTCTCAAGCGAAGTTGTGTGTCGACTTTCTGTGACAGATATTAACTGTCTTCAATATGAAAATTGCACAACATGTAAGTAGATTTAATTTGTATTGTGTATAATCAGGGGCGGATCCAGACACTTTAAAGAAAAAAGGGGGGGGGGTAGGGGGAATCAGACACTTTAAAAAAAAGGGGATGGGGTTGGGGGAAGTTGCCAGTCAGGGTTCCACAGAAAAGGGTGTGTGTGTGCTAGGACATTATTAACATTTTTTTGTCATCTTTTCACATAAAAAAGACAAATTTTCCAAAAAAGGAGGGCAACACCCAAAAAAACAAGCATTTTTCTAGTTTCATGACAATAACTTGTGTGTAAGTGTTTGGATATTTCTGAAATTGTACTACAAGGTTCCATATCACAAAGGGAAAGCTGGAATTAAGTTTGGGGGTAATTGCCCGAAACGTTTAGGAATTGGGGGCCAAAAAGAGGCCAAAAAACACATTTTTCTAGTTTCCAGACAATAACTTGTGGTCAAGTGTATGGATCTCTCTGAAATTGTACTGCAAGGTACCATACCACAAAGGGAAGGCTGGGATTGATGATGGGGGTAATTGCCTCAATATTTTAGGAATTAGGGTCCAAAAAAGGGGCAAAAAACAAGCATTTTTCTAGTTTCAGGACAATAACTTGTGTGTAAGTGTATGGATCTTTCTGAAATTGTACTACAAGGTTCCATATCACAAAGGGAATGCTGGGTTTGAGTTTGGGGGTAATTGCCCTAAACGTTTAGGAATTTGGGGCCAAAAAGGGGCCAAAAAAACACATTTTTCTAGTTTCCAGACAATAACTTGTGTTCAAGTGTATGGATCTCTCTGAAATTGTACTGCAAGGTACCATACCACAAAGGGAAGGCTGGGATTGAGTTTGGGGGTGATGAATCATAAGGGGGTTCAAAAAATTTTGGGGGGGATTTTTTTTTTCGTTTTTTTCTCTTTTAAAATTTTCCATTTTAAGTTGGTTATTTCTGATTTATATTTAAAAGCAAATAATAATGATATGGCAGGAGATACACACCAAACAGGATGTGTAAATTATTATATAATAAGTATTGTGCAATAGCAAGAAATTTTCAATTGCACAGTATTGCGCAATAGCAAGAAATCTTCAATTGCACAGTATTGCGCAATAGCAAGAAATCTTCAATTGCACAGTATTGCGCAATAGCAAGAAATATCCAATATCACAATATTGCGCAATAGCAAGAAATTGTCAATTGTACAGTATTGCGCAATAGCAAGAAATATTCAATTGCACAGTATTGTGCAAAAGAAGATACTTTGTATAAATTGCTTATTTCTTGACCAATTTCAATGGGGTTTTATTCTTGAATTCTTGGGGTTCTTTAATATGCTGAATCTAACTGTGTATTAAGTTTTTGGATTTTGGGCCCCGTTTTTAAATTGGTCCACATTGAGGTCCAAAGGGTCCAAAATTAAACTTTGTTTGATTTCATCAAAAATTGAATTATTGGGGTTCTTTGATATGCAGATTCTAACCGTGTATTTAGATTCTTAATTTTTGGTCCCGTTTTCAAATTGGTCAACATTAAGGTCCAAAGGGTCCAAAATTAAATTTAGTTTGATTTTAACAAAAATTGAATTCTTAGGGTTCTTTGATATGCTGAATCTAAACATGTATTTAGATTTTTGATTATGGGCCCAGTTTTCAAGTTATTCCAAATCGGGGTCCAAAATTAAACTTTGTTTGATTTCAACAAAAATTGAATATATGGGGTTCTTTGATATGCTGAATCTAACCATGTATTTAGATTTTTGATTTTTGGGCCCCGTTATCAACTTTGTTCACATTGAGGTCAAAAGGGTCCAAAATTAAACTTTGTTTGATTTCATCAAAAATTCAATTCTTGGGGTTCTTTGATATGCTGAATCTAACCATGTATTTAGATTTTGGATATTGGACCATAATAGGTAAACGTCCAATTTAAAATTTTTAAGTTCTTAAACCACATTCATTCTGTGTCAGAAACCTATGCTGTGTCAAATATTTAATCACAATCCAAATTCAGAGCTGTATCAAGCTTGAATGTTGTGTCCATACTTGCCCCAACTGTTCAGGGTTCGACCTCTGTGGTCGTATCAAGCTGCATCCTGCGGAGCATTTTATTAGATAATAAGGACATAATATGTATTACGATTCAATTTTTTTTCTAGGAGTTACGCCCCTTTGAACTTATTTGCTTTAATGTACTACTGCAACAGTTTGTCATCGCAACTCCTCTGAAACCACACCACCTGAGACTAGTTAGCAAAAATCAATTTAGGCTTGTAAATAACTGGCAAATTAGTTTTTAGCACAAACTGCACTATATATAATTAATTTATTGAAATCAGAAACAATACCAGAAAAATAAACCCATCATGAACATGATAAAAGGCACTGCTTGCCCAAGTCTAATAAATCTCAACATTGAACAATGAAACAATGAAAATATTCCACAATCAATCACCCTGACCTCAATTTCACAGTCAGTTGATAAAGATAATTTTTTGTGACTTTTTTGTGTTTAGATACTATAAGCAATTGGTAATCCATAGTATTTTATGGAATTAATTAAACAGGCGAGACATTTAGCATGTGCACTCTTGTTGTGTATTTTTGCTTATATCTTGTAAACTGCTATAGACCTAGAGCCAAACTGTAAATTGCACAAATAATAAGATCATCTTAGGCTATGGAAAGTGGGGAACAAATAATACACACAAGGACCAACAACAGCATATATAACATAAACAAGAGTGCACACCCTGAAATGTCTCGCCTGTTTAATTTATTCCATAACATAATATTGATTACCTATTTCTTATAGTATCTAAACGCAAAAAAAAATAAGAAAAGTTAACATTATCAATGGACTGTGAAATTGAGGTCAGGGTCAGGTGACAGGAGTCAGACAGACATGTACATCTTTGGATGATTTCATACACCAAATGTTGTTGACCTACAATGTAAAGTTGTTGAGAAACAGATCTTATCACAAAAAAAACAAACATGGTCAGTGGACCATGAAAATGAGGTCATGGTCAAATGACAGGTGTCAGACAGACATGTACACCTTCGGATGATTCTATAGACCAAATATCATGGACCTAACATTATTAGTTATTGAGAAACAGAACAAATCACAAAAAACAAACATGGTCAGTGGACCATGAAAAAGAGGTCAAGGTCACATGACAGGAGCCAGACAGACAGGTACACCATCAGATGATTCCATAGACTAAATATCATTGACCTACCATGTAAAATTTCTTAGAAACAGAATTTGTCACACAATTTTAATCTGCTCAGTGAACCATGATCATGAGGTCAAGGTCAGTTGAAATGTGTCAGACTGACATGTACACCTTCCAATGATACCATAGACCAAATATCAGTGGCCTATCATGAACAGTTTCTGAGAAACTGACCTAATCACAAAACTTTGATAAAAGTTTACACCGTCGATGTGGCCGAGGCCGGAAAAGCAATCCGTATGTCTCGCTTTTCGCGACTTTTGTCGCAGGCGAGACAAAAACTAAAAACAAATGAGAAACACGGACCCCAAAAAACTGGGATCAGTACTCCAGAAACAATTTTCACCTTTTGGTCCTATTGTTTCATGGCAGACATTTGTCAGGATGGTGCATTTTTGCTTCATAAGCAATGGTCAGGCGACTTGTCTCATAAATTTTGTTTTATTTTTTGTTATCAGGAGGATACAGAAGCTATGAACTGCATTGGATTTGCCTGTCCGGAGCCTGGATGCCAAAGGGAGTTTGTTTCGGCAAATGGTCTTGAAAGGCACATTTTGAAAGGATCCCATCAATATGTTAAACCAGCAGGAACAGATGTTGTAAAACAAATGTGGGTTGACAAATGCAATAATATCGGAAGTGAATACAAATCTGTGATTGACCAATCTGTTATCTCAGGCTCTGAAAATGATTCTGTTGTTGAAGGATGGGCTTTGAAGAAAACTCGAAAAATTGTTCGCTTTTCTCCAAAAATTAAAATCTTCCTGAAAAACATTTATGATGAGGGTGAAAGAACAGGGAAACGCCCCTACTATGACGATTTTTGTGACAGGTTGAGGAAACAACTAACAGAAAATGGAGCCAAAATGTTTTCCCCTGATGAATGGCTATCTGTTTGTCAAATTAAAAGTTTGTTTGCAGGTTTTACATCTAAACAACATTCAAGAAGGGATATCCCGCATGCTCTACATGTTGTAGCTCTTGAAGTTGAAGTAAATGACGTTGAATTGAGAAATGTATTGTCTGAAATTGAAAACTTTGAGATACAAGAGAACATGTCCCTCTTAACCGACAAAATTTTGTCAACAGAACTTGACCCATTTCATGCAGATACATGTAATTGAAAGTATTTGTAGCAGATCATGGACTTTATATGAATACACTATAATGAATTGTCTCCCTTTAATGTTATTATAAGTGATTACTTGTCTTTTAAAATATTCAGAATCAACCGAGAAATTGAAGTCAAACTTGTTCACAATTTTCCTTAAATATCATATCAAATTTGGCTGTACAAATCATTAAAAATGAAGGATAATGAAAGACGATCCTTGCTTTCCAAAGGTCTTCAACTTGCCAGGTGGTGCATTCAGCCTGTAGTTAGAAAAAAAAGAATCTAAGTTATGACCATGGCCTTAGATAAAAACTTTTAGAAATAAATTAGGCATCGTCCTTTGATGGTGCATGTTTTGTACAAAATTATATCAAAATTAAATCATTTACCCTAAAATTTTCCTTTTGAAAAAATACAAAATATCAATTACTGTTGTCTTAAAGTAAGTTGTGACCTTGACTTTTGACCTTTAAGGCTACTACAGAGCCTTAAACTGATAGGAGCCTGTTTCCTCTTGTTGGTTAGGTGCATGTTTGTACGATATATTTTAATGAAAACTTGATTTGTTTTAAGGTGCTGTTATATGAAAAACTTAAAAAAAAAAAATTGCTATTATCTGTATATATTGTGACCATGACCTTTGATCTACAGAGCCAACTTTCAATCAATTTCTTTTCTCCTCATTCCTTTGGGTGTTTGTTGATTTAGTTTCATGAAAATCCAAAGATGTGTTTCTTTGTTTTCATCTGTAAATGATATTATGACTTAGGAACAATCAGATGCCAGCTTGTATTTATAATTTTGTTAACAGGGGTAAACCTATTTGCCCCTTCCATATTCATATCTTATGTTGATAGAATATCTTTTTAATACAATTTCAATAATTTTTCAACATAATTGACCTTAATAGCTCCAGTTTTAATGTTACTTATTCATGTGCAAAAATTTTGATTTTTACAGCGTTTGAAGAAAAATCACAAAATTTTATCATTTTCATGTCTCTGCCAGACACATAAGAATATGAGTGCCCACCAATTTTATTCTTAAATTAGTTTGTACTATACTTCAACTTTGCAGTGTGATATGATTTTTTCAATTGTCAGTGGTAGATGAGATTTTGTATATGTTTTAAAATGTGTAATTTTCATTAAAAAATACGGGAAAATTGAATATGATTATCTCCCTTTGCCAGGCAAAACTTAAAAATTTGATTTTGATTTTAATTGTGTTAAATGTTTATTTTACCATCAAACTTACTGTCAATAAAAGTTTAAATAGTAAGAATTATACTTTGTTGCATTTTTTTCCATCTCAATGTTGTCACAAAATTGAAGAAATTCATTTTTCTGAGCCGAAAAACTGGTTCCCTGTATAGAATACTGCATTACTCATTACAGAGATAAGGTCCAGAGGAAATATTTTGTGTGAAGTCTTGTACTACTATGGTGTTTATATTCACAAAGTTTTGTGAAGATTTGAAGACCCCCCATGTGTCACTTAATACATGGTTTTATGGTGGATTGGGTGTTAATAGGGAACCTAAAACAATTGGGGATTGTGTAAGAGTTGGTGTAGAGTACGAAGCATTTGTGGTTGACCAAAAGAGACTTACTAACACAAAACCAGCCATTCGAATGCAACATGAGACCCCCTTTGAACAAATAGATAACGACAATAACATTTTAGGACATATTGCAAAAATGAGTCACCAATTAGATGACCTGGCTAAATTTCAAAACTCTAATGACTACTCTGGTGTTACCTGCTTCTTTTGTGGGGTTACATTTCAAATGGAAAACAAATTTGTCGTAAATACCAGAATGATAGGTAAAATAATACTGTACAGTACTGCTCAACACCCAACACGCAGCAAAGGTTTAATTATGGTTCACAATATACACAGGGTACCCAGACTGATAGACAGGGAAACTAGGAAATGCTGGTGAAGCGGACCAGTCACCAGCATTACATTTGGATGCTAGGTCTAATATTTTCCAATTTAATGAAATAAACAAGACAGCCTTTTTATAAAATGTTTTATTTCAAATATTAACATAAACTGTTTGGTTGATACAGGAGCAACACTCTGTATCATACATCCTAGAAAATTTGATGCTCTTCCTCCTGAAGCAAAATCATTATTAAAAATAAATAAAAGAAAACTTTGCATTGCAAATGGTGACAGTATTCGAACCTTAGGAACAATTGACTTACCTGTGAAGATTGGGGGAAGTACGGTAACACAAAAGTTTACTGTAGCTGATATCGATGCACCAGCTCTACTGGAGTATGATTTTTTACATAAATATAAATGTAACCTTGATTTAGGATTTGGGATATTAACCATAAATGGTATCAAAATAAATTGCATGAAGTTGAGTCGGATGCCTTCAATTTTTAAGGTTTCGATAAATGAAAAAATGACCATTCCTAACCACACTGAAATGATTGTCAATGCAACTATACAAGGAGACTCATCACACGTCATGGACGCAACTGTCGAACCAGTGATGTCAAATCAAACTAGTAATCTCCTGATTGCTAAGGCTTTAGTTGACTCAAAGATACGAAGATACTTGTAAAGTATCACAGATGGTTTCTAAAGAAAACTCAGAAGATACTCCCTTGTACTTACAAGATATGTTTCAGAGTCTCAGGTTGATGAGTTGAAACAAGTACTTGCACGTCATAAAGGTACATTCTCAAAATCAAAAGATGACTTAGGTAGAGCAACAGCCATAAGACATAGAATTAACACAGGAACGGCTACTCCAGTTAAGTTACAGCCCAGTAGATTACCTTTTCATAAAACAGAGGAAGCCGACAAGGAGGTCCAACGACTCCTAGATTGTGGCATAATAGAACCATCTAAGAGTAATTGGTCAACAAGTCGTGTTCTTGTGAAAAAGAAAGACTCTTCTAAGAGAATGTGCACAGGTTTTAGAATCTTAAACAGTAAAACTATCAAAGATTCGTACCCGCTCCCTAGAACAGACGATTCCCTAGATGCTCTGAGGGGCTCTAAATGGTTTTCTGTGCTGGACTTATCTAGTGGAAGAAATTTCCATGTCGAAATGGATCCTAAAGACAAGGAGAAAACTGCGTTCTCAACTTCTAAAGGTCTTTTCCATTTTAATGTAATGGCCATGGGTCGATGTAATGGGGTAGCCACATTTCAGAGACTAATGGAGTATGTACTGGCAAGGTTAAACTGGGAAACGTGTTATAGTATTCTTTTATTTGTCTTTATTAATATTACTTTTACTGTCAAGTCCGGTTTTTTGATATATCCATTTGACGTGACTCTGTGCTTATGTATCCCGTCATACTTTGAACGACAAAATTATTTCATTTTTTAATATTACTTTACTGTTAAGTCTGTTTTTTGTGATATACATTTGACGTGACTCTGTACTCATGTATCCCGTATAATTTGAACCACACTATTATTTTATTTATTAATATTACTTTTACTGTTAAGTCTGTTTTTTGTGATATCCATTCTACGTGACTCTGTGCATATGTATTCTGTCATACTTTGAACGACAAAATTATTTTATTTATTAATATCACTTTTACTCTTAAGTCTGTTTTTTGTGATATACATTTGACGTGACTCTGTACTTATGTATCCCGTCATAATTCGAACCACACTATTATTTTATTTATTAATATTACTTTTACTGCTAAGTCTGTTTTTTGTGATATCCATTTTACGTGACTCTGTATTTTTGTATCTCTTTATACTTTGAACGACAAAATTATTTTATGTCTACCTGTGCGAATTTCAAACTTACATAGATAAATAAAATCGTATGATATAAGCATAATGAGGATGTTAAATTTGATGTATGCCCTTTTTGTGCTTCTTCGTAAAATTTGTTTGTTTTTATAGTGATTAAGATGATAACACAATGTTGACTGCTGTAACCCTATTTTTGTCATTTTTACCAATTGTGTCTGTGTGTTTTGTTCACGCATCGTTGTCAATATAATGGAATTTGATGCGACTGTCATACAAGTGAGAGGTTTGGCTAGCCATAAAACCAGGTTCAATCCACCATTTTCTACATAAGAAAATGCCTGTACCAAGTCAGGAATATGACAGTTGTTATCCATTCGTTTGATGAGTTTGAACTTTTGATTTTGCCATTTGATTGAGGACTTTCCTTTTTGAATTTTCCTCGGAGTTCAGTATTTTTGTGATTTTACTTTTTGATTTACATAGACGATATCATAATATTTGCAAATTCCTTTGAATCACATTTAAAAAGATTCGATGAAGTTTTGGGCAGAATGGCCACTAATGCTTTAAAAGTGGCTCCCAAAAAATGCCACTTATTTCAAAAAAGGGTTTCCTTTCTGTGTCACATAGTTTCGGAAGAAGGCATTTCAACAGAACCTGAAAAGATCGAAACTGTTAAGTCTTGGCCATCTCCCAAATGCATTAAAGAAGTAAGAAGTTTCTTGGGTACATGTTCGTATTACAGACGGTTAATTAAAGACTTTGCTACTCTAGCAAAGCCATTGCACAAACTGACAGAGAAAAATGTTCAGTATGATTGGACTGAAACTTGTGAAAATGCTTTTCACGAACTAAAAAACGCGCTGACAACTTCCCCACTTCTTGGTTATCCAGACATGACGAAATCCTGGGTAAATTATATCAAATGAAAACCAAGGCAAAAGATAAACTGAAATGGGGGGACATAGCAATACAAAATCCAATAGTCAAACGGTATTGGTCTCAATGGGACCGTATTGTTTTTGAGAATGGTGTTTTACACAGGCAATGGCTTGACACAGTTACTAATGAGACAGTAAACCAGTTACTGGTCCCCAGTTGTTGGACAAAAGATATATTACAATTATTACACAATAATCCAACGTCAGGACATTTAGGCATACATAAAACGGTTGCTTGTGTCCGGAGAAGGTTTTACTGGGTGCATTTCAAGGCAGATATTTTAAAGTGGATACAGCAATGTACCATGTGTACTTTTAGAAAACAACCACCAAGAAGGGCCAAAAGTAAAATGAAGCAATATCATATTGGAGCACCAATGGAACGTGTGGCTCTAGATATAATAGGACATTTTCCATTATCGAAGAAGGGCAATAAATATGCCTTGATAGTATCAGACTACTTCACAAGATGGAATGAAGGGTACCCAATGCCTGATATGGAGACTAAAACTATTATAGATAACTTTGCTAATAACTTTGTATGTAGATTTGGTGTTCCCAGACAAATCCACACAGACCAGGGGAGACAATTTGAGTCAGCATTGTTTAAGGGATTATGTACCCGAATCTGTATCGATAAGACTGAAACCACTCCATACCGCCCTCAAAGTGACGGGCTTGTGGAGCGACTCAATCGCAGTTTGGAAGAAATACTTGGTAAATACTGTAAATGTACTTTTATTGGTAGGGAACCAATTTTCGTGGTTTTCGTGGATGACTTTATCCACGAATTTAAGTGTCCAACGAAATATAACAACTGTTGTTTAAATTAAGAGTGAAAAGATCCCCATGTAGGTCTGGCTACATGGATACGGGCATGCCATATAATCTAGAGAATACATCAAATATCGGCAAATGCACTATAAACTACAACTGCAGGCAGGATTATATCCATTTAATCTTTTAAAAAACCCAATCTGTACACCTTTTAATCTTTTAATTCTCATAAATGTTTTTTTGATCAGTGAAATTCAGATTTCCGGTGACGATATACTGTGATGAAGTGTTCATTTTATATCCTAATAATACTCCGACGGAAAATAATAATTTCATATTGGGCTTGCTTTTGAAAAGAATCAATTTTACAACTCAAGGTACCTTTATAGCATTTGTTTTCTTTAAGTGACATGTTTATGGCCCAATTAACACCTTTGATGGTCTTTAATCAGTTGATCACTTCATCTTGGGTTAATTAGTGACATCAGTTCTGATTACACGTGTGCAACAGTTCAAATGTTTACTTTGCAATTTCCTTCAATTGAGACAATTTGTAAGCTTATATGAATCAGCTTATTTCCGAAAGCAATTATTTTATTTCAAATTTGTTGAATATTGTCAGTTTTTAAAAACGAACAAGTAAGTAAAAGTGAACACCTTATTTTGCAATGCCCACAAATCATTATAAAACAACATATGGTTATTATAAATATTTATTAATAGTCTTCGTTTCTGATGGCTTTAATTTTTCACTCGATTTGTTTTTTCTGCAGAAAACTAAAATCCACGAATTTAAAAACCCACGAACATGTAACTTTTGGTCAAACCACGAAAATTGATACCCACGAATTAAAGTACTTTCACAGTTCCAATCAAGGGACTGGGACGAACAGTTACCCTTGGCTTTCATGGCTTATCGATCATCAGTATACGAGTCAACAAAGTTTTCCCCCTGTAAACTGATGCTTGGTCGAGAGATTGAACTCCCCATTGACTTAATATATGGCCCCCATCCCCAACAAGAAGAATTTAACAATGAAACACAAGCAGTAAATGAACACATGATTCAGATAACGCAAAACATGTGGAAAGTACATGAGAAAGCAAGCAAAAATATGGTGAATGCTAGCGAAAGTCAGAAAAAACAATATGATATTAAGAGCTATCAGTATTCATACCAGACAGGGAATGTAGTGTGGTTGTATACGCCTACTCGGGTCAAAAACGTAAGCCCAAAACTTCAAATAAAATGGGATAGCCCATACTTTATAGTAACTGTTCTGTCTGATGTAACCTACAAAATTCAGAAGAATCAATCTTCAAGGTCACAGGTTGTTCGTCACGACCGTTTAAAACAAATTACGGAGAAGTAAATAACTGGGTTATTTAAAACAAAACGCAAAATTCTAAAGACAAAATATTAATAATCAAAGAACTGAGCATAGTGTTGCCTGGAAGACATGAGAGGCTCAAACTAATTTTATATTATTTACCCTGTAATAACAAATAATGCCCTTTTAAGTTCTATTTCAATAACTATTTTCTTATTATTATATCATATTATATTGATATTTATAAAGTATACCAATATTTGTGTACATAACACACTTGATATAATGAATACTGGTACTTAGATGTGAACTGCAACATATACTTTGTACCGAAATCTATTTATTTGACAATATGAAAATAACTTATGGAGTAATCATTGATTGGTATCGAAAAGCTCTAGAGGCAATGAGTTGCGTCTGTGCCCTAGTTTTCGCTCACTGGAGTGCACAGGGGATGTGTAATAAATGCCCTATGTGTCTTAACATACAACAGGTCTGATGATTGCTGCATACCGTTGGATAATTTATAAACTCAGGTGAACCTGAAATAAAGATAAAATTAAATTAAACTAAAATAACCAAAAAGAAACAAACAAGCAAGACGGGATCCTCCTGGTCAAAGGTTTTATATTATACTTGCATTGATTTCCTATACTAAAGATGTAATGATCTTTATTCAGATGATATTTACATGCAGGCACTGTGGTGCAGAATATTTATCGAGGGAAAAACTAATGAGGCATGTGAGAAACTAGCACCCCAAAACTATAGTTGAATGCAATTACTGTTCTTATAAAGTGTCAAGCCGTCTGGCTTTCAGAATGAAAGAGCATGAGAAAATGAGGCATGCCGAACAAATGAAAACAGCAGAAAAGAGAAGTAAAGAGAATAAATCAAGACCTAATCCAACTTTCATTATCCCAGTATCGCCGATGAAGAGGGCGCCATTGGTGCAAAAGTTTGAAACAACACCAGAGAAGTCCACAGGGAAGTGTTCGATGAATTTTTCGCCAATCAAATCCCCCGTACCAATTACTTTGGGATTTGATGATGATCATTCCCCCTTTTTCAGATGAGATGCTGGCATTGTTCGAATCGCAAGTAAAACCAATTTCACCTTTGCCAAGCACCCCAAAGAAAAAAAAGATTGAAGTATCAAAGACCAATGAAAAAACAAAGAGTATACCAGAAGAAAAGAGGGTTTCTGGGAAAAGGAACATCCACCTCCTCATCCCAAAAAAAGACGACTTAAAGGATAGGAAGAACAGATTCATGGCACCGCCATCAATGTATCAATCATCAGAGGATGCCGCCAGGGTACTGTGCATAAGAGAAAAAGGCTAAGAGAAGTGAGATGTTTTCTGGATCAGTAATCCCTGATGGGATAGGTGGTATCAAAAAGGTAGAAAAGGCCATTCTGCCTGATGGCACCATATACGAACTCGTATACCAGATCCAACTTGTACGAAAAGTATTAGGCCACCTTCACCGCCAATAGAGGATAAGGAAGAGGCAATGTATGTGACAGAGCCGGTAGAGGACAATTATGTTGAAACAACCGTGATGGTAATTGATGGGAGCGAATCGGAAGAGCAGACCAATGGGGAAGAGGATATTCAAGGGAAGGAAACAGAAGATAAGGAGACACAAACTGAGACATCAACAAAGGACATGTCGACCCAGAGTGAAGAAAGCAAGATATTATTTGAACTGATGTAACTCGATGATAGACATTGCGGGCAGGGGGTGAATTTTAACTTAAAGTGATGAGTAGAGACATTCATGTTGTCATGTTATTATATTTCAGATTATTGAATGGACATTTAAAAATTATTATTGTTAATGAGATTTTATACTTTACATATGTACTTATATCATGTTTTTATTGTGTTTGAATTTGTCACTTGTTGATCATGCCCTGTCCGAGACGGACAGTTTTTTAGAGAAGGGGGCAGTGTAACGTTTTAGCATTTGCGCCGTTTAACCTTTTTCTTAACTGCACTGTTCTTTTACAGGTCATGCTCAGTATTAGCCACCAAGTTTTCTTTTGTTAATAATATTCACAAATGCATAGTTATATACACAAAAACTGTTTAAAAACAGATAACCTTCAAATAATTCCAGACGTCAAATGCAACGAAAAGTTAATACAGGCACTTACCTGTTTTGTATCTTTCTGGTTATTTCCGTGATTCGGAACTTCATTATGAAGATGATTATATATATAACATTATTTTCATATCATGCACATTTATCATGCTTCGTAGGGATACCTGGTCAATTATTTTGTACGATTGTTTACACTGAAATGTCAGCTTTTTGTTATTTTAGTACGATTGCCGTAAATCAGTATTGATTTTCGTTAAACGTGTCAGTAACGTCACGTTCCGAGTCTTTTAGAGTCGAAACGTCATATTCGAGTCGTATTTTTAGTATAAAAGAGAGTGCGAATTGCATTGTCTCAGTTGTGGTCCAACTGGGCATAAGGCAACATCCAGCCAAAAGCCTATTTTAAAACTGCACAATAAAAGCAACTTTAGGAGTCTTTCTGACCTTTTCGATAATCAAAACAACTTGACACATTCCAAGGTTAGCTAATTTAAAAAGCTTTTTCGAGTCATTAAAGTCAAAATTCGGACTCAATTTCTATTTACGTATTATACTTAACGACTCGTTACCAGAGTCTTTAATTTAGTTTTACAATAAAAAGTTAGATCACAAAAATACTGAACTCCGAGGAAAATTCAAAACGGAAAGTCCGTAATCAGGTGGCAAGATCAGGGGCGCAGACACATCAGGCGAATGGACAACAACTGTCGTGTTCCTGACTTGGTGCAGGCATTTTCTTATGTGGAGAATGGTGGATTGAACCTGGTTTTATGGCGCTGGGCCTCTCGCTTGTATGACAGTCGCATCAAATTCCATTATGTTGACAACGATGCGTGAATGGGGCAAACGGACATAATAGGTGGGGGTGTCAAGATGGGGGTACAGCAGTCAACACCGTGTCACAATCTTAATCACAACAAAAACAAACAAATATTTAACACAAAGACACTATTCAGTCTATAAGAAGATACACTATTAAAGGTCTACGTGACCTTCATATTCAAACGTTAATTCCATACAGATTTTAGGTAAAAAGTTTATACTTTTTTATCCGAATTCTATATGCAAAGGTATTCAGAAACGTGTTATATAGGTATCCAATAGCAAATAGCTATATAGATCTACTGAAAAGATCTCTATTGTTTCTCTATACGCGTCCGATTATTACATTAAAAACACATCATAAGTTATTGTAATTACGCCGATTTTCTCAGTTAGGATATAGCTCAAATATAGTCATTTTAGTTTATTTAAGAAATAATTCATGGGGCTTGAATATATCGTGATTTTACCACGGTTGGCCCTTTATGACAAACATTTTACCCTGAGCGATAGCGAATACGGCAATTGTTTTGGATCGAAGCGCTCTAGATGAAGGCATAATTTGCCGTTCCCATATATAAACGCACTATTAAATTGACGTAAAAGACCGGAGCAAACTGAATAAATGACATGCTTAAACTATTTACAATAACATATTTAGATAGGCTTGGATGAATCTAAATGATAATTGTACTTATATGTCTTACATGTATACAAAAATGGCTTATATAACACATTTTGCATCGTTTGTTTACGTTTCCTTGTTGTGATGATTTTCGGTTTCACAAGCGTGTATTTTCCCGTAAAATGAATAATTTCTTACTACATCGTTCAATGACGTCGGAAAGCTCATTCATAAAAAAGCATATGACGCGGGAGTACGATCGGAACAGCCCAAACAATATATTCATATTTTACCACGGGTGTGTACTCAAAAGCGTTTGAAGAACGTCATGTTAGAATGATAAGTATTGTTTTAATTTGTATTGTTTGACCAGGAATATCCCTACGATTTGCTTGCTTAATCTTGGTGACTATTAAAATATTAAGAAAACAATTACAATTGTTGAAATTAATAACCTTGTATCTGATAACCATCATTTCATATTTGTCTTCTCTATTAAATAATTAACTTCAATTGGTATTACTAATTTAGCCAGAAATGTGTCAACATCAGAACCCGTTGAGCCCTGCCCGAAGGTAAACACAGTGTTCAGGGATCCAGTCCTGTAACTCAGTTACACTCCTCCCCGCTATTACAAAAGAGTAGCATAACAACAAGAGGTTATTTTCCGAGTCCATTACATCTTGAAAGTTGCAGACTTCACACGAGGCGGACACGTTATATATATATATATATAAAAACAAGTTGCTTTCTTTAAAAAAAGAAATGCTATACGTGAACCTTAAAAGCTGTTTTTATTGAAATTTGAGATATGTTCGTTGTTATCTGAACAATGGCTTGATTTTGATCATTGTTAAAAGTTTTATGCCTGTTCTGCAAGGTTTTTGTGATGCTTAGGTTAGTAAGTATTGGCATTTGTAAGTTGTGTGATTCGTGCTCTTAAAGTTTAAAATGACAAACCTCTTTTGTTAAAAAACAAATACTTTTTAAAACCTTTTACACACTTTGGGGATATCGCTGAATTTTTTCTGAATGATCCAAAATATTCCTTTCAGAATAACCTTGTACTTGAAAATAAACAAACAAAAATGATAACAACAACAAAAAAACCAAACATGGTCTAACATGAAAATACCACTGAATAAGCATCTCCTAAATATTAGTTTGATTAATGGCCACATTTATGAAGTGTTGTAAGGTGTTCCTGTTTTATCTGAACACGACTTTTTCATTAATTTTTAAAGGGTGTCTTTTGAGTGCTAATGTTACACTACTGTCTTAAGGTTAGCATGTAAAATCGTTTAAACCAGCTGCATTTATATTCACCTATCCTAAGTCAGAAGCATGTTGTTCAGTGGTTGTAGTTTTTTTGGTGTAGTTCATATGTGCTTTTCGTTTCTCGTTTGTATTTAAATTAGACTGTTGGTTTTTCCTGTTTGAATTGTTTTATGTGCTGATTTAGGTTGTTTTACGTATTCGTTTTATTCTGTAGTTAGTCACCACATCGGTGTTAACATGTATATCTATTATATAGTCATTTTTATAAATTTACTGTTTGCAAAAGTATGAATTATTCTAAATACTAAGGATTTTCTTATCCCAGACATATAACCTTAGCCGTATTTGGCACAACTTTTTGGAACTTTTGGTCCTCAATGCTCTTCAACTTTGTACTTGTTTTGGCTTTTGAACTTTTTTGATCTGAGCGTCACTGATGGGTCTTATGTAGACGAAACGCGCGTCTGGCGTATTAAATTATAAGCCTGGTACCTTTGATAGCTATTATTTGTGTGTGTCTCTGTCCTGTATGTTCTCCCATTTATTTGTATTGTAGTCCTGTCATGTAATCTTGTCAATATAATGTTATATTTAACATTGCCATAAAAGCGGGAGGTTTGGCTAGCCACAAAACCAGGTTCAACCCACCATGTTTTTCATTATAGTTCGTTTCTGTGTGTGTTGCATTTTAGTGTTGAGTTTCTGTTGTGTCGTTTTTCTCCTCTTATATTTCATGTGTTTTCCTCAGTGTTAGTTTGTAACCCGGATTTGTTTTTTTCTCCATCGATTTATGAATTTCGAATAGCGGTATACTACTGATGCCTTTATTTACAATGGTCATTTTAGGGCCCTTACTATCTTGCTGTTCGATATGAGCCAAGGCTTTGTGTTGAAGGCCGTAATGTAACCTATAATTGCTTACTTTGACTACACTGTGTCTTGATGGAGAGTTGTCTCATTGGAATTCCTACCACATTTTCTTATTTATAAAGATATTCCCTCTGATATTGACAAATCCATTAGAATATACTCTAAATACTGAAATTAAACTGTTTTTGTCTTGGAGGAATCTCTTTCATTGAACATTCTATCATTTTGTTCTCTTGCTTGAATCGTTTTAAACTGGTCATTTGGGGACCCTTTGTAGCCTACTGATCAGTGAGAGCCAAGGCTTGCATTGAAAGTAATACTGTAACCTATAATTGCTTATTGTATCTAGATTGTGTCTTGATGGGGGGGGTTGTGTCATTGGCACTCATTTTTTATACTGAAGCAGTTTTGAATGAAAAAACATAATGATTTCCAATATTGAAAATGTTTTTTTTTTCAATTTAGTTGATACTAAAGAAACTAATTCTTCATTTATAAGTCATATATGTTTCTTGCTGCTTCTTTGTTTAAGTCAAAGTAATGGTAAATGCAAAAAACAAAGCAATTTAATACCAATAATATTTATTTTAAACAAACATGGCATGTTTATTTTAGAGAAAATACATTAGCTGATGCACTATAAAGTATTAAAGTTTCATATAACATTTTAAATTTCGAAATCTCATAAGAAAATTTAGTTTACACAATTATGAAAACATTTGACCAGGAGTTTTTAATTAATTAGATAACGCGTTTACAACGGTACATGGTCAGAGCTCTGGTACATTGTGGTCCAAATTATAAAAATCTAACATAAATAAACAAATTTCAAAAGTCTCCTAAAAACTATTTTAAAATTTCGTATTTATCAGATTAAAACCGAATATTCAGTATCCTGTCGTCTTTAAGAAATGTATTTCATTTGTTTTTTTTTTTTATATTTTGATGAAAATTTTGATAAGCCTTAATTACTATAAATAGAAATTTGTTTTCTTATCTCTGCCTGCATCTATCATCACTCGGTGTCTATAAATAGACATTTGATATCTTATCGCTGACCCTGTTAAGTCTGCTAATATTGCATGCAGGATTAACTTTGATGTTATCGATCGTAATTTACGCGGTACATTTAATTAATCCTCCTAAGTCGTCATTTCATTGCTTAAAATATTTTCATATCTTACATCTGCATGGTCAAATGTAATTTTTGAAATATATTTTAGATTTCAGATTTTTTTTTTAATTTAATTTCTATCTAATTCGCATTTTAATAACGAAAAAAGATATCCAGAGGTAATTTTAACAAAAAGAAATAATATTGCAATATTTAAACAAAATAAATTACTGTAACTATTTTATTTTACAATTTTAATTAAAATAAAAATGAAATGTACTTTCATAAATAATTTAAACGTTATTTTAGATAAACGAAATTTTTTAAAATCCTCGTTTTTACACCTATCCTAGACGTAAAATTTTATTAAAGTGCAAGAAATACTTCCTTTTAATTTCAGTATTAAAAAAAGAGAAATTCCTTGTTTTGTACATCTTTTCTAGATGTAGAATCTTACATGAAATGCTAAATGGACTTTATTTTTAATTTCAGTTTTAACGAATCTTAAATACGCATAACCGTTTCAAATATCACATTGTTTACATGAAATCTCATATCTGATCACAGCTGGTATCAAGTGAACGTTTGACCCTAATTTAAATTTATAGGTAATGTAAATATTAGCAGCTTGTATTTGCGTGCAACTCACATTAAAATGACTATGGATGAAGGTCGTTTGAAAATTAGGCAGTTTTAAAATCTATATTATTAACACAGCTTGCATCAGAATAAATTTCGTAACAAATGCGACTCTAATTAAAATGACTACGGTAAGCAGTCTCAATTAACACTAAACATATATCTCTATAGCAACTTTAAAATGCTAATGCATATTCAATAGGTCGATTAATAAGCTATTGCGCATGTAGTTCCGAATAGAAGCTGTATTCCGAATATCAAATGAAGCCTGGCATCCTGGCTTACTGCTCGACAGGAGACGTGAGGATGAGGTTTGGTCAGGATGCCAGGCTATTTCAAATGTGGCCATAGAAATTCATAGTGTGTTAATTTACGTTTTTGATTGAGTTAAGCCTTCCAATTGATGTTTTATCGTGTGTTTTTCTATGTTGTGATGTTATACTATTGTTTCAGAAAAACGGAGAAGGTTTGGTACCATTAAAACGTTTAATCCCGCTGCAAATGTTTGCACCTGTCCTAAGTCAGGAATCTGATGTACAGTAGTTGTCGTTTGTTTATGTAATTTATACGTGTTTCTCGTTTTTTATATAGACTAGACCGTTGGTTTTACCGTTTGAATGGTTTTACACTAGTACTTTTGGGGCCCTTTATAGCTTGTTGTTCGGTGTGAGCCAAGGCTCCGTGTTGAAGGCCGTACATTGACCTATAATGGTTTACTTTTATAAATTGTTATTTGGATGGAGAGTTGTCTCATTGGCACTCACACCACATCTTCCTATATCTATAGAAAGAACAGATGTATTCCTAAAAGACTTCCGGTGTTCCAAAAGACTACGGAGGTCGTCCAATATATACTGCGTGAACCCTCAGGGGTTCACGCAACAAGTCTAAATTGAAAACAACGTTCAAACCTATGATTGCGTTGGATAAAAACCGCAATTTTTATACGTGTGCATGCAAAACAAATTTCTTGGTAGAGGGGTCTAAATACAGCACAAACAACATTTTCCAAAAGACCAAAAAAGTGAAAAAGTATATGTTCACAAAACGCATTTGACTAGCAGGTCGAACAACGGATGTTCTTAAACACTGCTGACTACCATGGCGGTTGCCAAATAAACGGATTACCAGATGTAACAAAATGGATCTAAATTATTAATTTAATACCAAACAGAAAACAATAAACAATTAATGTCTCTTCAGTGATGTTAGGAATCGAAACGGTATTTGGAAGGCTATATAATTTACCTCAATTTAGGATTGACTCTTGAATTTTGAAGAGTCGAAATAGGATGAACGGATTATATAAACCCGAAGGCAAATATAATACAAGCCCAAACGAAAAAATATAAACAAGTCTAAATTGAAAACAACGTTCAAACATATGATTGCGTTGGATAAAAACCGCAATTTTTATACGTGTGCATGCAAAACAAATTTCTTGGTAGAGGGGTCTAAATACAGCACAAACAACATTTTCCAAAAGACCAAAAAGTGAAAAAGTATATTTTTACAAAACGCATTTGACTAGCAGGTCGAACAACGGATGTTCTTTAACCCTGCTGACTGCCATGGCGATTGCCAAATAAACGGATCACCAGATGTAACAAAATGATCTATATATATATATATATATATATATATATATATATATATATATATATATATATATATATATTAAATGTCTGAATAATAGCCAACGATAAATCTTACGGGGCGATGGATCATATAATTGTGATACAGTACACTACAAAATATGATATATAATAAGCAAGTCTAAAAGGGTACAACATCACTAAAAAAAGTAAAATCATGAACAAATGTTAAATATTTCGGATAACTAATATCCTTCATCAGTAAGATGTCAAATGATTCTTATCTTGACATATGGTAGTCAAACTGAAATAATAATCTTGATCGTTATACAAATTATCACGAATCAATACGCTGGTAATTTTTTTCAATATTGATGTTTGGGAGGAGGAATAAATTCCTTAAAACTGTAAGAGTCCTGTTCTGAAGCCTCAGTTACATGAAACAAGTGTTGGTAGGGACTCATTTTATGTTTTTTTCATTAATGCCCTCTGGGGAAACTGTCCTTCACTTTCTTATCCAAAAACTTTCCCGAGCAAGTCTTTCGGCTCTTGACCAACCCTCGTTGTGGTCTATGATAGTGATGGTAAGGTTTTTGAGATCAGCTTGGGCGTGCCCAGGTGATCTCAAATGGCGACTGACGGGGAGGTCGGGCTTGCAGGTGTAGTCACCTCGATGACCATTCATGCGTTTGTTGAATGGCTGTTCTGTCTCGCCAACATACTGCATGCCACATCGACACTGAAGAAGGTATACAACATTCTGGGTTTTGCAAGTTACATTGCAATATATAGTGTATACGGACCCAGTGGAGTGGCAAGTAAATGTTTGAGTATTCAGTATTTGTTGGCAAGTCAGACATCGTCTGTTACCACACGACTTGCACCATCCTGCAGTTGAAGAGCTTTTATTAGAGGAGACATCAGCTCTCACAAATAAGTCTTTCAGACTTTTTGGTCTGCGAAAAGCTAAGACAGGAGGTTTGGGAAAGATCTTGGATAATTTTGGGTGTTTGGCAAATCATCTGCCAATTGGCACGGAATAAACGGGAAGGTTAGTAAAGGAGGGATTGTATGTTAAAACAAACAGAACTATTTCGCTTCGCCTCTTCTGTTTGTACTGTAATAGGTCATTGCGGCTGTTTTTGTTAGCACGCGCAAACCCCTTATCTATGTCCCATTTCTTATAACCTCGTTTGGTCAAAAATCCGCGAAGTTCCTGTAACCGTTTAGTGACAGCCCCTCAGAGGAGCAAATCCGCTTTACTCTGAGAGCTTGACTGTACGGGATACTTTTTGTACAGTGTTTGGGGTGACAGCTTTGGGGAGAAAGGTACTGATGTTTATCTGTAGGTTAACAGTAGAGGTCCGTTGATATGGCACCGTCCTTTATAGATGTAGTTGTGTTCAAGAAAGATATTTTAGAGTCGGAACTTTCATATGTGAATTTAACTGACTGGTGGGCGTTGTTTGCATGTTTGATAAAATCATCCAGTTTTTGTTCGGATTCAATCCATTTCATGTCAACATCATCGATGAAACGGAACCAGCGCTCTAGACCACTTGGCCACCTAGACTGAACTAAAAATTCAGCTTTCGATGGCCTAGTAATTTTTAGTTCAGTCTAGGTGGTCGAGTGGTCTAGAGCGCTGGACACAGTGCAGGCTGTGTTGTCTCGATATCTAAATAGCATGAGTTCGAATCCCGGCGAGGGAAGAACAAAAATTTGCTTCCGCAAATTTGCAGATTTAACATTGTTGTGCTGATATTTAGAGTAATTATGAATATAATAAGTGTTTTCAGCCGTGTATCACCTTCACTGGGGACCCAATAGATGGATCTGTCGTAAAGTTGTCACTTGTTTAGACGTACTTATCAAATAATTATTTCTGTGACTGCATCTTACGATCCTTTACGATAGAAATTTAGCTAATCTGCAATCAGTTCCATCTTTATGCCTAATATATCATGTACTATGTTACAACTCTAGATTCTACTGACGAGGAAAGATAACACTAGGCCACCGAAAGCTGAATTTTTAGTTCAGTCTAGGTGGCCGGGTGAATGAGTTCGAATCCCGGCGAGGGAAGAACAAAAATTTGCTTCCGCAAATTTACAGATTTAAATTGTTGTGCTGATATTTAGAGTAATTATGAATATAATATGTGTTTTCAGCCGTTTATCACCTACACTGGTGATCCAATGCATGGATGTAGTAGAGTTGTCACTTGTTTAGACGTACTTATATATATATATGTGTTGCATGTATATATATATATATATATACATCAATACATCAGACGACATCATAGTACATTCACATTTACAGCTGTGTAATGCAAATGTCTGTTGACATTTTTCCCCAGTCTACTGGATAATTTCGGAATGGTATATATATATATATATATATATAAGGATTGTATATATATAGAAGTCTATAAAAAGGATCAACCAGAAATTTAATGTGTACCGGGTCGTCTAGAATAGACGATACTGCGCAGACAAGGAAAAAATATAAAAGTCTAAAGAGTTGCGCAACGGTACTAATATAAGATGGTAATATACGAAAATGATGTTATAAAATAGTGTTGACAAATATTTCCGCTGAACAAATAGCCTTCGTCAGTGTCAACAATTTTAACACAAAACCGTTGCGCAAATCTTTAGACTTATATATATATATATATATATATATATATATATATATATATATATACATATAAGAAAAATAATAAAAGATAATAACGGTTTCAATTCATCACAAATCATGAATACAAGTAAATGTGATGAATTGAAATTGTTATTTTCTTTATCAATTTTCTTATATGTTACCAAAACAGTATTAAAATATTTTATTTTTCTACACTTTACACAGTATTCCACATTCTAAACTAAAAGACAAATTGAAGTTGTTGGTCTTGCTTTGTTTCATAAAAAAGAATGGCCAACGTAGATACAATTATCTTGTCTTAGGGTGGAATAAATCGTACTTTGTTAAAAAATCACGCTGATTCAAACAAAAAAATCTCTGAAACTGACATTATCAAGATGCTTGATTTCTTAATTGACAACATATTTGTTACGTTTGGAGGACGTGTTTTTCAACAAACAATCGGTATTCCCATGGGAACCAACTGTGCTCCTCTTCTTGCCGACTTGTTCCTTTGTTTATATGGTGCTGACTTCATACAGGAACTTTAGGAAGAAAGAAAAGAAGTTAGCAGTATCCTTTAACTTTACTTTCTGCTATATAGATGATGTTCTCTCACTAAATATTTCAAAATTTGGTGACTATGTTGAACGCATCTATCCCATCGAACTTGAGACAAAGGATACAACAGATACAGTTAAGTCTGCCTTGACTTACATCTAGAAATTGAAAATGAGGGTTGTTTGAAAACAAAACTTTACGACAAAAGAGATGATGTCAGCTTCCCAATTGTGAACTTTCCATTTTTATGTAGAAACATTCCAGCAGCGCCTGCATACGGAGTATATATTTCCCAGTTGATACAATATTCCAGGGCTTGTATTTCCTATCATGATTTCCTTGATAGAGGGTTGCTGCTGACAAGGAAGCTATTAAACCAAGAGTTCAAAGTGGCGAAGTTGAAATCATCACTTCGTTAATTTTACGGACGCCATCACGAGTTGGTTGACCGTTATGGAATATCCGTTTCACAGACGAATGCAGATATGGTCCTAAATTCGTATCTACAATCCCGTCCCCTTTTCTCCGAATGTGACCTATCGAATTAGACTTATTACCGGGTTTGTACTAATATGAGCAACACGACGGGTGTCACATGTGGAGCAGGATCTGCTTACACTTCCGGAACACCTGAGATCACCCCCAGTTTCTGGTGGGGTTCGTGTTGTTCAGTCTGTAGTTTTCTATGTTGTGTTTTGTGTACTGGTGTTTGTCCGTTGGTCTTTTTCCTTTTTTAGCCATGGCGTTGTCAGTTTGTTTCGACTTATGAGTTTGAATGTCCCTTTGGTATCTTTCGCCTCTCTTCTTTTACCAGCATACGAATTCTATTGAACTTTATATATATATATATATATATATATATATATATATATGGGTAGTATGTATTAAGTTGACATACTACCTAACAATTATTCCATTAACGTCCAATGTAAGACCGGACTGTGTGTGAAAATTTAAAAATTGAAAATGAAAAAAAAAAAAAAAAAAAAAAATTTACAATATCTACTTTTATTTTAAACCATGTTAGTCAACTAGGTCATGAGTAATAATATTTTCTTTGTCATTAACACAGTTTTGAAACAATAGCAATGGTTTAATATTGTTTTAATTTAGCTTTGGCAGTCATAGAATTTAAAACACTAGACACTAATACTACCCTAGACTAATCAGAATTGAAAAAATACCAGGTTAACACTCTTACGACTAGTTATGTTATCTAAAGTATAAAGATTGATTTCTATAGGACTAAATTAGCAGTAACAGAATCAAATTACCTTGTTGACCAAATTTGTCGTACGATTTCAATGCTCGATCAGCATATCAAACCTTTCACATTCTGCCACCTGTCCATGATACTCGTTACACATCAGACGACATCATAGTACATTCACATTTACAGCTGTGTAATGCAAATGTCCGTTGACATTTATTTCCACAGTCTACTGGATAATTTCGGAATGGTTTATATATATATCAGGATATATATAAGGTAATGCTAATAACAGGAGGTTTCTGGTTGTTTAGAGTGTTAAACTATTCATTTAACGTACTAGAGAGCGCGTCAATATCCTTGCACTAGGCTTTGGGTGTAACTGTCTAACTCTGTTTCGATATAGCTGCGTATTTATATATCCCACACAGCCCAACGACCACCACCCTTTAAATTATTTTTTACCGTCGTATGGTGACCATATGTTATACTCCTGTCAACTGTTTTGTTTCTCAGTATTGATTTAATGAATGGCATAGGGTTGACAGAATGTATAAATAGACTTGTAATCAATAGGTATATGGTACAACCAAAGACAATTAGAAAAGATGCTATCATTTATGACAATTTATAACCTGAGGTATATATAAATCATACATCTACAATGGTCTAAAGTTTAAATTGTGATAAATCTTTTGATATATCCTAAAATTTTGAACTTTTGAAATATTTGTTTAAAAGTTTAACAGCAGTCATTTCCTATCGAATTACAATGTGAATATATTGTTGAATTGAATTTACAATTATACATTAATTTATTGCATTTTATAAGATTTATGATGCATATTAAAGTGAACAAACACTTCCGATGAGAATGTTCCTCTTGAACTACGGTCCAGTAAAAAAATTTGTCTTGTAAGCGGTGTATGACTTTTTCAAATAATATCATGTTGTGAAATTTAACTGTTGTGTTACGCGCTTTCAAAGTTGTTCTTTAAATGGTTTTGTAATTGTTGTTGAAATTGTAGATTTTGGCGATCCATATTTTACTCCTAAATACAAATTTAACATATGTTCCTGTTCCCTGCTTACTCCTCCGGAACACTTGAGATCATCTCTAGTTATGGTTGGGTTCGTGACTCAGTCTTGTTTTCTGCGTAGCGATTTAAAGACTGAAGTTTCCATTATTGCCTATATTTTTTACCATGGTCTTGTTTTGTTTATTCTTCATGATTGTTTAGTGTTCTTTTGGTATCGCCTGTACATTTTTATGAACTATCACACTAAAACCAATCTCAATCAGTGTGTCAATGTGATATAAAGCAGAGTTTAATATGTTCATATTATATTTAACAAGTTATCGTTCTGATATGCGCGTGATATTTGCCACTGGACATTACACACTTCATTGATCATCATCATCATCATCATCATCATCATCATCATCATCATCATCATCAACAATTAAATCGTCTTCTAGTCTAAAGTTATGAATACATTTACTAGAGATTATGGTCAAGGATCTAACTTTTTTTATTCGAGCGTCGTTGATGAGTCTTTTTTAAACGAAACGCGCGTCTGGGGTACAAAATTTTAATCCCGTTATATGTGATGAGTTTATTTAAAATCAACACCTCAGTTTTAGTTTTTTTTTTCAAATTGCCCCTTCCAAATGAAATGAAATAACATAAAGATATGACAAAGACAATCACTGACAAAGTTCCTCGATTGAATCAGGCACATGTATGCGTTTGGGGGGAGAGGGTGAACTGAGTTTTTTTTTAAATCTCAACCCTCCCCAGTTAAATCTATATTAGCGGTACTGAACCATGTTTACTTTGTATTTGTGCTAGATGCGCATTGCAAACTTTCACCTAATATTGAGGTACTTACAACTGATTTATATCTGTATCGACAAAACAAACACTAATAAATGATGTATCAGTAAATTTAATCATATGACCCTGCTGTATATTATAAATACTTTGCAAACAATAATCAGCACTGTCACTCTGTTTTAAGGCATCAACATATTTCCTATTAGTTTAACAAACTATAAGTTTTCTAAAATCGCTTGTATCTTCAACGCTTATCGAAAAAAGAAATGACGCATTTAATCATGTTCTTACTCACATCTTTTGTTTTCCGAAAAATAGAAGGATATTCTGATGGTGCTCAAGATTTTAGCTGTAGGGATATGCGACCGTCACATGGTCCACCACCAAAAGCTACGTTACCACCATATAACCTGACAGCTAGTAACAACACCTACAAACCAGGAGATGTGATAAATAGTAAGTATTCTAAGTTTCCTGAAGAAGAATCCAGGTTGTTTTGTCACAACTCTTTGTAAATGTTTTTACTGTTGAAGAAGAATCCGGGTTGTTTTGTCATAACTCTTTGTAAATGTTTTGACTGTTGAAGAAGAATCCGGGTTGTTTTGTCATAACTCTTTGTAAATGTTTTGACTGTTGAAGAAGAATCCGGGTTGTTTTGTCATAACTCTTTGTAAATGTTTTGACTGTTGAAGAAGAATCCGGGTTGTTTTGTCATAACTCTTTGTAAATGTTTTGACTGTTGAAGAAGAATCCGGGTTGTTTTGTCATAACTCTTTGTAAATGTTTTGACTGTTGAAGAAGAATCCGGGTTGTTTTGTCATAACTCTTTGTAAATGTGTTTACTGTTGAAGAAGAATCCGGGTTGTTTTGTCATAACTCTTTGTAAATTTGTTTACTGTTGAAGAAGAATCCGGGTTGTTTTGTCATAACTCTTTGTAGATGTTTTGACTGTTGAAGAAGAATCCGGGTTGTTTTGTCATAACTCTTTGTAAATGTGTTTACTGTTGAAGAAGAATCCGAGTTGTTTTGTCATAACTCTTTGTAAATGTGTTTACTGTTGAAGAAGAATCCGGGTTGTTTTGTCATAACTCTTTGTAAATGTGTTTACTGTTGAAGAAGAATCCGGGTTGTTTTGTCATAACTCTTTGTAAATGTTTTTACTGTTGAAGAAGAATCCGGGTTGTTTTGTCATAACTCTTTGTAGATGTTTTTACTGTTGAAGAAGAATCCGGGTTGTTTTGTCATAACTCTTTGTAAATGTGTTTACTGTTGAAGAAGAATCCGAGTTGTTTTGTCATAACTCTTTGTAAATGTGTTTACTGTTGAAGAAGAATCCGGGTTGTTTTGTCATAACTCTTTGTAAATGTGTTTACTGTTGAAGAAGAATCCGGGTTGTTTTGTCATAACTCTTTGTAAATGTGTTTACTGTTGAAGAAGAATCCGGGTTGTTTTGTCATAACTCTTTGTAAATGTGTTTACTGTTGAAGAAGAATCCGGGTTGTTTTGTCATAACTCTTTGTAAATGTTTTGACTGTTGAAGAAGAATCCGGGTTGTTTTGTCATAACTCTTTGTAAATGTGTTTACTGTTGAAGAAGAATCCGGGTTGTTTTGTCATAACTCTTTGTAGATGTTTTGACTGTTGAAGAAGAATCCGGGTTGTTTTGTCATAACTCTTTGTAAATGTGTTTACTGTTGAAGAAGAATCCGGGTTGTTTTGTCATAACTCTTTGTAAATGTTTTACTGTTGAAGAAGAATCCGGGTTCTTTTGTCATAACTCTTTGTAAATGTGTTTACTGTTGAAGAAGAATCCGGGTTGTTTTGTCATAACTCTTTGTAAATGTGTTTACTGTTGAGGAAGAATCCGGGTTGTTTTGTCATAACTCTTTGTAAATGTGTTTACTGTTGAAGAAGAATCCGGGTTGTTTTGTCATAACTCTTTGTAAATGTGTTTACTGTTGAAGAAGAATCCGGGTTGTTTTGTCATAACTCTTTGTAAATGTGTTTACTGTTGAAGAAGAATCCGGGTTGTTTTGTCATAACTCTTTGTAAATGTGTTTACTGTTGAAGAAGAATCCGGGTTGTTTTGTCATAACTCTTTGTAAATGTGTTTACTGTTGAAGAAGAATCCGGGTTGTTTTGTCATAACTCTTTGTAAATGTTTTTACTGTTGAAGAAGAATCCGGGTTGTTTTGTCATAACTCTTTGTAAATGTTTTGACTGTTGAAGAAGAATCCGGGTTGTTTTGTCATAACTCTTTGTAAATGTGTTTACTGTTGAAGAAGAATCCGGGTTGTTTTGTCATAACTCTTTGTAGATGTTTTGACTGTTGAAGAAGAATCCGGGTTGTTTTGTCATAACTCTTTGTAAATGTGTTTACTGTTGAAGAAGAATCCGGGTTGTTTTGTCATAACTCTTTGTAAATGTGTTTACTGTTGAAGAAGAATCCGGGTTGTTTTGTCATAACTCTTTGTAAATGTGTTTACTGTTGAAGAAGAATCCGGGTTGTTTTGTCATAACTCTTTGTAGATGTTTTACTGTTGATGAAGAATCCGGGTTGTTTTGTCATAACTCTTTGTAAATGTGTTTACTGTTGAAGAAGAATCCGGGTTGTTTTGTCATAACTCTTTGTAAATGTGTTTACTGTTGAAGAAGAATCCGGGTTGTTTTGTCATAACTCTTTGTAGATGTGTTTACTGTTGAAGAAGAATCCGGGTTGTTTTGTCATAACTCTTTGTAAATGTGTTTACTGTTGAAGAAGAATCCGGGTTGTTTTGTCATAACTCTTTGTAAATGTGTTTACTGTTGAAGAAGAATCCGGGTTGTTTTGTCATAACTCTTTGTAAATGTGTTTACTATTGAAGAAGAATCCGGGTTGTTTTGTCATAACTCTTTGTAAATGTGTTTACTGTTGAAGAAGAATCCGGGTTGTTTTGTCATAACTCTTTGCAAATGTTTTGACTGTTGAAGAAGAATCCGGGTTGTTTTGTCATAACTCTTTGTAAATGTGTTTACTGTTGAAGAAGAATCCGGGTTGTTTTGTCATAACTCTTTGTAAATGTTTTGACTGTTGAAGAAGAATCCGGGTTGTTTTGTCATAACTCTTTGTAGATGTGTTTACTGTTGAAGAAGAATCCGGGTTGTTTTGTCATAACTCTTTGTAGATGTGTTTACTGTTGAAGAAGAATCCGGGTTGTTTTGTCATAACTCTTTGTAAATGTTTTTACTGTTGAAGAAGAATCCGGGTTGTTTTGTCATAACTCTTTGTAAATGTGTTTACTGTTGAAGAAGAATCCGGGTTGTTTTGTCATAACTCTTTGTAAATGTGTTTACTGTTGAAGAAGAATCCGGGTTGTTTTGTCATAACTCTTTGTAAATGTGTTTACTGTTGAATAAGAATCCAGGTTGTTTTGTCATAACTCTTTGTAAATGTGATGGGTTTGAGTGTTTCTGATGAAGGTTAATCTCGAGCTTCGAAAGCACCTAATTATATCATCATCTCGATGCACTTTGTTCTCATTTTATGATTTTATATTTAAAAAAATGGTTTAAGTTAATGCTTATAATAATCATTAGGTATTTTAGTATATTTGTTTTATGCTTTCGATTTTGTAATAAAAATATTGCTTGTACACGTTTTTAAAATCCAAATCAGTCTTGCATACACATTTATATGTGCAGTTTAAAACAGAATAGCGCTTACTTTATAACTTAGATATTGATTCTACCTTTTGAACTTGATGGTTATACTGTTGACTTTTTCAATTCCAGGTTCCAATTCCCTCAGCCAAAGTTGACCTTATACTAATTTGGCTATTCTTTTTGTGTCCCTTTTGTTTATATAACTCCTAAAGTTTCTACTTTTAGGCTTGAGCGTTCCCGTTGAAGGCAAATCACGAAAAGCGCATACGACGCACGAAGTCTTTATTGTGTTTTTCATTTGTTCACACGCAGCAAAATTTATTAAGGGCTTTAAAAGAATGATCACAAATGAAACAAGCTACCACGAGTTTTAAATTCTACGTTCCGTTAATTGCATATATACCGATCCCCTTTAGTGCCGAAAATGAAATGTATAATATTTGAAACAAACTATACCAAAGCCTGCTTCTTACCATGAACTATACATGAAAAATTAACCTCTCTATTTTTAATCGATCAACCATGATAAACGTTTTTAACACTACAGATTTGGTTGTATCATTCAAATAGCTATAATACCTCTCAAATACATGTACTATAAAGAACAATATTCCCGCTGTTCCCTTTACAGTATTCATTCAACCTAACCTTTTTTTTCCAAATCATAAGCGCTCTATTTGCTCACTCGCAAACAAATTCTCAAAACTTTTATTTCGTAAGATTCTGAGTCTGTTAAGGATTTTTTTTCCTAACTCACCACTACTCACGCCATTTTTTGTTTGTTTATTCCTGAATTGTATCATCAGAAACACATCCAATTCTATAACAGGACCAGTTTTTGTTTAGATATATGAAATGTGTATGCACCTTAGATCAAGCATCTACGGTTTTCTGCTTTCTTTTTTATACTTACTATATATACTCTTAAACATGATTCATTACTCCAATTTATGGTGTCAACAAACCTTTTTCATTTTGCAGGCGATGTAAGAAACAGATTAATGCTATTTTTTTGTAGGTTTTTTTTTTACAACCTCATTATTTTGAATCCCATGTTCTCAGTTTTGTAAATACTTTTGACAGTTGCTCCTTTCTTATACAGAGTTAAAATTTTCGGATGATCATACCCCCACACCCTTTTAAAAATCGTGTTGTAAATTTAGGACCATCTTCTGCCAAACTTGAACACCCGGTAGTAAATGTGATATAAATATCAAATACAATTTTAATGCTTATCATTTAAGAAAGGACACTTACGTTTCAAATTTAACTCGCTACTCCACAACTCTATAATATTCCTGTCGCTACAAATACACACAATCAATCAGCTTCTTATCTACTAGTCTATCTTTATAAAGATTTCATATTTTACAACACACTGAGACAAATTTCCACTATTTTATGTGTACAAAAAATTCAGCTTTAGTTTCCTGCCTTTTTGTCAGAATATACTTCAACTTTTTCTACTTCCAGTTACTCTTCAGTCATCATCTGAAACATCATTTAAAGGATATATTATAGCAGCTAAGGACAATGCAACCAGAAGTTTAATTCTGGGACGTTTTACGGATGCTGCTACAGGCAAAACCATAAATTGTGGTTCTTCGGTATAAATACTACTTAAAGAAAGTTTTGCAACACTTTCATTGACATTAATGGGGGTCAAATTGTAAGGGCTTATATATTTTTAGATTATGATCAAAATTATCTGAAATTAGCAGCATTTCTGTTTTCAGGGACTTTGAATTGATTAAAGAAGAAAAAAAAAAATGATAAAAATGTGGGGTTAAAGAAGTGCCTTCCCAATTTCGCTTTCATTTTTTAGCGAGGGAACTGTTTGCTTCTATTATGATGTATTCAATTATGCCATAAGATTCATCACTACGACAATGTTGTGGGTTCTATGCATTTTTCAACTAGACAATGCGCAAAAAATTGTTAAAATTGTGACCTATAATATTGACTACTTCTCTCAAAGTTTGTAAACAGTGTAGCTGTCTGAAATATGACCAAAAAAATAACTGTAGTACTTTTGAATACATACATGATTTAAGATTTAGAAAACACAAACTTGAAAGATAAATCGAGATTTTGTTTTACTCTATTTTCAATCAGAAGTTGTGTTGCCAAACTTTTTTTTAGTAGTATATAATATAATTTTACCTAATAAATTTTATCATAGTTTATCAAAGTTAACTGATTTTAAAAAGAAAAACTACAGAACTGTAAGTATACAATAAGAAAGAAAAAAAAAAACTATTTATTAATGATTATAAAAAAACATGTATACTGAGTGTCAATACAAACGCAACGCATCATATTGCAAGTTCATTTAAGGTAGTATGGGAGTCTAAAATAAAAATGATAGAATTTGTTCATACTTTGCCAAAACGTAGTATCTATTGATATATGTTCAAAAATATAATAAAAAAGATAGGTCACCGTGCATTTTTTCAAGCTACAGGTTGTGACAAAATGACACATTTTGTATGGATTATACAGGAAAAAACACCATTTTGTGATTAGAAACTAAACAAAATGATAGAATTGTAAAATAAATTAGGAAAAGGTAGCTTTCAGACAATGCTTTGAGAATATCAAAAGAAAAGATAGGGTCACCGTACGTTATTTCTGGCTAAAATACAAAATAGGAAAATTCCATGTAGATTCCTTCAGAAAATGCACTGTTTTAGAGTTACCTCCCCTTAAAATACCAATTTAAAAACATTTAAAAACAACCAAAATAATCTACACTTGTAAAAATATTAATATTTTTAAGTTATATCCTTATAAATTGGTTCTTTTAAATGAAAATTCACATTAAATATCTGCATTCCTGCATCAAATTTCTAACTTGATAGAAAATCTGGACCTTAGGTTCTCTGTTTTTAACAATCCAAGATGGCGGAAGACACCCATACCACCTTGAGTATCCTTTTTTGAAGAAATTACAAACAAGTTCTTTTAATGCATTCCTCTTACACTTGGATACACATACACGTTGCCAATCCGGTCTTAAAATTTCAGCTCCGAAGTTTGTCTTAAATTTAATCTTATAGTAGTCAAAAGTAAAATGCACAATCATCACATTTTTCTGGACCAAATGAAAATGATAATTTGTAAACTGATTTTTTTTTTTTTTTTTTGCTATGAAATATAAAGTTGTTATTGTATTTCCAAAGTAGACCTGTTGGTTAGAATCTTTTCAAATTAAAAGGGTGTTTTGCGTTTTATAGACTCTCAATATAAAAGATTATATTCATATTGTCTCATAGGGTGTTGGGGCAGTCACTCACCAAAATAACGAGCTAAAGTCCACTCTACAGTTCAAGTGGGAACCGACAGCTGATACAATTGAACCCATTGTTTTTATGTGAGTAAAAACTAAACGTAAGTAATTAATATATATGTTTAGGATTTGGAATTATTATTTTTGTGTCATGTCAGGTGACATTCCTGGGAGGAGGCACTGAACAGCCTGTTTGCCTAACAAGGAATTTTTATAATCACTAATTTCCCCTCATTTACTTTGATACAGAATCACCCCGGAGTCCTTTTATTAAAAATCGATTTAGTTTATTATTTCTTCATGTTGACTTAAATCATGTTGACTGGGTCAAAGGCTTTCCCGATACAACTCTAATCTATATTAGTGTTAATAGCCTACTATTTGCCGAAAGGTGATCATATGGATAGTATAAGATACGATTTTCTTGTACTCGTTTCACACAGAGTCAATATAAGTAAAGAAGGGTCATAGAAACATAGCTGACCTTCATTACTAAAAGTACTAGTTCAAAATTTACGTATTGTCAAAAATCTAATTCAAAATATTAGTCAAATATATGTTTGCTGCCAAACAATAGGAATTTTGGTGTATTTGTTTCATTTAATATTTAAGGACATTCAGAACCACAACTATTTGTTATAATTGAAAGACAATATGAATGTGCAGTTTTAATACTAGTATATGTCTTCCGAATTGAAATGTTCTTCTTTACCATTTTAAGATAAAAATCGTAAAAGCAGGCATTATCTTTAAAATTAAAGCTTTGTGTAAACTTGTAAGTATTTATTATTTGATATTAAATTTTAAGAAATATAACAAAATTGTTGTCAAAAACTTTGAACATATATAAAAGAAATTGTGATTCAATCAGTATTTGTAAACGTTCAAATACAGCGGAAAGGAACCAATTCATGAACCAATATCACGGCGCACACTTAAAAAAAAAAAAAAAAAAAAAAAGCAAAAGAACAACACGTTAACTGATGTTACTCATCCCGAGAAAACAGTGAGGCCTTATACAGGAAACAAAAGCTGTCACCTGCCTGTACATTCAAGACGGCCCATTACATCGGTTTTAAAAATGAAAAAAAAAAACACTGTGTCCGACGCGCTTTTCTGGTTTTAATTCAACAGGAACGCTCAAAGCCGAAGATTTGAAAGCCAGAGAGGGATGCATAAGAACCGAGACCGGTAAGGCCTATATGACCAAAATGGACCTAAACAAAATAGCCTAGTTTAAGGTCAACGTTGCCTGTTTGCGTAACCCCTGCTTGTGAAATGAATTTTATGCAACGTTAGATTTTTTTTTCTGGCAAAAGATCACAAAAAAAAAACCAACAAATAAATGAAAATCTAAAAATTGTTTCAACTTGCATCTGATTCCTCCAGCAAAAGAATAGGATATTTCATTTTATATTTTGTCCTTAAAGGAAGTTGCATTGAAATTATTTGTATTGACAAGATAGGAATAAATCAACAGTAACAGATCATTCTTTCAAAGTAAAACTGACTCATATGATTTTTTATAACTTTTTAGAGCAACAGTTGTGGAAGTCGAGATATCCTTCTGGATGGATATTACCACAGAAGTAGTTACTCCTGAAATACCAGTATCACCTTCTCCAACAACAAATGTAACAACAACAAATGTAACAACAACAGTAGGAACAACATCACATGTAACTATATCTCATAACATAGAAACAAAACAAGAATGGACATCCCCACTTTTTTATTTAATGCTATTTAAATGGTGTCCCCTAAAAGGGTATCAATATGTAATATTCGTTAAAGAACAACATATGTAAATAAAAGATCTACCAGAGTGCATTTTAACCAAAGCTTCTCACATAATCGTATTTAAACATATTTAACGTCTCCACCTTTTTAAAAAGTTTCCTTCATTTAAAACATTAAGATAAACTAGAAGAATTAATCCAATTTTGTTACAATAACAAATAATGGACAACCTAGTTACTAAGGTCTTGTTTTGACGAAGCACATCTCCTACTTTGTAAAAACACTCTGTGTTATCATTTTTTTTCTGAAAATGAAGAAAATAGATTGAAAGTTGAAAGAATGCAAACAAGGTGCTTTCTGTAAAAAAAAAGAAAAGCAGTACGTGAACCCTAGACAGCTGACTGATCACCAAAAAATGTTGCTGAATTGTTTTGGCTTTAGATATGAAATAATTGACTAAATAGAATAAGGTATTGATGATGTTAAAACACCTTTATTGAAAATATGTAATTGTGTGTAGATTCTTGCACAAGTCAATTAAAAGCGGTGTTGTATTTTAGTTGTAAATAGAAAAGTGTATACAGCTACTATATTAATTAACCTTTAAAGGCTTGAGAGTGTATATCAGTTTTTTTTTGTGTTTAATATACATAAAAAGTCCTAATCCTATTGCAATTCTTAGTTTCTGGCAACCGAATGTCTAAAGCAAATTGTACAGACCAATCGCAATATAAATTTAAGCACTCAATTTGCTAAAATAATCTGGATGCATTTATTTCATCCGTCATATCTTCATATTTTGTTTCCTTGATGGCTTCAATTATTCTTATACTCATTATTGAAACTGTCGTCTGAACTCATGGTAGATGTTGCATAGAGAAATTGGAAGTCCAATTTCCATGTGAAGTGTAACTCTGTGGCATGCATAAGAAGGTTTCGTATTTTGTTTTTGAGAGTAACACACCAGCTCCCATTGGGACCTCTTATATACTGACAATTATTTTGATCTTTTAAAACATCTCAAACTTTAAGGACTTCCTAAAGTTACTTTAATCAATCCAAATATTCTATAGGAAAAACTTAGTTCTGAAGAAGTTTTACGAATACCTTAATATGCTCTCAAAAGAACCAATCAATATGAAAAAAAAAGATATGTACCCTAAGTAGATATATAAAAATGTATAGATACCAGGATTAAAATGTTGTACGCCAGACTCTCATTTCGTCTACAAAAAGACTCTTCAGTGACGCTCTAATAAAAAATGTTAAAAAGGCCAAATAAAGTTCGAAGTTGAAGTGCATTGAAGACCCAAAATTTCGAAACAAAGGTTTTGCCAAATACATCAAAGGTAATCTATTTATTCCTTGGGAAGAAAATCCTTAGTATTTCGAAAATTTAAAAGATTATGATAGGGCAGTCACTCAAAAAGAAAAAAGAAAAAGAAAAGAGAAACAGCTAGAGGTCAGAATACTTTAACTTAGGATGACCATAATTCAACGTCACATGTCCTGAATTTAGATAAGAAATGCGAAAATTCACAGTCCGAGAGTGAAATTAATATTGATGCATGTACGTGGTTTTCTTGCGCAGCACAAGAAATAGTAAATGGAAAGCATACGCAATGATACTCTGGATACGATTTCTAGGCTCAAATCTAATGCTAGTTGAATTCGGATGTCAAACTACCTACCTCAAGTGTTTTTGACTCCGGATTCATAGCTATTTAATCCGAAATTTGTGTAAACGCAAACCGATCTTGTGTCGTGTGAACAGGGTGTACTATAATGTAAAAAAACCAAGACGGTTATATTATAGCTGGTCAACACAATGAATACATAATTTTCAAAATCACATCATATTGAAAAGATTAAGATGCTATAAGGTTAAACTATTAAAAACAAAACAAAAAGAATTGAAATTTAATTAACATACATTCCTGTTTTAAAATAAATCATTTCCGAAAATTTTAAAATATAATATCAATAAAAACAAATATCAAGTATTTACTGATGGACATTTTATTTATTAATTCAATATCTTCTTTGAGTCTAAATTTCAATATTATGAATATATATTGCTATACAAAATATAAGTAGAGACTTATAAAACCATACTAAAACGAAATTAAATAATTAACGTAATAATTAAATGATTATTGTCAAATATTTAATACGTTTTTTGTGAGATGCAAGGATTTATTATCGTTGTGAAGTATTTTTTTCATTCACTACTGTTTAAATTTAACTAACTTATGTGTACACATCCCTAATGATTGGTGCTCATATGTTGCATATAATTTTCATAAGTGTATTCACTGTTCAGACATGTCGGACATAATATAACATTTTTCATTATATTTTATTAATGCCAAGTTTAGTCTCAGTTTAAACTTAATAATGTTACTGAATATTTTCTTGGTCTGTTAGTGTAATTTAATGAAATTAAATATTTTTGACAAAAATATCGTTTTGTCTAATTATGATTATGCTTTCCGACCAAAGATTAATATTTATAACAGAAATATCGTTTTATTAATTTTCTTCTCGCTTTCCGACATTTACCAAGGCTGTGATTGAAGTACATTATGTCAGGTGGTAAACGTTTAGAAATAATCAGTTTATTCTGAGACATAATATATTAGTATACTATTCCCAGGTTTATTGTCACAATGCATAATAGCACGTTGTATTAAATACTACACACACAACGCGCACAGGGGCCGTCTCAAAGCATAAATTATATAATTGCGTTATCATTATACTTGATCTTTAATAAAATTCTGATTATTTCGCATTATTAAAAACGCACATGTTCTGCCAAAAGGCAAGTAGGTGCCAATATATAAATGATTTTTTATTTCAATCTGTCTTTATTTTTTTTTAATTTTCTGATCTACAAATGAACTTCGTTTGTTGAACTATACAATGTCACGTGGTAGCCTATCCATAGAGGGACAGTATCAAAGACATAAACAACTTCCTGTATAAATGATCGAAACTTTTCGAGACGTTCCGAGAATCTTGTTTCCGAGGATATCGAATGGTCAAAAGAAGCTTCCAAAACTCACCAATATATAGGCGTGAACCCTCAGGGAGTTCACGCAAAAATCATGTATCAACTATTATTGCCTTCAGTGGTCCTTTAGTAAAGATAAACACGTGTTTTATTTTTACATCGGATGTAACCTTGAGAGGTCATACCGGTGTTATGTTGCCGCAGAAATTTCTGCACACGTCCCATGCGCTTTTGACTGATAACCGAACGTATTTCGTATAAATACGCGGATATTATCGAGTGCAAAATAACATTCCTTATCGCTTGTTATAAATTTATTTCTTCAATGAATACTCATGAAAATATTTTTTAAGAACATAGATAAATGATATGGAAATGTTTTGTCGTGAGAAATATATGTATCAGTAACAAATCATGAATACCGAAAATTTGTGTTACGCATGCTGAAGAATAACTCGAGGAAGTTTTGCAACGACAGCGGGAGAAATATGAATGCTTACTCAAATCAAACCTATTATTACAGAAAAGTGTCCACCATGCACTTGCACTGCACTATCATTAGAATAGTAGAATAGAATGGAAAAGTGTCCACCATGCACTTGCACGGCACTATCATTAGAATAGTAGAATAGCATGATGGTATAAATAGATAAACATTTACCGGTAGAGTTATTAAGATGATCTGCTACATATATAACTGTTATACAAATATTAATATAAAACAACAAACCAGATAATACTGATAAGTGCCTGCGACTATCTACCAGAATTTGTGGTCATCCGATGTTCAGTACTTCAGTACTTCATACAGTTAGGCTTTTGTTTTTAGATTGTTTCATCAGATATATAAGAAACACCAGCTTCTGTAAAAGCTGTTCAAAGTAGTTTAGGTAGAATATAAGGAAATGTTAATTTTCAGGTAGTTTTAAATATGCATGCTTTCACAAGTAGTTTCGGTAAAATGTTGTTCGCCTAGTGATTTCTCGAATGAGTTTTTAGTATATTTGATAACTTTAAGGTAGGATTTTATGAATGGCTTTATTGAAAGTATTCCCTTTACAAATTCTATGGGGCACTCATCTGTTACCATATGATTTTTTAACATTTATGTAATTTTATCTCTGATTGTTTACAAAATTTCACTCATCTCCTAGAATGTTTTGGGATAAACTGACAAATTCAATCCACCACCAATTCAAAATCAACATTATTCAGCTTCCTCAGAACCCTATGAAACCTTTGTTTCATCCTCTTTTATTTGAAACTATAGTTTCAATTGGATTGGTGTATTTTCAAGCTAATTTGACTTATGATTTACGTTTCACTCAAACTTGGATACAACTGGCTATAATCTACAATATATGCCTAGGAGTTTATTTACAATAGGATAGAACAGGACTTTGAGTTGTGTTGATAGGAGCACTAAATGCTTAATTTTACATATCTTGAGTCTGAAAGAGATCAGGGGTACTTAATGTATTATTAAAAATTACTAAAAACTCATTATATGTGACTATAAAGTTTTTGATCATTGACACATATTTCAGTATAAGTTGGAACTGAAGGCAGAGACTTACTCGAGACCAGTTTTAAATGTCAGGTCAAAAGGTTTTGCTGGATGTTTTCTTGGGTGGTACATACTTTTCATTATGACATAACATAATTACAATGAACAGAAATAGATAAGCATAAATAACAGACAATAAGAGTACAATATTACAACAAATTATCAATATTACAACAAATTATCAATATTACAACAAATTATCAATATTACAACAAATTATCAATATTACAACAAATTATCGGTAATAGTAGTTTACCTATTTTCAAACATCATAAGTCGATTAAGAAGACATGTCAAAAAAAAAGGTAACAAAAAAAACTGAGAGAATCGCGTGAACTCTAAAGGAAGAGAGATTGGTTGCGGCGACAGCGTAAGCGTCTCCTATTATGCATGCATCACCGGTCATGAGAATACACACTCAGTCCAAATGTCACAATCGGTAAAACTACAGAATAGACTACCATACTGGTATCTAAACATTTAAGCCTGCGAAAACATGTCGCAAGTGAGTTGAGACACATATACATTATATCGGTCATCCAATTCGTGATGGTGACCGAAAAACTTATGAAGTGTCGATCTCAATCGTTCTTTCTAAAACTTTGTTAAAGCAGTTTTTTTTGTAAGGAGTATACCTCAGCTAATGACGGCCTTGTAGCAAGAACATGCACGAGCGTAACGTATCAATGGAGACATTTTTCCAAATAATTTTCGTGTTTGTTCTCATGTTGTTCTATTACATTACTGTTCCAGGTTACGGTTGGGGTTGAGTTCTCAAAAACACGTTTAACCCAAAAACATTCTTAAAGTGCTTGTTCAAAATCAGGAGCTTGTCATTCAGTGGTGGGGCCTCGGTGGCCGAGTGGTCTAAGTAGTTACTACTGTAATCACTAGCCAGTCAACACTGAGGTTGTCAGTTCGAACCCCGCTCGTGCGGGTGCACTCGACTCCAATCTTAATTGACTAGGATTGTCAGTTTTCCTATCGAAGGTCGGTGGTTTTCTCCGGGCACTCCGGCTTCCTCCACCAATAAAAACTGGCCGCCACGAAATAGCCCAAAAGCGGTGCTTAAAAGTGGCGTTAAAACACCAAAAAATCAAAAATCAAATCATTCAGTGGTTGTCATTAGTTGCTGTCTGTCATATTTTATTGGTCAATGTTTTAGCATAAATCAGACCGATGGTTTATTACATCATACAAACTAAATGACAAATGTTTATTTACAAGAAAGTCTTCGGTAGAGTAAAAGATAAACAAAGGATATTTATTAAAGGTATTTGGTTATTTTCAAGGTACCAAGTGATTCCCTTCCAACTGATTCTGAGTGTGGAGCTACGAAGGGATGTTTTATAGATTGTACTGGTAACTCTTGTAACTATATTGTAACCTGGAGAGATAATGGCGATGCAGTGGATTTTGAACTGTCAACAAAACTACAAGACACAAACAATAAATGGATTGCCATTGGCTTCTCGAGTGACCTAAAAATGGTATGACACACAATTCGGCCGAAATTAGTCTAGGTTTGACTATCAATTGAGTTGCTAATAAAGTTTGTACTTTGATTAAACTTCACAAATTCAATTGCTTGATTATCATTTTTCTTCTTTCCTTGGATCGTATTCAATACTTATTATCATATTAGTCATCCTTATTCGTGGTTCTGTTACATTTCTCACGTCTTCAAATTATCTGTAGTAGACTATTATGGTAAGCGACAGAAAGAGGACAGCTTTTGGTGTTAATATAAAGTTGTTTTTGTTCAAGTTTGTTTTAAACAAAACAAAATAATAGTCGTTAAGCGTGCTGAACAAATATTTGGAAGGAAAAAAAAACACCACAGGGTGCGCTGTTTCTATACAAAGACCATAAATATGTCGCAAGTATTTTACCCGAACAGTTTATGTCTTCTCAATATACTACCTTCCATTAAGCACTAGCATTAATATATTATTTTTTCTTATCAAGCGCGTCGAAACAAAACCACATTGATATAGCACAGTGAAATAATAAAAAGAAATTCAATCTGTAATCAATATTCATTGTTCATCTACTCATGCAAATATTAATTGATTGATTGTTGTTTGCTTTACGTCCAGTTGCAAATATATACGATACAGAGAGGGTGACACCCTCTATAAACGAGGCATCGGGTTTAACGTCCCCGTTCTGACCGGATGTGGATACGAATTTATACATCCCGTACAGCCAAACGGACGCCCCACTTTGGCAAGGGTTTAACTGCCGATCGGAAGGAAACCAAAGTGACCTATTTCTATACCCCAGTCACCCTTGGGGTATGATCAGGTCTGTATCCACAGAAAGGACGGGAAAAGACAGGACGGACAAGGGTAAAACCAATGGTATAATAAGGTCTGTATCCACAGAAAGGACAGGAAAAGACAGGACGGACAAGGGTAAAACCAATGGTATAATCAGGTCTGTATCCACAGAAAGGACGGGAAAAGACAGGACGGACAAGGGTAAAACCAATGGTATAAGCCTTATTCAATTAATTACTATGCAAATAATTTAAAAAAGTGATAACATTTTCCTGAAAGATAATAATAACAATCTTCTTTCTTCAGGGTGATGATGAAGTCGTTGCCTGCATAAGTTTTGGAAATAATGCAAATGTCTTGAGGAGCTATAACGACGGCAAAGGGAATGTTCCAGTCGCTAATGTAACTATCTTCAATTTTAAATACTTTTAAAGTTATGAAATAAAATTTGCATCCATTATCCAAATGTTTAGTTGTATTTCTATATTGAATATAAATACTGTTTAAAATATTTTTTTCATTCAGATAAAATCTGATCGTATAAGTCTTTTGTATATGAACAATATTTCCTAATTCATAATGATGAATTATTTTGTAGCCTATGGCGGGATTATCGAATCATATAGTTACGGTTCAAGATGGAATTTTCAGATGTACTTTTAGAAAGAACAAAAGATTAACAAGACAAAAAAGGCAATCTTCTAGGTCTTTGTTTGTGGACTTAGACAACGACTTTAATGTTATGTTTGGCACGGGATCAGCTTCTTCAGGTAATGATTAAAATTCTTTTGAATGTTTTTTTTACTATATGTGATGATAAAATTGTTGATCGGCTACCCTTGTACATCAAATTGAGGGAAAAATAGAATATCGGGTTCCCATACTTTACCAGGTATTACTATACATAGAATATCAGGTTCCCATACTTTACCAGGTTATACTATACATAGAATATCATGTTCCCATACTTTACCAGGTTATACTATACATAGAATATCAGGTTCCCATACTTTACCAGGTTATACTATACATAGAATAGCAGGTTCCCATAATTTACCAGGTTATACTATACATAGAATAGCAGGTTACCATACTTTACCAGGTTATACTATACATAGACTATCAGGTTCCCATACTTTACCACGTTATTCTATACATAGAATATAACCTATTCAATTTGCACCTGGCTATCATTTGCATGAAAATAATTGCAAATTAATCTTTTGTATTATTCCCTCCCGCAACTCTTCTTTGAAACATAGATAAAACATGCATTTATACAATCAAATTGTATGAATATCACAGAAATCCTTCATAGAAAAAATTCCATGAATTCAGATGAAAGTCCATTAACTGACTCCAAGTGCCAGTCTGTATTGAGAAAGTACAATCCTCTCTAGCTTATTTCACTTGTTGTACGTCTTACGTCTAAAAGAGAGTCGGAAGATACCAAGGGGATAATAGCAGTCAAACTCATTAAGTCGAAAACGAACTGACAATTCCATGACAAAAATAGGGAGTTGTAGCTGGTCTTATGGAATATTCTTCGAATTCGACGATGTCTTCAACGAGAACATTGAGGAGTGGATTGTGACTATGACAAATGGAACACTTCCGTAGCCACAAGCAACACAGACAACGGTCAACAAAATCAGGATGGCGTCCGTAAAACATTAGCAGAGAAGACTCTTGCCATTAACCATATGCATAAATGTGTTCAGTGTGATTTTAAGAGGTTTCAAACATGGTGATAATTGAAAATGTTTTGACGATGAAAGGAAACATTATAATACGGACGCATAATGTCGAGAAAAGATATTACACTGGCTCTAAGATGATATGATCTTTCAAACAGGCTCCATGTATAGTAGTTGTCGTCTGTTTATGTAGTTCATACGTGTTTCTCGTTTTTCGTTTTTATATAGTTTAGACCGTTGGTTTTCCCGTTTGAATGGTTTTACACTAGTAATTTTTGGGGCCCTTTATAGCTTGCTGTTCGGTGTGAGCCAATGCTCCGTGTTGAAGGCCGTACCTTGACCTATAATGGTTTACTTTTATAAATTGTAACTTGGATGGACAGTTGTCTCATTGGCACTCATACCACATCTTCCTATATCTATCCATGATATGATCTTTCAAACAGGCTCCATGCATTGGACGATAAACAAACTTGAATTCATTCTATGAAACAATCAACATTTAAGGATGCGAAAAAAGATGTGCATTGAAAGCTTTCAATAATCTTATCAAGTATGAATTAGGATGACATATATAATTCAAATTTTACCAAGAAAAACTAGTCTGTCCAACACCATTTTGTATAATATATGATGCACGGTAGGACAGGCTATTTCGAAAATGACCCCTTCAGCTGTGCGTAATTTTATAATGTTTAACTGTTCTGGTTTTATATACTTTTTAGTATAGGATTGAATGATCACAAGGATACTCATGTTTCGAAATGAATGTTTCTATAAATACAACTAAATATGTGGCGTTGGTCCTGGCTATCATAGAAGGTTATATGTTGACCATATATATTTTGGAAACCGTAACAAAACTTTACGACAAAAGAGATGATTTCAGCTTCCCAATTGTGAACTTTCCATTTCTATGTAGCAACATTCCAGCAGCGCCTGCATACGGAGTATATATCTCCCAATTGATACGATATTCCCGGGCTTGTGTTTCCTATCATGATTTCCTTGATAGAGGATTGCTGCTCACAAGGAAGCTATTAAACCAAGAGTTCCAAATGGTGAAGTTGAAATCATCCCTTCGTAAATTTTACGGACGCCATCACGAGTTGGTTGACCGTTATGGAATAACCGTTTCACAGATGATATCGGATATGTTCCTTATGTCGTAACTACAATACCCTTCCCTTTTCACGAATATGACTTACCGAATTAGACTATTTACCGGTTTTGTAATAACATAAGCAACACGACGGGTGCCACATGTGGAGCAGGATCTGCTTACCCTTCCGGAGCACCTGAGATCACCCCCAGTTTTTGGTGGGGTTCGTGTTTAGTCTTTAGTTTTCTATGTTGTGTCATCTGTACTATTATTTAGATATAGGAAGATGTGGTGTGAGTGCCAATGAGACAACTCTCCATCAAATAACAATTTATAAAAGTAAACCATTATAGGTCAATGTACGGCCTTCAATTTGTCTGTTTGTCTTTTATTTTGGCCATGGCGTTGTCAGTTTGTTTTCGATCTATGAGTTTGACTGTCCCTCTGGTATCTTTCGTCCCTCTTTTAGTTTCCAGTTTGCTGTCTTATTGTGCTTCTCTTACGAAGAATTCAAATAGTAAATATGTATTTCTGTGAAATAACAAAGCAAACTTTATATGCAAGGCATGATTGGTGAAATTTGATGTCTAATCTTCAGGGTTTTTTTCCCCAAATATATAGTTATTTCATAATAATGTATAGGAAAAAAGATATTTTCAACTCAGACTACTGGAAGTTGAATGATATTATATACCGATTCCATTCACAAACCTGATAATATTTCAATTATATCCCTTACCATAAACACTTTATTGCAAGATCTATGTTTGATTTGATTTTATTTCAGATTTGATTTCATTTTCAGGTAGTCGTGTATCCATACATACTGAGAACCCAGTTGTTACGCCTGGAAAGGTGGACTTTCAGTCATTTGCCGTTATAGGCGACACTGCTAGACATCCATTAGTTAAAGTTCACGGTAATGCAAGAGCTATATCATATCAACAGTTTCTCTATATCAATGTGCATTTTAATTTATAGCTATGGTATGATTTGATAAAAGAGAGAGCGAAAAATAGATAAGCGCAATTTCCACAGGACAATATTGTAAAGTTGATAACTTATTGATAATGACTCAGCTGTTTAAAGTGGTGGCCGTTTACACGTTTGGTCAGGATGATAAACAATACATGAAAAAAAAACAGAGCGTTGAGAACACTTTCTTTAATTTTTTTCCTATTTTCCCCCTTTTTTGGGTATAAAAAAATTAAAGATGTAAGACCTTTAAATGATGTATGACCTTTTGATATTGTTTTCTGATTATACTACTTTATTTTCAAAGTTAAGTTTCGGTTATGAATCTATTATTTGTTTTACATATATTAAACTTTGTATTCAAAGTGCAAGGTATCAGCAACAAGAAAGCATGAATTTAAAGTTTATAGTCCTAAAAGGCGTGTTTTAAAATGTTATTCAACATACAACTGTTATACTGATTTTTCCAGCATGTCTGATGATCATTGCTTGGATATTTTGTACTGGGGTTGCCATTATAGCCGCGAGGTATTACAAACCTGTATGGTCTAAATCGTCATTGTTTAACCAGAAAATATGGTTTCAGGTTTGTATATTATATTTTTCCAAAAAAAAAATCCCTTACAAAAACTAAATCGATTCTTATATTACATATGTACATATTCAGAATCTTAAGCTTTTTGTGTATTGTGTAGTGGGCTATTGCACAAGATCATGTTTTTCTCTGATTGTTAATGACGTCCTTACACAAAATCCATCGGATGTTGGATATGTACTGATTGATAAATTAGTCTTAGATAGCTTATTTATTTTATTAGTTGTTATTAGCTTTGAACTAGCTTTCAGTAACTGCGAGTTCTCTCAGATCTGTACTTTTTGTTTATAGTGTTTGTGCTTTGTATCGATATGATGAGTTCAGCCCTTTTCCATGAAAAAGTGTACCCACGGAAATAAATGAATCCAAAGTAATTTGTATGATTCATTTTCAACAGACAATTGTAAAAGGGTAGGACAACTTTCTCGCCTGTATTTCTTTCAGTCACATACTCAATGAAGTCAGAATCGGAACGTTGTTAATTGCAACTTTATTGGAATTTGAATATTAGAGTCTAAATGATATACTATGCATATCTACGTAAAATAAAAGCATGACTAAGTGCCCCACATTGCTGTTGAATGCAATTTTGACATAATTTCGAAGATTTTACATGTTTTTTTTTATTTATATAGAAGGACATTCTCAGCAAAATTATTTAATTTGCATCTGAAAGATAATAAATTGCGTTACTTCCGATATAATATTAGTTATTATTAAGAGTGTTATTCTTAATCATTTTCTTTCATAGATAATAAAATTTTACAAAAACCTAGTACCTTTCCTTAGCCGCCTTTATGCATTTTTAATTGTTTAATATATAATATAATGTTTAGAAAAACGCCAATTTGTTTTATTAAATCTTCCACACGGGGAGGGGGAGGGGGCACTTCGACCTTTTTGTGATAGGGATAAGCAGCTGAAACACGATCTTATCAAATATCATGAAGTTTGAAAAACCTTTTCATCCCTATCACACATAACATAGTAAGTGTCCCCTGTTCCCTATATCTTACAGTACACACGTGAAGCTTTGGGCGGTGAGTTTTAGAAAAGATTGAAATACTTTTACAAAAATTACCTGTTTGAAATTCAGAGGAGTATCTTATGCCTTTTCTAGAACCATCTAAAGGTGTCTTTTGTTTTTTGTGTATTATTGGGTTACTGTTTCCTGACGTATACCCTATATCTAGTTTTTATTTATGTCGATAGTAACTTATGTTGAAGATAGATATCAGTATATTCATGTGAATTCCATTTAGATCTAAATATATTTATAATGTCAATATTTATTGTATCACATTCAAATCCACAATATATTTCATAATTATTTTGGGTTTTCAACCTATAAAATAATTGCCTTCCAAATATTATAACGATTTTCTATTGAGCATCTTCCAAATTAAGAAAAAATGCAAGTCTTGGACACACATACAAATGCATTCTAATTCTTATATTTTTCGTTCTATTTTAGATTCATAGGACATTAATGGTTACAGCTATGACACTGACGGTTATAGCCTTTATAACAATTTTTGTTGAAGTTGGCGGTTACAGTGAGGTATTTATTTAATCACCATTTTAATAATGATTCGTTTTGATCAATATTCATTATTTAGTATAGTTTATAGCGACGGATGACATTTTAGCGCATTGGTTAGACATTTTAGCGAGAGAAAAAAATTTGACGTTTTAGCGCTAAAGTACAACCCATTTTACGCAAGATTTTACCAATTTTAGCAAAAAGTGAAATTATCTGTGCCCTTTTGATTCTCATGCCATATTTTTCACAGGGTTTCGTATATAACTATGTTCAGCCTGTGCGTTTAACAGCAAAATTCACATATTTTAATCATTAATTTGATACAGTTATTTCAATCACCCTTTGTATGTTTCCATTGAAAGTCTAAGCTAAACAAAGATATCAAAAGTCAATACAATATCAAATTGCATACAAGTAATTATAACATCATTCATGCTTGATGACTTTACCGGTTTGTTAAGTTAAGGTTAATGGTTGCTCATCATCCATTTTAGACAATACACAGACACAAAAATCAAAGGTATATCAGATCATTTATATATACACCATTTTATATTGCAAACAATGTCGAAGGATTTTGTTTCTGGTAAGAAGATCTTTAAACGAAAATAACTCTTTGTAAATTCCGTTTATCCGAAGTGCTTTTCTGGATTTACCATTCATAAGGAACATACCAAACATTCGCAGGCAAACGATATTTAAATACCCGAATACGTGATATCATTCAATAAATCCCATACTTTACTTTACTTCCAAATCGTAAAACATCGCATTGTCTGATAGGGAACACCGGAAAATCAAACATTTCTCGTTTGGTTCCAATTTGCCTATCAGACTCTGAAACTGTTAGCGTACAAGAAAGTCGACAACTGACATAGAGTAATGACAATAGCTTATTATCCCTTTGGGAAATTTGAGTACACATGTGTTGAAGGGACAAACACGAACTTTATACGTGTTTTTAAATAATTTGTCTGCAAGACATAAACAAATGTCTTAATATAGTTTGATCTTTGCAGGTGTATGCAAGACCAGGAAAAGAATATCTCCCAGCACATCCAGTTTTAGGAATTATAGTTACCATATTGTGCATTTTGAATGTAGGTAAAATAAAAATTTTTCTTCTATATAAAAAGCTAGGTCCGCTTTATTTAACCTTGTAATGGCTGAAAGTCAATTGTCAATTTATATCTATTAACGAAACCTGGTGGTAAACTCAGGTGCTGACACCTGTATTACAAAATACAATGTATATAGAAACAGTCAATTAAATCATGATGACGACTGTAAAAATTTCGCAGAAATGCCTCAAACTTTAACATTAAAAACCATTGGTTCAATAAATTCCTTATTAGTAGCAAACTTCCATCATGAAGATTATGATAGAAAGTACAATACGTTACATATCGTATCAAATAGGAGACATATATATATAAGGAATGTTAATGCATACAATAGGCGAGTTCACAAGGCTAAAATGAAATCAACTCTTTTGTCGTAAAGTTAATGTCAAGTATGAAGTTGGAGGAAAATGCTAGCTTCTGGTTATTCTTTAAAAGAAATCTACCCCTGCACGAGATTTGCCTCGTACAGTAATTTGTTCCTTTATTAGTAGTACTAATAAAAAGAAAAATATAGTGATTAAGCATTGCCAAATAAGTTCAATTATTTTGTATATAAAAGCATTTGTCGTTAACCGATAAATTCTAGCAGTACTTTTGTAGTACAAAAACTTAAATAGTTTTCAAAAATTATACGAAGAACTAAATATCGAGGAATAATTAAAACGAAGTGCATACTTGTTGCCGTTTTCTCTTATTTAACGGATAATCGTTATATTTTCGTGGATGGGAAATAGCTCGTTTGAAAAGTTTTAGATCGACAGTCAGAAGTTTATAAAAAATATTCTTTTAGGGACCGTATGAATTTCACTTGTTATCTTGTACTTCTGTTAATTACATCGTATTGCTATATTATGTTCTGTAACTGTTCAGCTATGGTCAATACACAAATCATTAAATATCTATTCTGTTTCCATTGATCCAATTCTCAAATAAAGGAGTGAATTTAATTATAATAAACTTTTATTTGCTTGGATTTTTTTTTGCAGCCAATTATGTCATTGTTTCGTCCAGGTCCAACAGATAAAAATCGCCCAATATTCAACTGGGCTCATTGGGGAGTCGGAATGGTTGCCCAGATTCTAGCAAGTAAGTTGTTTGTCTACATTATGATTTTAAAATAAGATGAAAACTTAAGACTTTAGAAAAACAGATAGTGTTCTTATTATTAATGTGTGTTGGTTATATTTGCTAGCTGATCTATAGTAATTTTCATTCATCACCTCAAATTTAAATTTAGATTCATTTTACTTTTTTACAGTTATAACAATAATTTTTGGAGTAGACTTACAAAAGTCTACAGCACCAAAGTATACAGTATGGGTTGTTGTTGGCTTTGTTATCTACTATGTCATTATGGAGGTTACTCAGAAAATCGTGGACAGACTATTTAACAGTAAAATAGATAAAGGTAAAGTCATTCAATCTTCATAGATATTAAGAAATTTTACCTTATTAATGAAAAGGAAATAGTCAATGGTCAAATATTACTAATTCTTAATTTATCAATTAATCTTGGTTGCTTTAGTTAAGTTGCAAGTATTTCATGCATAATTAGGACTGGCAAAAAAAAAAAAAGAAAGTAACTTCGTAAGAAAACTTTTTTCAAATGCTTATATAATTAAAGTAATTGATGTTTGCAGCTCAAAACGTCAAAGTTGAAATGACACTCAATGGTTCTCGAAGGAGTTCGTGTAATTTACCTCTACCAAAAATCGACGATAAAGACAGGACAACCATCCAGGTAATTATTATAACAAAAACAAAGAAAATCAACGTAGTAATTAAAATCATAGTAATGAGAATACATAGCTATCGCTTAAAGTCATATGATACTTCAAATCTAAAAAAAAGTTATATATGTTTTATATACTTGAATGGCTAAGTTTTACTATAAAACATGTGTACGTGGACTTTCTCGTAAAAGAACATCCTTTATGTTATCAAAATCTTCAGAAATATACTGCTGTTGAAATTTTGTTCTTCCCGAACTCGAATTCGCCGATATTTTTACGTATGCAGTGACCTTAACTACGAGACCTCTCGTTAGAACTTCGACCACCTCACAGTGCAAGTGCGAAGGGTAAAACCGTAATGAAAGAATGTAAACAAACATGCACTGGAAGGTAAAAGTAAAACTTGATTCTTAAAGAACAAATGAAATACACCAAATCATTTAACAGCTGTTAAGGAAAAGTTGAATACTAGTATACAAATTAGAACGCATGGAAAATATCAAAAACAGTTAACATCGCTCTATCAATTCACTTATTTTTCACGTGCTCCACGATACTGTGTTGATTGTTTATCAATCTCAAGATTCGGTAAAAACTTCGGCAACAAACACCAAAGTTGATTAGCTTGCGATCGACAATCACTGAATGGAATATTATTTGTCGATAATACGTTATAGATTTATAATAGATGAAAAAACGTGCATAGTCATATGATACTTCATGTCTGTCATATTTGTTTTTCGTACGTTGTTTTGTTAAAAATTAAGCCGTTAGTTTTCTCATTTTTTGAGTATTTTTCATGTCTATGCCTTTTACAATTGATTATACGATATGAGTTTTTCTCATTGTTGAAGGCCGTACGGTTGCCCATAATTGCTTACATCCACTTCATTTGAATTTTGGTGGATAGCTCATTGATAATCATACCACATCTCCTTATTTTATATAGAGGAGTTAGTTCAGTACATATATATACATGCAATGGTTCAATAATTTCCATGTCATTATAATTACAAGAAACTCGTTTTATATGACTTTAAAAATTGGAATGGGTTTGAACATTTTCTTTTGAATATTTTAAATATTGTAGGAATACAGCTAAATGAAAGTTATAAAGATATTAAAACGGCGTCTATAAATACTAAGTTGTATAATACATGTAATTGTTTCTCCTTAAAAATGATATATTAACAATTTGTTACAAAAAGTATTTATGAAACACATATTTTGACACGTTTAACTCGATTATATTTCAGGTTACCTTGCTGAAAAAATGTCTGCTTGCATTACATGTAGTGTGTACTTTGGCGTTCACCTTAGCACTTCTGTTGTTGGTGTCTTTGTACTAACAGTCAAATATTTTCTCTAAGGAGGGATATAAAATTATATATGTGTATACACATTGATTATTTGTTCAATTGATTAAGTAAATAATCGTATGACAATGAATTGTTTAGATTTTAGGATACATATAGATGACTATTATAATATCCTTTTCGAAATACAACAAGATTTGTCTTGCTCTTTTTGAAGTTCATGCGATTTTGTTTGTTACTTTGATGTGTCTCTTCACAAACGAATTACGAGAAACTCACTGTTGCCTTGATTTTCTTCTATGTGCCTTGAATATCAGTATGCAGTATGTTGTGTAACTTGTCTAGTAAATGCTGTAACACGTTCGACAATTTTTAAAGAGGACATTATCATCAGAGAAGAATAAAATCAAATATATTAAAAATTCCTTTGTTGACAAAAAATCATAATCAAATTCAACGGAAATAGCTTAAATTCTGTCTTGGATAAATAAAAAAAAAACTGTAAAGGAGACAAAGGTTTAAAAGAAGATCATCAAACGCATCAGACTGCACATCAAACGCATCAGACTGCACTTCAAACGCATCAGACTGCACTTCTCCGCATCAAACGCATCTTATTGTTGCAGCTTATAAGGAAGCTATTGAACCAATGGTTTCAAATGGTAAAGTTAAAGACATCCCTTCAAAAGTTTTACGAACGCCATCAGCTAAGCCTTCCAGAGTAACCGAGATCCCCTATTTAGTTGGGATTCGCGTTGCTCCATCTTTAGTGTTATGTCTACTGTTTTGTGGAAAAAAAGTATTAACAAAAATTACCGAACACCAAGGTAAATTCAAAAGGGTAAGTCCATAAAGCATGACATAATCAAACTCTTTACTATATCAACCAACGGAACGAATGTAAAACAACTGTCATATTTCTGACTTGGTACAGACATTTTCCGAACAAAAGGGTTGGTTAAATCTGGATTTTATAGCTAACTAAACCTCCTTCTTATATAACAGTTGTTTAATTGTTTTGCTTTTTGTCGTCTTTCGATTTTTTGCAAAAGCGTTGTCAATAAACTCATCATACATACCAGGATGATAGTTTTGTATGCCAGACGCACGATTTGTTTACTTTAAGACTCATCAGTGACGCTCGAATCAAAAAAGTTAAAACCCTTAAATAAAGTTGAAGTTGAAGAGCATTGTCTTTTGAAAATGCCCTTGGTATGTTTATCAAACTACTAGTAATACTATCGGTCTGTTCGACAAATCACCAATTCAGTGCACAGGGATAACTGTACAATCGGTCAAATTATCTGGATATGTTCCAATGTCAAACATAGAATTGAAAAGAACTTTTAAAAATAGGCTTAAATCAAAGTAGAGATTTCGCAGCTTACGTTTCTGTATAACTTTTATAATTTCATCTTCGGAATTTAGAAATTTAGAATTTAGAAATCTAGAATAGAAATGCTGATGTCACCGAAGTCATTGCTGTTTAATAAATCTAATACTTCATTACCGAGTTCTTGTGGGTTCGATCCCACATCTTTTAGAAATTGTTCACCATCTCTTAATTTTCAACTAAACATTTTGACGTGTTTTTTAGTTTTACAGCTGTCCAGAATTTTTCTAGGTTTCCTTTTTGAAATATTACAAATTTCAAGACCTTTTCTTAGTTTGTAGTTCAACTGTGCTTTACGTTTATATTCAAAATATGTTCTAGTCGTAACAAATAAATGTCTATTCGCACGTGTTCGGTTAGGATTGTGTTTTTTGCTAGTGAATCGGTCCACTTTTTTCCAGTATAGACAGGTTTTTTTTTTTCGAGTGAAATACCGTACGATCAAATCGATTTGCACTTATTTCGCAATTTTATCCATTTTCTTCAGCACTGCATAACTTATTTTTTATGATGTTAAAGTTTTGGCAACAAAATACGCATAATTGTCATCTAATTCATTCAAAATCGAGCTTTTTATATCGTCCATATTACTTAGAGTACTACAGTCATATTGTTCGGCTTTTTTTACAGAAAATGTTATCATGGAATAAGGCATTCGGTATCTTGAGTTTTTTTTATTTATTGAATTACTGTAATTAAGTTAAGACAATAACATATTTGCATTTAAAGACCTCCAAAACATATATCTAAAAATTATAATTTTGATACAAAAATATAGATGTGGTATAATTGCTAATGAGACAAATGACCAGCAGAGTCCAATGACGTGGACTTCAGCAATTCTATGCATCCGTAAGGCCTGCAACAATGAGCAAACACCTTAACGTATATTCAGCTATAAGAAGTCCCGACATAATTAAAAAACCAACAGCCTGATGCGTGACATAACAATTAACAAAAAACACACTAAATTACAGGCATTTATTAGGAATGGATTTACTCATCAAATTGGTACGAAGCACAATAAAAAATAAGGCAAAGTGTCGATCTAAAAAAAACTAACAGTTACTTATAGCTAGGTCAAGCTATTTGTAACTTATAAATAAATTATGTTCTCTAAAACTAAATGTCATTATCTGCAACAAAAGAAAATTAATTTCTATACAGTATTAGTCAAGCTCTAAAACTTTCCAAATTCGATCATCTGGGTTTTTAGCACTACTACTAGGGGATGTTTAACGACCTTAACTACCCAAGAGAGTCTCGCACGGTCGGATTTTTAGCAGTCAGTGCATAAATATAAATAAGAAGATGTGGTATGAGTGCCAATTAGACAACTATCCATCCAAGTCACAATGTGTAAAAAGTAAACAATTATAGGTCAAAGAACGGCCTTCAACACGGAGCCTTGGCTCACACCGAACAGCAAGCTATAAAGGGCTCCAAAAAGACTAGTGTAAAACAATTCAAACAGGAAAACCAACGGTCTTATCTATATAAAAAAACGAGAAACACTCATGAACCACACCAACAAACGACAACCACTGAACAACAGGCTCCTGATAGTATATTTCAGGTAGATCGGGTGTCTTTTTCTTAAAGCATCCCTTCCGGGCAAGTTGCAAAATTACTTTTTTGGTTTAAAATAATATTTTACCAAGAATCATTTAGTATACAACAAAAACATCTAAATCTTGAAAAGTCAAGGTTAAAGTATCGAAAAATTAAGTGTCGTTAAGTGTATTTAAAATTTTCAGAAAACAAATCCTTAAAAATCAAAGGCAGATAGTTATACTGAATTTTCAAGAAAATAAGGCCCGTGACCCCCTATTTTTATGCCACCGCCGTAACGGAGGGGGCATTAAGTTTTACCCTTGTCCGTCTGTACGTCCATCCGTCCGTCCGTCCGTGCATTCGTCCGTACGTCCCGAAATTTGTTTCCGTTCTCTAGCTTTAGTTTGCCTCAACCAAATGTTATGAAACTTATAAACAATGCTTATTACCACAAAACACAGATCAACTTTGAATTTTGGTGGCGTCACTTATACTGTTTTAGAGTTATGCCACTTTACAAATGGAAAAATTGCTGAATTTTTCGTTTCCGTTCTCTAACTTAAGTTTGCCTCAACCAAATGTTATGAAACTTATACACAATGCTTATTATAACTCAGATCAAGTACGAATTTGGATAGCGTCACTTTTACCGTTTCATTGATTTCAATGTATTTTAACACAAAAAAACAAGGTTCGTGACCCCAGTTTTTATATTGAAATTTGAAAGTACACTGCCCAAGAAGTCTTTTACAGCAGTTTAAGAAAAATCTATTGTCGAATATTTAGAGACCCGGCTATCTTAATTGCTTCGATATGGTTTTTGTGCAGTACATATGATTTACCACATATCGCATAGAATGAAGTCATAAAGTAACTTTTTTTTTTTTTTTTATACATACCACTTTTATTTTACATTCGTAAGTTATGTAATGCTTTTCGTCATCGGCTTAACCTTGGTTTAAACAACAATTTTTTTTATATTGAAAGCCTTGTATATCTGTTGTGTCGGCTATCCAAAAGAGAAAATATATCGTTGTTAAATTTTAAGAGTTATGTATAAAACAAAATATCATGTGAATGTTTGACAAGTCATAGTTATATCTTCTCAATCAGATGAACGGCACGATATATAATACAATATCCAAGCTACCCGAAGCCAGTCCTTTTTAAAAAATCTTGGATAAAGCCGATGATGAAAGGTATAATTGATTAACGTAAAACGTTATAGATAAGGCATAGCTGGTCGAGTTTGGCGTTGCAGGCGGGATTCCGATTGGTGAGTCAACAGCTTGACTTTGAAACTGGATGAGGAAGCTAAATACATTCATAGTGCAAACAAGCAGTTCTTAAATTGTTTGGCTGAATTTAAGACATAGAGTAAATGTATCTTTTTTTCGAAACCCCTTTAAAAAAAATTATATAAATTATGATATCGATTTCTGTGCTCAAAACACGTGTTTGAGACATGAAGTTCGTCAAGTACGCTTTTAAAAGACCAAACATATTACACGTTAGAGAGCATAAAACTTAACGTTCTTAACGCAATTCTCTTTTGTCGTTGTGTTGCCGTCTCATTGATGTCACAATATCCATCAAGAATAAAAAATATATATTTAATCAGAAAAACTCTATCATGCCTGCCAAATAGTACACAATTGCAACCTAAATATACATAAGTGGTTAATGTGACAAAGATTGGGATACAGCAGCCAAAATTGTGGAAAAAATTAAAAACAACACGTTTAATAATTTCATGCGTCAGAAGCGCTTTTCTGGATTTACCTTCATCAGTAACATACATTATAGATATACAACACAACTGACTTACACCATGTAAAAAATCCAAACATACTAATAGATCTGACAAAGCCGCCAACACAAAAACCTTTGTAGCTGATAGTACAGTATTGTAAAACATAATGACATACACACTTTCCCGATAAAGTACAAAGTATGTAAAATATTAATATTAGGGTAGAAAGACACACTATAAAATATCAACTGAAATAGTACAAATTATGTAAAATATTAATATTAGGGTATATAAAATGAAAACAACACTGTAAAACCTCATGTGTCCGAATCGCACCTCTGGACCCATCAGCATCAGGAATGCACAAAGCAAAAAACCGGACTGCTGGATGCACAAATACTGATCCATGTCACATGTCGGACGACCAATAGGAGCCTAATAGTACGAAGACAAATGAAGGAAAAACAGTTAAGTTAATAAAAAGATACACAACGTCAACACCAAAAATTTCTAAGGCGATGTTTTTTAATTTGTTGGTTTACTGATCCGACGACTCGATTTTTCCAATTTTCCAAAAAATCAAAAAATAGAAATTGAAATGTCATGTGTTGGTTTATTCCCGCATACTCTACCATTTCATTATCCCTGAAAAATAAATAAAAAATTCGGCGAAGTAGCATTTACCTTAAATTTTGTGCATTTTTGTATCATATTTAAATAGAAACAGAAATGATAACACATTGTCCGTTGTGTTAAATAATCAAAGTACTGTTTACCCGGATGTCTGATGGTTGTCGAATAAATCGGAATTGTGTTGTAAAGTGACACCTCACAATGTTGTTCAAATAAAGTCAATAGGCGAATCCAGGAAATATCTTTTCAATCATTCCACAATTTACGAGTGTGAATGTATGTGAATACGAGTTGCTGAAACAGTTAATTACGTGTAGTTTTTATAAAATGGGGGAACGTCTGGCGGACACGAGTAGATTTTCCTGTCATCTTCTGAAAACGGATTCTCAGTGAAGTAAAGAAAGTCCTTGACTTTTTTATGGAGACTGAAAAATTTACGATTTGCTGAAGCGCCATCACAGGTTAAAAATAATACCTTTAGTTGAGCAGCACCTGTCTCTAGTATACGTATTACTTTCCAGATTATTGGATATAGAAAGTCTGCAATTTTGCTTAGCGTAGCAAACCCAGTCAAAGGAAAGATATGTAGCCATACCTCTTACCATTAGGACCAGCATGCATTTGCAATGTCATTAGATCAACAGTCTTTATTGTTCTTTTTAACACCATGATTTGGTTGCCTACTTCAACAAGATTGCAATAACCAATTATTTATACACCAAACCAGATTTAACCTTTATCTCATCAAATAGAATTCCCACATAGTTATTCCACACATCATATTTCCTGTTCATGTCTCTTTTTGTAGCCTATTCCTTCAAATCTTTGATGACATCAGGCTAAATCCATTGTCACTTCTTGTGTAATGGGAATAGTCAAACAAGGTTCTGGAACTTAGAAGAGTAATTTATACAGAGTCCCCCAGGACATCATATGCTGCAGACGACATTTGGCGTAGATTAAGACACCATATTAAAATCAAAGGATGCCATCGCATACCTTTTGTTGACTGCAAATTCATGCACTTCATTTGTTCGGTTCAGAACAATCGCTGATACGAATTTTCATCAGGAAATGTTTTTCTATCTCAGCATTGCAAGTTGCCATCGTATCTTTTAGTTCTATTAATTGGCTTCAGTCTAATGTAACTCTTGTGCTTGTCATCTCTCCTGATGAAACTAGTTCGTAGAATCTCATTCGGTAAAATGGAAATTTAGTCTTTTTTGTTGGCGATTTTTTTCTATCAGCTGCTGCTTTGAGATATTGCTGTGATGTATCTTACTACGCAAGTAGTCTGGTGGGCATGGGAATTCCTGAATTTTGCGCTGCTTTTCTTCTCGTCTTTACTTATTGCCTTCTAAAATTCGCCTCAGTTGACTGCACTGGAAACATTTTGACTTTGAACAATAAGTGCACATTGAACGTTGCGGACTGTCGATGAATTGGATATAGTTCCCTCGACTGCACCAAAATCGCCCTCTTTATAATCCTGAAAGTTTGCTGAAGCAGGGTTGGCATTCTAAAATGCGCTACCGACTGGTATCACATCGATTAAGTCATCGTCAGAGTTCCCCACACACAGAGTATCTCTCAAGTTTTCATAAAAGAGACTGAATGTTAAGGATCGAATCAAATATTGTTGGTAAATCTCTCCGTTAATAGTGATCAGAGCAAAGTTCTATCTGATTAGTCACATTCAGTTTTACCGATTCATTGTCTGTGTATGGTACAACTGGGTAATTTGAATGTTACAGTAATGCTAAAGTCAAGAAATTCATTCAAAACAAGCACAGATAAGGAAACCCAGCTGTTACTTAGCAATATTCATTTCAACACTTTAAGTCATATGACATGATTGTTGGATCGTTAGCACCATTTATTACCGTATTATACTTCCTTGCTTGCGAGTGAGGTGATCTAGTGATCATACATGTATATATCCCTCCTTGCAGCAACTGAGAGTGATCTAGTGATCACAGATATTCCTACTCGCAGCAACTGAGAGTGATCTAGTGATTACAGATATCCCTACTCGCAGCAACTGAGAGTGATCTAGTGATTACAGATATTCCTACTGACTTGCAGCAACTGAGAGTGATCTAGTGATCACAGATATCCATACTCGCATTAACTGAGAGTGATCTAGTGATTACAGATATTCCTAGTAGCAGCAACTGAGAGTGATCTAGTGATCACAGATATCCCTACTCGCAGCAACTGAGAGTGATCTAGTGATCACAGCTATTCCTATTCGCAGCAACTGAGAGTGATCTAGTGATCACAGATAGCCCTACTCACAGCAACTGAGAGTGATCTAGTGATCACAGATATCCCAACTCTCAGCAACTGAGAGTGATCTAGTGATCACAGATATCCCTACTCTCAGCAACTGAGAGAATCACAGATATCCCAGCTCGCAGCAACTTAGAGATCTTGATTTTGTTAGGTGGTCCAAACATTCTATTAAAAATTCAATCAATTTCATAAAGGGGTTCTTGATTTATTATCTGGAGACCACAAAATTTGATTTTTCGAACAATCAAGTACAATTACTGTGGAAGGGTAAAAGTGAAAACGACAAAATCAAATTTGATCTGTGCTTAGTTGTCAAAAACATGCCATTAAAATTTAAATCAATTTGAAAAAGGAGTACTTCTTTTATTTTCAAGAAGGCACAAAATTTTGAATGTTTCCATCAATTAAGTACAATAACTCTAGAACTGTAAATGTGAAAGCACTGAAAATCAAACTTAATCTGTGTTTAGTGGCCCAAAACATTACATTTAAAATCTCTTTCATAAAGGGGTTTTCCATTTAATATCCAGAAACTTCTCTGGAACAGTAAAAATGAAAATGACGAAATCAAACTGAACCTGTGTTTAGTGGTCCAAAACATTCCATTTAATTTTAATCATTTCCATAAAAGGGTTTACCATTTTTTATCAAGAAACAACAAAATTTTGAATGTTCCAACAATCAAGTACCATAACTCAAGAACGGTAAATATGAAAACCATAAAAATCAAACTTGATCTGTGTTAAGTTGTCAAAAAGATTCCATTAAAATTTAATTCAATTTGAAAAAGGGATTCTTCATTTATTATCGAACAAGACTGCACACACTGAAATGTCTCGCCTTCTTTCCTAACCATTGATTTTATGTTGATAGTCCTAAATTTAATATAAAGCTTTACTACAAGTATCACATAAACTTAACTTGATCCAAGAAAATGAGGCCAGATAAAGCAAACAAGAAATACATGTCATGGCGGATGCAGGTACACCTTACAATCATTCAATACACTAAAAATAGTTGACCTATTGCTTATAGTTTCTAAGAAACAGACTTAACCAAGAAAACTAAACATTGACCAATGAACCATAAAAATGAGGTCAAAGTCAGATGAACCATGCCAGGCAGACATGTAACACCTTACAATCCTTCCATACGACAAATATAGTTGACCTATTGCATATAGTTTAAGAAAAACAGAGTGAAACACATAAACTTAACACTGAGCAATGAACTGTGAAAATTAGGTCAAGGTCAAATAAAACCTGTGAGACTGACATGTACATCATAAAATATTTCCATACACCAAATATAGTTGACCTATTGCTTATAGTATTAGACAAACAGACCAAAACTAAAAAACTTAACTTTGACCACTGAACCATGAAAATGAGGTCAAGGTCAGATGACACCTGCCAGTTGGACATGTACACCTTACAATCATTCCATACACCAAATATAGTAGACCTATTGCATACAGTATAAGAAAAACAGACCTAAACACAAAAACTTAACTATAACCACTGAACCATGAAAATGAGGTCAAGGTCAGATGACACCTGCCAGTTGAACATGTACACCTTACAATCCTTCCATACACCAAATATACTAGACCTATTGCTGATAGTATCTGAGATATGGACTTGACAACCAAAACTTAACCATGTTCACTGATCAATGAAATGAGAACGAGATCAAGTGAAAACTGTATGACGAGCATGAGGACCTTACAAGGTACGCAAATACCAAATATAGTTATCCTATTACTCATATTAAGAGAGAAATTTACATTACAATAAATTTTAACTTTTTTTTCAAGTAGTCACTGAACCATGAAAATGAGGTCAATGACAATGGACATGTGACAGAGGGAAACTTCGTAACATAAGGCATCTATATACAAAGTATGAAGCATCCAGGTCTTCCATCTTCTAAAATTTAAAGCCTTTAAGAAGTTAGCTAACACTGCCACCGCCGCCGGATCACTATCCCTATGTCGAGCTTTCTGCGACAAAAACCACAGAATTTTGAATTATTTCAACAATCAAGTATCATAACTCTGGAACGATAAAAGTGGAAACGACGAAAATCAAACTTAAACAGTTTTTTTTGTGGCCCAAAACATTCCATTAAAATTTCAATAAATTCCAAAAAGCTGTTTGCTATCATCTGAAACCAAAAGTGTGATGGACGGAGGAACCAACATGCAACTCTCTCTAGCAGGGGTATAATAAAAATATATAAGCTGTAATCAGTAGATCAAACACAACTAAAACTGGCATGTGGTCTATATCATGTACTTACTGGAAAAAAAGGCCAAATTGTGAGACAATAAAACCGGTTAAAATTCACCTGTTTAGTTAGGTTTCCTTTACATAAGTAGGTACTTATATGTTATATAAGTAATGTTTATACATAGTTTGATTTTCTTTACACTCAGTAGTCATTATTTTAGGATTTTCCCAGGATGTGTGTTTTCTTTACTGTTGAGATGAAACAGATTTATTATCATATCTCAATCAGTTAGATGTGAGGTTTATCACATGTTCTTAGCAGGAGGTTTAATTAATCCGTTCCAATACAAATATACGTCTTGTTAATTAGTGACCACTTGTGGCATTTGGCTTCCTTTGTCCTTTGTTACTTTATACATTAACCTGGGTGCAGTTTTAGCTCCTCCCACTGAGGAGTATCCCATTAAGTTGTGTACTAAAACCTGTGTATGCTGCCTTGAGTATCCAGTTATTTAAATGCAGATTAAGCAGTTATAAGACTAATCTTTGCTCTAATAGTGTTTTAGCTAAAACTTGCCACCCACCAACCCTCCTTTCACCTTCAATATTGCCATGACAGGGAATCAATCTCAGCACAGTTTAAAGCAGATTTATAGATTTCATTTATGAAATTTTATCACTGGTTGTTTCAAAATTTCACTCATCCCCAAGAATTTCTGGGATAAACTGTCAAATTTCATACAAATTCATTCCAACACCAATTCAACATCAACACTACTAGGCTTCCTCATAGCCTCCTTATAGGCTTCCTCATAGCCTCCTTATAGGCTTCCTCATTGCCTCATTATAGGCTTCCTCATAGCCTCATAGGCATGATAGCCTCTAGGCATGATAGCCTCTGGGCATGATAGCCTCATAGGCTTCCTGATAGCCTCACACATTTATTTTGAACCATCGTTTGGATTGGTGTGATGTCAAGCCAGGGGTCTATACTTTGCTACTTTTCAGTATGCACATTTTAGTAAGGCTCTTGGTTTAGGCATGGAGCAAAAAATTAAAATTTTTAGCTGAGTAGATTCCCCAAGGGCCAAATTAGTGATGTATATATAAAATAAAAGTTTTAATTCAATTATGATTTATGTTCAATTCAAACATGGATACCACTGGCATTGCTACACAATATTTCCCAGGAGTTTATTTACAAGATAGGTTATAACAGTAAAAAATTAGGTTGATAATGATGTTGATGTGAGCACTAAATCCTTATTTTTACATATCATGAGTTCAAATGGTGAGTTCTGAAAGAAATCAGGGGTATTTAAATTATTTAAATTACTATGAACTCATTATGTGTGACTTTGAGGATTTTGTTCACTGACACATTTATTAGCAAAGTTGAATATAGGGCAGAAAGTTACATCAGGATGGTTTTAATTGTCAGGTCAAAGAAATTGGCAAAAAGGTATCAGGTTGGATGTTTACTCAGGCATTAACACAGATTTCCCTATTACATAACAGACTATCACTTACCAAAGAAAAGATACAGTATAAACAACAGACAATTAAAATAAGATTAGTACAACATCACATCAAATATAAAATTAATTTACCCTAAAAAATATTTACAAAGAATCAGAACACAATGCAAACATGGAACAAATTACACTTAAACATATTCAGGACCATTTCTGAGAATTTTGTATAAAAAGCTGATTTAAGTTAATAAAGGATGCTGGTAGGCGATAATACAACTTATTTTAAGTAAATGTTCTGTTCCAATGCCTGTTTTAGGTACATGTACAAGAGTATCCAATCTGAAACAAAAATCACAGAATATCCGATACCGAAACTATACAATAAAAATTTCTAAATATTAACAGAGATAGTCGAGCAAACTAACAAAATCATCTTGTTTTACTCCTATGATAGATCTATATAAACATCAGTCATGTTGGTCAGAAAGTTGGGACAATTCAAGAGCTTGGTAACTTTCAGATTCAATCCAGAGTTCAAAATTTACCTGTATTACTGAGCTATTTTCAAGCAAAAACACCTGGTACTGTATATCATTTGATAAAAATTGACACTGAGGAAGGCTATTTGTTCAGTCAAAATATTTGTCAATATGATTTTATAACATCTTCTTCGTATATTTATACCATCTGATATTTGTAGCATTGAGCAAATCTTAAGACTTTTTTTTAACATATATATTTTTGGGATCATCTCAAACAATCTGATATATTTCCCTAAATAAATTATTGTTGCTTAGTGTTGTAATTACCACAAACTAGGTTAACAAACTTAGATAGTGGAAGTGTTTATCTAAACACATTATTTCTAAATGGATTTATATCGGTTAAGGTAATCATGGTAAAGCATTAAAATGAACTGACATTGCCATAGCAATAAAAGAAACATAACCAAAAGACAAACAACAGTCCATAACACACAACACAGAAATCTAATTACTGGGCAACACAAACCCAACAAAAAACATGGTTACCACAATTGGAACATAATTATCTGTCTTAAAAATTATCAGTGACTGATCTGAAAATGTGTCACATGGTTTAGCTTTAGCTTACAAATATTGAGCTTGGTTCTTAAATGTCAAGATTTTATTTCATTTGTAATCGCTGAAAATATTTTAGACAGATATGTGTTAAAAATGGATGGACAGAGCTTTACCAGTTTACCCCTTCACTTGGAGTTGGGCATAACTATAATTTTTGTAGACAATGTATTTTTTATTTATACACTTTACAAAGACAACTGGAACTTTTTATTTGAAATGACTGATGATAAAAGACAATACAGAGGTTTAATAAATTAGTTTTATTCACATATCAGATCTATATAAAAACAATAATTTACATCTTTATGAACATATGATATGCAATAATACAGAAATAGGACGGAGAACATAAGTTACAATTAATTTATATTTTCAGATCAGATATTCAATAGAAATTGAATTCTAATTTTGTAACTATTTCATAACTTTTTAATATTGTAACTTAATAAAAAATATCCCCCTCACAAAAATAGTTTTCAGTAAAGACATCTAAATTCATGACAGAAATAGACAAATATATATATTAGTAATTTAAACTGGTGGATCATAGAAACAAAGTGCTACTGAACAGTCAGGGTAAAGATTGCATTTTATTAAGCATTGGATGGCAATACTATGAATAGAACATATCTTCTGCAGTTGGTTCAAATACAATTATGGACAAAGGAAGATAACTCCAATTTTAAATATTACTTAAACAATGACATCATTTTTATTAGACCATGCAACAAGCACAATTTATGTAATTTTCTTAACAAAAGTATGATTATACACATGCACATTATTCTGTAACTAGAATATGTGAGTATATATCTCATTGGTAAATTTCTTGAAATTCTCATGGATAGGGTGTATAGAATGTTGTGCTTAAATGCACGGTTTTTCGATCAAAAGTAGTGATAAAGTCTGGAAAATTAATAAACATCAAGCCAGCCCATAAGGGTTTTTATTGCATGATTGCAATCTTTATCCCAAAATATAAAACATTCAAATGCATATGTCATTTGTATAACAAATAAGAGAAATATGATTCTTTTGTAAGGCAGAATAAGGATATGAAATACTGTCCTGTCACTCTTTGTTTCACATTTAACTTTAAATATATTTGTCTGCATTTTGTCAAATCTTATTTGCCTATTTGTCTGATCTGTACTACAGCTGATTCATTTAAAGAATAACAGATGGAGAATTACAATGTGTAGACACCATAAGTTTATAATCTTTATATATACATGTTTTGTATCATCTTGTAATAGTTTTTATCCCAGAACACTCTGGTGAACACGATCTATGAGATAAGATTTTGCAAAATGAGATAGGTAGGAAACAATTGTTTTTCTTCACATGTCATAACCACCACCTCCAAACTGAGCTGTGTCATAATCTTGTTCCTACAAAAAAAATTATTATTTTTTAACATTACATTAAATATTGATATACTATTTCAGTAGAACCTAAATAAGTTGAAGTCCAAGGGATCCGACATAACTTTTATAACATGACTTATCCAAGGTTTGAGTCCAAGGGATCCAACATAACTATTATAACATGACTTATCCAAGGTTTGAGTCCAAGGGATCCAGCATAACTATTATAGCATGACTTATCCAAGGTTTGAGTCCAAGGGATCCGACATAACTATTATAGCATGACTTATCCAAGGTTTGAGTCCAAGGGATCCGACATAACTATTATAGCATGACTTATCCATAGTTTGAGTCCAAGGGATCCGACATAACTGTTATAACATGACTTATCCAAGGTTTGAGTCCAAGGGATCCCACATAACTATTATAACATGACTTATCCAAGGTTTGAGTCTAAGGGATCCCACATAACTGTTATAACATGACTTATCCAAGGTTTGAGTCCAAGGGATCCGACATAACTGTTATAACATGACTTATCCAAGGTTTGAGTCCAAGGGATCCGACATAACTGTTATAACATGACTTATCCAAGGTTTGAGTCCAAGGGATCCGACATAACTGTTATAACATAACATATCCAAGGTTTGAGTCCAAGGGATCCCACATAACTGTTATAACATGACTTATCCAAGGTTTAAGTCCAAGGGATCCGTTTAAGTCCAAGGGATCCCACATAACTATTATAGCATGACTTATCCATAGTTTGAGTTCAAGGGATCCGACATAACTGTTATAACATGACTTATCCAAGGTTTGAGTCCAAGGGATCCCACATAACTATTATAACATGACTTATCCAAGGTTTGAGTCCAAGGGATCCGACATAACTGTTATAACATGACTTATCCAAGGTTTGAGTCCAAGGGATCCCACATAACTATTATAACATGACTTATCCAAGGTTTGAGTCTAAGGGATCCGACATAACTGTTATAACATGACTTATCCAAGGTTTGAGTCAAGGGATCCGACATAACTGTTATAACATGACTTATCCAAGGTTTGAGTAGGGATCCGACATGTTATAACATTATCCAAGGTTTGAGTCCAAGGGATCCGACATAACTGTTATAACATGACTTATCCAAGGTTTGAGTCCAAGGGATCCCACATAACTGTTATAACATGACTTATCCAAGGGATCCGACATAACTATTATAACATGACTTATCCAAGGTTTAAGTCTAAGCGATCCGACATAACTATTATAACATGACTTATCCAAGGTTTGAGTCCAAGGGATCCGACATAACTATTATAACATGACTTATCCAAGGGATCTGACATACTGTAAACCGGGATATTATTTCGTGAGCCGTCTTTATTTGGCGATTTATAAACACAATCTACATCGCGCCATTTTGAATTCGCGATTTCCCTGTGGTCTATATAAATATTTTCATAAATGATTTAGAAAGTAAACAGCTTTACAGGTATAGTAATTCAAGTGATAAAATCAATCAGAAATCATTTGTTTTCGGTTCATTAATGTTAAAGGAGATTAGATGTTGTGTCATGTTTGCTTGTAAAAACACATACACGATAACAGAAAAGAAGACCTAATTAAGAGTGAATTAAAATAAAATGCTGCCAGGATTAATGCTAATTAATCGATATTTTGATCTGATTAATCTGTGAGCAGATTCAACGAGGTAATACTTTAAAAACTGATTGACAGGTGTCATATACATACTTCTAACGAGTGTTGTTTACATAACAATATCCGTAATGTCCGCTTGCTTGAGATGTCTTCCATAAGATTAACTTGCACTAAAGTTATGATTTCTAACATTGCTTTTCATTTAGAAATACAGTTATGATTTGAGGTAGTAGATCTGTCTATAAAATCGGTGTTATACAGTGGTCCTCTACATATCCTATTCATATACGTACGTGTATTGTATTCATCTTATGAATAGAGTTTCCTTGAAATGTTCGCGGTTGTTTTATTTTCGCGTTTCAATTCTTACCGCGAAAATAGCGAAAATAAAACTGCCGCGAAAATTTCCCTGTTTACAGTAGCTATATTATAACATGACTTATCCAATGTTGAGTAAACAGAGGTTGCGAGTTACATAATTTTTTACTCATTCAATGTCATACCTTTTGTTGTCAGCCTGTTTAAGGTGAAAGACATGTTTTATATTCCAATCCATCTTAAAATTGTATTGATTACCCTTTTTCAATTTTGCTTCATCTTTGCTAGCAAAGAGTTACAATCCAGCCCCCTGGTCTTCACCCTTAGCAGATCAAATCCAACACAAAACTTTGAAACTATATTCAATAAGGAACATTCAAGTAAAGTCTGGTAATATTTGGCCAAGTAGGTTTGGAGGAGAAGATTTTAAAAAAAAGTTACTAAGAGGGATGATGTCGACAAACGCCATAGCTTACATGGCCCATTGGGCCTGATGAGCAAAAATGTATTTTTTTCATTTTGCAAAAGATTTAAAGAAAACAACTAGACTCTCTAAAGAGCCTGTATCACTCACCTCAATATTAGTTTCAGAGAAGATTTTTGTAAAAGATAACGGATGAAAATGTCAGACAAAAGAACAAGGATGCCCAAGTGATGGCAAAAGCTTACACTGGCCCTTTAGGTCAGGTGAGCTAATAAAACAAATCAAAGGAATTTGAACTGTCAGAATACTACAAAACAAGCACTGTGGACTTATAAAGCAGGATTACCTGATTTAATTTCTTGAATTCAACGACTTGTGCAAACACATATTCTAGTATATGCTTTGCATCCCGGGCATCTGCTGGTAACTTTGTTGTAACAGCTAATATGTCTCCACATTCTCTTGTGAAATATTCCAAATCTTCATCTGTACCTATAAATTTATACCAAAGAATGAATAAATGCAGAGTTAACAAAAGTAACCTGGAGAGTGGTTCCAGACCATGTGAGAACCTCATGGGTAGTCAAGGTCGTTAAACACCCCTGTAGTAGTTCTACTCCTCATTATAATTTCATTCACATCATTAAATTTCATCTCATACCTTACAAATTTGAAACTTATGAACTTCTGTGAAATATCTGCTTTAATTACCATTTTAAGTTACATTGAATCAGTACATATAACACTCATCTATATGAAAAATTTGTGTGTGTTAAAATAAGGAAATCGTGGGTTAAAATTGTGTTTCCAAATAAAAATAAAATAAATAAAACTGCTATCTTTGCGTAAAACAAGATGTTATCGATTGAATTGACTTTTTTCTTCGCATTGTGCTTTGTTTAGGTGTTCTCGTTGAGGTACACGTTATAATATATTTATAGATTCTTGATTACGTTACGAAGAGGGTTAAAGAACAAGACATCCAAAATGATTTTAATGCGATCATTTGTGCGCTTTGAAAAAGAATAATTCTACATATTAGTAAAGCGCCCTTTTGTCACAGAGAGAAAACACATGTTGATCCAAGATGACAAGTAAATAGGCAAAAAGAAAATCGACGTTGCTTGATTTCTTTACAGTCCCCAAAAAGAAAAAAGAAGCAGGTGAAAACAGTATCACATATTATGCAATTTACACATGAATATAGAAAGTTGTTGTGACTGACAATTCTTTAATAATGATCATAATAATTTTTGGATCCCATTCAACGCTGATATGGTTGTCAAGTATATATAATTATTGATGTGGAGCTCAACGAGAATACACAGTATCTCAGCATAACAACAGGTCGATGAACTAATATACATTTAAACCTAGAACCTTTAATCATGCTTCATCCCAATTTTGCTTTTAAATTAATTGAGTGAAAAAGTTTTTTGAAAAAGTTTACCAGTGGACAGACTGGCAATGACACTAAATGACAGCAATAGCCTACACTTGTCTAGTCATCAAGGCCAGGAGAGCTAAACATGATGTAAAGGCAGCAATTATACATGCTAACTTACATTTATTTGTTTGCTGGGCTAATCTAACTTTTTCAGAAGAAAATTGTTCATCAAGGTCAAACAGATCTAGACAAGGTGGTGGCAATTCTCTAAACTGGGGGGGAAACACCTGAAAAATAAAAGAGAGTTGATTTCACTTTCTGTTGAACAATAATATTTCGATAATAATATTATCTAATAATACATATTAATATCACTATCATTTAGCAATAACCATCTCTTTAAACAATTCAAGAATAATTAAAAGTGATATGTATTATATGATGTTTTGCTTTTGTCATCTTATCGGGCAGTAAATCGAGTTTGTCTCAAAATGATGCTGTTTACTGGTTTCAGGAGTTCTTATATCAACAACATCATATAAAATTCAGAGCAGATCCTTATATCAACAATGTGTAAATTTGTAGCTGATTCTTATATCAATACCATTGCATATCACTGTAAAATTCATAACTTATTCTTTTATTTCTACAGCACCAATGTAAATTCAGAGCTCATCCTTATATCAACAGCACCATGTAAAATTCAGAGCTAATCCCAATATCAACAGCACTGTTTAAAGTTCAGAGCTTATTCTTCTACATTATCAGCACTAATTTAAATTTAAAGCTGATTCCTATATCAAGAGCACCATTTAAAAATCAGACCTAATCCTTATTTAAACAGCATCAATGTAAGATTCAGAGCTTCTCCTTATATCAACACCATGGTGTAAAGTTCAGAGTTCATACCTTTACATCAACAGCACCAAGGTAAATACAGAGCTATCCTTATATCAACACCATGTTGTAAAGTTCAGAGCTCATACCTTTACATCAACAGAACCAAGGTAAAGGCAGAGCTATCCTTATATCAACACCATGGTGTTAAGTTCAGAGCTCATACCTTTACATCAACAGGACCAAGGTAAAGGCAGAGCTATCCTTATATCAACACCATGGTGTAAAGTTCAGAGCTCACACCTTTACATCAACAGAACCAAGGTAAAGGCAGAGCTATCCTTATATCAACACCATGGTGTAAAGTTCAGAGCTTATACCTTTACATCAACAGCACCAAGATAAAGGAAGAGCTATCCTTATATCAACACCATGGTGTAAAGTTCAGAGCTCATACCTTTACATCAAAAGCACCAAGGTAAATGCAGAGCTATCCTTATATCAACACCATGGTGTAAAGTTCAGAGCTCATACCTTTACATCAACAGAACCGAGGTAAAAGCAGAGCTATCCTTATATCAACACCATGGTATAAAGTTCAGAGCTCATACCTTTACATCAACAGCACCAAGGTAAATACAGAGCTATCCTTATATCAACACCATGGTGTTGAGTTCAGAGCTCATACCTTTACATCAACACCACCAAGGTAAATACAGAGCTATCCTTATATCAACACCATGGTGTAAAGTTCAGAGCTCATACCTTTACATCAAAAGCACCAATGTCAACACCATGGTGTAAAGTTCATAGCTCATACCTTTACATCATCAGCACCAAGGTAAATGCAGAGCTATCCTTATATCAACACCATGGTGTTAAGTTCATAGCTCATACCTTTACATCAACAGCATCAAGGTAAATACAGAGCTATCCTTATATCAATAGCACCATGTAAAATTTAAAGTTGATTCTTATATCAAAAGCATCAATGTAAAATTCAGAGCTAATATTAATAACACCATGCAAATTTCAGACCTGATCATTATATCAACACTATGGTGTTAAATTCAGAGCTGATTATAATAATGTGTTAAATTCAGAGCTTATCCTAATATCAAAACTACTGTGTTCAATTCAGAGCTAATCCTAATATGAACACTACCTTGTTAAATTCAGAGCTGATCTTAATATAAACACCAGGTAAAATTAAGAATTAGAATACAAATTAAATTCATGATATCATCTGAGTCAATTAACTCATATTTCACAAGAGCTATACTTACTGCTGGGTTAAGTGGTGGTAGAGGTGTTTCAAACTGAGGTGTAATCAGTGTCAATGGTTCATGTTTGGTATGTAATTGTTCATAAGCTCTGAAAAAAAATTTAACAACCATAATTAAGTTTCATAATAATGTAATCACACTATATAGATATAAGAAGATGTGGTATGAGTGCCAATGAGACAACTCACCATACAAGTCACAATTTGTAAAAGTAAACCATTATAGGTCAAAGTACGGCCTTCAACACGGAGCCAAAAATGACTAGTACACTAGTACTTATTTTAAAAGTAACATTTTTTTTTCAAATGCATATATCAATGTTATGAGTATAAAGTTTCCTCCTTCATCGGTAGCAAAAAAAAGTTCAATGGTTTTTGCAACTAAATGCACATGCTTATTTCTACTGACATCCTTGACCTCATATAAGGGATGTTCCAGATATAACTGTATGAATTGGGATTAGGGGTACTTCAATTCAGATTAAATGGGGATGGTTATTTTAGAAAGATATTATACAGTTCCAGACTAAATATCAAATCATATATTCATATAGAAAAGCTGAGTATTATGTAATGAAAACCATAAATGCTTAGTAGGGATAATAATAACCAAAGTATACTAAAACAGGAAAGTGACTTCCTGGTAGATATGAAAATCCCTAACATGTTACAAATCAACATTACAAGTTTCAAACCAAGTAACAAATATTTTTTTTAATACTGGAGCTGATATCATGTGAGGCAAGATTCCATGCTGAGTGGGTATAATACAAATTGATGTATCGTCAAACAAAGTGATTGACATAAGGTCGACTAGTCCATAAGTGGAGGCATAATAATATCATATAAAAAGCCCAAAGTTTAACATACTTACTTTATAGATTTAGGAACTAAACTTGTATCTAATTTGAATAAAGAATTATCAAACAATGCAGTTATGTCCCTTGGTACTTCATCACTCTCCTGCAGACATGTTTTTAACTTAGCTGCTAATGTAGCTATATCTGGTAACTGACTATAATCTGATATCTGTGAAAAAAAACCACATGTTTCCTTTAAAATATGATGGATAATGATTTATGTGGACATTTAGAAATGTCATCAATATTATGGCTAGTTGTCAATAACAGACTAAGTTATAAACACATGTCAGAGGTGCACAAAGGTATAATATGGTTAGGGTTCTGAGAAAGTTTCAATCAATTTTTATATTTTGTTTAGGAAGAATTGTTAAATAAACTGTTAACACAGAGATATGTCTCACCTTTTTGTTATTTTGATAGTAAAATGCAAAGGTTGAAATTAAAATAGCAATACTTGAACATGCAAGTTATGCAAAATACTCAGTCAATGAACCATTACTGAAGGTACAGGGCCAAATAATCTCCATGGAAATGAGATGTGCTAATACTAATACAACTGCATACCAAATATCATTGACCTACCACTAGTGGTTCCCCATAAACTGACCTAATCACAAACTAATTCATGTAAACTAAGCAAAATTTTCAATTTCAATAGACCATGACTGAGGGGGACAGGGCCAAATAATCACCATGGAAATGAGATGTGCTAATGCTAATACAACTGCATACCAAATATCATTGACCTACCACTAGTGTTTCCCCATAAACTGACCTAATCACAAACTAATACATGTAAACTAAACAAAAGTTTCAAAGTCAATAGATCTTGACTGAGGAGTGGAGCCAAATAATTTCCATGGAAATGAGATGTGCCAATGCTAATACAACTGCATACCAAATATCACTGACCTACCACTAGTGGTTCCTCATAAACTGATCTAATCACAAACTAATACATTGTTGAAGATGCCGTCGCCAGAATCAGCATACCTATGTCTCGCTTTTTTGACTCCGTCACAGCGAGACAAAAAAAAAAAGTACCCCAGACAAAGCAATTGCAAAGTCTTTAATTGGTTAGAGAAAACCAAAAAATAATTCAGAGCAAAACTAAAGCAGAAGTTGTAACATGTCAATTTAAAATTGTGATTTTGAGAAAGTTTCAGAAAAAAAAACTAGTATGGGGTTTAGGAGTAGTGTTGCCAATATAAAATGGGTACTTCATTGAAGAAAAAGTCCATGATTTGCTCAGGGAAATCCAAAAAAAAATCTTCATTTTTGTTATGAGGTTTAGGAGAAGGGTTCATAAGTTTGTACTGTAGTCATGCCAAAGAAAACACCAAAATGCTAACTGATTAAATAGATGGTGCAAATGTAAATATTTAAAAAAGATTCTGTGAAAGCTTTACATCATTTTGTCAAGCTGTTCATAAGCAGAAATTGATACGAAAGTGAGAACAAAGGAGAAATTGACGAATGAACGGACTGTCACTCCCATTAATTTATACCGTTCATTTCAAAAAGTGGTGGGTATGATAGGAATTGGAAAAAAAAACATCACTTCGTATAGTACTTCCCAAAGAAAGTAATAATTTTTCTTCTTTTCACTGATATAATAAGATCAGTTGGATAAAGAAATGAACCTTTATACACCTTACAGATGGTTTAATGATACAGAACTGTGAATATGTTATCTCCCTTTATCATACATTCCAAATGTTTTTATAATAAAACAAAGATACTATAAAAATGTGAAAAAATAATTCAGTAGAATAGAATTATTTTCAAAATAATATTTGTACCTGATAAGAAACTATGACGTAATGTTTTATTTACAAACCTCTGGATCATCAGCATCTATTGGATTCAACCTAATATCATCTGTTGTTAAAAACCGCACTACCACATCCTTAAAATAAATAAACATACACTCAATCTTATTGCCTTGATTATAACCCTATTAATATGTATTTGATCACTTTAATTAAACATCATGAGCCTCTGTGAGTTCTTCAATCCAGTAAGCCCATCATCTGTCCACTACAAACTTTTAAAAATAAATCTCTTCCATATTATAACGGTAAGATAGGGGCTTTGTTAAATCTCAAACCATAAATGATATAAATTTGTATAAAGTTGTAAATAATTCATACAACAATGTCTTCAAGAAAATACAAACACTTACCAATATTTACTAACTAGTACCCCTGGCCCTTTACAATCATGGAACAGCCCTAAGAATAATTACTATTAGGAACTACCAATATGTTACACTCATTACAGGACAGACTCAAAATCTATGTTATCAATCCAAAAAACATGTTTATTGAGAGTGTCTTATATTAAATACCAATATTCTTGAATTTTCTTCTTTGTCTAAATACTGATCATGGAACATATGTGATGACCCAATAACGACCATCTTTCCTCTTCCCTGAAAAATTCAATAAAAATACTGATAGTTACAAACTACCATGGAGGAACTTATTTTCTTCTAATAACATCTATCAATTTGTGCAACTAAAAAAAAATTCAAACATAAAAAATCTATTAGACAAGTTAAAATAATGCTGCCATCAATAACTTTTTTCTAAATACAACTTTCCTATTTCATAAATCCCCATTTAATCATTATCATATGCTAAACCTTCATTAATATGGTGTTGGATTATAATAGTATAGATATCACAGTTCCTTCCTCATCAGTTTGAAAAATTTTGGAATCAATCTTCACCATTCATAATTTTGACTACAGCCCTTTTCATTGTGTAATTAAGAAAGTATTTACCTTTGAAGTATAAAATGCACTAACTGGTCTGTTAAGTGGAAAAGATACACTTCCTGTTGATAGCACAGCAACAGAAGGCTTCATGACATTTAATGTGGCTCCATAAGGATAAAGAAAAGACAGTGCCCTGAAAAAATAAAAACAAAGATAATTTGCCATTTCTGAAACATACATCACAGGATTTATTCTGAAAACATCTTTTTGCAAATCAGAACTTCTTTGTGTAGTTTCTAGTGGATTCATTATTAATCAGATACCAATTTACATTGATTTCATGGGTACAGGCCAACCACAAATCTAAATATTCAACAAAGTGCAAATTATCTATACAATTGTTTTGCAAAACCATGTATTCCAGTATACAAGAAAATCAAATTTTTCCATAACCCTTTCAACGCTACACAAAAAAATAGAAAAATGGCTGCTGCTGCTGCATTTTTTTAGTGTTCATTCATTAGAACAGTATATTCCTTTACAGACTGCTGTATCTTTTTTATTATAAGAGATACAGACAAAGTTAGTGCATGAAAAATGCTCAGGAGAGCATGAACTGTAATGTTATGCAATATTTTAGTAAACATATGCAGACCTGCAGACCATTATTGCTAATAATTTCTGGGAAGGTGAAGTACTGACACTATACTGAATTGCTGATTTAAACAAAAATATTCCAGTTTAAATTCCTACAACTCTGGAACAACATAAGGTAAAATCATTAAAAAGTATTCAGACGCTCTTAATAATTTGGTACAGTTTGAAGTAAAATCACTGAAGACATATATGAGTTTGTGCTCAACAAGGAAAAAAAAACACTTGCTCAACAAAAAGTGAAAATTTACAAAAAGTTTAGACACCAAAATCCATTGTCAATCATTTAGTCAATTTGACATAAGTTACTCAAAGCATACTTCAGTTAGTGTGTGATATGTTTACATTTCAGGGCTGAACAACAGTATACTATAATATGTTTACATTTCATGGCTGAACAACAGTTTACTATAATATGTTTACATTTCAGGGCTGAACAACAGTTTACTATAATATGTTTACATTTCAGGGCTGAGCAACAGTATACTATAATATGTTTACATTTCAGGGCTGAACAACAGTTTACTATAATATGTTTACATTTCAGGGCTGAGCAACAGTATACTATAATATGTTCGTCCATGACAAACATAAAAGTGGCAGACAAATTTATATCTTTTTAAATTATGAACAAACTTCTTGACATGGAAAAATATACCTTCAAGAATCCTGTAGTTTTTTTCCCTCTAATACTTTAATATCAGTAGAATATCAATCTATATTTCTTTTGTCTGAAGAATTGTCTTAAAACTTACACAAATCAAATGAAAGCATTTAAAAATCCTATTTCAATAATGAAGTGACAATGTAAATTATTATTATTATTTTTCAAACTTACTGTGCATTATTAGAATCATCATCTGTCATGGAAAAACTTTTACCAGCAGCTTGACTAATAGCTCTACAATATGTCAAAAGTCATACTGTTATTGAAAATTAGACAAATAGTTAATGCATGTACACACCATTTGCACCTGCATACGGAGTATATATCTCCCAATTGATACGATATTCCCGGGCTTGTGTTTCCTATCATGATTTCCTTGATAGAGGATTGCTGTTCACAAGGAAGCTATTAAACCAAGAGTTCCAAATGGTGAAGTTGAAATCATCCCTTCGTAAATTTTACGGACGCCATCACGAGTTGGTTGACCGTTATGGAATAACCGTTTCACAGATGATATCGGATATGTTCCTTATGTCGTAACTACAATACCCTTCCCTTTTCACGAAATTGACCTACCGAATTAAGACTATTTACCGGATTTGTATAACTTAAGCAACACGACGGGTGCCACATGTGGAGCAGGATCTGCTTACCCTTCCAGAACACCTGAGATCACCCCCAGTTTTTGGTGGGGTTCGTGTTGCTTAGTCTTTAGTTTCTATGTTGTGTCTTCTGTACTATTATTTGTCTGTTTGTCTTTTTATTTTTAGCCATGGCGTTGTCAGTTTATTTTCAATCTATGAGTTTGACTGTCCCTCTGGTATCTTTCGTCCCTCTTTGCAAATAAAAAAAATTCATAATTGTCTGTAGTGCATATTCAAGAAAGAACAAATTGACAAAAATTCAAATGCGAAAATCAGGAAAGTGGCTTGACAGAAAGTGGAAGATTTTTCACACCTATTTGTGTATGTACAGGTTCCCTTCACCTGATATTATTCAACCAAACAGGTTCCAGATGACCTGAATAATTTATTACTCAATGATACCACAATTTGTTTTTGAAATTATCTATAACTTAAATTCATTATTGTCTTATTTCCAGGGAAAAGGTGAGCGTTTCTTTTTTTATTGTTAAATAAGGAGATGCGGCATGATTTCCAATGAGATAACTATCCAACAGAGTCCAAATAATGTGGATTTAAGCTTAAAATTGAATCGAATCATGATAACTAAATACAAATTTTATAAAGCAAGTTCAAGTTGAGACAAGAATAATTAACTTTTTATCTCTACATGACTAGAAGTCTTCAGAACAGAAATGTTTCTGATATAACATCTACATTTGTGGACAGTAGATTTTTTACTGTCTGCATTGAACTGAAACATGAAGTAGAAAATTACAATATATTGACTAATCCCTTACCTGTTCAATACACCATTAGCTATTAAAGCTTCTTTTGGATGAAAGAACTTGTAATAGGAAGTCCTGACAACAGCATCTTAAAAAAAAAAAATGAAAGCTTCATTTGAGGTACAAAAATGTGCAGTTACTTAAAAAAAAGTCTTTTTGGTGTCCTATTATACATTGCATGTTTTATTTTGTTTGCTTTTGTTGTTTGCTTTTGTTGTTAGATTGCTGTCTCATTTAGGTCGCTTTTATTCATATTTTAGACAAATTCACTAACAGTCAAATTAATTACAAATATATATTCTACATACATCAATAAAAGTGCTGTTCCTTTGCTTTTTGTGTGTTTTTTGCTGTGCATGTAATGATTTTGTGTCATGGCTGGATAACATATCCTTTGGTTTTCTATTATAAAACTCATTTTCCAGCTCATGTAAACTCTATGCAGATACCTCTTATTCATATTTAGGTTGTCTTTTCTGAATATACATGTAGTTATTGCTGTTGTAGTAAATGAAAATATTTTTCAAAGTTGTATCAATAATTAAAACCTACAAGTATAAACCAACTATTAAGCAGGTGATAAAATGAGTTCTCTTGTCAGTCCCTAACTAGTTCTGTTAATAACCATCAACTTAATGCATATCTACATGATCATATTTTTGTGTGGGTATTTCATTGCACTTTGGTGTGATAAAGGGTAATGGTAAACACCATTACTTACGATGATTAACAAGATAATGAAAGAAACCTACCATTATTCACAAATATACCATATTCTTCCAACAGAAAATTCAGGTTTGTTTCAAACCTGGACTCTCCTCCTTCACCCAACATAACTAACAAACTGCCACCAGTTTCCATGTATGTTTTAATGGCACTAAACTACAAACAGAAAATAAATAAATAAATTCTACATTTAAGCAATTAAAATCATACAAACTAATTATGACATATGCAATTACCTTTATAATGTAAATTACATTGACAATAGGTGTTTTTGTTATGTAAAACTATTCCTGACATGTGAAAATTTTAGGTATTTCGGCAAAACTGCCTTATACATTGAAATAAGTGCCTATAAATAGCAACACATAACATACAAATCTATTTGAGAGTGGATTAATTAGTACAAAGATTAATACAATTAAAAACCAATTGTTCAGAGAACAATTGAAGGTCTTTCCACTTCTTACGATTCATTTTGAAATGAAAATATTAAAGTACGGTTTAAAGTGTCATATACAGTGTCAGATGATACCTTAATGTACACTGATTCCAAAAATATATGGTTTCTAAACAATTTGATTGAAATAAGGGAGATAATTTGTTACTTCCCGTCTGTAAAATGTCACTTCCGGTATTATTTGATAGTTTACTTGACACTGATTCCAAAAATATATGGTTCTAAATACTTTAACATCAAATAAGTACAACACAAAGCTACTTTCGGTTATACAAAGTCATTTCCGGTTGGATTTTCAAGCTCATGTAAATTGCAACCTAATGAAAAGAGTCCCATGGCTTTATCGTGTCTTAATATGAAGTTAAAGCAAAGGTCAAAATCTAGAACAATCAATTTCAACTTTGACCTTGAGCTCAATTTCAAAGTCATAAACCAAGAACCTCTAATCAAATTAACCTAGGCCTTTATTATACTTGGTAAATGAGTTATACCACCATACATGTAATTTTAAATATAAAAAGGGAGAAGACTCTCCTTTACTGTCAATATACCCTTGCAATCAAAATTTACGTGTTACGTATGACATGTCGCAACTAACAATTTAGTAAAAATAGTTTGTCGATATCTTACACGGTTTTTGGAAAGAAGTAAAAATAAGCCAAAATCAAAATTTAGAATATGACCTTGACCTTTGACCTTGACCTAATTTTCATTTTTGGACCAAGGATCTCAAATCAAGAGACCCTAGGTCTCTATCACTTACGGTTTACCAGTTAGAAATACATATCACTTATATCAAATGCATAAGGGGGAATACCTCTCATATGAAGTCTCCAGATAGCTTCGATCCAAATAGTTTTCCTAATCCTTAAAAGGTGTAACGAGCAATTTGGTAAAATTAATTTGTAGTAAACTTTTACGGTTGCGAAGGAGTAGTGGCCACAAGAAAAACAGTGTTTGGGAAGATAACTCTTACAACGTAAAGTGTTCGGTTAAGCGGTGTTAGTGTCAAAAGCGTATAAACTGTACGATATCATATTCCAAATATATATGCGACATCTTATAAAAAAAGAACACAACGAAAGAAAAAAATAGGCAGAAGAAAAAAAAAATTTAAAACCAATTGAAGGTCTTTCCACTTCTTACGATTCATTTTGATATGAAAATATTAAAATACGGTTTAAAGTGTCATATACAGTGTCAAATGATACCTTAATGTACGCTGATTCCAAAAATATATGGTTTCTAAACAATTTTATTGAAATAAGGGAGATAATTTGTTACTTTCGGTCTGAAAAATGTCACTTCCGGTATTATTTGATAGATTACTTGACACTGATTCCAAAAATATATGGTTTTATATACTTTTACATCAAATAAGTACAAAACAAAGCTACTTCCGGTTTACACAAAGTCATTTCTAGTTGGGTTTTCAAGCTCATGTAAATTGCAACCTAATGAAAAGAGTCCCATGGCTTTATCGTGTCTAAATATGAAGTTAAAGCAAAGGTCAAAATCTAGAACAATCAATTTCAACTTTGATCTTGAGCTCAATTTCAAGGTCATAAACCAAGGGCCTTTAATCAAATTACCCTAGGTCTTTATTATACTTGGTAAATGAGTAATACCACCATACAAGTAACATTAAATATAAAAGGAGAAAACTCTCCTTTACGGTCAACATACCCTTGCAATCAAAATTTATGTGTTACGACATGTCACAACTAACAATTTAGTAAAATTTGTCGATATCTTAAACGGTTTTTGGAAAGAAGTGAAAATAAGCCAAAGTCAAAAATTTAGAATATGACCTTGACCTTTGACCTTGACCTAATTTTCATTTTTTTGGACCAAGGACCTCAAATCCAAAGACCCTAGGTCTCTATCACTTATGGTTTACCAGTTAAAAATGCATATCACTTATATCAAATGCATAAGGGGGAATAACTCTCATATGGAGTCTCTGGATAGCTTTGGTCCAAATGGTCATCCTAATCCTGAAGATGTAACAAGCAATTTGGTAAAATAAATTTGTCGTAAACTTTTACGGTTGCGAAGGAGTAGTGGCCACAAGAAAAACAGTGTTTGGGGAGATAACTCTTACAATGTCAAGTGTTCGGTTAAGCAGTGTTAGTTTCAAAAGCGTATAAACTGTACGATATCATATTCCAAATATTTAAGCGACATCTTATGAAACAAGAACACAACGAAAGAAAAAAATTAGGTGGAAGAAAAAAAAAAATAATCAGAACAAAATCAATAGGTCTTTCCACGGAAAAGTGGAAAGACCTTATTACACAAATGAAAATATAAATTGCCTAACAATGTAATTTTAACATACTATTTAGTATGTAAATATGAAAATGTTAAAAATATTTACAATGCAATAAAAAATCAACACAATATTTCACTAGACAAACTAGCTTCATCGAGCATGCATCTATCCAGATGAAATCGGATGCAGATTAGAAACTTTTGCAGCTCATTGTACAGTGAATTTATGCTGCTATAAATAAATTCAAAATTTGAATGATGTTCAAGATTATTTATTGTTGAAGTGAAGGTAATTTTGCAATGTCCATTGGCCAATATTACAGAAATGTTAAGGACCATGCTACATAAAAAATTATTCTTTATCTTTCCTGTATCTTTTCTCATTTTTTTCATTTAAACCATCAGGTTCTAAAGTATGGAGCTGGTAGCTCCAAATTATATATCATGCATATAATTTCCAATAGTCATAAGTGGTACTTTTTTTCCAGTGTTCTAGCACCATGATCATCTCCATGATTAAACACCACAAGATTACTATGATGTGTATAAATGATAGTGTTGCCATCTATATATACATCAAAATAGTTTTACCTGTTCTTAAGCTACTAACAGAAACTAGCAAGTAAAATCATTTGCTGCTATTTATTTTTATAAATCAGAAACAACAAAATTCATTGAATGCCAAATAAAAAGAAATCCTCTGTTGTTTGTTTTCGGAAACTACAGAAAGCTCAATTTTAAGTATAATGGAGTTTATAGCTTACCAGCAGCATTCTCTCATCCATACTCCAATTAACATGAATGTTCATCCATACCCCAATTAACATGAGTGTTCATCCATACCCCCCAATTAACATGAATGTTTCATCCATACTCCAATTATCATGAATGTTCATCCATACCCCAATTAACATGAATGTTCTTCCATACCCCAATTAACATGAATGTTCATCCATAACCCCCAATTAACACGAATGTTCATCCATACCCCCCAATTAACATGAATGTTCATCCATACCCCCAATTAACATGAATGTTCATCCATACCCCAATTAACATGAATGTTCATCCATAACCCACAATTAACATGAATGTTCATCCATACCCCCCAATTAACATGAATGTTCATCCATACCCCCCAATTAACATGAATGTTCATCCATACCCCCAATTAACATGAATGTTCATCCATACCCTCCAATTAACATGAATGTTCATCCATACCCCCCAATTTACATGAATGTTCATCCATACCCCAATTTACATGAATGTAACATGTTTTATTGGTACCACATTCATATATACTGGCCCGAGAACACAGTTATTTCATAGTGCATTTCTTTTAGACAATAAATTCAAATTAAAAAAATCGCACCTGCTCTATCTCAAAAAGATTTTTACAGTGTAGTGTACTACTATTGGGACAAATAATATCAAAATTATAGAAAAGTCTACCAGCTCTAACTCAAAATATTGACAATTCTATGTTAAGGGGGTCTAAAATTCAGTTTGACAGCTTCAGACATACTAGTTTTGACCTTTTTGAACTGGACCAAATCACTACTTAACATAAAGATTCAGCACCCAAATTTTTTTAACATGTAATTTCATCCCTTTACTTAATATTTCATGCATAAAATGTAAAGAAATAAATTTGGAAAGTGTATGAACAAAATTTGCAAGTTATACACTGTCCACACTAGGGACTATATTTGTAGACAACGAAAATCTAAGGACGATAACTGTGTCCTCGGACCTAATAGTATAGAAAGACTTGACCGATTCTAATAAAACTTTGCATGACCTAAGCTTAGGGAATTATAAGATAGTTGGCCAAGTTTCATGGCCATAGGATATATATCATAGAAACTATGGCTATTTTAATATTGAAATTTGGATGTTTAATTTTGACGTTTAAATCAAATAATTTCAACTATCAAGATTTGGGCTTTAAAATTTAAATATTGCAAAATTTGCTTTTAAATGCTCTTAGATATAATATATTAGGTATTAAAAGCAACTGAACACTCATTTGATTTATCAGATTTATTACAATTATTCAAAAGTCAAATTTATATGAGCCTGTGCATGAAAATTGAGATTTTCAATTAAGGGAGCCTTACATAAACATGCATTTTTCCAACCAATTTGAAGTTTTTGAAGTTTTTTACCATAAATTATTCCTCCATATATGTTAAATGTACTTTAAATTGAAAGAAAAGTTACAAAAGCATACCACATGAGTATAAAATGGTCTTAGGTCATGCAAGACTGAACATTATTTAGAGTCAATTTAGGCCGTAGCACATATTTACATATAAAATGCATACAGAAGCTATAAGAAATGGAAATTTGTTACTTTTTGCTCATTTCTATGCTAAGATGTCATGATACAAGAAGTCTAATTGCAAAAGGACTCTTGCATTCAACTTTTTGCAGACAGTATGGTCTGATGCACAGTTTTTCACTTTTCAATGGAAAACTTGCATGTAGTTTTAGTCTTAACTGGCATATATTTGAACCACATGCTATCCTACAGAAGAAAATAAAGGTAGTATATGAAATAAATAAGGTGCACAGATCATTGTCAAGTGCTTTTTTTCAGATTTAGTGAAATATTAATGATGGACTACAAATTTTATGTACAAAGCTCTTCACATTTCACATACATCAAACAGGCCGCTCGACCAGTTCCTAATTACAACACATTTTGCACATTTTTTGTGATAATCTACTTTTCTCTACATTCAGAGTTCACAAATGGTTAATAGAATTTGAATTAATCATAGAAACACAAATATCAAAGCATAAAAGCTGTCAGATAGAAAGTCAGCATGCCTCTTAGGCATAAAATGGAAACTGCTAGAAAATACTTATTTTAGTCAGATAATGCCAAATGGGACATTTTAACAGAATTTCTTTCAAATAAAGATTTAAATCCTTTACTTTTATTGAGTTTGACAAATTGAAACCAGCAAACCATTCAGGAAGTTGCCAAAGTACAGAATCTTGATTTCCTGAATTCATCTCTTAGGCCCGAGAACACAGTTATTTCATAGTGCATTTCTTTTAGACAATAAATTCAAATTAAAAAATCGCACCTGCTCTATCTCAAAAAGATTTTTACAGTGTAGTGTACTACTATTGGGACAAATAATATCAAAATTATAGAAAAGTCTACCAGCTCTAACTCAAAATATTGACAATTCTATGTTAATTTAGGAAAACCAAACATCGAATTCGCCCGCTTACTACCGATAATGCCGAGAAAAACGCTAATATTATTGACTAGAGCTATTATTATTGACTAGATCGATTTTCTAGACATTCTGCACCTGTATTGATTCAGATTTTAAATTAGCTGTCCGCGCTATTTTTCGCTTTCGCTCGGCAGATTTGACTTTTCCCTTTAATCCTCTGATACCATCAGATAACGACAGCCCTTTAACAGTCCGATTTAATTCAGAAGTAGCGTCATGATCGATATCGTAAACGTTGTTTTAAAGTTATTACAGTTATATATATATTTAATATATGTGGTATGTTCAACTAAATACAAGTACCATCAATGCAATTTCAGTGAAAATTTATCATGGAAAATTATCGAGAGTCACATAAATTTATTTTTCTTAATATTCAAATCACCTCATTTCAACCTCATTCAGAGCTTAGTTGTATTCACAAGCCGACCTACATGAGTATAATTCACATCACAGGAAACCGCATATTAGTAGGAGTGGCTATTTGTCAATTTCAATGACAAAGTAATATTTTATATAAGCATATTTGTCTAAATAGTTGATTGATTTAATAATAATCAAACGATTCGTATTTCTGAAATCATAACTTCAACCATATATTTTAAATTTATGAAATTCAATACAAGTACTTTTATCATTATTTATTATAACTATATCATGTTTTTCCATTACTATATAGGTAGGGCCTACACCAGGGTTCAAATTAGCAGTGGTCCGAGGTCCGCGACCTTCCATTTTGCAGTCGGACTCTCGTTTTGGTAACAAGCTACGCCCGACGGACCTTCGGTTTGAAAGAAAATAAAATAAACTTTGCCAACCTTTTTAAACAAAAATTTCCAAACAATCTCAAAATTTATTTTCATGATTATTATTCATGACAGCGATGTTCATTTTGTTCAACCAGTAGCTTTATATCGAAAATTGCCAACTAGTAATGTAAATCCCAGTAAAATCGTATCTGACTGACAAAACAACATTGAAAAACATTGGATGCCATAAACCGGAAATGAAGAAAATAACAAAAAACGGATCCGATTCCGGAGCGGATAAGGGTAATTCCGGGTTTGCCGATCAAATACAATGAAAAAATAATAATTCCAGGCAGTTGACAAAATACATCTATGATGATAAAATATAAACACTAGAATTGAAAACCAAAAGATATATTGAAAAGAAAGAAAAAGTAGGAAATATTTTTTTACAGAAACTCAAAATTACTTTTAGTTCATAAATTTTCATCTCAAAATCCAAAAAAATGTGACAGTAATTTTCTTTATCATTAATAAATATTGATAGTACATGTAGATTTTGTATAGTGTAAACGTATTACTACAATTCCAAGAGGTAATGTCTTCTCAATTTTAAAGGACAAGTACAAATCTGGAAGTTTCTTATCTTATTTTCACAGAGGAACTAATGCATTATAGTAGTGCAACTAGATATGATATATTAAACCAGAGACATATATACACATGTATATACGTCTCTGCTTAAACAGCTTTGAATTTGAACTGTTCTATAAAATGGTATGAGTAGTAATAAATTACCAATAGTTGAGACAACACACTCACCCATGGTGACACCCTCCTCAATAACAAAATAACAAGAAAAGATTATCTGAATTTACAATATACAAGACAATTACAATTGTTATTAAATATTTTATACAACAGTGACTTTGACACTGAAACAAGTTGACCTAACACCAACAGCACATTAATTTTGTAACTTGTATCTTACTATGATAGGAAATATTTCAAGTAAAAGTAGGACCTGGAATTTAGGTTGTGGACCTTTCAGTTTGAGTGTCAAAGGTCCTGGACCTTCCAGTACCAAATGTTAATTTGAACCCCTGCTACACTTGTAGGTATGTGCACTCTTAACAGGCACGATTTTATTCTATGATTCATACTTTTATAGTTATGACATGAATTAATTAACAACCTATATTTTCTTGTTAAAGTGCTTCAAATCTTGGAGAATTTTGGGAGTATTCCTCCGACTTTCGCGTAAATCCGCTACCTTTCGTTTATTGCATATCTCTCTCATCAGTGTCACACCAGTTAATTGCCCTAATACTTTCTATCTATGACGGCACGCGACTATCAGGGTATTTGAAAGTTCTTGCGTAATTTAACAATTGTATTTCCTGTCTATTTATAATCCGGTTGTATGTTGTAAACAGAATGCGGTCTTTGATTTCTTCAATGCGATAAATATTTATTACAAAAAAATTTATTCTTGATATTAACCTCGTTTTTTTCTCACCGGTAAAATGATATTTTATTTACGAAAAGGGTCATACCTGCGTATATACGGACACTGAAAAAATGTGGCGATTTTAAAGAAAATTATGACTCAAACTTTTGCAAATGCAAATTATACCATGCATTTTGTTTAAGTCAACGGCAATTTTTTACTACGATTGGTTGGCATTACTCTATAATATTTAAACCATTTCGGCGAAAATACTTCCATAGCTAAATCAACCTTGGTACACGAACACGCGTGACATATTTGTCAATGTCATGTGATATTCTGTATATTTATTGAATGAATAAATGTGTTAACTCCGTGCGATCTTTTCTGACCTAATTAATTTTAAATTAAAATTTGCTCTTTCTTGTGACTAGGGGAAAGATGTAACATATGTATAACACCATGGTCATAGGTATGGCGACAGTCGTGCTTTAATGGTGCTGCATTGACTTGTCGTTGCATAGTATTAATTTACGCACAATGCATGTAAACTTGTGTTTTATTTTGGACAGCGGTCTTAAAAGAAATTAATTTGCCTCAGCTTTATTCTCTTTTAATGTGGAACGACAATTCCACGATATACACGAAGTTAATTTTAGATTTTTTTTATTTGTTCCCCAATGTGTATTAATATTTTAGATTGCACTAGCACATAAAAATACAGCAGCGATCAGTGGTCAATTGTATAACTAAACATTCTGTGATTAAATTTATCTTGTATGCGCAAAGAGAGTAACTCGGGATGTTACATCACATAAAATTTATTTAACGAAATACAAATTGATTTTAAAAGACATTTAATGAAACTGTCATGGACGTAATTTACATCTAAGTGATCAACAGATGTAGCTTGACCTTGAACTTGACTTTTGCTCACTTTATTGAACGCTAAAATTAGCTGACATCAATTTTATCCTCTGTGCACGAGAATTTCATTCGGCGACAAAAATCATGTAACAGTAAACATAGGTGACCTTACTGAATGACCGTGGGAAAATCCATTCAGTGTTAAATTCGCTGTGTAATAATCGAGGCTCTTGAAGGTCCATTTGCAATTAATTTACGAGAGTCTAAATTATAATCCTTTTCCAAATACATGAAATACGTCTTCTTTAACTATTTCTATTTTATTAGTCAACTCAATGACGTATGTTAGATATATACGTCCATGGTCAACAATATTCATTAGAGGTTAATGGAAATACGGTGCATGTCGTGTAGTAGGGCGTTGGTACAGATCCTCAGTGAATATGTGTAGATCGTAAAAATTATGTCCACGTATTATTTTAACGTATCAATGTCTAAAAGTTACAAAAGTCGAGTGTGCGAGTTGCGAAGGTAGAGTTGCAAGTTAGTGAGCTATCGGGGACTAGGATGCAATTTGAAAAAAAAGGCAGGAGCTAATTGGCAAAAAGGCAGAACAGAGGTTACAACTAAAAAAAAATGCAGGACATTTATTTTATTATAGCCCCCCTAAAAAAGAAAACATATCAAGTGGTAGCGCCCTTCCGGAAGTCGAGTTGCGAGTTACAAAAACATAACGTTTCTCTAATTTCTTAATTTCTAATATTTAAACAGTCGTCAGAATTTTCAGTTTTACTCGCATTTGATAAACAAAGCATGCATGTACCTAAACTTTATGCATAGCATGAGGATGGGTACCGGTATTTTGATTGCAGGATTTGAAAGAGTTGTTTGATACTTGTCTATACTAGCTTTTGACCATAAACAAGCTACTTCTGTCCAAGTTTGATACAAATCTATATTTTAAGAAAGTTATTAAAATTTTAAATACTTTAACCACAGCATGAATGTAATGTTACGTTGCAGAAAAACTAAGTCCATTTATAAGTTAAATACGGATAAACAGGATTCTTTTAAAAATTATTTCCAGATACTATCTTATGATTATAAACAAGCTTCTGTCCAAGTTTTAGAAATCCAGAATAGTTTAAGAAAGTTATTAAAATTTCAAAACTTAAACCACACTGACAGAGTGAATATTTGTGGACTCCGACGAATGAATGTATAGGATCGCTATGTCTCGCCTTTGCGACAACAGTCAAATACTGACTTTGACGGTAAAAATGATCTACTAATCGATTGTCATCAGTATTTTTTCATTATGAATTTTTATATAGATATAAGTAGATGTGGTATGAGTGCCAATGAGACAACTCTCCATCCTAGTCAAAATTTATAAATGTAAACCATTATAGGTCAAAGTACGGTCTTCAACACGGAGCCTAGTTACATATTTTGGTCGTCTTTCTCTGGTCAAGGTTTGGTTTATTTTCATTGAACTTTTTAAAAATCTATTTCAACGAAAACGCATGTATTTTCTTATTTTTTTTTACTGAAAATTCTTCTCTCGGTCACAAATCAGCATGCAATATTTGCCACTGCACGTTCAGAAAGCAATAATCAGTTAATCGTACCTCCTCTTATATTGCAGTATTATAATAAATTTAAACATAATATCGAATTAATATTAGCAGAAATAAACACGCCTTGTCAATCTCCTATTACTTCAAATTTTCGATACAAAGAAAAACGTATTACAAGTTTAGTTTATTGAATAATGCCGTTATAAATATTGTAATGATCTACAATTACCCCCTTTTTTTTATATTTCAAGAGTTTGTGTGAGATAATTTGCACATTAAATATATCAACGTATCATATGTTGCAGTAAATGGTATTGGTCAGTTACATAGTAATGTTTGATCTATGAGCTTGGTAAATTATACGCACATGTCATTGTGGACGAGTCAACATGCATATTGTCCATACGTGATGGTTTGAGTGCATTTCTTTCGTTTAAGCACATGACAGTTGTTTCAGAGGTTATACGTCGGTTGGACTTGTTTTGGTCTAACCTTTTCAGCATGATAATATTTCATTTTATTTCAAATTGTTGTCTTATCGGTCAATGTTTACAAACCCTGATGTACTAAATTCCATTGAGGATGTGTATTCGAAAGTTGACTTTGCGCATGTGTTAAAATTGAAGAAAATTTTCAGAGGCTCGGAATGGGAAAATTTATCCTGATATTGTATTTTGTGAGTTTTCAATGAAATAAAGTTTATTTGTGATTTATTTAACGGAAGTTAAATCATTTTGATAGTTTAAAGAAGTAATTGTGTCTAGGGATGAAAATACGAGATTCTAATTGTTATCTAAGAGGGGTACGTCTAAACACTGCCCAGGACCTCCTGAGTGCACTCAGGACATAAACGTGCACCCAGGACTCTTTATAGTTATCGTACATATGTGCTGGGACTATTATACTATTATATTAGTATAATAGTCCCAGATATGCACACATGACGGACATAAGTATTCGTTGCATTCTGTTTATTTTAGTGGTAAACTTTGGTAGATTTTGAAAACAAACTTCGAGAGATATTTATTATTTTTATAAGATAATGGCAAGTGTCATTGATTACACAACTACTCAGTTTTGATTATCCAATCAACAAAATTGATTGGATTATCCTAATTGCTTATGAATATCATGTTATTAGTATAGTGTTTTGAATAAAATTGAATTAAACATTTAACTTGTTTCGGAATTGTTTCATGTTACATGTATTAAATTAACTTTATGCGTAGTGCATTTTACGATTATGGAGAAAATAAAAACTCCCTTTCAATGCATTTTAATACAGTTTATCTTATGACCGTGACCTGTTATATATTTCTTGCATGAAGATATTTCTCGTATCACACTGCTCGGAGTGTGATACAAAAACTCAATTTTGAGTATTAGAAAAATACCTAAATATGATAAATGACAGAAACTGAAAGGAAAACGGAGATAAATTAATATTTCAGAATTTATTTAAATTCATCCAAGGCTTGCAATACTGGACAAGTATAATTTCAATAAGAAATAAAATCTTACTATATGATTGATTGATTGTTGGTTGCTAAACGTCCAGTGGCAAATATTTCATGCATATTCAGGACGAGAACAAATTAACAATAAATACAAAAGGGTAGGTTCTGTAATAGGGGCGTCCGGGATTAAGGTTGGAGAAATTTAGACTGCCACGGGAAATGAGGGTATACTGGAGAGGGACAGAAATTTATCCTTGCAACAGGTCACCTACGGACCCCCCAAAGAGTTGTTGCAAGGGTTCTTAATGTGCAAAGAGCGTGGCACTCTCTTTACACGAGGCATCGGATTTAACGTCCCCATTCTGACCGGATGTGGCTGCAAATTTGTACATCCCGCACAGCCAAACGGACGCCCCACTTTAGCAAGGATTTTACTGCCGGTCGGAGGAAGACCAATGGTGACCATACTTCTACTCCCCAGTCACCCTTGGGGGCTCTTACTATATGAGATTTGATCATATGAAAATCGTATTTTGTAAGTACAGCAAGTACAGCAAGTTCAAGAAATGTATTACTGGACAAGAATGAGTTTTTTTTTTTTTTTTTTTTTTGCATAAACAGTCTAAGATTTAGATTTTTGAACACAAAAATTTCTATTGAAATAGGTAGATGGCAAAATAATCAGAGAGAAAATTTTATTTGTACTTATGTAATTCCGGTGGTATTGGCGTCAAGTTTCATTATGTTTTAGAATATTCGGCAATAGACAAAAGTAGACAAACGCTGTTAAAACGGGGTTTTGATCCCCAAGGACGCCACATTTGGCAATAAACTTTATCGATATTTTTTTAACGTTTTCAAATGAAATAAATTGAATGGAAAATTTCCCGACTTTGTGAAGATTTCTCAATTGGCTTCAATAATTACAAACAAAACGAAAAGTTTATTTAACATTTTTGCAATTCAGTATGTTTATCATCTTTCAAAAGAAAATATTTTTGTTTGCCAAGTTTACTTGTATGTGTTTATTACCATCACTAATCACAGTGACACTCCTAATTATTAAAGATCAAACGACCTAATCAACATGATAATTGGTATTGAATGTGACCATCGGTCATGCATATCCCAAAATACGGCGCGTGCCGATAAAAACTTAATTCTCAAATATTGTATTGATTTTATGAAAACAAAAATTATAAGATCAAAAATTAAATTATCTATCGAATGCATACCCTTAACGCACACTAAAACATCTATTACATGTCCTGAGTGCACTTTTTATGTGCTGAGTGCACTCAGGAGGTCCTGAGCGGTTTTTAGACGTACCGATCTAAGAGATGGTGAATTTCGCGCCACTCTTAGCTGTAGCTATGGGGACACTATGGGGATAGCTAAACTTTAGCAATTGGTACAACTACATAGCTGAGGTATAAAAACAAGAGCGGAAGACATGTTCGGGTTCTGGGATTTGACAGGCAACGAGGAAAGGACGACGACAAAACATTTTAAATAAGTTCTAGTCGGACATAATTCGGAAAAGTGAACATTTACGTATGCATCAGTGGCGGATCCACAACTTTTCATAAAAGGGGCTGACTGACCTAAGGGAGCCCGCTCCATTCATGCTTTAGTGATTCCTATATAATCAACCAAATTTTTCCCACGAAAAGGGGAGGGGATCCGCCTATGTACATTTACGGGTTAATCCTGGTATTCTGATTTATTTCAAGACTTGCATATTTGGTTGAAACTTGACGATACAAGGCAGAGTTACCCATTTGAAAAGATTGATTCATGGTTAAAGTGAAGAAAAGACAACTAAAGAACAAATTAACTTTATTGAAACCGCTTAAAATTCCCTGTCATATAAAAAGTAACATTAGAAGTTCAATAAATCATCTATTATATACATGTATTACATTATTCCTCGTTTTGATTAATGTATATTTTCCAAATCCCATTAACAAACCTCATTTTTATAAGCAGAGATAAACGTGTCACGTACACGCTACCCAAACCCGTGACAATATTATACCCTAATAGGATTGAATATCAAAGGAAGAAACCCATCAAAGATATAAGGATTGTGTTTCTTCTATAAAACAAAATCAGGACCGTAACTACATGGAGGCAAATGAGGCAAATGCCTCATGTTGGAAATTTCAAAACCAAACAAAATTGAAACAAAAGCTTGCCTTCATATCAAATTGTTTTCACGGCGAGTCTCTTGCAATAAGCATGTTCTCTTCACACTGAGTCTCTGAGTCTCGATTTTGACTTGTATCCGAATATTCACAAAATCTTTGAGCTGTTGTTTTTTTGTTTTTTTTTTGGTAACATCTGTATGTTGTGAACGGTCATTCTCAGCATTGCGTAGACTGAAGACTTGGGAAAGATTTACAATGGCGGGTTAACGGTTTTGCGGTTAGGCAATGTTGCATGTGAGTTTGTCCAGACATTGTGCGGAGAATATTTTAAGAAGATACGATGCTACTGGATACAGAAAATTGGTCGTTTCTTCGTGAAGAATTGAACTTAAAAAATATCAAACTGGCTCTCATTTTGTAGATAAAACTAGATAGCTGACATGGGTTAAATTAAAGTGAGACCACCAATCTCTCGGTATCAAATCATTTGAGAAAAAAAAAAACCAAAGTATTGCCATATGACCTTTTACATTAAAGGGTATTAAGTAAGAAATAGCATAGGATCAGATTATCCGTTAGTCTATCATGGAAGTATTATATTGACTTAATATATTACTTCCATGGTTCTATTCATAGATTACCTTATCAACATACTGATTAGTCAGTCTCACTTGCGGACAAACTTTTCCACGTGCATAAATTATACACTGCAGTAGTATGGTATACAAACAATAACTTTATCATTTAAACGTTGATCTGAAGTTAAATTTATTGAAAATTAAAGTCGCAAAATCTTGAGATACTACCAATGTGGCATTATACACAACACAAACCTGCGTACAAAGAAGACTTGTTACGACACCTTACCAATTACAGGTAATATACATGTAGCTGTCTGAAATTCGAAATGTCAAGGAAAACTCGCACTATATTCAAATACCCGGAAATGTCAAGGAAGACTGATTTTGAGGTGTTACTATGAACCATGAAATTAACCACTAAATTTTGATGTGTACCACAAGAGACTTGTGAAATTTATTTGTGCTAATAAATATTATCTAAAGTTGTATCCTTTAAAAATTTTGAAACTATATAATTTACATATTTTTTAGGTATGATACAATTATGAATTAACTTATTTACCTATTAATACAGGAACATATATATTGACAAAGAATTACTGTTCCCAGATGTATATGACAAAAACAACTTAATAAAATTTAAAAGCCGAATTTCAGGATAAAAAATGGGGTTGGGCCTTTGCTGATAAAATATTTATTTCAACCATGGATAATGTATGACTTTTTATTTAGCGCTGCAATCATTTTCACTTTTTATGCCTCATTTTGAAGCCCATTTTATGCCCAATTTATGGGCATTGTGTTTTCTGGTCTGTGGTTCCGTTTGTCCGTTCATTCGTTCGTTTTTCGTCCGTCTGTCCCGCTTCAGGTTAAAATTTTGGTCGAGGTTGTTTTGATGAAATTGAAGTCCAATCAACTTGAAACTGAGTACACATGTTCCCTGTGATATGATCTTTTAATTTCAATGCCAAGTTAAAGGTTTTACCCCAACTTCACGATCCACTGGCACTGAACATAGAAAATGATATTGCAGATGGGGCATCCATGTACTATGGACACATTCTTCTTGTATATGTAAAAACAAGGATTTGTATAGTAAGAAGGACTTGGTAAAAAGTAATTGTTGTAACGTCTTGCATTATTAAAATCTTGTTTCTATATTTTTAGGATCACTGTTTGTCAGTGTGAAAACCTATAATATTTATAAATTTGTTTTATTGTGTCCATTTCTTTTAATTTTTTCTTCATTTTCAATTCTTCATAGATTTAATTGTATTCAAATCATTATCATTGTAATCATTTGTACCAAATTTTACTTCAATATTCTGCCTGTGATGGACGTCTTTGATTGACCAAAAAATAAATATATGTATAGAACAAAATATTGATTTCCATCTTTTTATAGTTAGTAACTGTCCGGACTTAAAATTTCCAAAAAAAATCACATTGGCCTCCCTCCTATGTTTAAAGCCGTTACACCTTTGCCAACGTCTTTTTGGCTGTGGGGGATGTACAAGTACTCAGCAACGTCCAGTCGAAATGGGGACATTAAATCCAATGCATTGTGTTGAGATAGCGCTAATATAGTTTGAACATTCGCAACAACCTTTTGGGTTGTCCGTAGGTGGCCTAGTCTGTTGCAAGGCATCTTCATTTTCGGACGGCCTCTATTACTGGACCTAACTATTGTTTGCTCTCGTCTTCGACATGCATGAAATATTTTCCACTAGGGACGCAACCAACAATCAATCAATCAATCCAACATTTTTAATGTTTTCCGTCTATTATTAGGGACGACATAAAAAAGCAATGAAGGATAAAAAACTTAATTAAAATATCCTTATTGGTCAATCAATTTTTCCCAAATTAAGTTAAGAGGGGGTAGGGGGTTAGTGAAAAAACTATATGAATTAAATTTTTTTTATCCTACATTGAACTTTTGATGTCGACCCTTACGCTGTTTACGTGTATACGTTATTGTAGCATCTTTAAGAGAAACCAGCGTTCATAGTGGGTCTCATTGGGGTCTACGCGTGACGCGGGATTGCCGATTTTTTGTAAGCGTGACGATTGAAAGTCAAATTATTGTGCCGTGAAAACGTCCAGCGGGACACGGGAATTTACAAAGAAATGAGAATTGCTTAAGTACATAGTGTAAGCGGGATACGGGAATGTGACAAAACAGTAAGCGGGATCCGGGATCAGAACCCCCCAATGAGACCCCCTTCATAAGAAGCTACCATTTGATTCTTTAGGGGGGGAATGTATTAAAAAAAAAAAATTTTGCAAAGTTGTCTGTCCAGCAAATATTTTTTACTCATAACTCCTGTCCTGCATTTTTTCCAATTTTCATCCTTGCCGCGTGAAAGAACTTGTGAACACAACCGTAGAATTGTACACAAAATAGGTGTGCATTGCCCGTCAATAAGGACAATCGATCATGCGTTACATTTAAACCTTTCATCATACCAGGGTATTGGCAGATATTACTTTTGTTGTAACATTCTAATCATTCTGTTAATTCAATCTAATTTGAAAGCAGAAATATTTTCACTGCATTTAATAAAAGAAGTTTAAGTTATTTTGTACAGGTTCAATAATATGTACGATAGTCGACATAATTGACATGTATGCATGGCACATTTGCCACTGAACGCATATAAAACAAATATCATTTAATCAAAAAACAAATTTTGAAGATATTAAGCGATTTATTATATGAGGGGCAAGATATAAGTTATAATCTCTATACTAGGGTAAAGCTCTCGGTCACAAATAAAACATTACAATGGCAAACAAGACTGTATGTGATTTTGGGCTAGAAAAAAAAATTGAGCTTAAGATAAGTTATATAAGAGAACAATGGTTATGGCTTTTCTTTTTCCATGTGATAACCAATGACAATAGTAGATGCACTTGGGCAAATATCAAACTCGCCCCGACTATGAAAGAAATATTTGCCACTGGATATTTTAAGCAAACAACAATATAATTATATTTAAAGTATAAATTCCGTGTAATAAAATCTCTGCATTTGGCTTTCGACACATACAAAAAAAAAAAAACACGTTATTTACCACCGAATTCATATTTCAATGCACTTTTAAACTTCGTTATAAAGACAAACAACCAAAGATAAATGGGGTCGTTCAGTCGAGGATTCGTGGGTCGTTAAAGAGTCGGAAAAGAAATCAGAATTCATATCAGGTATTAATACATCTCCATTGATCGGTATCACTCGCATATTTCCTCAGTGCACATACTCATTTCACGCCACAGGTCAAGTCGTTACATTTTAAAATGTTTATTAAAAATCGTAATGTTGAATGATTGGCAGACAAACATTCCGTAGCTTTCAAAATACGTTTCATTTTAATGATTATTTTTTCTGGTCCTAAATATTTATTCTCAATCTTTCCCCACAGGCTTAGAGTTTAATAATACATGCCGATCAATACACGCTAATCTCATTTTAACCCTTGAACTAGTTCACTTAATTGTAATCTCTTCCCGCCATTCAAAGGCTCGTTGTAAACTGATCATAGGCGGAACCAGTGGGTGGGGAAAGTTTGGTTGACTAGGAATTACTGAAGCATGACTGAGCCCCCTTTTATGTCAGTCAGCGCCCCACTCCCTTATGAAAATTCTGGATCCGCCACTGCCGATGTCCGTAACACATTTATTTTGCACGCGTTAACGATTTCCACATTTGAAATGATATACATGATTTTTAAATCTTAATTAAAAAAAAAAATTTCTTACACCAATTCTGTAATAAATCGAACTAATTTAGCTGTATACTAAAATTAATTATCATCATGTGTAACAACAGTTTAAAACATAAATGTAATCCTGAAAAAATCCTACCCTTCACCCCTGAATATCAAATTAATGGTCCCTTAGATAAATAGGATCATTGAAATTTACACTGTTATTGCATGATAGTATATCACTAATATATGTGGGAGATTGGTTATTCTCTGTGGAAAATATGAACTGGTTGTAATAACAATGTTAATTAAATGTCTGACAAAACACAGGAATATAACAAATAGACTGGTACATGTATGTGAACCATAAGCTTCACTTAGCCCCCTCTTTTCCCTCCTTTATTCTAGCAATCTAAAACATAAATTAGATATCACGAGTCTGTCGTGTACATACCAAAAGTACGCACGTGCAATCATGAACATTTCAATTTAATTAGTACCCTTTAAATCTGCTTTACCGTATTGTCAATCCTTAATATGTCAATCAATGTATTACTCCGTTATTGATTGACATTTAGATCAATATTACGTCTCGCCTACTGATAAAGGTATCCTTTGATGGTAATAAAGTTACAGTTGATTGACAAGTGGCAATAAGTGAAAAATCGATCATGTGTGCAGATGAACCCAAACGAGTTCAATTGATGTGGAATGTCAATTTCATAGATTGATTAAAGGAAATTCAAAAAGGTATTTACCATCTAATAAGCGACAGATGCAATAATTATTGTATTTCCCTATTTGAAAATTTTAATTGCATTATTTAGATGTGTATATTATTTATTACGTTATATAACTTTAGAACAACGTAAATAACTCGAGAGCTCGAGGTCTTCTTTAAAATTAATCGTACTGTTAAAGGGTCGTCGTTATCTGATGGTATCAGAGGGATTAAAGGGAAAAGTCAAATCTGCCGAACGGAAAGCGAAAAATGGCGCCGGACAGCTAATTTAAAATACGAAATCCAATACAGGTGCAGAATGTCTAGAAAATCGATCTAGTCAATAATAATAGCTCTAGTCAATAATATTAGCGTTTTTCTCGGCATTATCGGTAGTAAGCGGGCGAATTCGATGTTTGGTTTTCCTAGTGTAAGGGGGTCTAAAATTCAGTTTGACAGCTTCAGACATACTAGTTTTTGACCTTTTTGAACTGGACCAAATCACTACTTAACATAAAGATTCAGCACCCAAATTTTTTTAACATGTAATTTCATCCCTTTACTTAATATTTCATGCATAAAATGTAAAGAAATAAATTTGGAAAGTGTATGAACAAAATTTGCAAGTTATACACTGTCCACACTAGGGACTATATTTGTAGACAACGAAAATCTAAGGACGATAACTGTGTCCTCGGACCTAATAAATGGCAAACAAAATATTTCTTTATTTCACATATTCCTATGATTGTAGTGTGTATATTTTCTTCATCTGTGACGTTGGTAGAATTGTAAATGAAATTTGAAGTATGATGAATAACTCTGGTCAGTCCTATAACAAAACATTATAGTTACCCACAGTAAGAATAATTTGAATGAAAGAAGACTGAGTAATCAAAAACATTATTTCTTGTTTTAAGTTTTAACAAAATACCTCTGCACCAGTAAATTTCTCTCTTGATCCACATAAGGCAAATATACTGGCATTGGACAATCTATCTAGTGTGATTTCTTCTTTATTGCTAAAAATAAAATAATCATATACAATACAATTGTTAAGTATTTTGAATAGCAGTTCAAATAAATCAATGTTCCCAAAATCTTAAATTCAGTCAAAGAATGTTCCTGGTTAATAACATGCAACTTAACCTATTATTTCCCAAAAATAGTTAGGTGAGCAGTCTAAAGTTTTTGTTGTTGTGTTGTGTTTTGTGAACTGTTGATTGTCTTCTGGTTTACATTTATTGCCATGGCCTTGTCAGTTTGTCATCAACTTATGAGTTTGAATATCCCTGCATATGTATAAGTTATGAAAAAAAAGCAAGGAAAGTAATTAGAATTGGCCATAGTGAAACAAATTAAAAAAAAAAAAATTTACAAAATTTCCTTCTTTTATGGCTTTTTTTAAAGCTCAAACATATATACATTAGATGGTAAGTTGTGTTTAATAACAGTACACTACTTTTGACCAGGGCTCTTAATAGAAGCCGGTAGCCTGTGGTTTTCTCCATCTATAGCACGGAAATTAGCCAGCTACTTTGCCCCCAAAGTATATTGTTGAAGATCACAAAGAAATGTTTTAGAGAGAGATCGATAGTTTGAAAATAGTTCTATTTTTAACCTTGTCATGTTTTAAATTAAACTTCCTTGTTGTGTTTTCGTATATGTGCATACAGGATCACTGTCAGTCCCTTTGTTAAGAGTAATGCAACAATAGTAGTTACCAGTTGTTGTCATTCCAAGTATTGTTCCTAAGACGATACCTGACTGGCCGATCGACAAGTCCTTTATTTATTTAGCATATCATGGCAAAACATAAACAATGTGACATTACCCATTGGGTACAAAAAGTACAGAAACAAGTTGACTAATAAAAAAAACTGGATGACAACTGATTAAATGAATTTCAATAATTGTAAGGTATATCTTTCTCATATTGTAGATCTATTTTCTAACCAGTGTCTTCCCTAGAAAATTTTCATGCATGGTGGGTCCATGGTGAATTTGCAACGCGGCGTGCGACGCTTCTTTTTCCAGAATTAGTAACACTACATAATTTATATGTTTAAAGCCATATACCAATCTAATAGTTTTATTATAGGCACAGCAATTCATATAACTAAGTCATGGAACTTTAAAGTATTTATTACAGATGAGAGGAATTAATGAAAGACTTTATAAACAGTAATAAAAATAATCCAGTCTGCAATAGTTATTTACAAATAAATGCCATGTACACATTATTTTGTTGATATCTTCCTCTGTTTCAACTTTCCAAAGGTCACCACACATTTTCAAAATAAAATCTTCCTCCTTTGGTCCTTCAATTGATATATGCATTAAGCAATTCAGCACTTTTGGCATAGTCTTTTTCTCAAAGGTGTTTTAACTCTGTTCAAGCATGAAAACACCTTTCACAATCAGCTGTTGAAACTGGCAATGGAAGACTCATTGTTGCACACTTAGACAGACAAGGATACAAAGTTCCAAGACTGGCAACTTTGTTCATTGTCTGCCTAAATGTCATGTCTTTACATTCTTTCACTAATAGTGTCCTCAGTTTGCTGATAGAATCCCAGCAGGCACCCGATGTTGTACAGACGTTGATATTTGGTTGAAAATAGGTCGCAACGTCGGCGACCTAAATTCAACGTCGGTTCAACGTCGACTGGCAAACGTCTGTCGGACGTTATAGAATGACGTCTATATAACCTTGTTTTTTGGTCACGACCTTATACAACGTCGACACAACGTCGGATTCCAAATGTCGGTCGGACGTCTAAATTAATCTAAAATATCGAAAAACACGTACATGGACATAATTATATACACAGCAGGCACGCAACCTTTCATTTATATTGGTGTACTTGTGTTTTTGAATAAATTCAACGATTACTGTTGCTAATATATCTAATTTATATGATTAAAGTGAACGAATAAACTGTTTTAAAATTTTCGCCGTAAAATATTTCAATTACACGAAACAGATTTTATTTCAATTGGCGCATGCGTATGAGGCCGACATTTCGAATTTATGTGCGCCAATTTGATTACAACAACAATTTCTACGACGGATGCTGTAAGAAGTGCAAAGTAAGTGTAATTTTCATTTATTGTTTGCTTAATAGTAGATATATGATAATTTAGTGTAAAAATTATTGTAGCTGTTATTAGTCGCTGTTCCTGCAAGTATGAGTGTACAGTGATCTGTGCAGATCAGATCTCGGACCAGATATAATTTATAATTGAAGCCTCAGCGAACAACTAGGTTAATTGACCTTAAGATATATTTGACTTGTAAATTGAAAATTGGGTGAAGGAACATGTGTTAAAAAAATTATGAACAATGATTTGTTAAAAAGCTTAAGCGTGTGGCAAAGTATTCTAATATTAGTTGAAACATATTTTATTGTTTAAATGGACAAATGGATATTAGATACAAGTTTTTCAACTTAGTAACGCTTTCTCCAAAATTCTATCATTGCAGATACAGAGAAGATGGATTCATAATATATCATTGAAAAACGGATGAAATTAAAGAATTTATTCGTCTGGCAAGTATTGAAATAATTATTTATAACCCCTTTTTGAAGTTAAATTCACCTATGTAAATTCAAACGATAACATTTCGTTCTTATTTATATATGTTGATGCAATTACAAGTCAACGATTTACAACACATGATATTCTTGACCTTGAAATACATTTAAAACAAACACATTCTTTTCTACTCTAGCTGACACTCACAGCATGTATTCCAACATGTTATCGGTGAAGTAATACACAGATAAGAAACACGTGTGACCATGGAAAATTAATACACAATCTGACCAATTTCAAAGTGGTTTATATGATAACGTCGAAATAGATGATGTATTTAATACCATGAATACTGATGCTTTATCAATTGACCGTACTTAATTATTACAACACATAAAATTCAAGGAAAAAGCAAATTTACCTATAATTTCGGTATCTAAACATAACCAATATACATGTATATGTAAAATAAATTTTTTTACAAAAGACTGGAATTTATTACAGTTTGAAGAAGAATGTAAACAAATTTTCAATGTTAACTACTTCTTGCGTATAGCAAACATGCCAAAAATATCTATTGATGAAAATTTAAATATAAAATAAAATATATCAATATAATTAATTATACATGAATAATATTTATTTTGAGTTATAGTAAAATTATAGGGTCTATCTGGCAATGGAGGATACATTTTTTTATGGGTGTTTTATTATTTAAAATGATTGTTTGTCAAGATCTCGGTGCTTGTGGTGCATTATTGTTTCTCAAGATGAGTGACCGTCAAGATCTCGGTACTTGCGGTGCATCAATTATTGTTTCCAAAGATGAGTGACTGTACAGATCTCGGTACTTGTGGGGCATTATTGTATTTCAAGAGTGACTGTCAAGATCTTGGTGCTTGCGGTGCATTATTGTTTCCCCAAGATGAGTGACTGTAAAGATCTCGGTGCTTGTGGTGCATTATGTTTCTCAAGATGAGTGACTGTCAAGATCTCGGTGCTTGTGATGCATTATTGTTTCCCAAGATGAGTGACTGTCAAGATCTCGGTGCTTGTGGGGCATTATTGTTTCCCAAGATGAGTGACTGTCAAGATCTCGGTGCTTGTGGGGCATTATTGTATCTCAAGATGAGTGACTGTCAAGATCTCGGTGCTTGCGGTGCATTATTGTTTCTCAAGATGAGTGACTATCAAGATCTCGGTGCTTGCGGTGCATTATTGTTTCCCAAGATGAGTGACTGTAAAGATCTAGGTGCTTGTGGGGTATTATTGTTTCTCAAGATGAGTGACTATCAAGATCTTGGTGGTTGCGGTGCATTATTGTTTCCCAAGATGAGTGACTGTAAAGATCTCGGTGCTTGCGGTGCATTATTGTTTCTCAAGATGAGTGACTGTCAAGATCTCGGTGCTTGCGGTGCATTATTGTTTCTCAAGATGAGTGACTGTCAAGATCTCGGTGCTTGTGGTGCATTATTGTTTCTCAAGATGAGTGACCGTCAAGATCTCGGTACTTGCGGTGCATCAATTATTGTTTCCCAAGATGAGTGACTGTACAGATCTCGGTACTTGTGGGGCATTATTGTATTTCAAGAGTGACTGTCAAGATCTTGGTGCTTATGTGCATTATTGTTTCCCAAGATGAGTGACTGTAAAGATCTCGGTGCTTGTGGTGCATTATGTTTCTCAAGATGAGTGACTGTCAAGATCTCGGTGCTTGTGATGCATTATTGTTTCCCAAGATGAGTGACTGTCAAGATCTCGGTGCTTGTGGGGCATTATTGTTTCCCAAGATGAGTGACTGTCAAGATCTCGGTGCTTGTGGGGCATTATTGTATCTCAAGATGAGTGACTGTCAAGATCTCGGTGCTTATGGTGCATTATTGTTTCTCAAGATGAGTGACTATCAAGATCTCGGTGCTGCGGTGCATTATTGTTTCCCAAGATGAGTGACTGTAAAGATCTAGGTGCTTGTGGGGCATTATTGTTTCTCAAGATGAGTGACTATCAAGATCTTGGTGCTTGCGGTGCATTATTGTTTCCCAAGATGAGTGACTGTAAAGATCTCGGTGCTTGCGGTGCATTATTGTTTCTCAAGATGAGTGACTATCAAGATCTTGGTGCTTGCGGTGCATTATTGTTTCTCAAGATGAGTGACTGTCAAGATCTCGGTGCTTGCGGTGCATTATTGTTTCCCAAGATGAGTGACTGTCAAGATCTCGGTGCTTATGTGCATTATTGTTTCTCAAGATGAGTGACTGTCAAGATCTTGGTGCTTGCGGTGCATTATTGTTTCTCAAGATGAGTGACTATCAAGATCTCGGTGCTTGCGGTGCATTATTGTATCCCAAGATGAGTGACTGTAAAGATCTCGGTGCTTATGGTGCATTATTGTTTCTCAAGATGAGTGACTGTCAAGATCTTGGTGATATTTCAAGATAATTTGAAAAGGAATACATTATATTTTCCATCATTGATCTGTGTTTGCAATGTATGATCTCTTGCTTTATAAGAAAAATTATAAAGAATAATTTTACTATACCTAGAACAATTTGTTATTGAAGTCAGGGGTTTAACTGTTTGCCTCAAAATTTGCTTAAAACATCGATAATGCAGCACTAATGACATTATGTTGTAAACACTAAACTGTTTGGTTTTCACATAAATTATACATTTTTTATTTTAGAAATGGTACATGACATACAGGTAACAGCAGCTTACCTAAAGTACCCATCTAGCAGAATGGGACGAGTGGTCGGAAGAAGAAAGCTAGGACATCAACTGATGGAGCAGCAGACATCAATAGAAATGGAGCAGAAATATGACATTGATGTTTTTAAAAATACCACATTAAAATATGTAGATTCATTCAATTATTTATTGTTTTGTTTCAACACATATTTCAAGTGTTCAAAGCTCATAGTTCTGCTTTTTAGAACTTAGCTAATTGATATTTATTTGTTTCTCCTATATTTACTTGACAAAACCTTATATGTCCACTTCAGGCTCTGCATATCAAGTCAAAAATATAATTTACTGGTCAAGCCCGGACATTGCGACCATTTTTGAACCCCTGGTCAACAGCAGATTGATGTGCAAAGTAGTTGTGGAGACATGAATTATAAGGTTACCAACCTTTGTTGGAAGGAATGATTTTCTGAGGTTTTAAAGATGTTGAAGCACTTATTCAGGACGTCAACTTGTATGAATTATTGTTTCATAACCTTAAGATGTCCAATTTAAGAACGTTAATAAGGATTTACGTTGGTCTTTAATTAGCTCTGAAGACATCTGAGGATATTTAAAGAGGTTAAATAGTGGTTGTTATGACGTTGATTAGACGTTGTATAGATATCTGAGGATATTTAAAGAGGTTTAATGGTGGTTGTTAGGATGTTGATTAGACGCTGTGCAGACATCTGAGGATATTTAAAGAGGTTTAATGGTGGTTGTTAGGACGTTGATTAGACGTTGTACAGACATCTGAGGATATTTAAAGAGGTTTAATGGTGGTTGTTATGACGTTTATTAGACGTTGTACAGACGTGGATGATCCTTATTCGAGTTCATCCTGTTGGTTGATCTGATGTTGTACCAACGTTGTACTGATGTTGTAACTACGTTGTACAGACGTTGAACGGACGTATGTCAAGACGTTGGGTAGACGTCAGTTTTGACGTCTAAAAAATATCATATACCACCAAAATCTAACGTAGGTGCAACGTTAGGGTCTGACGTCGAACTGATGTTTATACAACGTCAAATGTCTGCTGGGAATGGTTTCAGCATCAACAGCAAGTTGTTAATAAAACTTTGAATGTCATCATTGCTTCACAGAGATTTTACAGGAAACAATAAAACAAAGTTTAATACGTTAATTACAGAAGTCGTCAATAAAGAATACCGGTACCTGACATACGGATGACATTGTTTGGAAGCTAAGCTGACATTTTATTTCATGACAATTTGTAACTATTTTTTTTAAACACATCCCTGTCCGATTTATTTATAACGCTTTATAATTGTAAAAATCCTATCTTGCCGAAGTGAAAGAAATTTAGCCCCACTTGTGTAAAAAACGGCAAATGAATTCCGCTACACTTAAGCTTCATGTGACCCATTCAAATAAAAATAGAACAACACAAGTTTATTAAAAACAATATTTCCGTAAATAACTACGTTTGTTTTGAAAGTTTTTCTATCAAATCTTTTAAATATTTCATACGACACGTCTTTTTCTTGGCTCGGTGGCGGTGATGTGTATTCTTTGATATAATCAATCAACCACGACTAATCTAAAATAACTGATTGTTGTGACCAATCAAAAATAATTCATCAATGTAAATATAGCTGATGAAAAACTGCGAAACTTTATTAAAACAAAAGTTTTGTCCATTCTCGGGAAATTACGTTAGTTTTATTTTATAATGCCAAATTTTAAATTTCTACTTTTAAAGGTCACAGTAAAATAACGATGTCAAACACCCGTTTTAAGGTGAAATTTATACTGGAAAAGGTTAAACTTTTTATCTAGCACAGAAAGATATGCATTGGAGATTAATCTGACTATTTATTTATCAGCTAACTGGCAACTTCTATTATGTAACCGAAGTCTCGATATATAACCAACTAATCAAGAAGGTTTAAAAACCCGGCACACGCGACGTGATGTATCCAATTATCAGTCAGATGAGTTTAAAACACATGTGGAGTGTGGTCACTTGTCACTTCACTTTCAAAATCGATAATAAATATTTTACACAGTTATATTTTCACACATAGCGGGATGCATTGCGGCAATGATGAAAGCATGGCGGTCGAAATTTATGCGTAGCGGTACCACAATGCTTGAACAGCCTAGGAAAACACTGCTAACCCTTATAATTTTACATAATTTTACTGTTAAATGTGCTGACTGCCCCTTCCATTCTATGTTAAAAATCATAGTTTACACTTGTAGTCAGCAGCGACATATAATAACTTGTATCAAAAAGTGTGTATACACAAATACATAGAGAATAAATGTGCTTCGCCGAGCACAGCTGGATACGACCGCAGAGGTCCAACCCTGAACAGCTGGGGCAAAAATGGACACAATATTCAAGCTTGATACAGGTCTGAAATTGGATTGTAATTAAATATTTGACACATTATAGGTTTCTGACACAGACTAAATGTAGTCAAAGAACTTGAAATTGGTTATATGATTTGAATTTATATTCAATTGAAGATTTCTTGCTGTTGTGCAATACACTGTGCTGCTGCGCAATACTTAGTAAATCTGTTTTCAGACTATATACAAAGAATTAGCAAAATAAATTATGACCCCCAATTTTTTTTTTGGAAAATTGATATTTTCTTAAATCTTGAGAAAACAAAATTGACCCCCCCCCCCTCCCTTTCCCTCCAAAAAAATAATATTAGAAGAAATTTTCTTTTTGTAAAATGTGGTACAATTTAAGAGACGTCCATACACTTAAACACAAGTTATTGTCTGAAAACAAGAAAAATGCTTGTTATGGTACCAAATTCCTGAACGGTTTGGGCAATTACCCCCAAAATGAATCTTAACCTTCTACTTGTGGTATTGAACCTTGTGGTACAATTTCAGAGCAATCAAAATACTTATACACAAGTTATTGTCCTGAAACTAGAAAATTGCTTGTTTTGGGCCCCTAATTCCTAAACGATTGGGACCATCATCCCAAAAAACAATCCCAATCTTCCTTTTGTGGTATTGAACCTTTTGATTAAGTTTCATAGAGATCCATACACTTAAACTAAAGTTATTGTCCGGAAACCAAATGTCTTCAGAAGACGACAACGACCAATGACGTGATAGCAATATATGAACGCAAATTTTTTTGCGGTTGTATAAAAGGGGTCCTGACAGCTAAGATAAGATAAGAAAACAGAATAATACCACATTAATGAGTAACCCATAACAATATACCCTATGGGTAGTGCTCCACACTTAATGGAGGAACATACAAGTAACTGAACTGTAACTATTTTAATATTTGATGTATATCATGTGTAAGTACTTGTACTCTTTCTTTACTTGCTATGAGTACTACTTTTTAAAGCATACCAAACAAGGATCCAGGTTTTAATGCCCTGTATCATATGGCTTGTTAACTCTATTCTACATGTTGAATGTTCAAAAAATCTTTTTTTAGACAGTCCCATCTTGGTTTGTAATAACAGAAAATTTCTAAAAGCTTTGTTACAAAAATTTAAAATTCACAAAAGATTCCAAGAGGCAGTAAATGAACAAAAGACACCAGCTTGGTACACTTCCAAATTTTAATAAGGTAATGTTAACCGAAATTCATTAAAAAATGAAAACTTCACACAAAAAAATGGCAATCTGAAAGTTGTAATTATGTGCCAGGAGACTGTCAGAATGCAGGATTTTGCTTAAAAAAAACCCAGAGCCCCAAGACCCGCTGTCGTAAAAGGCGGTGAGCAAGCTACCACCAGCAGACGGCTTTGCTGTCGGCATTGGTGGGTTGGCTACTTTTGGGTTTCAGCCTCCTACTTTAAATAATATTAAAAGTCCTGCATGCACCTTCTTAAATTTAAAATTCTCAAACTTTGGACACCAGAATAACAACTTAATTATGAAAAAATGGAAATGAAAATTAGCATCCTACAATCATTCACATATTTTTCATCAATATTAATTGGACATCCTAAGAGGAGTTTGACAAATTGTAGTCCAATGTTTGAACAGAGAAATGTCCCCAAAAACAGCCATTTACAGATAAAACTTTCAAGACAATGGAATTGAAAAAAAATAAATAAGTTGCATGTCCCTTCAATTTCATCTATGTGTTCCAGGCAAATATGAAAAAAAAGATGTTAAAATCAATGTTTTATACTGCTTATATTGGAGACCTTCCATTTTTGTTTTAAAATACATGATAAATTATAGCAGCCAGAAGTTTGAATTTCAATATCCATATATAAAAATAATAAAAAGTATGGGTCACCGTGCTATTGTTCAAGCTACAGGTCGTACGAAATTGCCCAAATTTGCTTAGATCAGTCAAGGATATAACTCTATAGGGTTATTAGAGAAAAATAACATACATTTGTTGTTGTGGACTAAAAAATCAAAGACCTGTGATAACATATGTATGTTACATGTTTCAAAGGGACAATATACATAATTAGTTTTGTTAAAATGTATTCACATTTTATTGATATTACTGTTGTCTTTATTTATACTTAACTATAGAAAGATATAGCAGTTTATATTTTGCCAATCATGCATAGTACACCTATGTTATTACAGAAAAAATATGCCTGTAATAACTAAAGGGTGTTATTACAGCTTCTCTTTATCACTCCAAAGCATTTGCTCAGGCATACATCATGTGTAATTACAATATATTTTAATTCAATGTAAGAAATAATGATCAAAGCATGTAATGAGGTTCTGCGCAAGCTTCCCAGTAATTCCCAAGTGCCTCATATAAAAAGTTACATGCCTTTAATAACTAAGCCTTGTTATTACAGCTAAGATTATCACTTAAAAGCCTCATCTCATTGATTTACCATGGTTAATGATAAATGTATTAATTTAATTCAAAACTTAGTTATCAAGGCTATGCATTTAGTTTCTGCGCAAAGTTTCAAGAGTTCCCCAGAGTCCACTAAAAATTAAAATGTTCATGATTTATTTAACAAATAACAAACATATGTTATTACAGATTTAGAAAATTTAAGGATTAAAGAGTAGACAACTCATAAAAATATCTGTAATAACCCTATAGAGTTATATCCCTGACTGTAGATTGTTCATGAAAAACCACATTTTTGTGCATTAAAAGAAATCTATGAGATAGAATTTTGAAATAAAATATGAGAAGATAGGTTTTATAATATGCTTTAGGAATATAAAAAGAAAAAATGGTGTCACTGAACTTGTTTTCTTGCTACAAGTAAAAAATTAAAATTTCCCTATCAGTCCAAAATATTTTTTTTACTAAAAGAGTTATCTCCCCTTAAATGGCCAAGTTGAAAAAATGATTCTAAAAACATAAATATTTGGTATTTATTTAAACATTTTGAATAATGCAATAAATCACCAAATTCTTTCATCAAATAAACAGTCTAACCTATAAACTGCCTATCTGTTTCCAAATTTGCAGATTTGGGCAAAGATCTAGACCGATTGTGTACTGCGATTGTACAATCCAAGATGGCGGTATATCATGAATCTACCTTAACCAAATGTTTACACAGAGAACTACAGTATATGCAGTTTAATTTGACCTAGCATGCTTACCTAATCAGAAATCTGACAATCTAATGTATGTCATGTACATGTATGTCTAATAAGATTATTTTTTTAAATGTGTCAATAAATTTTACTGAAAAATTGAAAATACATGCATGACATGTGAAGTTAATCTTTAATTATATTTTGAAATGAAAATGTATTTCATAATGAAGTGCTGTGTATGTATTGTTTATATTGTTTACTTACTTCATAATTTTCCATTGTGATCTTAATTTCCTGTTCAACGACTTCAATCCATTGTTTGGAGTGAAAAGTTCACTTTTTGAGGCATTGAATATTATAGTATTTCTTTGCTGTTTGTCCTCCATAGTCTAAAATACAATATGAGATATATATTCCTAACAGGTTTAAAATGTATTAGTTCATGTATTTACAAAGATTAGTAATCAGTAGACATCTTTGGTATGAGAAACAATTGCAAGTCTCCTTGTGTGTATCACTTCACCAATGTGCAATAGCAGGAACCTTTTAAACATGACATGCTATTTCATTGTGTGTCTTTTTATGTTGTAATGTTACACCACTGTTTCAGGTTAGGGTGAAGGTTGGCGCCTGTTAAAACATTTAAACCCGCTGCTTTTTTATGCACCTGTCCTAAGTCAGGAGCCTGTTGTTCAGTGGTTGTCGTTTGTTGGTGTGGTTCATAAGTGGTTGTCGTTTGTTGGTGTGGTTCATAAGTGTTTCTGAATTCTCGTTTTTTATATAGATTAGACCGTTGGTTTTCCTGTTTGAATTGTTTTACACTAGTCATTTTGGAGCCCTTTATAGCTTTGGTATGAGCCAAGGCTCCGTTTTGAAGGCCATACTTTGATCTATAGTTGTTTACTTTTTACACATTGTGACTTGGATGGATAGTTGTCTTATTGTCACTCATACCACATCTTCTTATTTATATTAAAACAAGAAACACCTCAGTAATGCAGCGCTAAGTCTTCACTGAGACTACTATAACACATGTTATAGTAGTCTCAGGTCTTCACAACAATTTTAATAATTGTTAAATCTTGTCTGTTTAAACATGTTAAAGGGGCATTAGCTACAAACTTTGTGCCATGATATGATAGTGAATTACAAAATACAATATTTTATCACTGTAAATTGATATCCGATTTGGGGTCTAATACCCATAAATAGGAGAATGCTAGTCGTTTCGTAACCTGGTCGTTTCGTACATGGTCAATTCGCAGCTAGGTTGATTTGTAACTGAGACGTTTCGTACCTGGTGGAATTATATAAGGTTATAAAGTGTGTCTCTATTAGTTTATTAATAAATTAATTAATTTAAATTAAACAGTTATAGACAATATATAAATATATATATAAATCAAGTCTTACTATACAAATCCTTGTATAAATTAATTAAATAGTTTTGTCTCTGGAAGTGTATATCCCTTTGAATTGTCTATATATTGAAGCCAAAATAAATTTCTTGTGTTTTGTTCATATAATTATTATTCAAAAATGATCAAAGTGTGCATCTAATAATAACAATATTGTAATAATTTCAAACTTTTTTTAAATCATTTCATTTTTGGTTAATTTATGACAGCTATTGATAGGTGATTAAAAGTAATTAGGTGTAAGTGATTAAGTAGAGTCTAAGTTGGCCGGAGCAGCAGCAGCAGCTGGTCCGTAAACAAAAGCGCACCTCCTTAACAATGTACTACATGACATCTGGTTTTGAGTATATTTGCAGGATGTGAATCTGCGTCCTTGTATGTAGCGGGTCCTAACACGCTGATACCTTTTTAGTTTACCATCGGATACTAACTTGATCTGTAGAGGAAGAAACGATGTTTCCCTGTGTAAAAGTCTACATAGAAGGTAGAACGGAGGGTTAACGTCACGTGCAAAATTGTACTTGTAAAATGTGAAATTATATGCAATCAATTATTTAATGAATAAATAGATATATATATATATATATACAAGAACACACCCGCGAAATCGCGGGCATTTAGAGCGTTGTTGATGGTATGTAAACTGTTGTAGGATGAATTTTTGTAAAAGATTTTATGACTGGAGTATTTCAGGAAACGAAAATTATCAAAAGTCAAAGGTACTTGGGGACAGTACAATTTTTTTAGCCCTCCCCCTTTTTCCAAAGTCTGTTATTTTTTGTTGTTTTCTGTTAATTTCAATTATTATTAGCATTTTTTCTGTACACTATGAACATACATAATAACATATACTATATAAATACAGTTTATTTTGTATTTATTATCAATCCATGGAATTAAACTTGGAATTGATAGCAAATAGCAAATACACTGTATTTATATAGTATACACATGTACATGTATGTTTGTTCATAGTATACAGAAAAACGTGAAAATAATTGTCCTGTCCCCTTGTACCTATGAAAATAATGTGTAATTTAAAGTCCTAAACGGAAGTCTTATCTATGACTTATAAAGTCAGTCCGAGGATGGAAACAATATCTGGACGTCTTTATTTTCGTTTTTCTCCCAAATATAACCAAACGAAATATTTATAAGCGAGGATGACAAATGCGACTATGCATGGTACCTATAGGACATAAAAGCTTGGTGATTGATTTAATGTGGAAGGAAGAGAAGTGACACACAAAACGAGGTCTTCTCATTTAATAGTATAGATATCAATAAGTCTTTTTATATTTTTTAATCGAAATATTTATTCAACATTTTTTCCATAACCTACAACTCATATTATTATATATTGTAATAAGGTTAAGAAACGTCTCAGTTACAAAACGACCTAGTTAGTTATGAATCGATTAGGTACGAAATGACCAGGTTAGAAACTACTTGCACCCAAATAGGAATAGTAGTATTAGTACCCAGTTATGAGGATCTTCCAAACCTGATAAATTTTTAAATACTTTTTACTATTAATAAGGGGACGAAGTCCCCTATTACAGTAGAAAAATCAATAAAAAAAAAAAAAAAAAATCGGAAAATTTCCCGAAATTTTCATTGTACTAATGAACTCAAAATCGTTAACTTTTTTTTAACTTTAACCCGCATCTGCGCAGAAATCTTTTCGGTATCGTTTGGCTCGGGATTTGAGTAAAATGTTATGGGGACGTACCTTACATCAGTAAGCAAATCAATAAAACTACTAAAAATCAAAATAAAAATCAATATACTAATAAAATCATAATCGTAAACGTTTTGAACTTTTTCAAACAGTTGCATTTTCCTGGCGACGCTGCAATATATGTCATACGATTTCCGAAAATTAATATGTATGATTACCGGAAAGAGTATGGACGACAACACAATAACAATAACATTTGTATTCTTATAATGTCCTTTTATAATTCATGGTTGACTTTGCTTTAATGTTGTTGTTTTTCGTTATACTTTTAACAAAAAGACATGCAGATTCAAAGTTGTATAAAATCATATAATGGTGATCGCTATGATTAAGGATCATTGTGACACGTTGGTTTTGGAACAGATCTGTTCCTTAACAACTCGATGCTTCATAGCAACACGTCTTTTCGTTTACATTAAAATAGCAGAGTTTTCAGTCTTTTTAACCATTTAAATATACATTCTTTTAATTCAGATTTTGATATGATAAAAAACGTTACCTGACAATAGCGTTTCTTTGTTTACATTGCAAATGACGTCACAACATAATGTCTTAACAATAGAACCAACATCGAAAACGTTGCGGTATTTCCGTTTCTTTTTCAACAGATTCTGAAGTTAGATTATTCCTATAGTGAGTTCTTTTGGGAAACTTACCGCATATTAATCAGACAAACTTGTATCTGTACAAAGATCCATAATAAATCGAATTTGAATGTTTTTACGAATTGTGTCTGTTTGTTTTGTTCACGCATCGTTGTCAATATAACGGAATTTGATGCGACTGTCATACAAGTGAGAGGTTTGGCTAGCCATAAAACCAGGTTCAATCCACCATTTTCTACACAAGAAAATGCCTGTACCAAGTCAGGAATATGACAGTTGTTATCCATTCGTTTGATGTGTTTGAACTTTTGATTTTGCCATTTGATTGAGGACTTTCCTTTTTGAATTTTCCTCGGAGTTCAGTATTTTTGTGATTTTACTTTTTGTTATCCCCCGACATACGGGCTTCTTTAAAAAACTAGTAATCTCACTTTCATGCGTATAATCTTCAGGAAATTTAACTTAAAATTGTTCTTCTTATTTCATTAAATGTGTTTTTAAAACTTAAGATACAAAGTCCACTCGTAGATGAGGGTCTGCGTGGGGTTTTAAAGAATCGACAAAATGTGCAGAAAAAATAGCAAACAAATTATGAATAAAGAAAAATATGGCAAAAAAGTAAAAAAACAGAAAATAATGGGGCACTCAAACTTAAAGAAAATGAGTCACTCCAATATGAAGAATATAGACCCTTTAAATTACCTTTTTATAAAAAAAATACAAAACAACTTTCAAGGAATAAGAAATAAGCATTGTATGACATAAAAAAAATTAAACACAGACAATTAACAAAAAAATACATCTTTTAGTTTTAAATCATACCTTTTAATAAATAATTTCAAAATGAACTTGCAGAACAACTCTTCTTTATCATATATTTCAATAATTTTATTAGTGACAAACTTACTGCCAAAAGAAAAAGAAGTGACACCGAAACAAAGCTGAATTTATAATAATGACAATTGACATATATTTTTCTTATTCAAAATTATAAAATCATTCTACAAAGAATGTGTCATTTACAACCGCATATCTTCATAATGTACCTACATGTTACACTGAGGTATTGAGCAAAATTGACACAACTTTTGTTTTATATATACAATAACATGCATGATGGCTTACCATCACAAAAGAGTAAAAAAAAAGAAAATGATACAATGAGAAGAAAAAAGAGAAATCAACTTCACATCACCAGATCTATTAGCAAGAAGTGAGAAATTTGTATTGTAACGCGATGCAGTAAACATTGTGAAGAAACAATGAAAAATGATTATTTCTAGCAACGTTTACCTTGTCACACAAATTTAAACCAATGTTTTTATGTTATCACCTTCTACACAGTAGCCACTTGCAAACCCATTGCTCAAAGGTCATGCATCCCAATGAGATATGATGTATATTGAATTTTACAACCTTCAATCAGAGTTTAAAGTCTGAAGCAAGAAAATAAGACACTTTCATGACCACTGTTAGAGCGTTTCTACTCTATGTATATAAAAGCTGAAACTGTAACACTTATATGACTTAAGCCCACTTCTATACTGTTTTATGGTGTGATGTTTTTCAGATGTTTATAAAAATTAGAAGATGTGGTGTAATTGCAATTGAGACAACTTTATGTATATGCCTGTCCCAAGTCAGGAGCCTGTAATTCAGTGGCTGTCGTTTGTTGCTGTGTTACAAAATGTACATGATATGTGTTTTTCGTTCATTTTTTGTACATCAATATTAGGCCGTTAGTTTTCTGCTTTAAATTGTTTTACATTTGTAATTTTGGGGCCTTTTATAGATGACTGTGCAGTATGGACTGTGCTCATTGTTGAAGGCCGTACGATGACATATAGCTGTTAATTTCAGGCCATAATCTTGCGGACGTTATGACGATTTAACTCGCCAAAGAATTTTGAAAATCGCTAAATCTCGCCGCCGACTGACTTCATAGCGAAGTCAAATCGCTATCAAAATCGGTAAAAGGGAGACAACTTGTGATTGACAAGTCTCACAGGTAAAAAAAAAATGGCGGCTGACACGAAAAATCAAGATTTTCGAAACGACCCAGGACTAATACTGTCAACGATCAAATTAATAAATACAACGGCGACTTTGAACATCCTTGGATATAACTTTCAAAACTATTCAAACAGAAAACTGACCGTCTGTTTAAGTTATCATTTTACGATGATTTTCATCTGAGGATGTTGCGTAATCACTCAGCTGATTTGTTTTATTTTTATAACTTACACGAGTCGATCAATTTTACTATTCGGTAGGTAAAAGGTGGGAATTAAGGGTAGATTTATTATATTGATTGAATAAAAATTGAAATATAAAAGGTAGAAAGACTGTTGATGGATAATGTGATTGCAAATGTACAACACTCGACCCGGTTGTGATCAGCAGTGGATTTTTTTCTCACGACCATTTCGCTGATACGGATGATATTTTTAAAAAATGATAGAAATTAGCTCTTTGTCGGATAATTAATATGCGATTGAAAGATATTTTCATTTATAGACTTGCAATCTTCAACGATAATCTCAATTTACAACTAACATAATGTCCTGGACATTCAATACTGTTTTACAAAATAATGACAAGTGGTGATCTAAATTAAATTCCCAGTCATGTGAAATTCATCAGTAAATTGGGAGTTATATTTTTTCTGGACTTTTAAAAATAAATTGAGGCAGATGCACATGAATTTAATGCATCATAATCATGATAATATTACTAGGCTACTCCCTCGTGTCCCAATGATGAATCAACAAATTTTATTTAGAACACATTGGTATCAATAAATAAATAACAACTATATATTGTCTAAACCTTTTTATTTAGAATTTTCTTTATATACACTGTGTACAAAAACACATGAAAAAACTGCAAGTATATCTTTGATTGAATATATTTAAAACAATTTCCTTAGTGATAAGCATGAAAACACGATGCAACCGAAATGGTAATGGAATCTCACTCTCAAGAAATTGACCCTCTCTCTCTCTTGGAAGGAGAAGTCACTTCTCCCTCTTCAAAATCCTAGATTAGGCCCTGTAATTTCTGTGTCATTTGATTTCTTATGGAGAGTTGTTGAATTGGCAATCATACGACACCTTCTTTTAAATTTTTATCAACCAAAGATCAAATGAAGTGGATATAAACAATTATAGGCAACCGTATAGCCTTCTAAAAAGAGAAAAACCCAAACGGTATACTGTGGTTTCATTAATATTCGTTGGATACCAATGTTTGTGGTTTTCGTGGGTACAGATGAACCACGAATTTAAATGTTAAACGAATTACAAATTTTCTATCAGGTTGCTTGCAGACTTTGGCAAAACCACGAAGTCACATTTCCACGAAAAGGCAAGTTTTCCGCAATCCACGAAAATTGGTACCCACGAAAATAAATGAATCCACAGTAGTTGGCTATAAAAGGCCTTGAAATTGCAAATGTAAAACAATTCAAACGAGAAAAATAAAGGCCTCGACATGTTTGTTTGTTTGCGTTTTTTTTTTTTTTAGCAGTCGTCAGTTAATTTTACTTTTTTCTGTACGTTTTAAGAAGACAACTGTTATAAGCTATTTGAGACATTGAATAGTTTCCATTCGAAAGCATAGAACTGTTCAAGTTTTTACAAGCTTCAATAGTGTTATTGTCTATTGTATTGGTGTGTCTGACATGTCTCCAAGGCATCCATATTTAATAGTATCGTATATCACCTTCCACATTTTCCATATAAATTGAGATTACTATTTGCACTTCCTGTATACAAGGTGATATGATATGCCGCTGGAATTGGTCACCTTTTCAAGCTTGAAAATATGTGTAATGGTCGAGAAAATATCAGAAAAATATGATAAGGTCAATAAAGTTCCCATAACTTCTTCGTCTGTCACCTTTCTTGGTGTTCCCTGCTGTGTTTTAATCAACCAAGTTTTCATTTTTGACATTTTGGTATTCCACTCCTACATTATACACCACATGAAACCCAAACAATATGGGAAAAGGTTATCCATTTTTTAAATCTAAATCATATGAATTGAAGGTGAGGTAACTCTGAAATTTTCTGAAGGAATTTAAATTAAATTTTTCTATTTTATATTTTAGCCCGAAAAATTGTACAGTTACCCTATCTTTTCTTATAATATTCTCAAAGCATTTTCCAAAAGTTGTCTTCTTGTATTTATTTTACAATTCTATCATTCAGTTTACATGTAGCTTCTAATCACATAATTAATGATGTTTTTACCCTGTATAATCCATCTAAAATGTGTCATTTTGTCACAACCTGTAGCTTCAGAAAATGCTCGGTAACCTATCATTTTTTATTATATTTTTGAACATATCACAATATATACTACATTTAAGCAAAGTATGCAGTGGCGGATGAAACTTTTCATAAGGGGATGGGGAGCACTGGCTGACCTATTAAGGGGGCCCGCTCCAGTCATGCTTCAGTGATTCCCTATATGATCAACCAAATTTTTCCCACAAAAGGGGGGGGGGGCGCCCCCCTCCCCCCGGATCCGCCTATGGTATGAAAAAATTCTATAAATTTTTAATTCATACTCCCATACCACCTTAACGGGATTCTAAAGGTTTTCTGACTTCGTCCCCTTTCACAGGTAACACCTGCCTCATATTTGTACCAACTGAAAGACCAAGGAATACAAGACAATACACTTTTCAGTAGTAGAAACTCAAATTCATAGTCAAGTTACACATCATCCTCTTTATATTGTTGTAGACCTGGAGATATAAAGGAGCCTAACTAGTTGAGTTAGGGAAGATCTTCTTTGGCTCAATTGGTTAGAGCGCTGCCTTTAGATCCCGAGATTGAGGTTCGAATCCGCTGGTACCATCCATGGATTTTCACATCATTGGCGCTATGAGCAATTACTACTTGTACAAACAAGTGTATATAGGTGCCTGGCAGTTTGATATGGTCATGTGTGGATGACCGTGACATATCTAGGTGGAACTGGCCAGAGGATTTTAGTAGATGTCTCGGGTTGTACAGTAGTGGACCTGCGAGTTGCTCGGATGGATGGTACGCAGCCCGAAAAAAGAAAAGGGGGAAGAGTGTTGTAGACCTGGAGATATAAAGGTAGTCTAACTAGTTGAGTTAGGGAAGATCTTCTTTGGCTCAATTGGTTAGAGCGCTGCCTTTAGATCCCGAGATTGAGGGTTCGAATCCCGCTGGTACCATCCATGGATTTTCACATCAATATTCAACGTTTGAATGTCCATGACAACATCTTCTGGGTCATTTAATTTCTGCATAAGATTATATCAGTAATAGGTAGGCGATAGATTTATGCTAAAATACCTTATGTTCAAAATTAAATTCCTTTACACTGTCAAAATTTTGTCAATACAATGAAAATTCCACAAAAGTCAACAATAATTGGAGTTTACCTCAGCAGTCGGCGCCATGTCTAAACTATTTACGCTAGGCATTCTGGGTCTTTGTTCAGGGTCTCACTAATTAGAGACAAGAAGCGACAGGAAAACCAATTAAGCGTATAAAAATCTGTTTCAAGTAAATAAACATGCATTAAAGTCAATATTTCATTTTACTGACATTTGTTCGAGAAAATAGGGATCGTTGAGTTGTTTTTTACACATATGTTATCGGAAAAAATCTGGGACTATTATATTAATAGTTAGTATCATGATTAGTCACAGGAACAGTGGCGGATCCAGAACTTTTCATAAAGGGGGTGACTGACCTAAAGGGGGGCGCTCCAGTCATGCTTCAGTGATTCCCTATATAATCAACCAAATTTGGCCCCCGAGGGCCCCCCTGGATCCGCCTATGAGGAAAAATATATATGCCAAAACAAATACCTTACACGAACAAACAGCGTAAATTTGCAGTATACAAAAAGAAAATGGTTTACATCAAATTTCAAAAATGAATAAGCGCAAGACCTGGGAGGCATATACACACAAAGAAATTATGTAACAAAACTTTAAAAAACTGTCCAAAAAAAACAAACTTCCTAGAGTCCTAAGTCGAAAGACTTTTGGCCATTTCTAACGAACAAAAAGTTGCACCAGTCAAAAAGAAACCATACTCCTGGAAGAAAGAAAAATCACAACAAACAAACAATATATAATTATCTGAGATTTACGACTTTTTTGTCAATGTAGCCAAAACATTCCTATGACATACTGGATTTGTGTATAACAGTTTTTTTCCATATTTTCTCCCACTTTGATGCAATTTACAATTAAAATCACTATTCAAGCTGTTGGCCATGTTCATTCTCTTCAGTATAAAGACCGACACCTGTCCATGGCTACAGTTTATAAAATTGTCCATCTTTAAAGAACAATTGTACCCATCACAGGTATTCCTTTCCCAAGACATACTGGCTCTGTGTATATAAATTGTTTTTTCATTATTTCCACCACTTTGATGACATTTACAATTTTATATATATTTACATTCAGTATCTGACAGCATTTTTTTAAACAGGATCCTGCATGTTATAAAAGAACAAAGATGTTGATCAAATTTACCTTACAGTGCAGCATACAAGAGATGTAATATCATACATGTGCTGAATTTAGGACTCCCAAGCCTTTCTGATTGAAAATAAGACTCCCTGGCAGACAGGAACAACTATTTGTTAGTGATGACTTTTTCAAATGTGACTGCACAGTCTTGTATTGGACCGATTACTACTATCAATGTGATACTTAAAATGGTTATGTAGGAGAGAAAATTACATGTGCTTATCCACCATATTATTGTAGTTCATATATTATAGTTCATATGCCAAACTTGATGTACATGTGTATGCGATTTTTGTGCAAGTGATGGTGACATCATTGAACTAAGAACAAATACATGACTGCATTCAATCTATTGAATTTGAAGCAGAAGTGACACAGTGGCAGTTGTGCAGAGACTATATGGAAAAAAAATGCAAATAAATATCTTGTGTTCAACTTCATTTGTCTTCTTTACATTTACAAAGTATACATGTACATAGTTTTTACATACATGTATAACAATATGATGATGTAGTATGATTGCCAATGAGACAATGATTTACATGTGTGTCTTTTTTTTTGTATGACTATCATTGGAAGGCCACTCTATAATATCTTTGTACATCATGAGAATGGAAATGCTTCCTTTGTACCATAAAGGTAGCTATTGGTGACAATAGCATACGGGTTAACGAAAAACATCCAAGTACAGAAGCCATTACACAAAAATTCCCTAGGTCAACATCAAATAAACTCATTTTGCAGCCTGTAGATGAAAACTTTGTATCTAAGCGTATAAGTGAAATAAATGTAAAATCGCCAAAACTACTACACTATCTAAACCTGGTGTGGTTAAACCTATCACTGAACTAGTAAATTTTTCATTATCCTCTTCTACTTTCCAAACTCATTAAAATTGATCAAGTGGAGCCAATCCACAAAAAAAGTGTTCTCGAAAAACGGAATTATAGACCCGTTAGTGTTCTACCTTCGTTATCAACAATTTTTGAAACAGCCATAGTCTGAAATCAACTTTCTAAATACTTTGACTGATATTTTTCACAATTTCCTTGCAGCTTTTCGAACAGGCTATGGCTGTCAGTCAAATCCTATTAATATATTTTAAAAGACTGGAAAAATGCACTGGATAATGATAAACATTTAGCAGCAATATTTATGGACCTAAGCAAAGTATTTGTCTACCATATGATCTTCATCTTAAACTCCAAAACTATGGCCTAAGTACATCTGCACTAGAATTATTAAAAAGTCATCTCACAAAAAGGAAACAGTGTGATAAAATAGGACAAAATATAAGTAAAATGCTTGATATTTATAAAGGCGTTCCTCAGGGATCTATACTTGGCCCTGTATTATTCATGTCTTTATCGATGACATCTTTCTTTTTGTAAAACACTGTGAATAATATAACTGCGCCGATGATAACACCCTCTCTAAATCTAGAATCTGCCACTTTTCTGGAATAAGTTATTAAACCCTTAGAGAAAGATAGTAACTCCCTAATATCATGGGTCTCATCCAACAAAATGCAGGCAATCCCAGAAAAATTCCAGGCAATCGCAATAGACAAAAAAAAACATCCACAAAATACAGTCTTCAACTTAAACGGCATCAGTATTCAGTGTGATGATGAAGTGAAACTACTAGGTGTAACCATAGACTTTAAACTGGACTTCAATACACACATCTCGAACAGTTGTAAAAAAAAAAAACAGCACGACAACTAAACATATTAAAAAGAATTGGAACTCATCTATTCAGACTACGTAAAAAAATCATTTATCTCTCTTTCATCCTTTCAACCCTCAGTTATTTTCCACCTTACATGGCACATTGGCAGTGAACAAAACACACAATAAAATGAAAAAAATACAGGAACTCCTTGGAGTTGCCATCCTAAACATTGCACCAAGAGCATTCCCTACAGCCAGGCCATACGAATAAAACGGATTTGCTCCACCAACGATCAGGGCCGTAAATTACATAGAGGCATGTAGGCAGTTGCCTCCTATTGCGGACTGACAAAAAAAAAAGAAAAAATGAAGAAAAAAATACTGAAAAGAAAAATTGTTAAAATCAAGCATTATTTTAATAGCACTGGTTGTTACTCTCACGTCTATTAATGAGATTGGGTCAAAATGTACAATAGAGCAAGCAATCAAACACACGCACTTCTACCCAAATATAAAACAAATACTTTTGCTTCTGTTAGCCTTGCCAGTTGGGTCCTGCAGTTGTGTGAGATCGTTTTCTGCGCTACGGCGCCTTAAAACATGGAACAGGTCAACAATGACGGAAAGCAGATTACGTGGTCTGGCTATGCTACACATAGAAGTGACATTGTTGGCAATATTGAATGCATAGAAGTGCTAAAGAGATGGGATTCGTCCGGGCACAGAAAAATCCCCTTAGCAATTGACAAAGCCTAACCGAATAAAATTGTCAGTGTAAACAAAAAGTATTACGTTATAATAATTTGAATTTGATAATTAAAAGTTATGAGTTATTAAGTATGCATTTTCATTTTAAGGTTTGAAAATTGTGTCTCTGAAGCGAAGTCAAAATAGCTCGATTGGGACAGCCAAAAAAGCATGATAAACCACAAAAAGGGCTCAACTTTAGGGGGCCTTTCATTTTAAGTTCGCAAATTGTTTCCCTAAAACTAAGTAAAAATAGCTCGTGAAGAGTCGTAAAGCAGGATGAAGCGTAAAAAATCTTACTTTACCGGCACACGTAATCTAACTCTGGTTTATAAGTTAACTCTTTTCAATATATTCCAGGCGCTTATTTATTGAAATATAAAAAAAATTTAACAAGTGGTGAATTCTGAGGAGGTACATTGCATACAGGGAAAAGGCCCGAAAAAATATCATTTTCTGCTTAAAATGGGTCAAAAAAATTTTTTTGCCTCGCTCCGCTCGGCGAAACTCAACTGCCTCCCCTTACAAGACAGGCAATTTACGGCCCTGGTCCTGAATTAATAATATGAAAATGTGTTGTCGTTAGAAATATATATACAAGTAAAAAAATCATTAATAATATCTATGCACATGCACAGAAAAATTGTGTTAACGCATGCAGAAGAATATCTCGATAACGTTTTGCGGGAAAATATGAATGCCTGCTCAAATCCAATCTATTAGAAAAATCGAATTATTACAGAAGAGTGTCCACAATGCACTAGCACTACACTATTATCAGAATAGTAGAATAGAATGATATACAAATGGATGAAAATTATATATACATGTAACTGTTATATACAAACATATAAATACATTATAGACGGTCCGAGTTGACTTATTAGTCGGTCCGATTTGACTCTGTCCGAGTTATCTTCGGGCCGAGTTGTGCATAAGCTGGTCCTCGACTGACTACTACACTTTGTTCATAGACAGCCGATCAGAGCCGTTCTATTGTAGAATCTGATTAGTCAAGAGACTTGTTTTCAATCTCCTATATTAGGGGTGAAGAATACATAAGATATTTGTAAGTTTTAAACATAATTTTTTTTTTTTAATCAATATTTTTTTTGAATATTGAAACGTTTGACGTGCCATACTTTAAATAAAGATTATATACTTACTTGGGAAAGTAATTCAAAGACATGTATAGTATGTATGTCTCTGAGTAATCTCAGTTATCAAGGATATGTATAAGATAAATTATTTTTTTCACAAAGAAAGTTAATTATTGTTTTAGATAAACATATGAATGTTCTAAAATGTCGGTTAAAATTGATATCAAAATATGAATTTACATATTAATAATGCCGGGCACATTAGTGAGAGCAACCAACAGAAATCAGTTCAAAATTTAAATAGAGACAAAATTTGAAACTTTTTAAAGCAACAAATAATAGACTGCATGCCTTTCTTCAATATATTTGTTTCAATAGATTATGAACTTTTTGGGCTAAATTTTTCTTATTGTCTCTTTTCGACGCTTCTTGTCGCTAAAATTCCCCTTGTCTCAAATTAGTGAGACCAATCTTTCTGGACGTGAGTTTGTTCAAAGCCGCTTATTCATTGGACAATTTAATGTCCTACATTTTCATTGGTCGACATGAAAGTGGGCGTCTGAGGTAAATGGGGAGGAAAATTAAAAAAAAAAAGATAGGTACATTATTGCCTATTCATTAGCCTATTGCATCCATACAGCAATATTCATTTTTTTTGTGTGTAATGCATAAGACAGTCTTTATTTTTGACAAAGATATAGTTTTCATGTTTGACGTAGGTCAGACAAAAACATATAATTCCTAATAAATTCTGTTTGCAATATAAACTATTTAATTTACAGTCATAATGTATTTACTAACAAGTTAAAAAATCATAAACTGATTGTGTCGATATAGCACATAGCAGGACATTAGCCAATCCAGAAGGTGTCCCTATGTTTTACCGTTTGTCTTTTTTTAGAAAGAAAAAAATCATGTATTGAATTCGTGAAAAATTTGCACATTTATATTTTTACACAGAGGCGGATTTAAGGGGGGTGGGGGGGGGGGGGGGTGGGGGTGGGGGTGGGGCTGGCCCCACTTTTTTGGGAAAATTTGGTTGATTATATAGGGAATCACTGAAGCATGACTGGAGCAGGCCCCCTCTTAGGCAGTCAGTAATCCAATAGGTTTTTTGATCACACTATCCCTTAATATGATTAGCCACATCAACTAATCAAGCCAAACTAAATGTATAAACCTGAAAAGTATAAGAAAAATTGGCAAGGAAAGGTTTACGGTTGTTGTATTGTAATAAACCATTGATTAATGATCAGTTTTCAATACTTTTATTCCAAGACCATCATAGATTAACTATATCTCTACTATCAGATTACTAATGGTAATCTTGATCATAGATTAACTATATCTCTACTATCAGATTACTAATGTTAATCATACCTTAACTATATCTCTACTATCAGATTACTAATGGTAATCATACCTTAACTATATCTCTACTATCAGATTACTAATGGTAATCATACCTTAACTAAGTGCTATACACCGGTTCCCTTAAAGTTTGACTTTGTCTATAGAATATTTAAAATGTCCAATGAAATACAAATATATCATTCCAGACTTCTTCGATAAAGTACTACATATGGTAATTATTTGTAACTGTCTTTCACACTTTTTTCGTGATGTTGGCTCTACCTTCATCATGTTCATTTTTAAATTTATGATATATATCATTTTTTTCCTGAAAACAATTTTTGTAAACCAGCTGTAGATACACAATAATTACTTTAGATATTCAACTCTGGGTAAATATTATAAATTTTGATCCATGAATGGATCAGTCTTGGGATAGTTTATCTTCTTCCTTATTGATTTATGGAATTTTTTTCTTAGTATGATATCTCCTGATTTTTAGTAGTTAAAATAAAAAAGTGGGCAAGCACTAAATTTTTGACTAGACAGAAATAGTTTTTTCATTAGTGATGATATTTTGACTCTTCTGCAGATGTCCAGTAAAGTATTTTTCTTTTAAGATAATTGCTATGAGGTCCAAAATTTATGAAGCTAAAAGGACATTATTTTATTTGAAAATTGGATTGTAAAATCAAATCTGGTCTTATGTTTATTTTTTTTCTCTTTCATTTCTACACAGAATGATTATACATATTTTAAAGGATATGCAAAAAGGGTTTAAAAATGTGATAATTGGTTTGTTAATCCAAACTTATCTCTGACTGCTACATTTTTAGAAGGATTTTGATGAAATATATTTATATCAAAGGTTTATATCAGTAATTAATGTCCTAGTCAAGTTCAAAAATCAGTGCTCATGCAAATATTTCTTGTAGGATATTTATGAAAAAGTTTGAAAAAAACTCCCCAAAATACATTGGAGTTATTGCCCTTGGACAGATAAATATGTTCATTGGTGGGTTTGAACTAATGTACTTTTTGTTCTTTTGATGTGCTATCACACCACTGTCCCAGGTTACTGTTAGGGTAGGTTTGAGTGCTTACAGCCAAGCTTAATTCCACCACATTCTTAAAGTGCCTGTCCCAGGTCGGGAGCTAGTTATCCATTGGTTGAGGTCTGCCAAAATAAATTTTTTTTTTCACATATTGTTATTAACTGCGGTTTCATTTATTTTTGTGGATACCAATTTTAATGGATTGGAGAAAACTTGTTTATTTTAGTGGACATTTAACTTCATGGATTTGCAAAAGCCTGTATACAAGCCTATAGAAATTGTGTACTTCGTTGAATATTTAAATTCATGGTTGACCTATACCAAAGAAATCCACGAAAATTGGAACCCCATGAATAATAATGAATCCACAATCATAAATATATGAAAGCAAAAGTTAAGTCAACTACCATATAATTTTCAGAGCCTTTTAGGTTAAAAGTTGACTGATTGGATGTGGAAACTGCTGCAAATTTTATAAACATTTTGTTCTAAAGAAATCTTAAATTATCATAGCATGAACTTTATGTAATGTAGCCATAACAGAATTCTTTATTAACTTACTTGACTTTCATGTACAAAAGTATTTATTTTTAGAATGCTTCTTATTAGAAAATAATCCAACAAGCAAACAAACAAAAAACAAAGCACAAATTAATAATTTATGACCATTGGAAATTAAACATGCATGCAGTTAAAATTGAATACATGTACAACTAATGATTATGGCATATTGAATTTATAATTGTAAAAGACAGTATACTAGATATTCACACAAAAGATTTACTACATAACCAGACAGGATAGTATCATTAGTCTATGGTATGCCCTATATCATGTTTATAATTAATTATTTGCACACCTAGATAAACATGATAACCAGTTTGAATTTATTTATGTCATGTATGTCTATTTTTCAAAGAGCTAAGATTGAGCTATTTCATGATGGTAAATTAAAAATGAAATACACTGATTTTCCAAACAAATCCCTACAGACATTTACATATTTTTACCAATGACAGGATTTTATCTAGTATATTGTAAGACAAATAATCATTGATTGTTCATATCAGTATTGTGCAATCTGGTCAAAGATTACTCTGGCTCAGTTGGATAAAGTGTAATAATAAACGATAACAACCATTATACAGTGTATATTTGCATTTTTCATGTGTATACTGGATTCTTTCCTGTTTTGAATGCACAAATTGTCAACTGAAAATTAATCTTTGAAAGGACATAGAGTTTTATAGGACTGCACTGTGGCTAAAGCAGACATAAAAGTAGGTGAAATATTATAGAGCTAGCATTTTATAGTTAGAGTTATCTACCTTTGTGTTATATCAGGTTTATTATATATTATCAACTGTGAGAAAATGGAATGTCACCTGACAATGTAAAGCTCTAGATAACATGTATTGTTAATACATGGGTTAATTAACAGCTATATGATGAATCTGACTTTATATATATTAATGGACATATTCAGATTAAATGTTGGTGAATAATGGTCCTTTTTTAAGAAATTTTGTTCTTATAATGATCACTGGAATTAACCAAGGCAATTTAAATGCATGCATGTAGAATAGGAGAAAAGAGTAAGAAAAAATTGCTGTTTTCACAAAATTTTATGTGGTACATATTACAGAATAATGAATTAAATTAATAAAATGCTATATATGATTCACAGATAAGAAAACATGCATATATACCTGTGTATTCTTATTGTTTTGTGTTGACAGACAAATCTGGTGTGTTTTCTAAAGGTCTAGCATATCCCTATATAATTCTTATCATATACATATCTAATCTGAAATTATGCCCCAACTCATAGAGTGGGTTGTATACTGCAATAACCTTTTCTGTCAGTTCTATAACTTTTTGTACATAATACTCCCCATCTGTATTGAGAAGTGATTTGACATTTGGTTTGAAACTTCACAATAATGTTGAGTTGTATTGTGTAGGCCATTTTCAGATCTGTTCAACAGTCACTCCTTGCTTGGCAATACTTTGAATTTTTATAACAGCCACTGAGGCTCAGAGCAGATTATTGAATGGTATCCTGGTATTGTTGCTTATCACCTAGCTTTTGTATAGGACTGATTTTATATTTGGTGTGGAATTTTATAATGTTGAGTTGTACAGTGGAAGAAAATTGTTTTTGAAAATGTTATTATACACACTGAACATGGAATATTTTGTCAAATGTCTAATAATGAATAGGGTTTACTTTGCATGACATTGGGTGCAACTTCCTGTTCCACTAGACATCCGATTATTATAGGTAACTGTATATTTGTAGCTAAATTAAAGAAATGAGTATGGATGGACTTGCTGGATCTATAACAGATCGTAATAAACCTACCAGTGTTGCCATATCTGATTATCAAACCTGGGAAACAGATAAAAGATTTGTGGTAAATATAGTCAATCCTAGTAGTTAAGAGATAGAGATAAATTTCTCACCTTTATGTGTATCCTAACAGTATAGAATTGAATTAACACAGCTAATGTTGACCTTGTGATTTCAAAGGTCTGTGGTGCAGTAACATTGCTGAACTACTTATGCAAACTACTTATTAATCAGGGATAACAAATGAAATAGTTCGACATTTGAAAGACGATCCCTTAATTTGACAAAAATCTTACTTTTAAACTGACGTTGGATTTCAAGTTGGCTGTTGATCTGAGACAAAAGATAAATTTTATATCTGAACTCTTCTATACCTTTAAGAAGATATTTTAATAGCTTAATCCATTTTCCTGATTCACATAAATTGTTTTTCATTAGATTTGAATGGAATTTCTGATTTATCAATTTGTTATAAGGTTTTCTGTCTGACTGCTGTCCTTCAGATGTCATTGAAGTGATTACCATATTTAAGAATATGTCATATCTGTTTAGTTGGAAACATGACTTTCTTAAGTTTTATTCATTAAGGAAATCAAGAGAGATTTCATTCAGTGGCTCAACTAGACTTTCACAACTTCGCTGTTTACTTAAAAGTTCATGTCTTTTTTTATTTGGCTATAAAACCTGTTTCTAGTGTATGTGTTAAGTAATACATATTTATTATATGCAATTAATAACTAGTTTTTTAACCATTGTTGTCATCTCTTGTCATTTTATCCTTGAAAAATGTTTTTTATGAACTCTTTTGACACTTAAGAACTTTTTTCATGACAATAAATAATAGAGGGGAAAGACACCAAGCTTATATTATCGGCCAATTGTTAGATATATTATAATTCCAGGTATAGCTATTAAGACAATTGATAGCTGTAAGAATAAAAATTGCCACTGAAACTTAAAATGCATCTACATAAAGTTTTGTGAGTTTCAGCACTTTGTAAGTGTCTTTGTTGATTGCTGTCTGTCATATTTGTTTTTCTTTAAACATTTTGTCATAAATCAGGCCATTGGTTTTCTTGTTTGAATTGTTTCACATTTCCTCATGTTGGTGCCTTTTAGAGCTGATTAAACCTCATGGGATTTGCTCATTATTGAAGGCTGTACAGAGACAGGTAGTTGCTTACATCCACATCAATTGGACTCTGTTGGCTAATTGCCTCATTGGCATTCATACCACATCTCCTAATTTCTTATGTAATATGTGTCTTATTAGATCCTTATTCAAAAATAGAAAGCATATTTCATGTAGACAGACATTTCTTGTATAAAAATGCAAATTGCTTCATTTTTTAACATAATGCATTTTTAATAACACATTACTCTCTACTTGGATATATCTGTTAACACTTTCTTCTATGAAATTCACAGATGATTTATATCAATAGTGGGTCAGATAAGTACCCATTATCAGGTTGTCTGCATATTATATTGATATTGTAAAATATCAGCTGTAAAAGTGAACATTATCTGTGACTTCAGTGTCAATCAGAAGTAAATGCATTATTGTAAAAAAAAAGTACTTCAAATAAACAAAACAGTATGGGTTTTTCTCATTATTGAAGGCCGTATGGTTGCCTATAATTGCTTACATCCACTTCATTCGAACTTTGGTGGATAGTTGTCTCATTGGCAATCATACCACATCTCCTTATTTTTTAAAATGAATGAAAACTATTATGCAGTGTTAGGACCTTTAAGATTTCATCGTCTATAGAGCATGAATATTTTTTGTTAAATTAAAAGCATAAGTACAAAAATATGTTAAGAACTTTTTTAAATATATGTACATGTATTACACAAAAACATATTGAAGAGTGCTACTCATTTTGTTTTAGGTTTTATTATTCCTCATAATTCATGTTAACCTATTTTGGATTGTAAGGTCTCAAGTATGGGTATTATATCATAAATAAGACATGTACATAATAACAAAATTACTCCATATCTTTCACAGGTCAGTAGTTTTGAAGATAAAAAGTCCATATGTCAAACATGATACTGAGCACTATAATATTGCTGACAGCATAAACTACTTGATAGTGTTCACTTCATTGATCTTTAAGTGCTTAGAAGAGATACACATATTGTCACTGTTTTAATTTGTTGTTTTATTTAAAAACTTTAGCAATAAGTATTATGAATTTGACTTCTATCTCACCCTTTTGGTAAATGATGTGTGATGAAGGTTTTGTTATATTAGATAAGTATTGGTTAATTAAGGCATTTAATTTTGAGACAGCTATGTAATATGTTAAACAAGGCTTTTAACTTTTATGATTATTTAAAGTTTAATAGACCACAAAATATTATTAGTATATTACTTTTACTTTTGTCCTAGTCATTTAATATTTAAAATCCTTTCCCTCATCCACCTTTGTTTCTTGAAAAGTTTGAAGTGGATGAAATTCCCAGACTAGAATTCACTGGGTGGTGTATTTACAGTTTTTCCAAATTTTTATTTTCTCTTTTAACTTCTTAAAAGTGCATATGCAGAGAAGCATTCTTAATTCACAAACTGTAAAATTATTCTCTTTGCAATAAGATTATTGCCCATTTTTAGGTTTTTTCTCAAAAATACTGTTACCAGAGGCAGAGGTGCAAATTAATGCTTTTGAAAGATCAATCTTTTATCTTGATGTGGATTTTTTTTCAGTGGAACTTATGCTTATGCATCTTCCAGATCCAAAAGTATTTGCACTTACCATTATAGCTGTTTATGAAAATTTGTCTTTAATTTAAAATTTAGAAATTATACTTTTCACTTCATACTATAATTTAAGTATCAGCATGTATATAAGATGCAAACAATACTAAATTATGCACCTACATTAAACTTTTAAAGGCCATAGAAACAGATGTTAACAATCCAAATATACCAACTGGGACATTTTTACTTTCTCCAATAAAGAGAATCTAATTTTAACTGTATATCAAACTGTAACTGTACTGTAAGATGCATTTTCAGACCACCACTTTGACTATTTTCTGTTGAATGAATGTTGATATTTAAAATTGCTTTTATAAAAACAAAGTCCATATCTTATCAGTTAATTGCAAAGTTGTATAAAGTCATTACAGGCTTTCCCACTCCTAATGGTGAAAAGTACTGGCTGGTGAAGTCCCTGAGTGGACAACCAAACAGTTGACAAGTATTACTACTTGCTATTTGTAATCATTTTCCAGGGTAGAGGAAGATTTTTATCATCTTTTAAAACTATTAAGACTTGCAAATGTATTCTAAATATAAAATTTATTTCACTGAAAATAGATATGTCAGCCTTTGGCAACTTGTAACTTCTCATATTTATCATTGACCTAAGTTGTAAATATTGACCTTGCTTTGGAAAATAGTTTATGACTAAAATAACACTTCATATGACAATGAAATATGAAGGGGAAAATATGAAGAAGATTTTTTATTTCCAATTATTACAGGGGCCCAAAGAGCATTTATATTTAAACATTTGACATGACAATAACATCTATAATTTGGTATCACAAACAATTAAATAACATTCAATAAAAACAACTTTAAAAAAAGATCATTGACTGGCCAATATTAGTTTGATTGGAGAAAGAAGATGGTCTATAAAAAAAAATACTAAATTATAGTTTTTTTCGGCTTTGCCTTTTGTCAAACATTAACATGTAAGATAAGCTTTCTTTAAACCCTTGTAAAGAGAATAATTATTTTTTATAGAATATATATATGTAGGACTCGGAGGTGCGATGGTCACGCTGAAGTGTGATGGTCTTCGCCGAAATGTGATGATCCTTTTGCTAATATGCGATGGTCTATTTGAACTACTGAACTACTGTACACATGTGAACATGAAAAACATTGACAATAAAATTTATGTAATCCATCGCACTTCAGCATAGCTATCAACAAGATAGCGTCACAATGCTGCCATTGCACTTCATCGTGATCAAAAACACGCTTCAGCATGTGCCATCGCGGTTCAGAGTCCTACATATATACAAAAACTTTTAGATCTTTCATGTTGAAGATCCTTTAAGTTATTAAGTCAACAAATAGAAATTCTTGGTCAGTCCAGCTTACTATCAAGCTTACTATCAAGCTTACTATCAATCTTTGTGATTTTAGTAAGAACTATCATTTGACCACAATGTTCAAGTACATGTATAAACCATAAACAATTATAACACTAAGATGTCAATAATTGTAATTGGATATCCTGCATTTATCATGCTTTCCAATCACATAAGGTTAAATTGCTGATAGACCCCTTTCTTAAATTATTGAAATCTATCAATTTGCAACACCATAATATCCTTGAAGAAATTAGATATACCTTATCAGGCTCAGACCCTCATGTAATGTGCATTATGTGGGATGATGTAACTAGGCCATCATCAGTGGGTTCATAAATATTTTTAGTGTTAACCAAGAGATCATAAAGATCTCAAAGGCAGACTTCAAGAATGACAAATTCAATCTATCTTTTATTCAAATGAAGAATTATTTCTTGACAGGTAGATATACTTTTATCAAAATAGCATGTAACGAACAGTTTACTGACATGTAGGTCAGTAGTGACCATGTAGCCTTCACATGATGGCAAAGCCAAACTAGAAATTACATATTCATTCACATAAGATGTATACACATGGTGTAGGAGGCTGTTTAGTGAATAAATCTTCAATATGATATGCACATATTTGGACCACAGACAGTTTAGGTTGAGTTTGAGTGGAACAATTTTAATTTAATATATATGAATTATTGTAAAAAATGGTGCATTAAAATTATTCCTATTTTTGATACAAAAAAACATGTAGTACTTAAACAGTTTTATTTTAAAATTGATACATCTTCACCAAAGCAAAAGATCACCACCATATAAAAAGATATCCAGTTTGTTGCTTTGTGAACACAGGAGATGAAGAATAATGACTAGTATATTACTTCACAAAAAGGTTGTTTTTTTTGTTAAATGTCTTTATCTGTTATAATTTCTGCATAATATGCCAAAATTGTGTAGGAATCATCCATCCAACAAGGAGCTGACTGACAACAGCCATGTTGATATTTCATAGTTTTTGCTGTTTACAATATTTCTTCATCTTCTATTGTTGGACAAATATATGCAAAAAACAAATATCCAGGTTAGAGACACAGGTTCTTTAAAGATTCTAGTTATACTTGCTGACATCAATCATTGATTTTACTGTCACAAATTGAGTTTTCTGGCAATGCATAAGGGTAGCCAGAAAATGGATTAAAAGAACTGTAAAGCTTGGTATTTTCCTGTTGTAACTAGGTAAAGACATGGGAATCAAACTGTAACTAGGTAAAGACATGGGAATCAAACTGTAACTAGGTAAAGACATGGGAATCAAACTATTTTTATTTCATAAGTTACAGTTGTAACTGAAATTGCTTTTGTAAAAAGTTTCCATTTCTATTAGGTCTATCTCTTTTTTTTTTACATTTTTACGGTGATTGCCTATTTAATAGTGAAACAACTTCTCTTAAAGAAGTACTACTTCTCTTTTTCTCTGTCTGTCTAATTATTATGCAGTTAATCCCAATCATAGTCTTATTCAGATATTATTTTTTGTAGAATTATCTGATGAATATCTTGATATGCCCTGTTGATGTTTAAATGTTTGTAGTGTTCCTGTATATCTTGATACACCCTGTTGATGTCTAAATGTTTGTAGTGTTCCTGTATATCTTGATACGCCCTGTTGATGTCTAAATGTTTGTAGTGTTCCTGTATATCTTGATATGCCCTGTTGATGTCTAATTGTTTGTAGAGTTCCTGTATATCTTGATATGCCCTGTTGATGTTTAAATGTTTGTAGTGTTCCTGTATATCTTGATACGCCCTGTTGATGTCTAAATGTTTGTAGTGTTCCTGTATATCTTGATACGCCCTGTGGATGTCTAAATGTTTGTAGTGTTCCTGTATATCTTGATACGCCCTGTGGATGTCTAAATGTTTGTAGTGTTCCTGTATATCTTGATACGCCCTGTGGATGTCTAAATGTTTGTAGTGTTCCTGTATATCTTGATATGCCCTGTTGATGTCTAAATGTTTGTAGTGTTCCTGTATATCTTGATATGCCCTGTTGATGTCTAAATGTTTGTAGTGTTCCTGTATATCTTGATATGCCCTGTTGATGTCTAAATGTTTGTAGTGTTCCTGTATATCTTGATATGCCCTGTTGATGTCTAAATGTTTGTAGTGTTCCTGTATATCTTGATACACCCTGTTGATGTCTAAATGTTTATAGTGTTCCTGTATATCTTGATACACCCTGTTGATGTCTAAATGTTTGTAGTGTTCCTGTATATCTTGATACACCCTGTTGATGTCTAAATGTTTGTAGTGTTCCTGTATATTGTGATACGCCCTGTTGATGTCTAAATGTTTGTAGTGTTCCTGTATATCGTGATACGCCCTGTTGATGTCTAAATGTTTGTAGTGTTCCTGTATATCTTGATACGCCCTGTTGATGTCTAAATGTTTGTAGTGTTCCTGTATATCTTGATACACCCTGTTGATGTCTAAATGTTTGTAGTGTTCCTGTATATCTTGATACACCCTGTTGATGTCTAAATGTTTGTAGTGTTCCTGTATATCTTGATACGCCCTGTTGATGTCTAAATGTTTGTAGTGTTCCTGTATATCTTGATACGCCCTGTGGATGTCTAAATGTTTGTAGTGTTCCTGTATATCTTGATACGCCCTGTTGATGTCTAAATGTGTTCCTGTATATCTTGATATGCCCTGTTGATGTCTAAATGTTTGTAGTGTTCCTGTATATCTTGATATGCCCTGTTGATGTCTAAATGTGTTCCTGTATATCTTGATATGCCCTGTTGATGTCTTAATGTTTGTAGTGTTCCTGTATATCTTGATATGCCCTGTTGATGTTTAAATGTTTGTAGTGTTCCTGTATATCTTGATACGCCCTGTTGATGTCTAAATGTTTGTAGTGTTCCTGTATATCTTGATATGCCCTGTTGATGTCTAAATGTTTGTAGTGTTCCTGTATATCTTGATACGCCCTGTTGATGTCTAAATGTTTGTAGTGTTCCTGTTATTTTGCTCCACGTTGAAAGCCTCACTGTGACTTTGAAGTGAAGAACAAAAACAAAATTACTGTTGTTTTGCTTTTAGTTTTGTTAAGTACCTGTCAGGTTCTTCTTCATGATTTAGTACCCCATATCTCTTCCTTTCCATACGGTTACATTCTTGGTGGAATTGGATGCTTGCAAGGTAAACAAATGAGGGTTCTTTGATTTTAAAAAAGCCCTGATTTTTTGAAAATGAAAGACTATTTTAATGTTTATAGAAGTAAAGTAACATTGTTCTGTAATGGTGAATATATAACTTGAGTAAAGCTTTATTTAGAAGTTGAACAGTTGCTTTTTTTTAACTTATTGAAATTTATATATAAAAATAAAATGATGTGGTATAAATGATTTCCACCAATTCCACTTCCATCTTTCCACCAGTGACCAAAGAACAAAGATATTGACAAATATAGATCACTGTACGACCTTTATCAATGAGAAAAACCCATACCATATGATAAAGTAAGCAATATAAAGGCATGTGTATAAAGGCCTCTGCATTACAAATGTGAAACAATTTTTGACTCCACAATGGAGATATTTCTGTGGGAGTTGCTCGAAATAAAATTCAATAAAACATTTTAAAAATTAAGTCTATGTTTATCACATGTTTGTTTTTGTACACTTTTTAAACATGAAACATTTGGTTATTTAGAAAAAAAATGGCTGCTTTCTATATTGGTTGAATGCAAAAGGTTAGAAATTTATATAAACTAAATAATGATTCGATGTCATGATCTAGGCTCATTTTAACCTGGTATTCATTATATTTTTCAATATTTTAACACCAAGAATTTTTGACAAACATGATGGCCATGCTTGTTGAAATAAGAGGGAAAAAATATTTCCAATAAAATTAATAAGTACTGTCTTGATTTATGACAGCTGATTATTAAAGATGTTTGGAGAACAATAATAAAAAAAAAATTTTGAATTTTATTAAGTAACAAATAATTGTATCATTCAATTTAATAAACAAAGTCTGTAAATATGACTAATCACATTATATTTGGGAAAAAAATCATATCTGTCAGTAATTCACTCAACAATATGTCAAGATTTAATTAAAAATTTTAACACTGGTTGAAGTACTCTCTGTCAAGGTTATTATTCCTTAATTAGGTAACTAAACTTTGACAATTTACCTGTAGAGTTGACTGATAAACACCCCTGTGTGGTCAGTTTAAAAGAATGCACCGATCCATTTGAAATGTTGACAGTGAAGGGAAGAGGGAGATTTAATAGGTTGACATACAGTTGTCATTGTATTGTAACAGAGTACCAGCTGGTATATATACGGTTATCAAGAAAAAGGGGACTATAGCTTTTTAGAAATACAAATCTGAAAATCTCTATGTTCATGTGCAAACATTAGATCTGAATTCGTTGAGGACTACTTTTCAAATTCTACATTTTTCTAAAAAGCAGAGGACAATTTTTATCTCTAGTGTGAACAAATGTGACTTGCCATTAGGAAGTGTGTGATCTTATGTGATAAACAAATTGTTGGCTTAGGTTCCACAAGATATGAACTGCTGAGCGGATAAATGACTTCAGTGATTGAGAACTGATCTATACTTCCCTTATTGGACTTGAATGAAATAGAAATACACCTTATCATTGTACAGACAGTACTTTGCTTATAAGTAATGACTAAGTTACAGTATTAGTATTATTTGATACTATAAACATGGAAGAACCTAACATATCAGTGACATTAGAGCTCAGTGGCAAATGTAAATCATCAGTCAAGAAGAATATCATCCAGTCAAATTTAATGGGAATCATTAAATATGTTCTTCCTCTGCAGGTTTATAAAGTAGTGGTCAATGCTGACAATAAGTCTTGGTTCATCTTCAGAAGATACAATGAATTCTATCAACTTCATGAAAAGGTAAGTTTATCGCAATAGTACTTAATGAAGAATGGTACAAGATTTAAGAGGCCAAATAAAACTCTATGATTTACTTATCCTAATTTGCTTGACCTCTAGATGTCTTTTTGTATTGTTGTGTTGTTGTGTTACAAGATTTTCTCCGAGCCATTTTACATTCTTCTATTTTGATGCCTCTTAAATGTTCTATTTTATTTATGTAACAATTTCAATATGCACAAAACTTGCTTATCATGCACTTTTGGCACAGCTGTTTATTATTTTTATAGATGCCTTTATCATTAACAACTCAAACAATTGAGGTAAACATTTGTGTACAATATATGCTATACAGAACAACAGACCTCATCAGCCAATCAAAGTCATAAAACGAAGAATAAGATAATGCTCTTTAAAGTAAAAACAAACAAAATTTCTCAATAAAAACCCATATACATTGAGTAATATGAATATTACAAAGACAATAGTGTCCGAATACATGCACTGTGGAACGGTTAGTATTTGCTGTTCTGCTTATGGTATAATAATGAAAATCTTGTTACAAATCACACAAAAAGATTAGAGTAATCATTTACTTTTGATCCATTTTTAGCTCACCTGGCCGAACTAAGTTGTTAACTTTTACAAAAATCTTCTCCTCTGAAACTACTGGGCCAAATTTAATCAAACTCGGCCATAATCAATATTGGGGTATCTAGTTGAAAAAATTTGTCTGATGACCCCACCTGCCAACCAAGATGGCCGCCATTGCTAAAAATAGAAGATAGGGAGGTAAACTGCAAGTTTTGTCTATTGTCTTGAAAACCTCTGAATAGAGAATATCTGACAGGGACGGAAATTTTCAGAATGTTGAGATCTACCTACTGTCCATTTAAGTCAAAATTGTCAGACGACTTTTTATAGGAGTTATTGCCCTATAAATATCAAATTTTACCAATTTTTTTCATTTTTGCTTTTTATTTTGAAAATTATAATAAACAGAGGGAAACTTTATCAGGAAAAATAATCAGCAAGACAAAATCTTCAAATAAGTTATCATAGCAGAAATTGTTAGATGACTTCTTATTGGATTTATTACCCTTTTATTCAATTATATTGAGAAGTTAAGGATGATAGTGATTGCAAAAAATATTGTAATATATGCATGGCCATATGATCCTTGTGGTTTGATAGATCCTAATGATCTTAACTCCATTTTAGTAATTCAAGTGAGTTTATGACGTGATGGATGCCCAGTGATTGTAGTAACCCTAATTTATAAGGTGGACTTCACTTTCATCTTTCTCCTTTCCATGTTAATTCAATCTTGCTTTCTCATTGTATTGTATACATAAATAAGAAGATGTGGTATGAGTGCCAATGAGGCAACTCTCCATCCCAGTCACAATCACAATGTATAAAAAGTAAACAATTATAGGTCAAAGTACGGCCTTCAACACGGAGCCTTGGCTCACACCGAACAGCAAGCTATAAAGGCCCCCCAAAATGACTAGTGTAAAACATTTCAAACAGGAAAACCAACGTCTAATCTATATAAAAAACGAGAAACAAGAAACACTTATGAACCACACCAACAAACGACAACTGCTTATGAACCACACCAACAAACGACAACCACTGAACAACAGGCTCCTGACTTAGGACAGGTGCATAAAAATGCAGCGGGTTTAAACATTTTAACAGGCGCCAACCTTCACCCTAACTTGAGACAGTAGTGTAACCTTTACAACATAAAAAGACACACTATAAAATAACAATTGAAATATTCATTTGTATCTTAGTTCTTGTTGTTTAAAAAGTGTCTACTTGAAGTGTGTCATTTTTTGTATGTTAATGTCCTAGTGATCCAACTATTCATTGACAGACCATACTGACATATTTCAGTTATGTAGCCCCCTCCTTATATTGGAGTCAATCTTTAGTTTACCATAAGATACCAGTAGAAAATCTAATACCAGCCATGAAATATTCATCTAGATTCAAATCTCAAACCCTTTCCTCTGAACTAAATTGGGCTTCCAAATTAATTACATTGTATATTATCTTTGAGATACCACATAGGCTACCTTAATGGCAATGATTGCTGTTGATAATAAAGGTATGAAGTTTACATCTTTATTAATCTAAATCAAATAACTATAATTTGGCACTTGGAAGTCAGATTCTTAGCTATGGGAAATTTAGCTCCAGGCCCTGTCGACAACCTTGGTGAAAACCAAATGGCCATGGACAGGACACTCCGTCAACTAACCGGAACAATGTTCCTAAAAGATGAAGTGATGCTTCACCTCGCAGCAGGAGGTTACGATAAGAGGGGGTTGAATTGACGGTGGAGAAAGAAATATATGAATTCAATCACTTGGGGACATAAGAATTAGACCAGTGGTCAATTTTGTAAGGGAAATTGAGCTGACACAGAAAACCACTGGTTTGCTGAGGCTGCTCCCACATGTCAGAACAGAAGTTGAAGGTGTTTAATGGGGATGGTGGGTGGGTAAATTTAAAGTTTCAGCATTAGCAATACAAAACTATGACCTTTGCTATCAACAGCTAAACATAAACTGATGGAGTTCCCCAGCAGCCTGGGGAAATATGAGAAGGGTAGAACCACAGCTTATCTCCTAACCAAATAAGGACAGCACACAAGTGCCTGAAGACAAGGAACACCTCTACACATAGATTATCTCTTGAATAATCATTGGTTATATACATTATAAGCTTCTATTAAGGATGATTTGTAATAATTTTTTGCGTTTTTGCCTAATATCTTACAAAAATCTTTTCCTTGGAAACTAATGGGCCAAATTTTACCAAACTTGGCCACAATCATTATTATGATATACTGTTTAAAAAATGTGTCTGATGACCTGGCTTGCCAACCAAGATGGCTAAAAATAGAAGATAAGGGTGAAATGCAAGTTTTGTCTATTATCTTGAAAAACGCTATGAATAGAGAAATCTAACAGGGTCAGAAATGTTCAGAATGTTGAGATCTACCTGCTGTCCATTTACGTCAGATCTGTCAGTCAACTTCTTATAGGAGTTATTGCCCTTAAATGTCAAATTTTATCAATTTTTTTCATTTTTGTCTATTATTTTGAAAATTATAGTAGTAACAGAGAAATTTTATTTGGAAAAATGATTAGCAATACAAGAGCTACAAATAAGTTAACATGGCTGAAATCATTAGATGACTCTGTTAATATCTTTCATCATGACTTTTACAAAAAAGTAGCCATTGTTGATGATACAAGTGAGCAACACACACTAGTTTAAAAAAATTCAAATATATGGTAATTTTGTTGATTTTTGGCGAGTTTGATTTAAACTTTTATTCATTTAAATTTGAAAGCTTTTCCGTATCATGTTGATAGCATGCATTTTTCTATATAAATTTTCCATACCAAAACAAACATTAAAAATCTATATATATCCTTGTTTCAATGGTTATGGAACGGTGTTTAATTAATTAACTCTGGTGACTTACATTTGTACTACATCATTTATTACCAGATTTTAGATAATTACTTATTCAGATGCCATACCTGTTGCCATTTTTTTTTAGTGACTAATAAATCTGCACCAGGTTTATTATTTTAAGATTTATTATTCTATTTACATTTTCTTATATGTATATATACTTACTTGACTGGGATCTAAACATAAAAGCAGGTAGATAAGAATTATTTCAATTTATTTTAACAACATTCATTTAAGTTTGATACAACTTATTTCAGTTTGTTATACAATTGTCCTTTGAATTTGATGTGTTGCCAAGATTATTGTTTTGATCTCAGACTCAGCATCAAATTCTAAAAGCTTCCACATAATTCAAATTGATTGATTGATTGTTTATTCTTAATGGCATCAGGGCAAAAATGTTATATCTTGACAAGAGCCCTTACTAACAGATAAGCAAAAGAGTTAAATTTTAAAATCAGACAAAAGGTCAAAGAGATAAAACTATTGTTAAGGTTTTTTCAGGATATCAACCTAATCTATACAAAGCCCTGTTCATTGATAATTTTCTATGTTTTCTATGTATTGTGTGCGATTTTGTCCCATGTACATTTACTCCATATCCTTTCATTTTCTACAGATTTTATAAAGTGTTGAATTGTTTATTTGCAATTGCAAGTTAAGAATTTTGGTTTCAGTTGCAGGTTATTTTTCAAAATATATTTGTTTTTTATTCTTATGTCTATTTACAAATGATTTACACATTCAAATAAAAAAACACATTTTTTTATTATTAAAATTAATTAAAGTTTTTTGTCTTGCCTTGAGTCAAAAAGTGAGACTTAGGTACTCTGTTTCTGACAGCGTCAGATTGGGAGCCGCTAGTGGTAGGTCAATGATATTTTGTATGCAGTTGTATTAGCAGTGGCACATCTCATTTCCATGGAGATTAATTGGCCTTGTCCCCTCAGTCATGGTCTATTGACTTTGAAACTTTTGCTTAGTTAACATGTATTAGTTTGTGATTAGGTCAATTTAAGGGGAACTACCAGTGGTAGGTCAATGGTATTTGGTATGTAGATGCATTAGCATTGGAACATCTTATTTCCATGGAGATTATTTGGCTATGCCCCTCAGTCATGGTCTCTTGACTTTGAATGTTTTGCATAGTTTACATGTTTAAGTTTATGATTAGATCAGTTTAAGAGGAGCCACTATTGTTAAGTCAATGATAGTCGGTATGCAGTTGTATTAGCATTTACAAGTCTCTTTTCTATGGAGATTTTATTACCCCATCCTCACATCATGGTTCATTAACTTTGAAACTTTTGCATTGTTTACAAGTTAAAGTTTGTGTTTTGGTTAGTGTAAAGGGCACCAATTATGATAAGTCAATGGTATTTGGTATACAGTTTTATAAGTATTGGCTTTTCTCATTTCCATGGAGATTATTTGGTCCTGCACATTAAGTCATGGTTCATTGACTTTGAATGTTTTGCATAGTTAACATGTTTAAATATTGCCATTTGGATTCAATATCTGCCTTATACTTCCAAAATTAAAAAGCCGAGACATAACTCTGGGTCAAAAGTTTATTGAATTTAGGGTTTAATTTTATGTCATATAGAAGTGTTATTGGATGAAAGTTTACTCCAATCATTTTTCCATATATTCAAAACATAGAGATCTGGGATTCCTTTGAATGGCGGCATATCTCATTCAGAAACTGGATTGTACAGGGCATTTTTGGCCACCAGGGCCCTCGGTCATAAAACTTAACTCAGTACTCGAAGTACAAAATGTGTACTTGAAACGTCAAATCCAGTGTTTTGATTGGTTAATTTCTGGGTCTGAGTATAATAATCGTGCTCGAAATTTTTATGACCACAAGGCCTGGGATACAACTGTCATATATCAGTTTAACTTGGCAGCCACACTAATCCAGTATGCTCAATTAAAAATCATTTCACCAGATTTTTTTTGGAAAGACTGAATTTCAAAGTGCAAAGTCCATATTTATTTTTACAAACTTTATTCTTGTCTGAAGGACTGTGACAAGTGATACCATTGTCATGTAAATAATCAATATGATTATGCATGCACTGGCAAGATGCACTGATGGAAAATCTGATAAAATGACAATGACTGGCTCAGATAAAAGTATGATTATCAGATGTCACTACAAATTTGTAACAGTATCAGTATTATATGTATTCAATTGTGTCAGCAGTTTACTTTTGTGGTTGACTTACCTGGTTGTTAAATTATCACAATGTCCTCAATTATGACAATACAATTTGTTTAATCTCTATTTTTAGAGAATAACATGAATGTTAATGAAATAAAAATTTAGATTGCCATAAAAAATATATTTATGTTATTAAGTATAGTGTTTCTCTCAACCCCAAGGTCAAAAGTCATTTTATACATTGTTTATTTATAAAGTTAAAAAAAACGTAGATCAGGTATATTAAAAAAGAAAATTTTATCAAATCTTGTAAATACAGCTTAAATAGTGGACTTTAGGGTTAGGTCAGAATAGGGTTGATTACAGGAAAGCCCTTTTTTAGGTATTGCAAAGGTCAGCTTAGATGTGTTTGAACAAATAAAGGGCAAAAGATTTAGCCAAAACTAGTATATTGATGAAATTTGCAGCACTTTTTAGCAGGCCAGTGTGAGCTTTTGCTATCACTTTAAGTCTATCGTCTGTTAACTTTTACAAAAATCATCTCCTGTGAAATTACTGGGCAAAATTTAACCAAACTTGGACACAATCATTAATGTGGTATCTAGTTTCAAAAATGTATCCAATGACCCTGTGTTCCAAAAAAACATGGCAAACATTGCTCAAAATAGAACGTAGGGGGTAAAATGCAATTTTTGTCTGTTATCTTGGAAACATCTATCGATAGAGAAAATCTGACTGAGCAAAAGTGTTTAGAAAGATGAGGTCTACATAATGTCTATTTACATCAAAACTGTCAGACGACTTCTTATAGGAATTATTGCCCTTAAACTATGAATTTTACCACTTTATAAGCATTTTTGCCTATTATCTCAAAAATTATAATAGATAGAGAGAAACTTTATCAGCAAAAATTATTTAAGCAAGACAAGATCTACAAATAAGTTAACATGATTAAAATAGTAAGTCAACATCTTATTGAAGTTATTGCCCTTTAATGACAATTTTTCCCAATTTTTTTGCATTTTTGCCTATTATCTTGAAAATTATAAGAGCTAGAAAGAAACTTTGAATAGCAAAAATAATCAGCATAACAAGATCTACATTTAAGTAAAATGACAGAAATCATTAGTCGACTCCTTTTTAAAGTTATTGCTCTTTAATGAATATTTTTCCCATTCTTTTTTTGCATTTTTGCCTATTATCTTGAAAAGTATTATAGATAGATAGTAACTTCAAATACAAAAATAATCACCAAGACAAGATCTACAAATAAGCCAATGTGGCCGAAATCTTCAGTCAACTCCTTATTGGAATTATTACACTTAAATGATAATTTTTACCATTTATTTGCATTTTTTGCCTATTATCTTGAAAACTTTGATAGATAAATAGTAACTTTAAAAGGGAAAAATGATCAGCAGAATAAGATCTACAAATACTTCAATAAGACTGAAATTGTCAGTTTAATCTTAATTGAGTTCTACCCCTGTAATGATGATTTTTACTAAAGAGTGGCCATCATTGAAGATACAGGTGAGCGACACAGGCTATTTAGAGCCTCTAGTTTTATGGTATATATGATTAATCATATGGTTGTTCGTTAAATGTCCAGTGGCAGAATTTTTGACAGATATTAGTAATGGGGATTTAAGATGAGATCCAGTAGTAATGAATTCTTGTTTATTGGCCACATTTACTTTTATAGTGCACAATGGATACAGTCGCTGGAATTTTCTAGAGGTTATAAGGGATATTTTCAAATAAATTTTTCATCCCACTTACAGCACTCTTGGCAATATCTTATAGGCCAGTATTTAGTGGTGTAGGAAGACAGAGTACTGGAGAAAACCACACCCATCAGCAGGAAAACTGGCAATTCTTGTCAATTAAGATCTGAGGATTGATCACACCTCGCCAAGAGTGTGGTTCATATTCACATCTTCATTTGATCACTGTAGAGCATTGCCAATGAGACAACTTTCCTCCAGAGACCAAAGTATGAGGATGTAAACAACTATAGGTTACCTTACAGCTTTCAACAATGAGCAAAATTAATACTGTATAGCAAGCTATTAAAGGCCCTTGAACATGACAAAATTTGAAACATTTAAAAGAGAAAACCAACTTCCTGATTTATTGTTAAACATAATAGAGAGAAACAAATATGGCAGACCCAACCAACAGCAACCACTATTACAGGCTCCTGACTTGGGAAAGACACATAAAGAATGTGGCGGGATTAAACATTTTTGTGAGCACTCAGCCCTCCCCTAACCAGTGGAACAGTGGTGTAACAGCATAACATAAGAGCAAACTATGACCATAGAAAACAGTTTGAAAAGGTTGGACTCATCAGATTGGCATAAAGGACACACAAAAATCTTAACAAAAAGACTAACACACAAGGTACCATTTTAAGAGTAATCACAGTTACTGAAAGCTCAAATTTCAACTAAGAAATAAACCATGTTTTCCAAGACTACACTTTGCATGTTGTAAAGGGAATCATAAAGAAATTTTGAGATTATGTGGCATAATTATGATGAATTTATTTTAAAAGATGCTTAGGCAAACATTTTAAATTTTGATTATGCAACATAGATTTTGAGGGTTTGCTGGTTTGTTTAATTGAGTTGTAATTTTAGACTTTGCACAGAAGGTTTGATTTTTGTACTAAGTTACTTGAAGAGTAAAGGTTATTTGTATGATTCTATTGAATTTAATTTTAAATAAATCAGGTTATGTATTGTGTCATTCAGATTGATGTGATTTTTTTATGACGTAAAAAACATGAAAAATATATCTCAGCATACTGTATTATTCATGTATTTTTTTGTTGACATTTAAAAGGTCATTGAAATGTTAATTAAATCTGAATGTACTGGATGATCTTAATTAAATCAACTAATTATTTTGCTATGATAGTGATCTGAATACTTAAATATTAAAAACAATGTGGTCTCATTAGGTAAAAAGACTTAAGAATTTCAGTCTGTTTGTATAAACTTATAACTGTGTTGGAAATAGTTCACTCTTTTATAATATGATTAAGTCATTTATATCATTCCTATGATTTGATGTAGGCTTATCTTTTAAAAAATTCAGTCATAAAAATAACTCATGGCATGGTTTTTTATTTTCAGTTTATTATAGCCAATAGGGACATTTGAGACATTCTAAGCTTGTATCGCTTGACAAGATTTTTTTATCCAGCCATTATACTAAAAGAATTGTAAAGAAACTGCAAACTTGGAACAACTTAATTAAGTTCTGGAATTTTTGTTGAAAAAAAGGTACTGAAAATTGGGGGTCAGGTGGATTATTGGAAACACATGTATTTTTTTAAGGCCTTAATAAAATATAGGTCTTAAAAACTATACTACTGACCTTTTTCTTTGCAATCAAAGAGTTTATTTTTCTCTATATATTAGTAGAAAGGTCTAAAAGTGGTTGCATTTCAAGATTGTGATAGACATCCCTTGTTTTCAAACAGTATGTCTATTTTTACTATAAACTGAAATGAAAACATAAAAAACCTAAGAATTTCTTAACAACAATGGTTTGGACTGAAATGTACCTGCATTGAATTGCCATTAAACACCTCAAATAGCATCTACCATTTAATATTTACAAAAAAATTAAAATAGTCAAAATGAGTCAAAATGTTACTTTATTAGTCTAAAGGGGATCTTCTTTTGAAGTTTTCTTTTAACCATCATGACTTTTTAGTTTTCATAGAAAGAACTAAGTGGTGAAACTTAATATTCAAATTTTATAATAGAATACTTCTGATATAAATAAATATTGGCCGACTGATTGTCTGTAGAAAAAAATATTTTTACTATCACTTTAACACTGACAAATGACTAAATATGTTTTCACAATAAATGAATTCTAATATTGATAAAATTTCAATTGTTAAGAAAAGTTAGGAGATGATGTCTAGCTTTTATTATATACTAGTATATGGTTTTTAAGCTAACTAAACAAATTTACAGGGCACTTTTCAGAACAGGTACTATTTTTTATTTGTCAAATTGTGTTGAATTTGCAATATTTAGGGGTTAAAAAAATTAAAAAGGTATCGTTTTGGAGTATGTGCAGACAGGTACAGGCAATTTTTGTGATTATTGGTTAAAAATAGGCAAGATAAAGGTATAGCTCGATTGATCTTTAAGATTTATAACCGAGAAGTCATGATTCATTATAGAGAATCACAGTTAATTTTGTAATGATCATCTTCTACTCAACATCTTTCCTGTCATACTGTAAAGCCAGGGTTACCTCCCTTCCTATATTTATTTACATAAGGTGGTTCATATGATGTAGATATCATTCACTGATCTTCAAAACTTAGAGAAAACTTTTGATAGGAATACAATGATATTTCTGATCCAATATATAATAATCTCATTTCACTACGGCATAAGTTGTCCAAATATTAGGTCAATGTTAGCTTGGATTATAAATGGCTTGAACGTCAATAAACCTAACGACTTTAGATAGTGTCAAGTACGTTTGAGGGAAAGGACCGGTCATACTTAAGGCATATTTTATATAGAGTATTTATGTTCCAATAAATTCTAAAATAGGTAGCATTTCTTTCAAGATAGTGTTTAACTGTAAATAGCATATACATGTATATCTGAGACGTATATAGTTCAATATATGTCTCTTTTATAAAGTTTTAAAGTTTTGCATTGTAAAATTCATTTTTCTGGGAATATTACATTCTGTTATAAAAGTATTTAAAATAACATATTTTTAAAAAGTTTTTTTATATCAAAATTCTTGTTTCTTTGAACATTGTGTTGAACACAATTTTGATAAGAAAAAACTAGAGGTATTATCAAATATTTCCTGTTCATGGGAAGTAAGCAAAATGTTAAAAGACAAAAGCATTTCAAGCTGTCCAAACCTAACATCTCTGTTTCTAGAGTTTTAATAGGTAAGTAGGTAGATGTGTTTCACAAGTTAATACATGTAGTAGTTGTAATATAGTCCTTTTTAAGTAGAATGCCAATGAAATATATAATTTATTGTAAAAGGTAGTCCACAAAAGGCATATTGTAGACATTCCTACAAGTCCAGATGCTCATATGTACCAGTATGATAGTTACAGTAAGGTTTTTACATGACATAAGCAACATAAGGGGTGTAACTAGTTGAGCAGGAACTGCTTACCATTCATTGTGTGTGTTACTTTGGTGACTGTTGCTTGTCTTCTGGTCTTTATTTGTTTTTGACCATAGTGTTGTATGTTCCTCATTGAATTATGGTTTTGGCTGCCCCCTTGGTATCAATCCTTTTTGTCTCTTTTGCAAAGAATGTCACCTAATGTAAGACATTAGGATGCCAATCCAGTAGTTGTGATAACGTTGCCCTTTGACCTTTGTATTTTAGAGGGTGGACATCTGGTATACATATGCATTAATATCTGAGCATTCTATCTGGCATATGTTCATTGACCTTAATCTCAGTTCAATGACAGCTTAAAAATCTATATAGTTTTTTGGGGTCACATGATTTATGATGGGACAACTGGTATTTGGTATATAGACTCATTGCAATGTATACAGCAATGTATACATTGCAAGGGCTTTTTTCTGCCCTTTGGTTGGGTTGTTGTCTCTTTGACACATTCCCTGTTTCCATTCTCAATTCTATGTCTGTAAGACAAGGTTCACCTGACATTGACCTCATGTCGTAGTTCAGAGATCAGTGTTGATGATTAAGCCCATCTCTGAGATACTGTAAGTAATAAGTCAACTATATTTGGTATAATTAATAGCTTTATGGTGTTCATGTCTGTCTGACAGAGTTCATCTGACCTTGACCTTATGTTCACAAATCTTTGATATTGTTTACTTTCTGTTAAAACTGTAGTTAGACATTGTTATTAAAAACTTTCTCAACATAAAATCAATCATAATCAGTAAAACAGCAAAACAGCAAAACATTTCAAAGTCTTGTTTACTGTCGTCGGCGGCGTCCACAAATATTCACTCTGTGGTTAAAGTTTTTGAAATTTTGATAACTCTCTTAAACTATCCTGCATTTCAACCAAACTTGGACAGAAGCTTGTTTATGATCATAAGATAGTATCCAGAAGTAAATTTGTAAAAAAAAATCCTGTTTATCCCTATTTTACTCATAAATTGACTTAGTTTTTTTGCCAGTTATAATTACATTCACTCTGTGGTTAAAGTTTTTCAAATTTTAATAACTTTCTTAAAATATCATAGATTTTTACCAAGCTTGGACAGGAGCTTGTTTATGATCATAAGATAGTATCCAGAAGAAAATTTTGTAAAAAAAGAATCCTGTTTATCCGTATTTTACTCATATATGGACTTAGTTTTTCTGCCAGTTAATATAACATTCACTCTGTGGTTAAGTTTTTCAAATTTTAATAACTTTCTTAAACTATCCTGGATTTGTACCACACTTGGACAGAAGCTTGTTTGTGATCATAAGATAGTATTCAAAAGTAAATTTTGTTAAAAAAAAAATCCTGTTTTTCCATATTTTACTTATAAATGGACTTAGTTTTTCTGCCAGTTAACATTATATTCACTCTGTGGTTAAAGCTTTCAAAATTTTAATTACTTTCTTAAACTATCCTGGATTTGTACCGCACTTGGACAGAAGCTTGTTTATGATCAAAAGCTAGTATCTAGAAGGAAATTTTGTGAAAATTTATTTCCTGTTTTTCCGTACATTACTTATAAATGGACATAGTTTTATTCCAGTTAACATTACTTACAGTCTGCAGTTAAAGTTTTTAAAACATTTATTAGATTCATAAACCTTCTTGGATTTTTACCAAACTTGAACAGAACTTCTTACAATCAAAAGATAGTATCTAGAGGAAAATTTTTAATAATCTTTTCCCCATTTTTGTTGAGCCTGCGACTAACAGCAAAAGTAGGCGAGACACTGGGTTCCCCGGAACCCTTACAAATTTTTCCATTTACCTGGCCTGTAAGTAACAGATAGTTTATAATATTTTATATGGCTTCTCTACTTTTGACTGAATCAAACAGTAAATTACAAGGAAACCCTGCCCTATTATTTGTTTGAATGGGGTTTGATTTAATCACATAAATTTTCTTGCATCATGATATTATTGAGCAGAATTATCATGAGTTTTGGACAAGTATTTTGCAAGATTACTTGACTGCACATTTTAACGAATTTGTCAAGATTTTAAATGTCTTTCACATGACCAAATAACTTATAGAATCAGCCAAGATGTGAAAAAACAACAAAAAAACGAACAACATATCTAAACAACAAGACACCACAATGTACCATAGCCTTGGAATCCCAGCCGAATTTAGCTTCACGTCAGACAAGTTGAGCCAGGAACGGAGGCTAAATGTACCCAAATGAACCAAGATTGATCAGAAAACCAACAAAAATTTCAAACAACAAGTTCTTAAATGAAATGAAATCAATCTTATGTTCATTATAAACAGAATAAAGCTATTGAACTTCAATTTATAGAAAAGAAAGGATATGGGGTATCCATCCATGATACAAAATCAGTACATGCACAGCAAAAAGCAAAGGAACAGCGCTTTTATTGCTGTTCTTCATCTCAAAGTTACAGGGATGCCTTCAGCTTGGAGCAAAAACTCTAACCTCACTCAGTTAGTTCTTTCAACATATTTAAATTACTACATATACATGCACAGCTTGAATTTTTTTAACATGAAACATATGAGCTGCATCTGTATATAAGTTTGGTTATCACAAACTTTTCTTTACCTTGTATATGTCAATTTTATTTTTAAAATCATGTGAATATTCATTGACATGTGCTTTACCTGTTAATTCATGTAATTTTTAGTAAAATATAATGGTTTTAGGATATGTTATTGTACCTTAAAACAGTTAAAAACTATAGTTTAGCCAAGGCTATTGAACTACTCACCTATTACTTAGGGGTAATTTTAATTGTAATTTATTTACAATGTCAATTTTTCCCACCAAATAAAAAAAGGTATCTCTGATGAACTAGGCCAAAGATGTCAACAATGGATGTCCATTAAATAGGACATATATCATAAATTTGATTTTCATTACAATCCAGAATGTAATTCTGATATTTGAATTGTTACTCTACACTGTAATATTGGTAGCTGTACTTTCTAGTAGTTTCAAACAGCACCACCTTTAAGTTAGGTGCAGATATGAACAGGACACTTTTATTTATCAATTACAAATATTACTTGAACACTCATGTTTATAAGGCTTGGATTGTCAAATGATGATATGAAGTAGTCTTAAAATCTGGTGGTGCTCCAGCTTGTTACTTTACATGTATTATGATATTTTATCTGTTTTTCCATACATTACTTATAAATGGACATAGTTTTATTCCAGTTAACATTACTTACAGTCTGCAGTTAAAGTTTTTAAAACATTTATTAGATTCATAAACCTTCTTGGATTTTTACCAAACTTGAACAGAATTTCTTACAATCAAAAGATAGTATCTAGAGGAAAATTTTTAATAATTTTTTCCCCATTTTTGTTGAGCCTGCGACTAACAGCAAAAGTAGGCGAGACACTGGGTTCCCCGGAACCCTTACAAATTTTTCCATTTACCTGGCCTGTAAGTAACAGATAGTATATAATATTTTATATGGCTTCTCTACTTTTGACTGAATCAAACAGTAAATTACAAGGAAACCCTGCCCTATTATTTGTTTGAATGGGGTTTGATTTAATCACATAAATTTTCTTGCATCATGATACATTGTGATATTATTGACCAGAATTATCATGAGTTTTGGACAAGACTATTTTGCAAGATTACTTGACTGCACATTTTAATGGATTTGTCAAGATTTTAAATGTCTTTCACATGACCAAATAACTTATAGAATCAGCCAAGATGTGAAAAAACAACAAAAAAACAAACAACATATCTAAACAACAAGACACCACAATGTACCATAGCCTGGGAATCCCAGCCCAATTTAGCTTCACGTCAGACAAGTTGAGCCAGGAACCGAGGCTAAATGTACCCAAATGAACCAAGATTGATCAGAAAACCAACAAAAATTTCAAACAACAAGTTCTTAAATGAAATGAAATCAATCTTACAACTGAGTTCATTATAAACAGAATAAAGCAATTGAACTTCAATTTATAGAAAAGAAAGGATATGGGGTATCCATCCATGATACAAAATCAGTACATGCACAGCAAAAAGCAAAGGAACAGCGCTTTTATTGCTGTTCTTCATCTCAAAGTCGCAGGGATGCCTTCAGCTTGGAGCAAAAACTCTCACCTCACTCAGTTAGTTCTTTCAACATATTTAAATTACTACATATACATGCACAGCTTGAATTTTTTTAACATGAAACATATGAGCTGCATCTGTATATAAGTTTGGTTATCACAAACTTTTCTTTACCTTGTATATGTCAATTTTATTTTTAAAATCATGTGAATATTCATTGACATGTGCTTTACCTGTTAATTCATGTAATTTTTAGTAAAATATAATGGTTTTAAGACATGTTATGGTACCTTAAAACAGTTAAAAACTATAGTTTAGCCAAGGCTATTGAACTACTCACCTATTACTTGGGGGTAATTTTGATTGTAATTTATTTACAATGTCAATTTTTCCCACCAAATAAGAAAAGGTATCTCTGATGAACTAGGCCAAAGATGTCAACAATGGATGTCCATTAAATGGGACATATATCATAAATTTGATTTTCATTACAATCCAGAATGTCATTCTGATATTTGAATTGTTACTCTACACTTTAATATTGGTAGCTGTACTTTCTAGTAGTTTCAAACAGCACCACCTTTAAGTTAGGTACAGTTATGAACAGGACACTTTTATTTATCAATTACAAATATTTCTTGAACACTCATGTTTATAAGGCTTGGATTGTCAAATGATGATATGAAGTAGTCTTAAAATCTGGTGGTGCTCCAGCTTGTTACTTTACATGTATTATGATATTTTACTAAGGTCTTTCCACTCCGTTAGGAAAGACCTTATTGTTTTTCTAATGTTTTTTTTTTTTTTTCTTCCAGCATTTTTTTAACATGGCCTCCCCCCGTTTCTATTGGAGTTATCAAGACCAAATATGGACCATCGATAGACCTCATCATGAACTCTTACCAGATGACGGCACGTAGGATTTCATCATCCCCTTTGAGAGTTATCTCTCTTTTATTGTTTTTTTTTTCGACATGGCCCCCCTTCGTTGTTTTTGAAGATATCATGACCTTATTTGGACAATAGGTAGATCTCATCGTGATGTATTACCATATGAAGGCACGTAGGATTTCATCATCCCCTTTGAGAGTTATATCCCCTTGAAGCAATTTCTTTTATTTGCATTTATCTTAAAAAGTATTAGAGATAGAATCGATTTGAAAATGGCAGCATGTACAAGAACAGATGGCAATGTTAATAAACATAAACAATTATTTTGTTATCAACCCTTATAAGGAGTTATTTCCCTTGAAAAATTATACACAATTTTTTAAAAATTCTATTTCGAGAACCGGAAGTCGTAGAGACTTAGGACCTTCACCAATAATCTTTAATTCATGTGACCTTTAATTTGCACCCAAGGTCAAAGGTCAATTGAGTGCAAAAAAAAATTACGCTGCAATTTCAAGCTTACATATTAAGAAAACGATAAGAGTTTGCTGCGTACATACTGTGTATAAAATGTTCCTCTCGACGAGCTGTACATTTTATATACTAAGCTAAAAAATGTCTGACCGTCTCTTCAAAAGTTACAACGAGATAATTCTTAAAAGTATAGTATTGTGTGTATATCTTTGAAAAGAAAACAGATATCACTATAAACTGCAAACATGATCAGTATTTTAAGACCTTCAATTTGAGGTCAATGTCAGGTCATGATGAAATTTTACCTTGACCTTCAGAGCATACTATGACCTTGACCTTGTAATATTTGAAAGGCCAAGGGGTCTTGCGTTGAATGGTGGTAGTCCCATGTCTCTACGACTTCCGGTTCTCAAGTTTGGTATTGCATCATATATTTGATTATTCATTGTGACCTTGATGAACCTTGGAAGTGTCCCAATTTTTTTTCTACAATGTTGTCCTTCAACTGCAGATCATTTATAACTTAGCATTGAGATATCTGCTGTCGTTTTAGAGATAATGCAGTTTGAAACTTTGCGAGCGGAGGATTGTATTTCTGAATGAACAACAGCTTACCACCTGAAATTTTCAGAAAATGAAGAGTTTAGCATGGTTATATGTTTGACTAATTACCTAAAACTTTCAATGAAAAATTAAAAAAAAAATTAATTTGAAATTTTCATGTTTTACATTAACTTTTTAAGTTTCATAAGTGCTATTTATACAATTGATATTGCATCATTTTTGGCACTTTGCCAAATGGTGTCATTTAGTATATCAAACTGAACGTCTAAAAAGTAAAATCACAAAAATACTGAACTCCGAGGAAAATTCAAAAGGAAAGTCCTCATTCAAATGGCAAAATCAAAAGTTCAAACACATCAAACGAATGGATAACAACTGTCATATTCCTGACTTGGTACAGGCATTTTCTTATGTAGAAAATGGTGGATTGAACCTGGTTTATGGCTAGCCAAACCTCTCACTTGTATGACAGTCGATCAAATTCCATTATATTGACAACGATGCGTGAACAAAACAAACAGACACAATTGGTAAAATGTCAAAAATAGGGTTACAGCAGTCAACATTATGTTATCATCTTAATCACTATAAAACAAACAAATGTTACGAAGAAGCACAAACGGGCATACATCAAATTTAACATCCTCATTATGCTTATATCATACGATTTTATTTATCTATGTAAAATCCACCTATAAAGGATGGAAGTTGAACTTTTCTTTTATATCTAGTACATTGTAGTCATTTGAGTAAAGCTATGTGATGTGTTTTACTGCTTTTGAAGCACAGGCACTTGTCTCTGATTTTTTTTAACCTATATACCTTAATATAACATGCACAAAAATAAAGGGTTTTGGAAAAAAGGTGGAGGGCTAAACAAAAATTGTCCTGTCCCATCCACAAGCTCCTATAAAAAAATCACTTATGATTTATAATCATAACATCATATTAATTAAGGTCATGTTATGTGTTATATTAAGGTATACAGGTATTTTTTTTTTCAGAGACAAGTGCCTGTGTTTTGAAGAACTGTTTAAAGTAGAATGGCTATTGTGTGGGTACAAACTTGTAGAACTATTAACAGTTGTGTATAGATCTTTGATTAATGTTTTAAATGTTTATATTGATCTGGGTATACAAAGCATGTATTGGTACCCACTCTTGTCTGGTTTTATTTACATAATGGTATTTAAAGTATTACATGTTTTCAGAGTATGCATTTCAAGTAGGACTTTTGTAATAAAACGTCACTGAGATTAGAATCAGGAATGATTAACATGTACAGACCATATAAGTCTAATTTGTGAAGGATTAAACATTTTAAATTAAACAGGATTGATTTATAAGACAACAATAATTTCAGGCTAATTTTTCCTGCATAAGGTGTTAAATAATTTCAAATTGGATTGGCATAAAAGGTGAGAAAAACAGTAAAGAAAGTTTTTTTAAATGATATATGATATATAATGATATCTGTTGATTTGAAAGGTAAGCATACACTCTGAAAATTGTAATGAACTGCAGTTAAATTTATGATAATATTATTTAAATTTTGTATCATGGTATCATATAAATTTAACGGTGTACATCTTAAATATCAGCAGTTCATATTTCTTTGTATGACCTTGCAAAAATACTTTTGTAACTGTGTAAAAATTATTTGATTATTTGTTAATTTGTTTGTAAAATGATTATTACATTGTTGTTACATTAAAGCTTAAGTGATCTTGAATTTCATTTTGCAAAGGACATTGTAAATAAGTCCAGTATTATAGAATGTTTATATCAATGTCCTATATATTGTTTGGTTGACAGAGTGTACACCTGTAGATACTGTGATAACATTACCAAGGCTGTAGTAGTAAATACATGTACACCTGAACTTTCGGGTTGACTCTATTGATTCAGAGATGACCAATATTTTACCTGTAAACATTATATATCTTGGTTTAAAAGTACTTATTTTTTTTAAAGATTTAAGTCAAAAGGAAACAAAATAGACATTTTTTGTATTCAAAGGTAGTAATAAATAACCCTTTAGTTATAACATTTTTTTATAACAAAACATTATTTTTCAACATACTGACAAATCAAGTATAATTTTTACAGTTTAATTAAAGTGCTGATATGCCTTTACTTTATTTTTATTAATTTGTTGATGATTATGGGACCTGATGCCATTGAATTTTTTCATCTCTGCATGAATTGTCAATAATATTGTAGAGATTTCAGCATGCCTGAGAATAATTTTAAATATAAAAGTCAAAACCCATTCAATTTTAATAACATGTACCAGGTACATGTATCAATAATTTATGTGTAACAAAAGTTGGCTACTTTTTCCCAAAAGTCAGTCTGTTCTAACAGATGACCAGCTTCTTGTACAATATTTGTTTGATAGACAGTGTGAACATGTTCTCAATGAAGCTGCAATTTAGATGTATAGCAATGCATCCTAAGTCTATCAATAGTAAGAATGTTCACATGTTAGGTCATTTTGTACCAAAAAAGTGCTTGCATACAGGAAAACATGACAGCAAGTATGTTTTTCTTGTACTCATAAAAAAATAACATCTTCTTACACTGAACATTTGTACAATAGATAATCAGTCATCATTTGTTTTCATTGTCTTTCAACTAATTTGTGACACTGAATATTTATTTTTCATTGTCTTTCAACTAATTTGTGACACTGAATATTTATTTTTTCATTGTCTTTCAACTAATTTGTGACACTGAATATTTATTTTTTCATTGTCTTTCAACTAATTTGTGACACTGAATATTTATTTTTTCATTGTCTTTCAACTAATTTGTGACACTGAATATTTATTTTTTATTGTCTTTTAACTAATTTGTGACACTGAATATTTATTTTTTATTTTTAACTAATTTGTGACACTGAATATTTATTTTGTTTAGATTAAGAAGTTGTATCCTGATGCCAACCTCAGACTGCCAGGAAAGAGACTATTTGGTAATCTAGATCCAGACTTCATACAGCAGAGAAGAGATGGCTTAGATGAATTTATACAGAAACTTGTATCTCACTCTAAAATCTCTCAACAGTAAGTGAATTTATACAGAAACTTGTATCATACCCTAAAATCTCACAACAGAAAGTGAATTGTACAGAAACTTGTATCCCACCCTAAAATCTCTCAACAGTAAGTGAATTTATACAGAACTTATGTCTCACCCTAAAATCTCTAAACAGTAAGTGAATTTATACAGAACTTGTATCTCACTCTGAAATCTCTCAACAGTAAGTGAATTTATACAGAACTTGTGTCTCACCCTAAAATCTCTAAACAGTAAGTGCATTTATTAAGAACTTGTATTTTAGACTCATACTAAAATATCCCAACAGTAAGTTCATTTATTAAGAACTTGTATCTTAGACTTGTACTAAAATATCCCAACAGTAAGTGAATTTATACAGAAACTTGCATCATAGCCTAAAATCTCACAACAGAAAGTGAATTGTACAGAAACTTGTATCTCACCCTAAAATCTCTTAACAGTGAGTGAATTGTACAGAAACTTGGATCTCATCCTAAAATCTCACAACAGTAAGTGAATTGTACATAAACTTGTATTTCACCCTAAAATCTCACAACAGAAAGTGAATTGTACAGAAACTTGTATCTCGCCCTAAAATCTCTTAACAGTAAGGGAATTATACAGAAACTTGTATTTCACCCTAAAATCTCAGAACAGTAAGTGAATTGTACAGAAACTTGTATCTCACCCGAAAATCTCTTAACAGTAAGTGAATTGTACAGAAACTTGTATCTCGCCCTAAAATCTCTTAACAGATTGTACAGAATAAAGTATCTCATCCTAAAAAATCACAGCAGTAAGTGAATTGTACAGAAACTTGTATCTCACAACTTTTTTTTATGATTGCCTCTAAAGGACTAAATTTTTACTACTATCTCTTCTTTGATATGATTTCTATTATCAATCAGTTAGATAGATTATAGAAGATGAAAAAACTATCTTTTGTAAACTTCTCATTGTCCTTTTCATGCTGATGCTGGTATTTTCATCTAATTTGAATTATTTTGCATGCATTGTGGTATGTAATTTTTCCATTTTCTTATTCAAAATAAGAATTAAGATATCCGTCTGTCACATTTTATGTTTGGAGGAAGGAAAAAGTTATTTTAAAAAATTAATTTCCAGTTAAGTAGCAGTAGAATTATATAAAGCATCAGAAACTTGTTTCTATATAAATGATAGGGAGATAAAAATTCTCTCCTAAAATAGTGAATTTGAATTTGAAGTTAATATTGCCCAATGCTGTACCTATATTTTGACACCTACAATAGTTTTCACATTATCATACAGTGATATCATACCTGTGTCATCCAATGAAATAATAGTATATTAGGTTTTACATAGTTCTTGTGAATATCATTAAGACAGGAAACATAAATATTGTTTTTATGTATGTAAATGTCATTCACTTTAGTGGTGTTATAAAACTTGTTACTTGTGTGTATTGATATGTTCTATCATGGTCAAATTTACTCTAGCTAAATTTTTCCGTAAAAGTGATTCAAGTGAAGGTGAAGCTGAAAGGTAAATAAATATTGTTAATATTTTCTGAATATATAGATGAGTTTTTAATCTAGATCAAACAAAAAATATTTTCATTATGAAAATTGAATATCAATTTTACATGTATATTTTAGCCGTAGCGGAGGGGCATTAAGTGTTACCTTTGTTTTAACTGTAATATAAAATTGTTTGAATCCCCCCTACCTCCCAAAAAAAAAAAAAAAAACAACAAAAAAAAAAACCCAACAAAACAAACTTTAAAGTATCTTTACAATACATTTGTTATTTTGTATGTCCAATTATTCATTGATGACTTTTGAAATTCACAAGTATTAAAGCACCATTAAAACCCCATACTTTATTGGTGGTACATTGTCCACTTTTTGTCTCAATAGGAGAATTGTTAATGCATTTTTATAATCATATTTCAAAAGGAATAAAATACATCTTTTAATTGATAGACACTGTTATCTAAGATTTAATATCATTTATTTATATACCATTTGTAATTTGTAAGTGTATTGTTTAAAAAGTGTCATATTTTGGTCTTGTAGACATGATATACAGGGTTATCATTAACTACCAATGTATTTTGTGTATTAATCTTAACAATTTATATGTTTTGCTAAGATAATTTTGAAGAGCATTGAGGTAGCATCTCCAATTAGAATGTTATTTTTAAGGTCAAGTGCAAACTAATGATTCAGCTAATGAATAAAAGTAATTGTTGCTTATATTTCAGTGAAAAAGACAAAAAAATCCAGTCTGTCATTTATATTTTTAAAATGGGAGAAGTAAAAAAATCAAGTGTAAAATTAGTCCCCTACCGACGAAGTCAAAGGGGACTTTAGGTTTGCACTCTGTCCGTCTGTCTGTCCATCCGTCTGTCCATCTTTTTCCGGCAAATGAGCTTTCCACACATTTTTAGCTCACCTGGCCCGAAGAGCCAAGTGAGCTTTTCTCATCACTTGGCGTCCGTCGTCGTCCGTCGTCGTTAACTTTTACAAAAATCTTCTCCTCTGAAACTACTGGGCCAAATTTAACCAAACTTGGCCACAATCATCATTAGGGTATCTAGTTTAAAAATTGTGTCCAGTGACCTGCCAAACCAACCAAGATGGCCACCATGGCTAAAAATAGAACATAGGGGTAAAATGTATATTTTGGCTTATAACTCTGAAACCAAAGCATTTAGAGCAAATCTGACGGGGTAAAATTGTTGATCAAGTCAAGATCTATCTGCCCTGAAATTTTCAGATGAATCGGACAATGGGTTGTTGGGTTGCTGCCCCTGAATTAGTAATTTTAAGGATTTTTTTCCGTTTTCGGTTATTATCTTGAAAATTGTTATAGATAGAGATAAACTGTAAACAGCAATAATGTTCAGCAAAGTAAGATCTACAAATAAGTCAACATGATCAAAATGGTCAGTTGACCCCTTAAGGAGTTATTGCCCTTTAAAGTAATTGTTTACCCATTTTTTGTAAATTTTTGTAATCTTTTACAAAAATCTTCTCCTCTGAAACTACTGGACCAAATTTAACCAAACTTGTGTCCGGTGACCTGCCAAACCAACCAAGATGGCCGCCATGGCTAAAAATAGAACATAGGGATAAAATGTATATTTTGGCTTATAACTCTGAAACCAAAGCATTTAGAGCAAATCTAACATGGGGTAAAATTGTTGATCAAGTCAAGATCTATCTGCCCAGAAATTTTCAGATGAATTGGACAATGGGTTGTTGGGTTGCTGCCCCTGAATTAGTAATTTTAAGGATTTTTTTCCGTTTTTGGTTATTATCTTGAAAATTGTTATAGATAGAGATAAACTGTAAACAGCAATAAAGTTCAGCAAAGTAAGATCTACAAATAAGTCAACATGATTAAAATGGTCAGTTGACCCCTTAAGGAGTTATTGCCCTTTAAAGTAATTGTTTACCTATTTTTTGTAAATTTTTGTAATCTTTTACAAAAATCTTCTCCTCTGAAACTACTGGACCAAATACAACCAAACTTAGCCACAATCATTATTAGGGTATTTAGTTTAAAATATGTGTGGTGACCCAGCCAACCAACCAAGATGGCTGCCATGGCTAAAAATAGAACATAGGGTAAAATGTAGATTTTGGATTGTAACTCTGAAACCAAAGCATTTAAAGCAAATCTTACAGGGATTAACTTGTTTATCAAGTAAATATCTATCTGCCCTCAAATTTTCATATTATATTTAAAACTTTAATAGAATATCAGAAATTTTGAGAGAAAATTAATCAACCATGCAAGATCTAAAACTTAATTAATATTGTTCAAATTATCAATTAACTATTAAACAAAAAATTCTCATTAAAAAATATAGTTCTTCATTTTATATTTTATTAGAAGTTTAGGGAAAAAATTGAATTTAATTGTGTCCCTTGTTATCATTTCCTGGGATAAATCCAATACAAATTAAAGTATTGGTATTGAATTAATATTTAAGAAATATTTCAAACCTTACCATTTTCTTCACAAGAATGAAGACCATATTTTCAGTGTCACGAGTATCAGTCATCATATTTGTTGTACTTTGTTGTTTAAAAGTTGAATACAAAAAGATCAACAAAGCAATTCAAAACCACTTGAATTTTGCAACAACAAATGAGAGTTTTAACGACCTCAGCTGGCTATACAACCCTTGCACAATCAACTGAATTTTGCAGAAATCATTAATAGGAAACAACAAAACTTCACAACAAACTTTCTCATCACTTCACATTTCTCGTTAGATAAATTTTACAAAATTCTCCCTGAAACTACTGTCAAATTAAACCAAACTTGGTTTAAATCACCACTAGAATATCCAGGGACCACTGTGTATGATGACCCTGCCTGCCAACATGGCACACATGGCTGAAATAAAACATAGGTTTCAAACGCACTTTTTAGTCTTATATCTCTGAAACTATACGACAGTACAACAGTTGCATTTATCATGCATCAATTGTAAATAAAAATATCAGGTGAGCGACACAGGGTCCTTGGAGCCTCTAGTTTCTTCATTCATGAAGATATTGATTTGATATGTGGTATCTAGTTTTATCATGACAAGTTATAGATCAAGTTCAAATTTTGTTCCAGTCTGATGATTTAGTCCAGAGTTATCATGGTCCATATCTAATGTTAGAGTACTACATTTTGTATGTAAAACCATATTTCTGTACAAAATGAGATAACTCATTTTTAAAGACATTCTTCGGTTAATTGTTTGAAGTGTTTTATTATTTTGTATAAACTAATTTTCTGAATGCTATATACATAAAAAAAAATTATGAAGTGAAAGATAATAATCTATTTTTATTAAGGTATATATTTCATTACACTACATTGTGTATAGATAAAAGTTGTTGCCATTTTATAGATAAGTTACAAATCTATATTAGTTTGTGACAAATGAAAGAAAAATATTTGGAACTATTAATTATATTTGATTATAACTTGAAAATAAATATGCATTGTATTACATTATATCTAATTTTAGAGAACTATTAATTAGTCTAATGTTAGAGTGTTTTCCACACTTTTTTTTCATCATGTTTGAAGATATTGATTGATAATTGGTAAATAGTTTTATCATGACAAGTTACAGATCAAGTTCAAATTTTTGTTTCGGTGTGATAATTTTGTGCAGAGTTATGGTCCTTGGACTTGAAAAATTCACTCATACAGTCAGTTTTCCACACTTTTTTTAGTCATGCTTGAAGATATTGACTTGATATTTACTTTTTGTTTACACCATGACAAGTTATAGAACAAGTTAGCATTTTGTTCCAGTATAATGAATTTTACCTGGTAGGGGACTATGTATTGCCATGCAATACTCTCAGAATGCTTGTTTACTATTATAGTCAACACTGCATCATGACACTGTTTTTTCTATTGTAAGTTTCTTATTATTGCTTATTGTCATGCATGTTGAAGATGCCTTTGTTATGGATTAAAGTTTGTCATGCATTGACCTTGACAGTTTTGATATATGGTCTAATCATGCTATATTTGTCCTCTGTCATAAACTTTTATAGCTTTATAGGAGCAACACTTTACCAATAATTGTAAAGCATTAGTCAAGGTTATCTGGCAAGTCAGTAAAGTTTTTCTTTGTTACAAGAAGTAAGCTATACATGTATTTGATTATTTCATATCATTAATGGGAGATAACTCTGATAAAATCTTTTAAAGGGAGATAACTGATGAGATAAGTGTGAAGGTAAAATCTGTCATTAAAGGACAAGAGAATGAACAGTATGGAGTTTAACACTAATGTTTAGCTGGAGGGTAGGAGATGTATGTCTGTTTCTATAATTTTATTGCCAGATGAATATATATTGTCCTACAATTCTTCTCAGGTGTGAAATTGATGACTAGTTATTGTCTTTTATAGGTCACTAACTACTTAATATTCATTTTAAGTTCATATTTTTGTACAGAGAATTGTCTGCTTAATAAGCACCTATAAGCATTGTTTTTATAACTGAATGAGTTTTAGGGATTTTGCCTTTCTAACTGTAAGTGTTATGATTTGGATGATAATAGTTAAATTTTGAAAATAAAGTAAATTAGGTAAAATAAAGTAAGTTATGTTTTATGAAACAGTTACTAAGCATAGAGAGAATAACAAAGTTGCTATTTATGAAGCTATTTCTTGATGATACTATTTCTAAAGAAAAATGCTTTACTGATAAATATTGTGTTAGTTATTGTTGGAGGAATGTTAGATGGAATATTTGTGATTTTGTTGAAAAGTCTTCAAAGGATGCAATATTTCATATGTTTTTGGGATATTCAAAGCTAATGATTTTTTTCAAATTGATAATTTCTAGAAGGGTTATTATAATTTTTGAAAGTTTGTTGAGAATTAAGAGAGAGAGAGACCTTTTGAACTTACTGTTGAATGGGTCAATATATGTTGTAATGTTGATTAATTCTAATAATTCTTAAGAAATACCATAAGATCAGACCATAATATGATATGAACAGTTTGTATGAAATGATTATGTAGGTTTGATAGAAATTTGTACTGTCAATGATGGGCCTAAGGCATAATGTATCGTGATATACATGGTGTGTTCACCATACCTCGTATTTATGGTACTTAAATAAGGTATCATTAGGGTGAATAAAGCATGGTAAATATATTATTTTCAAAGTGCATTCAATGATATTTTAATGATAAAAAAGATTTTTATCTGAGGTGAGGTACTCTTTCCCTCTATTTATTCAAGGGTAATAGCCACTTCTTTATTATTTCTTTAAATGGGCATTGTTAAAGTCTTATTACAGTCAAAATGATTGTTTTTAGTTTTCTTTTACTTTATTTGTAAGTGAAGATAAAAGCAATCAAACAAATTAACAGTTTTAGTTTTAGTTTCATTTTAAGTTTTTTAAAACTTTTTATGAAAAAAAACAAAGTCATTACTTGCAGAAAGAATAATTATGCATGATGATGATACTTATAATATGTTGGAAAAGGGTTGATTTGTCATTTTATTAGTATGTTTTACAAGCTGTTATATTAGATGCTACACTTAAGTTTGCACTAAAACAAAAACATATGTACTTTGGCATGTTGAAGGTCTTCTACAAACTGTCAGTGTGTGTATGCATTTTTTATGCATATTTTCTGCTTTGTCATGAATAATAGAAATATCCAGACAGTCAAATTTATGGAATTTATATTAATCTGTTGTTTTTGGTGAACTTTTGATATATCAGTAGGTATAAAAAGTGTATTATTTAAGTACAAAGCCATGAGTAATTCATGAATTGTTAATGGTAGGTTACATTGCTGGAAGGAAGAACATCAATCTTATTACCATGTTCAAAGTCAAATCTTTTGTTGTAGGCAGAGGTTTTTATTAAACAATTATTATGGGTCTACTTTGAAATAAACAAGAATCAAAAGCTAATGTAAAAAAAGTATTGAATGAACATAACATTCTTTGACTACAATATGGACTTTTATGGTAGTAAATGTTGATAACTTAGTGGTCCTTTTGGTAATACAAGTAATACTTGCTTGGATCAGTATCTTTACAAGGTAAAAATCAGTGGCAATCATTTTCAAACTATAAACTATAGATTAAGTGATTTCATTCATTTTTATAATAAGACAAGGAGCCAGAGCACACAGTATTTTGATAAAAGATGTAGTATTGCATCAACAAGAAATTAGGGCCATAGCAGTTATAACATCACATGGAATATAATTGTTGAGATGCTTCAAGATGAGGCTGAAATGATGACCTCCTGTCAAAAGGATAGATTTAGACTCATAAAAGTTAAGCTAGAGTTTGAAAACAATTGTGCAATTTATCAGAACATTGTCAAATAACTGTGGTGTGTATGCCATTCAGGGTCAATAAGCAATGTAAATGAGATAGGCATAAATCTGGGACAAAGATATGGGGAGGTCATTAAATTGCGAAAGAGTTAGAAGTTTTGAAATTGTTTTTTCAAAAGGGCTATCCATATTTAATTGTGGGCTTTTAAATTTTGTTTTTCAGTAGCAATGCTGGCAAAAACTGGAAAATTGTGAGGTGTTTCCCTACATACCTCTTACCAAAGTGAATTTTACAGCTGAATATATTTTAATTTTGAAGGTGGTAAACAATTATCTACTTCTCACCAATGCTCTTCATTGCAGTGAACTAGAGCTACTTGTCTAGAAGGGGAATTATTCATATCAAATTATGATTTTAAGGTCAAATTCAGGCTTCATTAATATAACTGTAATAACTTCTGGAAAAGGGTATTGCTTCAGTTTGACAATTTAACTCAGTTATAACTTTTATTGGTTATTCTTAGCCTAGTCTCATGTCCTGAGCAGTTTGCGCTATAAATTCCATTTTTCATGTTTTCATCTTATGATCTGAAACAACTTGGCCAATTTTAACCAAACTTGACGGGAATGATATATGCGAGGTTCTCTACAAACTATTTTCATTTGGTTCTGATCCCATGAAAAAAATCTTCCCTGAAACTACTAGATGAAATTTTTTGAAGCATTACACACTTAATGATTGGGAAGTTACCATATACAAACAATCCAGACATATGTTGTATGGGTGGCAAACATGCCAGCATTGTTTGCACATAGTTGTCACATTTTCAATTTTTTTTCTGTAACTACTTGACGAATTTAACCAAACTTGTCAGGAATGATGTACAGAAGATTTTTACAAAGGATCATCTTCATGTGGTAAAATTGTGGCTGCCAAAAACATTCTTACAAGTCTGAATACACACATTTTTGTTTTAATTTTCTCCTATGACAAATACTTTATAATTTTGCATGTTTGATGATTATAAGATCCTCTACAAAGTTGACTTATTTAATATTGGTATATAATGTGGCCAGTACCATTTAATGCTTTGTTAATTCCCTTCTTTTAGCATCTTATTGACAAAATAACCACTTGTTACTGTTGTTATATATCTTTTCAACAAAAGTAACCCAGGTGAGTCATTCAAGATCCTTGGAGTTAATTGTGTAGAAAATAATTAAAATTCTGTATGTTAACCTGAAATATTTTGGCGGTCATTGCCGTCATAAATTGTTGTTTTGTATGTAAACTTTGTGAACGGAAATGTAATACAGTATAACAGCGTTTCACAAGGATTGCGGGAAGTTTCATTCATGTTTTTCATGTTAATTAGACATAAACTAGTAGAAAATCTAAATATAGCAATAAATGATCACTATTTTAGTAAAACATCATCTTCATCAAATGACTACTCCCATGAATATAGACTTAATTAATTATTAAGTTAGAATGACGTAAGAAGGTTGTTGTCCTCATATTTTTAAGTTAAAAGTCCATAGAGATCAATTTACAAATTTATTTATCCAACTGTTCACTAAAGTTTATAAAAAAAAAAACAAGGACACTTTATAGGTCATTTCGTTTTACCTTATTTTGAATCATTTTCTAAGATACATTTGAACTATCTGCCCTTGCTTTTCAAAGATAAAGATAAGATAAGAGTATTTGTAAGAAGTGATTTAATTGATTTTTTCACACATAACCTGTCCAATATTATGTATTTTTTTATTTGATATGCAAACACTGAACCCAAAGTGTAAGTTATATAAGCCTGAGTTATGTACTCCACAAAATTGGATAACTATTTTCCCCAACTTATTGACCCCAGTAAACATTAGAATTAAAAACAACAATACCTAAAACTATATTCCACGTGGATAGGAACCACCTGTTGCTACTTTTACAAGGATAATAATACTAATAATATTGACAACTTTTATTTAAAGAGGGTAGTAGGAGGAATTACAATTAGGATGAAACTGGTTAGAAGTATCTTATTGACAAGCAACATATATCAATTTAAATAGAAATTTACAATAATGTAGGTTTATTTAGTACAATTACTGTTTAAATCACTGTCATATATCAATTTAAATAGAAATTTATTGTGATGTAGGTTTATTTACTACAATTACTGTTTAAATCACTGTTATTTTATAGGATTTTTATTCTTGGAAGCGGAAATATACCAACCAATGGAATTTTATCATTTTAAAGAGGATATAAATATATGTATGGGAAAAATTCTAATGTAAACAAACTCTTGGGTTTAACTCAACTTTCTATAAACTTATGACATCAGTTTACGACCTACTTCTATATTGACATAACAAACATACTATAACTATGAATGGAGAGGACACATGCCTATCAGCTGACTCTACGATCTGACCTAATAACTGGACATTTACTATAATACTAGGATTTCTTACTATGATGAACATTCCCGAATTAACATTGGATTTAACTACTACATGTACCAGAATGGGTGTAATAATGACATTTTGGACAGATTGTTAATCTCTTTACGTACATGTTATTCTTCTAACGTAATTCTTACATAATAGTGATATACAATTTACGTGTGTTTTTATTTTGGTGAAGTGACTCAGTAATTAACAGTTAGTATTGATACTTAGAGAGAGGATTGAAAGTAAGACCTATAGTGAAAATCATTAATGCCAGCACGTATGAAAAAAATTCTCCGATGTCTGAGCAGTCTTTTACATAAACATGTCATGTATGTATATTGTAATGTTTTTAAAAAAAAAAGTATATGATTTTAGGAGGTTTTTTTTTAATTTCTTTAAGATCTAAAAATTTTGAAAAGTTTTTAGTATCCCCTATTTTTTGTTTTATACATGTACTCTCTGCTTTTTGAAGCTGGTTGTTACATAGGTGGTGTCTGTCCATTCTTCCCTCCGTCCAACTTTAGTATCAACTGCATCTCCTAAACAGAATTTTGTGAGACTCACAGATCTTGCTCACATGATGTACTTTTGCACCTCCCATTTCATTTCTTTACCAAAATAATATTTAGGGTAAAAATTGGCATGACTTTCTCATATCTGCACACTACAGTACACATTTGTATTCACTTCTCCTTAATAACCCCTAATGATGAAACTTTCTCAGGATCTTAAATTTTGAATGCTATTGTGCACCTTCAATTTTTAGTCATCCAAATTATTTATTTGGTTCTCTCATCAAATTATGGACTTTGCCTTTGTTTGGAGAACCAATCTGTATATTCAACTCCTCCTAAACCACTATGTAGAATGGTTTGAAACTTAATTGAAATCTTAACCATGTAATACCACACCTATTTTGTCTTTTTATCCCAAAGATGTGGGGAAAAGGTGGACTGGAGGGTTTAGGGTTCTGTTTGTGAGCTCTGCTAACCATATTTCTAGTTATTTAACTGAATTGGAGTATCACCCCTCTTTTTAAAGATTTGCTATTTATGCCCCCCACAGCGACGTGTGTTAAGTGTTACGCTTGTCCGTCCATACATCCCAAAACGAGTTTCTGTTCTTTAGTTTGCCTCAACCAAATGCTATGAAACTTATACACAATGCTTATTACTATAAAACACAGATCAAGTTAGAATTTGGGTGGCATCACTTGTACAGTTCTTTAGTTATGCTCCTTTATAACGTTGTATGCAAGCAGGGCCATCATCTGTGTCCCATGGACACTTTCTCCATTTATTTATTCCAGTAATAGATTTGGATTTTAAAACTAGGGTTATAATGGACAATTTATAATAATTAAGAAGAGATAAGTTTTTACAGATTATAAGTAATAATACCATTCAATACTGGAAAATGAAAAATAAGGAACCTTGACATTGTAACAATTTAGAATTTTCCCATGAAATATTGGGAATTTAACATGGAAACTTACAGTCTTGAATTTTCTGTTTAGTGTTTTGTGGACTGCTGTTTGTCTTATGGTTGTTTCTGTACACCTGCAGGTAGTATTATGTTATGGTGTTGTCTGTGTCTGAAGACATTTTTTGTTTCTATACACCGTAGGTAGTATTATGTTATGGTGTTGTCTGTGTCTGAAGACATTTTGGTTGTTTCTATACACCGTAGGTAGTATTATGTTATGGTGTTGTCTGTGTCTGAAGACATTTTGGTTGTTTCTGTACACCGTAGGTAGTATTATGTTATGGTGTTGTCTGCGTCTGAAGACATTTTGGTTGTTTCTGTACACCGTAGGTATTATTATGTTATGATGTTGTGTCTGAAGACATTTTGGTTGTTTCTGTACACGTAGGTAGTATTATGTTATGGTGTTGTCTTCTGAAGACATTTTGGTTGTTTCTGTACACCGTAGGTAGTATTATGTTATGGTGTTGTCTGCGTCTGAAGACATTTTGGTTGTTTCTATACACCGTAGGTAGTATTATGTTATGGTGTTGTCTGCGTCTGAAGACATTTTGGTTGTTTCTGTACACTGTAGGTAGTATTATGTTATGGTGTTGTCTGCGTCTGAAGACATTTTGGTTGTTTCTGTACACCGTAGGTAGTATTATGTTATGGTGTTGTCTGCGTTTGAAGACATTTTGGTTGTTTCTGTACACCGTAGGTAGTATTATGTGATGGTGTTGTCTGTGTCTGAAGACATTTTGGTTGTTTCTGTACACCGTAGGTAGTATTATGTTATGGTGTTGTCTGTGTCTGAAGACATTTTGGTTGTTTCTGTACACCGTAGGTAGTATTATGTTATGGTGTTGTCTGTGTCTGAAGACATTTTGGTTGTTTCTGTACACCGTAGGTAGTATTATGTTATGGTGTTGTCTGTGTCTGAAGACATTTTGGTTGTTTCTATACACCGTAGGTAGTATTATGTTATGGTGTTGTCTGTGTCTGAAGACATTTTGGTTGTTTCTATACACCGTAGGTAGTATTATGTTATGGTGTTGTCTGTGTCTGAAGACATTTTGGTTGTTTCTATACACCGTAGGTAGTATTATGTTATGGTGTTGTCTGTGTCTGAAGACATTTTGGTTGTTTCTGTACACCGTAGGTAGTATTATGTTATGGTGTTGTCTGTGTCTGAAGACATTTTGGTTGTTTCTGTACACCGTAGGTAGTATTATGGTATGGTGTTGTCTGTGTCTGAAGACATTTTGGTTGTTTTTATACACCCCAGGTAGTATTATGCTATGGTGTTGTCTGTGTCTGAAGACATTTTGGTTCGCAGACAATAACTTGTTCTTTTGGCCATGGTTTTTTTCTCACTTACAGTTTTTGATAGCCCACTTGGGATCTTCTCCCCCTTATAACATATAACATGAGAACTTTCCATGAAATACTGGGAAATGAACAAATAATAGAAATCATAAATTACATGAGATCTTTCCAATGAAATATTCAAAAATAAAGAAACTGGATAAGACATTACATGACATCTTTCCTTTGAAAAACTGGTAAATAAGCAAAGAAACTCATATATACCGGTATTACTTTAGACATATCTTAGGAAAGATTGGAAATAAAAAAAAACAAAATTGACTTATAGCAGAGTATCCCATGAAATACTAAAGAAGTGGAGAAGAAGGGATATAGTGTATTAACTGTTGACACAAAATCCCTAAACGTTACACAAGATCTTTTCTCATGAAAATAGGGGGAACCCAATTTCTAAACTATTTTTTTTAGTTATGATATGATAGCAAAACAAACATAAAAAAGAAATCCATATTTACATTAAATTATCATGTAATTTATTCTGTTCACAAGCTGTTTTATAGGCATTAATTTGAATTTTACAAAGTTTTTTTCTTAATTATTTTAGCCAATTTTGTTGCATACACTTCACCATATACAAATATTAAATTATCTAAATGTTGAACATAAAGTTATTGATTTAAAAAAAAAAGGTATTCAGAAAATCTTTCTTTCTTTTAAGGGAAGACAATTGAAAGTTGTTTGAATTAAAGTATTTTTGCGTTGGTGGATTTTTCAGTATACGTCATTAGAATTAACAATATGTTGCATTTACAATAACTAAATCAATATTTTTTACATATCTGGAAAATTTTAAGTGAAGTACTTTATAAGTATGATAAGTGTTTTGTTCCTGGAAATGAATGGACATTCTTTAAGATAATTGAACTAAAATAGCATTAATGTAGACTATAATTTAATGTATTAGACTTACAAAAGGTATGTTAAAGTTTCTTTTATAGTAAAAGCTTGAAGTTTTGATACGTAAATTTGCCATAAATTATATATTTTGATAAGGCTGTTTATTAACCAGTTTGTTTAACAAATAAGGATTGCTTTTCATCATTTTATATTCGAGTTATGTCATAAATATGGTGTTAAATACTCTAATAGATAGCAAAATTATCTCCCCTTGACCACTGACCTTTCCTCATGCATTTGAACTATTATTTTATGTTTCTTTAATCACTCTGTAATGTTTATGTCATGTTGTTTTTAATGTTATGCTCTTAATTAATGGGCCCTTTATTTGGAAAAAATTAAAATATTATATTGTATTGTTATTGAATACTTTGATATCAGAAGAGAACTGAATAATATAGAATACCAGGTTTTATTCTTTGTTTTGATCTATTTTTTCTAATCAGGAAAACTTTAGATAATAAAGAAGAAGCACCTTGATTTTGTCTAGCTGCTCTGTTTAAGATAGATTTTTGTCATTGTTTATCAATGCTATAACAGCCATTGAATGATTTTAAATAATAATACATAACTAAGTTATTTCATGTCAGTAGTTCTCTTGAAAGTTTATGTTATTATAAATCTTTGAGTGTAATGTATAGAGACTCAGAGGTATTGACACATGTGACATATTTTTCTGATGGATTTAGCAACCTTAATATAATACAAAAGATTAATTATGTTTAAGTTAATGAAATGAATTTTATGTTGTACATTATTCATTTACCTTTTGATTAAATCAGTAGATTATTTTAGTATTCCTTTTGATAACAATGAAAATTATTTGAATTGATTGTTTTCATTTTTGTCCTGAGTAATGGACCTTTTCCAGAGGCTTCATTGACCTTTGTTATATTCAGGTGACAGGGGTGTCTCTATTTTTTGGACCTTAGTAGTTTCATTTGACACTGCAGTAGTATGCAGAGCTTCTGGTTACTTTTGATTTAATGTTTGCACAAGGAACAGATTAAAGTTATATTTTAATTACCAAGATTCTGGAAAAATGTGAACTATAAATTAACTTGTAGTGATTGTAATTTTGATGGATTTACAAAATCTATAAATTGAACATTACTTGATATTAGGCTACTGTATATATAATATGGGCAGGTGCACTGTCTAATGTATAGTCCTTAAAAAAAAGAACTGTGTACTTCAAAAGCGATGAGCAAGGTATAAGTTAAGACATAAATCCACTTGATGTTTACCAACAAATTACAGAGTTGTGTAAGAATATCTTTTCATTCATTAAATCAGGTTTTAACCAGTGTTGTGATGTTATAGTTAGGAATTCATATGGATCGTGCTAGCAGTCTGTTAACTATGAATATTTTTATCATTTCAGTCCAGAAGTGCGCTCCTTCTTGTCACTAGATAATCCTCGAAATGCTTCGGAACCAGTAGATACAGACACCTTTGAGGACTCAGAAGCTATGGTAAACATTATTGTATATACCTATGCCTTAGACTATTATCTATTATTGATTGATTGATTGGTGTTTAAACGCCACTTTCAACACTATTGTGCTATTTCATGGCGGTCAGTTTTTATTGGTGGAGGAAGCCGGAGTTCCTGGAGAGAACAACCGACCTTCTGTAGGAAAATTGAACATCCTAGTCAATTAAGATTGGAGTCGAGTGCACCTGCCCCATGCAGAATTCGAACTCACAACCTCAGTGTTGACTGGCTAGTGATACAGTAGTTCGACAACTTAGACCACTCGGCCACCGAGGCCCCCTATAATTTATCATCAGTGGGAGACAAAGTGTTGTGGGAAATTTAAGGTTAAAATTTTTATCCTGAAATCTTGAATGTAACAGTTTCATTGAAGTATTTTTTACCAGTGAAAACATGTAAAATGTGTCTTTTGAATAGTATATATGAAAAAAGAATTGCCAAGTAAATGTCTGACTTGTAAACATGATATCTGATTTGAAATGGTTACCAATCATATTGTATTTAATATTAATTGATATCTGCATGAGAAAAAAATAAGAAAAATAAGTTCATTGTATATACTGTAAATTCAGAAATTATTGCGATGTTTTTATCAATGCGAATATTGTGACTGAATAAGTATCGCAATAATAATAAAATGCTCCGCTGGACGCAGCTTGATACGACTGCAGAGGTCGAACCCTGAACAGTTGGGGCAAGTATGGACACAACATTCTTGATACAGCTCTGAATTTGGATTGTGATTAAATATTTGACACAGCATAGGTTTCTGACACAGAATGAATGTGGTCTAAGAACTTAAAAATTTTTAATTTACCTATTATGGTCCAATATCCAAAATCTAAAAGCTGTACGTACGTACATATGTACATACAGACGGACAGGGGTAAAACTTAATGCCCCTTTTTACGGTGGGGGTATAAAAATAGAAGATGTGGAATGATTACCAATGAGACATTTTTTCACAAAAGCCTAAAATCACAGAAATTAACTTCTATAGGTCAAAGTGAAATCAGCAACATTTTATAGTAATATCTAAGACTAAAATTCCTTTGCAACCATAACAGCCCATTTAAATACATCATAAAGGTATTAAAATAGAAAATGACATCATAGTTATGACTAAAAATAAACAAAAAACCTTCATCAGCAACATTTTATATTGGCAAATTTCCAATGGAGTTTATTATACTAAAGTTATTGGCAAATTTCCAATATACATAATTTAAAACCAGTGTAGCTGAGATAATCAAATGAGTTTGAATTACAACCCCGATAAATTTGCAACCATAAAAACCCATTTAAATACATCATAAAAGTATTAAAAAATTTAAACACATCATAAGGCTATTAAAATAGAAAATGACATCATAGTCATGGCTAAAAATAAACAAAAAACCTTCATCAGCAACATTTTATATTGGCAAATTTCCAATGAAGTTTATTATACTAAAATTATTGGCAAATTTCCAATGGAATTTATTAACAATAAAGTTATTGGCAAATTTCCAATATACATAATTTAAAAGCAGTGTAGGTGAGATATTCAAATGAGTTTGAATTACCAACCTTACACTGCTTTTAAATTATGTTTTGTACTTAAGTAATTGTCTATTAACCTGGAAACCCTTGTTTTTCCGATTTTTTTGCCCCTTATTCCTTAAAGGTTTGAGCCATAACCCCCCAAAGCCAATTCTTACCATCCCTTTGTGGTATGGAAACTTGTGGTATAATTTAAGAGAGATCCATACACCATTCCACAAGTTATTGTCTGAAAATTAGAAAAATGCTTATTTGGGCCCTTTTTTGGCCCCACATTCCTGTTGGGACCAAAACTCTCAGCATATCAAAGAACCCCCATAATTCAATTTTTAATGAAATCAAACAAAGTTTAATTTTGGACCCTTCGGACCTCAATGTGGATAAATTTAAAAACGAGGCCCAAAATCCAAAAATCTAAATACACGGTTAGATTCAGCATATCAAAGAACCCCATATATTCAATTTTTGTTGAAATCAAACAAAGTGTAATTTTGGACCCCTATTTGGACCAACTTGAAAACTGGGCCCATAATCAAAAATCTAAATACATGTTTAGATTCAGCATATCAAAGAACCCCAAGAATTCAATTTTTGTTAAAATCAAACTAAGTTTAATTTTGGACCCTTTGGACCTTAATGTAGACCAATTTGAAAACGGGACCAAAACTAAGAATCTAAATACACGGTTAGATTCAGCATATCAAAGAACCCCAATATTTCAATTTTTGATGAAATCAAACCATATCATTATTATTTGCTTTTATATATAAATCAGATAATAACCAACTTAAAATGGAAAATTTTAAAGAAAAAAAAAAGGGAAAAAAGGAAAAAATCCCCCAAATTTTTGAACCCCTTATGATTCATCCCCAAACTCAATCCCAGCCTTCCCTTTGTGGTATGGTACCTTGCAGTACAATTTCAGAGAGATCCATACACTTGAACACAAGTTATTGTCTGAAACTAGAAAATGCTTGTTTTGGCCCTTTTGGTCTGAATTCCTAAACGTTTTGGGCAATTACCCCAAACTCAAACCCAGCTTTCCTTTGTGATATGGAACCTTGTGGTACAATTTCATAAAGATCCATACACTTACACACAAGTAATTGTCCTGAAACTAGAAAAATGCTTGTTTTTTGCCCCTTTTTTTGCCCCTAATTCCTAAAATTTTGAAGCAATTACCCCAAAATCAATCCCAGCATTCCCTTTGTGATATGGAACCTTGTGGTACAATGTCAGAGAGATCCATACACTAACACACAAGTTATTGTCTGGAAGTTACAAAAATGCTTATTTATGGCCCCTAATTCCTTAACTGTTGGTACCATAACCCCCAAAATCAATCCCAACCTTCCATTTGTGGTATTGAACCTTATGGTAAAATTTCAAAGAGATCCATTCACTAAAACTAAAGTTATTGTGCGAAAACCAATGTGTCTTCGGATGACGACGACATACCAATAGACGACCACAAAATTTTTTTGCAGTCGTATGAAAACTAGCATTCTGATATCTGATACATACAACTGTATGCATATTTTCCTGAAAATCGCAATAATTGATATCGCATTTTAGTTCATTCCTCAGAAATCGCAATAATACAATAAAAAATGCACGCAATAATTTCTGAATTTATAGTATTGTATAATTTATGGTAGAATGGCAGATGTTTATTTAGTGTTTTATTCACATAAAAAAATATAACAATTGCAAACATTTTTTTCTTCTAGAATGGCAAAGACAATAACCCAGTAAATCTTGGTCCAAGTGAAAAGACAAGGTATGTGTTTTACAAGGTTTCATTAGTGATAATTTTACTCATATGGTAAAAATGTCATCTGGATATTTATGTCAATTTAATTTAGAAAAGTATAAAGTAAATTTAATAATCTGTATGTTTGACATGTTACCTTTCTTTATGAGGTCATTACGTAATATATTTTATGTTTGAAATAATAAATATGGTAAAAACTTTAAAATGATTATTGCAGTATTGATGTTAATAAATTGATAAAAATGATTTATTTGGAAAATTTCATATCAATTTGAATAAATGTAGTGCCCTGTATATGTTTTTTTTTATGGTGCACTGTAGATATGTATTTTTAAGCTTGGTTAGATGGGTTATTGATTAATTTATTTGGTTTATAGGACATATGGATTTATATTAATGAGACAGTAACACAATAACACAAAAACCAACAAGACATATATAGGTCAGCATACAATCTTTACCAGTAGACGTGTCTATACAGTATGTCTCTAAACCATCCTGATTCTAAACAAGTTGATATAAGTTAATCAAAAACTACCAAAGATTGACAGTGTACATCAAATTTTGTGAAATAACAAAAAATACCCCATTAAGATAGGAAATAAGACAACCAACTGATATCCCCCCCCCCCCCTTTCCATTTCTCCTTATTTATATTCTAAGTTGTGTTATTTTGATACACTTACCTATGGGAAAAGGGTGTATCAGTCTTTAAAATAGAAAGTACTGGAATATTCATGAATTTGGAGTTATTTTAATCAACTTGCATTTGATTGAAAATATTTTATGAAAGCAAATATTTAAAATCTATTTTTTTTTCTAAGATTTTAAATTGTTCCTCTTTTTGTCTAACTTAGCTGTTAAAGTACTTATTTTTTCTCCTACTTGGTTAAGTATGTATCACCAAAACAATTTGATGCCACCCCCACATTTAGTATGCTTTGAACTGCATTGTTTTATGCATATTTATTATTTATCTATGTTTTACTATTTACATCCTGTTTGTTTCAGTGTTAAACCAAGTGACTTTGAATTTCTGAAGGTTATTGGCAAGGGCAGCTTTGGCAAGGTGAGTTAACTAGTACTGTCCTAGGGCTCTCTTTTAACATGTAAAGATGTTGACTCATAATTGCTTGATTTAAATCTATACACCCATGGGTGTTAGAATTAAATTTTATGAAATCCTTTTCTGTAAACATTTTACCTGTGCATATCTATTTTTACATAATATAAAGCTTTTTTTTGTTACAACATGATACATAGTTACATATTTAAATTGTGCAAAGTCAAGCTTTCAGTTATGTGAATGAATCAGACCTACAGAAGTACAAATTTATCATATAATTTTCTACTGGGGTTTGTATGGGATTGAGAAGGGTAGGGGAAAGGGTAAACATTGGTTTAAAAAAATCACATTCACAAGAAATACTTTATTATTAAGATATTTTGTATGCACGTGAAACAGCAATTAATTTGAGATGTCTACTGATTGTTCATAAATGATATAATTCAAACAGGCAGGAAGCTACAAAATTTTATCATACAAATATTCATACATGAATTTCACTGAAAAAGACATTTGCATGAATTATGTTACATGTATTGAATTTTTACGTGTAATAATTTATAGGTGCTTTTAGCCAGACATAAAAATGAGAGTAAAATGTTTGCTATTAAAGTCCTACAGAAGCAGGCAATAATGAAGAGAAATGAAGTCAAACATATCATGTCTGAGAGGAATGTTTTGCTGAAAAACATCAAACATCCATTTCTGGTCGGTCTTCATTACTCCTTCCAGACACAAGATAAACTCTACTTTGTCTTAGATTATGTAAATGGTGGAGAGGTAAGCAAAACAATTAATTTGTAGTTTAAAAGTTTGTAAAAAAATTCATCAAAGATACCAGGATTATAATTTTGTATGGCAGACATGTGATTCTTTTACAAAAGACTCATCATATATACTACAATGATTCCAAAAAATTTGTTGTACCTGTTTTATACACATGTTTTTTCCATTGTAACAGTTGTTTGTGTAGTTTCCATGGTCAATTTGATAGTCATATTGTCATGCATTCCTGTAATTTTTATATCTGATTACCAAAAAGTATCTTCAATCTTAATAATACAGACTTCCTTCTCTTTTACTGGTAACACCTGCGTAATATAATAGAAAAACCATAACACTTTACATGCTGAAATAGATTTAAATGGGATTGAATTATGTAGGGAACCTGCCATAGATTTCAGCATTCTGTATATTAATTTTTATACTGAAGAAATTTAGAGAAAAACTGTACAATCCTTGTAGGGGAATGTTCCTGATAATTTTAAAATATATAAGGCTTGTTATCTAACAGTACTTGCTTCACAGCTGTTATAGATAATGACAATGAATTCAATAAAGTTGAAACAGAATTACATGTACTAGAATAGGAAGACGTGTTTTTTTTTGTGTCCGAAAATTGTTTATAAAAGGTTTCATAAGTTTCAGTTATGTAACAAAACAGATATCTTGTGGACTTGAACCTTGACCTTGGTTATTTTGGTATGAATTCTAAGTGTTCCTAGACAGATAACCTTGTTGAGCTATTTTTAGATTTTAACTTCATAAATTCACCACCTTAAAACATGATACACATATCAAGAGAGAATTTATTGGATAAAAATAAGAAGATGTGGTATGATTGCCAATGAGTCAACTCTCCACAAGAGACCAAATGACACAGAAATTAACAACTATAGGTCACCGTACAGCCTTCAACAATGAGCAAAGCCCATACAGCATAGTCAGCTATAAAAGGCCCCGAAATGACAAATGTAAAACAATTCAAACTAGAAAACTAGCTGCCTAATTTATGTACAAAATAATGAACGAAAAACAAATATGTTACACAGCAACAAACGACAACCACTGAATTACAGGCTCCTGACTTGGGACAAGCACATACAGAATGTGGCGGGGTTAAACTAGTTTTTAGTTGGGTACTTATACCTCCCCACAACAAAAAGACAATAAGTAGAGAACTAAGAGTACTCGCAGTTACTGACAGCTAGTTCAAAGTCAATAACAACTAATAAAAAAAACCAGGAATCTAAGACTAAAATATCAATCAGTACACATCCAACATCAAATGGATTTTGTGTAAAGACATCATTAACAGTCAGAGAAAAACATGACCTTGTGCAACGCCAATTTACAGGTATCGACAGATTGTAGAGCCATGAATGTGCATATGTATATAAAAATAATATTTAGTTTGATTTTAATTTACTGATAACAAAATCAATATTAATACCAATAAAAGCAATATTCAAAGATCTAATTACAGTGTTGAATTGGTAACCTTTTAGAATAAATTTATTTAAAGGATCGATAAGTTTACCTGGATTGTTTCTAAATTTCCGGCTCGGTAAACAACATCTCCGTAAAAATTGGGATATGCTATCCCGTTTGAAATAAGTTTTCTACAGGTACAACCAAACTTCAAAACTAAAAATTTATATCTATGGAAGAATTTAGTATGTTGTGTAGACAGTTTCTGGTATTGAATGATTCCAAAAAATTTGTTGTACCTGTTTTATAGACAGTTTCTGGTATTGAATGATTCCACAGAATTTTGTCATCAGTTATTTGTTCAGTTAATGCAAACAGTCTTTAAACTTGAATGATGTGAACTAAAGTAATGTAAGGTAAACAATGCCCACAATTACATTTGACTTTGTTAGAAATGTAAAAAGAAATCTGTTATTTTAATTTTGTTTCTCTTTTTTTCCAGTTGTTTTTTCATTTACAAAGAGAAAGATATTTTCCAGAACAACGTGCCAAATTTTATGCAGCAGAAATGGCTAGTGCTATTGGTTACCTTCATTCATTAAATATCATATATAGGTAAATACTTTTGTTACAGTCATTGTAGTCTTTTTGTCTTCTTTTTATTACATTATAAACAAATAAATAAAAATTGACTGTCCCTTTTGGAATATTTCACTTAGTTCACGAGTCTTGAATTTAAACAAGACCAATACTGTGTCTGGACCTGCATCGCACAGTGCTGTTTTAACAACCATCCGTACCAAAAGGATAGGAATTTACAAAAATTCTGAGCAAAATAATTCAAATCTGTCCAAAATAGAAGATGCACATATTCAATAAGTATACAATCACTGTTCACAGTTTTAAGGAATGTTAAAAGAAAACTGTTGAAGTTGAATATGACATAAGCTAAGTACCCTTTATAGCATTCAATGGGAAAATGACTAATTTCGTCACTAAAGGAAATGTAAGAAAAATAATTCAAATCAGTTTCAAGTAGGTGGTGCACATCTTCAATCTGTTTGCAATCACTGGTCCAAGTGCTAGCCTGAGTGGAATTGTTACTGCTCTTGCCTTTGGTAAAAATCATGCAAACAGAAATTTGTTTAGTTACATTTTGAAATACAGGAAAAGAATTAAATCTGTCCAAGTACAATTTTATATTATGAAGAAACTTTTAATTAAATTTGCAAGCTGTTGAAATGTAGAACAAAAAGAATTTTATTAATCAAAATGATAATTTCTCGGAAATGACATGACAAGGTGTTATAATGGTAGACCACTATTTATATGACTGATGTACATTTCCTTTTGTCAGAGTCATTTATAAATGACATACATATATTTTGAACATTTTCACAGAACATAAATTTTCAGGGACTTTCCGTAACAGCTAGTGTTTATGTTACTGATTACTTCTTCAGATATGATTAAGCTTTAAAAAAGTTAAATGTTTAATTTGAAAGCAGTAATTTAACTTTTTTAAACTTTTTTCAGAGATCTGAAGCCAGAAAATATTTTACTTGATTCAAAAGTGAGTAGATTGCTAAATTTTTTCTTGTATTATATTTTAGATAAAAAAAAAAACAGAATATGATGCAACACCCGTCTGCAACTAATAATATAAAAATTAGGAGAGGTTGTATGATTGCCAATGAGACAACTATCCAAATGAAGTGGATTTAAGCAATAATAGGCAACCGTACGGCCTTTAGCAATGAAAAAAACCCATACCCAATAGTCGGATATGAAGGCCTCCAACATGGAAAATATGAAACAATTTAAATGAGAAAACTAATGGCCTTATTTATAACAAAACAATTTACGAAAAAAACAAATAAGACAGACATGAACCAATGACAACACTGTTTTCTAAATGCATGAATATAGCATGCTCTAAAATAAAAGAAGTATGTTTCACTTGACCTCATAAACCACAGAAAATCTAATAATTTTTATTTTTAGTTTTCTATTATGTTCTTCTTTAATATATTCTGACCTGAGCATTAGTGTATATTAATTTTTTTTTAATAGAGTAGGTACTTTGAAAGTGAAAAAGACCCCATCTTACTCAAATTAAATAAAAAAAGAGAATATTTATGTACATAACAACATTATATACATATCACACAGCCGAGAGGGTGATCGATACGATTGTTACCCTGAGAGTTGTCAATTAAGAGGAAGTCAAGGTTGACATTGTTTTTCCATGGGGTAACAAACTACTGTATTACCCTCTCAGCTATGTGTTATTTAAAATATTATACTGAATGTTCTTTTATTAATGTCTTAAATTTTAAATTGAAATTAATAAACTATGATGTCATGTACATAATAACCATCCGTATTTATTAAAGTGTACAAATGATCAAGTGTCTCCGTACAGGAAATAGAATATAAGGCATGAGATGGAGTGGAATATCTCCCTCGTATTAACTAATCAAAATCTGGCATTTTAACGTGAAATATAAAAAATAACATAAACTCAAACTAATAAGAAGTTTCATTATTATTCTACATACTTAGAATATAATAATATAATTTTAGGGTCATGTGACTTTGACAGACTTTGGTTTATGTAAAGAGGGAATAGAAGGCATGGGAACAACAAGTACTTTCTGTGGAACACCTGAGGTAAATATACTTATATTTTTGTTAGTCCCGTCATTATTGTAGGGAGGGATGGCCACCGCTGTCAAGTGTCAAACACCCCTTGATTAGTTCTTTTAGATTTTAATTTGCCTTAAAGTGAATCATGATTTTTCACTTAGTATTGTTGAGCTACCTTTAGCATCGACTTTTCTATCGTTAAAAGTTATTTGAACACATATTGTACCATTGATTGTCATGTAGGATACCCCATTTCCTCCAGTATTATGTGTAGTTTATTGTACCATTGATTGTCATGTAGGATACCCCATTCCCTCCAGTATTATGTGCAGTTTATTGTACCATTGATTGTCATGTAGGATACCCCATTCCCTCCAGTATTATGTGTAGTTTATTGTACCATTGATTGTCATGTAGGATACCCCATTTCCTCCAGTATTATGTGTAGTTTATTGTACCATTGATTGTCATGTAGGATACCCCATTCCCTCCAGTATTATGTGCAGTTTATTGTACCATTGATTGTCATGTAGGATACCCTATTCCTCCAGTATTATGTGCAGTTTATTGTACCATTGATTGTCATGTAGGATACCCCATTCCTCCAGTATTATGTGCAGTCTGTTGTACCATTGATTGTCATGTAGGATACCCCATTCCTCCAGTATTATGTGCAGTCTGTTGTACCATTGATTGTCATGTAGGATACCCCATTCCTCCAGTATTATGTGCAGTTTATTGTACCATTGATTGTCATGTAGGATACCCCATTCCTCCAGTATTATGTGCAGTTTATTGTACCATTGATTGTCATGTAGGATACCTCATTCCTCCAGTATTATGTGCAGTTTATTGTACCATTGATTGTCATGTAGGATACCCCATTCCCTCCAGTATTATGTGCAGTTTATTGTACCATTGATTGTCATGTAGGATACCCCATTCCCTCCAGTATTATGTGCAGTTTATTGTACCATTGATTGTCATGTAGGATACCCCATTCCTACCAGTATTATGTGCAGTTTATTGTACCATTGATTGTCATGTAGGATACCCCATTCCCTCCAGTATTATGTGCAGTTTATTGTACCATTGATTGTCATGTAGGATACCCCATTCCCTCCAGTATTATGTGCAGTTTATTGTACCATTGATTGTCATGTAGGATACCCCATTCCCTCCAGTATTATGTGCAGTTTATTGTACCATTGATTGTCATGTAGGATACCCCATTCCCTCCAGTATTATGTGCAGTTTATTGTACCATTGATTGTCATGTAGGATACCCCATTCCCTCCAGTATTATGTGCAGTTTATTGTACCATTGATTGTCATGTAGGATACCCATTCCTCCAGTATTATGTGCAGTTTATTGTACCATTGATTGTCATGTAGGATACCCCATTCCCTCCAGTATTATGTGCAGTTTATTGTACCATTGATTGTCATGTAGGATACCCCATTCCTACCAGTATTATGTGCAGTTTATTGTACCATTGATTGTCATGTAGGATACCCCATTCCCTCCAGTATTATGTGCAGTTTATTGTACCATTGATTGTCATGTAGGATACCCCATTCCCTCCAGTATTATGTGCAGTTTATTGTACCATTGATTGTCATGTAGGATACCCCATTCCCTCCAGTATTATGTGCAGTTTATTGTACCATTGATTGTCATGTAGGATACCCCATTCCCTCCAGTATTATGTGCAGTTTATTGTACCATTGATTGTCATGTAGGATACCCCATTTTATGTGTAGTTTATTGTACCATTGATTGTCATGTAGGATACCCCATTCCCTCCAGTATTATGTGTAGTTTATTGTACCATTGATTGTCATGTAGGATACCCCATTCCCTCCAGTATTATGTGCAGTTTATTGTACCATTGATTGTCATGTAGGATACCCCATTTCCTCCAGTATTATGTGCAGTTTATTGTACCATTGATTGTCATGTAGAATACCCCATTTCCTCCAGTATTATGTGTAGTTTATTGTACCATTGATTGTCATGTAGGATACCCCATTTCCTCCAGTATTATGTGCAGTTTATTGTACCATTGATTGTCATGTAGGATACCCATTCCTCCAGTATTATGTGTAGTTTATTGTACCATTGATTGTCATGTAGGATACCCCATTCCTCCAGTATTATGTGTAGTTTATTATACCATTGATTGTCTTGTAGGATACCCCATTTCCTCCAGTATTATGTGCAGTTTATTATACCATTGATTGTCATGTAGGATACCCCATTCCTCCAGTATTATGTGCAGTCTATTGTACCATTGATTGTCATGTAGGATACCCCATTCCCTCCAGTATTATGTGCAGTCTATTGTACCATTGATTGTCATGTAGGATACCCCATTCCCTCCAGTATTATGTGCAGTTTATTGTACCATTGATTGTCATGTAGGATACCCCATTCCCTCCAGTATTATGTGCAGTTTATTGTACCATTGATTGTCATGTAGGATACCCCATTCCCTCCAGTATTATGTGTAGTTTATTGTACCATTGATTGTCATGTGAATACTCCATTCCTCCAGTATTATGTGTAGTTTATTGTACCATTGATTGTCATGTAGGATACCCCATTCCCTCCAGTATTATGTGCAGTTTATTGTACCATTGATTGTCATGTAGGATACCCCATTCCCTCCAGTATTATGTGCAGTTTATTGTACCATTGATTGTCATGTAGGATACCCCATTTCCTCCAGTATTATGTGCAGTTTATTGTACCATTGATTGTCATGTAGGATACCCCATTTCCTCCAGTATTATGTGCAGTTTATTGTACCATTGATTGTCATGTAGGATACCCCATTCCTCCAGTATTATGTGTAGTTTATTGTACCATTGATTGTCATGTAGGATACCCCATTCCCTCCAGTATTATGTGCAGTCTATTGTACCATTGATTGTCATGTAGGATACCCCATTCCCTCCAGTATTATGTGTAGTTTTGTAATTAAACTAGAAGAAATAAACCACATGTCCTGATAAAGATTAAGAAAGACCAGAAATTCTCAAGAAAATATCTCAATAATACATAAAACAGATAACCAAAAATCACCAAAAATACTGGACCATATTAACCAATAACACACAACTCCTCCGAGAGGAATAGTTGTTCAAGTAAACATCAACAAAAAGAAACAACACATGGTCTAGATAGCCAGATTAGGTACAGGCACAAAATGTAGTGGGGTTAAACTAGTTTACTCAGTGGAAATCTATTAATATGAAAAAGAGAAGTTTTATGAATTGACTGCAATTACATCGAGGTTGTGAAACATCTAAAAATCATTTTCTTGATGGCAGTATTATTGTCTTGATATATGAGTTCAGGGATGACAGTATTATTTTCTTGATACATGAGTACAGGGATGGCAGTATTATTTTCTTGATACATGATACAGGGATGGCGTTATTATTTTCATGATACACAAGTACAGGGATGGCAGTATTTTTTTCTTGATACATGAGTACAGGGATGGCAGTATTAATTTCTTGATACATGAGTACAGGGATGGCAGTATTATTTTCTTGATACATGAGTACAGGGATGGCAGTTTTATTTTCTTGATACATGAGTACAGGGATGGCAGTATTATTTTCTTTATACATGAGTACAGGGATGGCAGTATTATTTTCTTGATACATGAGTACAGGGATGGCAGTATTATTTTCTTGATACATGAGTACAGGGATGGCAGTATTATTTTCTTGATACACGAGTACAGGAATGGCAGTATTATTTTCTTTATACATGAGTACAGGGATGGCAGTATTATTTTATTGATACACGAGTACAGGGATGGCAGTATTATTTTCTTGATACACGAGTACAGGGATGGCAGTATTATTTTCTTGATACATGAGTACAGGGATGGCGTTATTAGTTTCTTGATACATAAGTACAGGGATGGCAGTATTATTTTCTTGATACATGAGTACAGGGATGGCAGTATTATTTTCCTTTCTTAACAGTAGAAATAGGAAAGTACTTATATAGTTAAATGAATAAAAAATAAAGAGATGTGGTATGATAACCAATGGGATAAATATCCACCAGAGCCAAAAGGATAAGGATATGAGCTAAAGGGCACTGTACTGTACAGCCTTCAACATGAAGAATAGCTATCTAATCCTATGTGTTTCACATCTTAATAACTTATCATACAAAATTACACCAATTATTCATACTAATACTTGTTCAATAATTTGTAAAAGCTTCTCTGTAAAATCTAACTCTCAACGTGAACTGTATATAGAAGTACATCAATACTTACTGTTACCCCTTACGTAGATTGAACTTACTGTTACCCCTTACATAGATTGATATATTGATATTTTTAAACAACAGTCTGTCAATCATACTGACAATAAATGTCACTCTGTAATATTTGATTGAAACATAATGATGAATTTTAATGAAAATTAAATTGCAAAGTTCAATGTTATGTATAGTACTGACTAATAGCTTACATTTTTTTCTTTGTGGCATTTTAATTATAACACGAATTTCGTTTGTTCATAACACGTAGCAATGTTTATATGCAAATCAAAAGATCAGGTTTGTATTTTAACCATTCATATAATTCATATAATGACAATCAGTTAATTAGGAATTGTATTCCTTATTTTGAGAAGGAAGACTTATTTAAGTGAATTTATATAAGATAGATATTTTTTCCATCATAATCAGAATAAAGCATTTATTAAATTTCATCTAAACCATAAAAGTACATATATTTTAGGTAAACATTAGAATTTGTAGTAGTGTTTGGATCTTATACATCCATTGATAATGATCTATTGTCACATAATAAACTACTTCATGAAGAAGCATGATATTGAATCACTTTTATGTCTAAAAAATAGAACAACAAACTATTTATTTCATGTGTAAAGTTGTCATTAAATATATTAACTTGTGACAAATAAAAAACAATGACACATATATTTATGATATTAGATGTTTGTTTTTAGACACAAGATGTTACAGGCGAATAATTATTTATATCATGTGATCTATCATGTGATATAAGTCTAGATGTCTGTTATCACCTGTTAAATTCTTAATTTAGACAAAAATTGAATTATTTGGTTTCCGATGATTTGTGATCCTATAGCATGTATTAAAGAAGTAACATTAATTTTTCAGTATCTTGCACCAGAAGTGTTAAGAAAACAGCCCTATGACAAAACTGTAGATTGGTGGTGTTTAGGAGCTGTGTTATATGAAATGATGTATGGGTTACCTCCCTTTTACAGTCGTGATACAGCTGAAATGTATGACAACATTCTTTATAAACCTCTACGTCTTAGAACTAATGTTTCAGCAGCTGCTAGATCAATACTAGAGGGGGTAAGCATTCACAAACTATTATAAATGCAGATATATAATTTTTCTTTTAATTTTATTTAAAAATACGTTAAGATAAAGTACAGCGTATTGTGAAATAATTTGTTTAATATTTCATAAAGAAATTGGACAGCTCTTTCATTCTCCCTAGAATAGAAATTAAAATGTGAACAAAAATTCTTATACTTTTGATTAAATTCTTATGTCGAATTGTTTGATAAACTATTTACTTTGTATGGTCTTTTAACAGCTGTTGCAAAAAGAAAAAGAACAAAGACTTGGTGCCAAGAAAGATTTCCATGAAATAAAAACACATTCATTTTTCTCTGACATAAATTGGGATGATCTTGATAAGAAAAAGATTCACCCACCATATAATCCAAATGTGGTAAGTGATTTTAATGATCTTATAAGAAAAAGATTCACCCACCATATAATCCAAATGTGGTAAGTGATTTTAATGATCTTATAAGAAAGAAAAGTCTCAGTGATACAACCAAATTGTACAACTGTGAACCATTTTTTTCCAAATGGCAATTTATGTTTTGATTTTATAAAGAGTTTTGTATTAAAATATCAGATGTTGAAACTAAAATTGCTCAGATAGAATGTCACATGAAGTGAGCTTGGACAAAAGTGAGTTCAATACTTCAAAAAAAATTAGTTAGAAGGGGGTCTAAATTAAGAAAGATATATTTTTTTTCATTCTTAGCAAAAATGTAATTTATATGGTGCTATTTTAAAAATCTTAATAAAAGTATGGGTTATTAAGATTTTTTTGTATGGATTATAAATAGAAAGCACCTTTCTGTGAATAAAAAGCAAAGTAAATGATAGAAATTAAAGCTAAATATTGAAAAGATAGCTCTTATAAAATGCTTTCAGAACTAAGAATAAAAATTGTTATCACCATATTCATTTTTTGTTACATAACAAAATATGTAACTTTTCTGTTCATTCCTATATAAAACTACATTAACTCAGTTATCACCCCTGATATAACAAAGATTTATAAAACTACATTAACTCAGTTATCACCCCTGATATAACAAAGATTTATAAAACTACATTAACTCAGTTATCACCCCTGATATAACAAAGATTTATAAAACTACATTAACTCAGTTATCACCCCTGATATAACAAAGATTTATAAAATTTTGAATCTGATAATGAAAACATTTAAAGATGTAACCATAATATAAAATTGTAAAAATTCTTCATTTGAATTAACAGTCTCACAAATAAATTCAATTTCTGCAGCATATTTGCTAATATTAGTAAAAATCTAGACAGATCATTTACAGCTATTTGCAATCAAAATTTGATTTAAACCCCTTGATCTACCTTAAAAGAAGGGTTAGATAATATTCATATTAAATTAGTAGCCATTTTAGTGTATCATAAATAATTTATGCAATGACATTAAACATTGTTATAAAGTAACGTCATATTTTAATCTACTCTTACAATTTCATATATTGGAATTTTAATTAGTGACATTCATAGCTTTTTAAATGATATTGACATCAGTGTTTGGTAAACAGTGAAAAAAGTGGAACATCATGTCATTTTTTATTTCTTACTAATTATATGAAGTCTTGCTATTTCAGCATTTCTAATGCAATACATATTTTATCATTATTTTTCAGAGTGGACAGTTGGATTTGAAGCATTTTGATCCTGAATTTGTCAGAGAACCTGTACCTGGTAGGTTATACACTAGGAACATTTTAATGTTAAATATTCCATGAAAGTTTTGATTCATATACAATTTTCATCCTCAGTTACTTAGAAAATATTCAGAGAACTGAGTTTTAACTTGGTTTCACCTATCGTAAAGTCTGCTGCTGCTGTTTCTTCTTAGCAATATTTATTTCAATACCTGAAATCTTTTTAAATAATTCTTGATAAATGTAAATTGAATTGACCAGTCATCAGAAAATTGGTGAACGCATGAATAGTTTCTGTTGTAAAAGAATATTGTCATTCAATGTACAGTGTATAAAAGTTAAGAAGAAACACCTGTGTTCACACAATACAGCTTTGAATAATATCTGTTTTTCTTTATTGCTCATATAATTTAAAGTTGTGTAATGCAAGGAAATGTTTACAAGTGAAATATCTTTGATTATCTCCCCTTTTTTGCTTACTTAAGGGGCATAACCAGCTGAATTCAAGTCAAATATTACTTTTGATTACAAATTTTTGGAAGGAAGCATAAGATATGAGTTTAAACACGAAAAAATTGTCTAGGAAAATTTTCAGGTCATGCATGATATTCAAATTTTGTTTTGTTGCTGAATTTGGTTTTTGATTTAACACTTAGATAAAGCTTTAAAATCAATTTCTGATTTAATTAAGATGAAATTTTTAAAATGTATTATTATTTTTCAGCTTCAGTTGGAAAATCGGCAGGAGGAGGTAAAATGGTTAGTGCTAGTGTGATGGAAGCAGACAATATGTTTCAAGGATTTTCTTATGTACCTCCAGCAGAAGATGCATTTAGCTAATATTTACCAACCTAACTTTTCTTTATAAGCATGGTTGTGATATTAATAAAAATCCTGTCCAACAATTTTCCAATTGTGAATTTAAGTTGTTAAATATTTATTATTTGTATATTGTATTGTTTTTTGTTATATTGTTTATTGATACAAAAATAAACATTATTTGAGGAATCAGTGAATTTTGTGATATTCCTCTCTGACAAATTTTGAGGAGACTGTGAAATGGAATGTGTTCATTGATTTATTCATTAAATAGACTATAAACATAGACATACAGTGCAAGCATGGCTCAATATTTCTACCAGTAAACAATGGAACTATACAGGATTTGAAATAAGAAATGGACATTGCCCACCAAGTGACCATGGACTTTTGTTATTACTTTTGAATAAGGTGCTATATGTTTTTTTTGTATATTTTATTGTTAAGACTTATACACCTTAAATATTTTGTGCTTTTTTTTTTAAAGAGGCCAGTTCAAGGCACAAAGTTACATCATGGACTGTCATTCTATACTCAGTGCATTTTATCATTATGTGTTTTATATTGGGATGATTATAACATTGATAATTGATAAAGTTTCAATATTACAATTGTGAGTCATTCATACTTTTTCAATAATGTATTTAGAGATGAATTTTAGTTGTCTATAATCATTCAAGTCATAAGTAAGATGTTGAGAAATCTTCTCACTTATTTCTGTTCGAAGAGTATTTCTACAGTAAAATATATACTGTATTTCCAAATCTAATGTTTACAAACTTCTGCAACCTGTTGAATTCTTTTAACAGTGTTTTTATCAAGATAATATCATGTCCTATATATGTCTTGTAAATGATAAAAAGTTCTGAGTATACGATAGTATATCTTGAATAAGATGGATGTATATGTATATTTTGAAAAAGGTGGATGTATATGTATATTTTGGACCAATAGTCTGAAAGATAGTCAGATTTTACCTCAAACTAGACAATTCTCTTAAAAGGGATGAGATTATATTCCCATTACATTCCATAGGGCATATATTTTTCATGGAAGACATTATAATATATTATTAAAGTTTTTTTTAAAGTTATTTTTATATTTAATTTTAAACTTTTAAGATGATAAAATTATAAATTATTTATTACTTTTTTGTCTTCAAATGAATCATGAAAAGATTTTCTTCCTAAGTGCTGAAAGAAATGACCAAATAATATGTAGACAGTATCAGTTTATGAAATAAAAAATTTCAAGGATGTTCGCTCATCTTGTTTTTGAATTTTTGTCAGATATTCAGAATGCTCTGGTTTTTCTTGTTTTTGAATTTTTGTCAGATATTCAGAATCCTCTGGCTTTATCCAAGTAGTGCTAATAAATATTTTGTCAGCTAACACCTACTTTTCTTTTCATAATTTTATTACATATAGTTTAAAAGCCCATATATGAAATTCTTATAAAATCTTTGTTATTTTTTGGTATTTTTTGAAAGAAAAAAGGTGCCAATGTTAAATATATGAAAAATCTAGAGAGAATCATTTCCCGCCAATTTTACAATGGCTTATATCTTGAAAACAAGGTCACAGACCCTTCATTTTTTTCTGCTTTTTTAGCTCCGTTATTTATTATACCCCATGCAACGAAGTTGCGGAGGGTATAATGTTTTTGACCCGTCCGTCCGTCCGTCAGTCCGTCCGTCCGTCAGTCCTGTTTCTTGTCATCACAACTCCTCTCAAACCACACAACAGAATTTCACGAAACCTTTTTAGATAAGGACATACTATGTAGTTGTGCATATCGACAGGAAATTACAATTCAATTCTTTTTCTAGGAGTTACGCCCCTTTGAACTTACTTACTTTAATGTACTGCTGCAACAGTTTGTCATCGCAACTCCTCTCAAACCACACAACAGAATTTCATGAAACCTTTTCAGATAGTAAGGACATACTACGTAGATGTGCATATCGACAGGAAATTACAATTCAATTCTTTTTCTAGGAGTTACGCCCCTTTGAACTTATTTACTTTAATGTACTGCTGCAACAGTTTGTCATCGCAACTCCTCTCAAAGCACACAACAGAATTTCATGAAACCTTTTCAGATAGTAAGGACATACTACGAGATGTGCATATCGACAGGAAATTACGATTCAATTTTTTTTCCAGGAGTTACGCCTTTGAACTTATTTACTTTAATGTACTGCTGCAACAGTTTGTCATCGCAACTCCTCTCAAACCACACAACAGAATTTCATGAAACCTTTTCAGATAATAAGGACATACTACGAGATGTGCATATCGATAGGAAATTACGATTCAATTTTTTTCCAGGAGTTACGCCTTTGAACTTATTTGCCCGATATACTACTGCAACCTTTTGTCATGGCAACTCCTCTCAAACCACACAACAGAATTTCATGAAACCTTTTCAGATAATAAGGACATACTACATAGATGTGCATATCGACAGGGAAATTACAATTCAATTTTTTTTTCCAGGAGTTACGCTCCTTTGAACTTATTTGCCCAATATACTACTGCAACCTTTTGTCATCGCAACTCCTCTCAAACCACACAACAGAATTTCATGAAACCTTTTCAGATAGTAAGGACATACTACGTAGATGTGCATATCGACAGGAAATTACGATTCAATTTTTTTTCCAGGAGTTACGCCCCTTTGAGCTTAATTGCTTCAATGTACTTCTGCAACAGTTTGTCATCGCAACTCCTCTGAAACCACACAACAGAATTTCATGAAACTGTGTAGATAATAAGGACATATTATGTAGATGTGCATATTGACAGGAAATTATGATTCAATTTTTTTCTGATACAATTTTTTTTTCTTACACTTATTTTATTTCTCCAATGACAATGTGGGGACGTGGGGTATGTGAGCGCGCTCACTAAGGTTCTTTCATATACTATCAATTTATAACAGCCTATTAAAAAGCTTTTATTTTGAAACAGAGTAGGGAACATCCTTAAACATTACAATGTTGTTTTAGTTTCATTTACAAAAAGTGAAGTCCAGTTCAAACAAACTCATAACTGAATAATTGTAATTTTGTCTAACAATTTTGTACACTAATAATATACCAGTATTGTTTTAAATACTGGGTTATAAAGGTATTACTGGTATTGGTAATCAAAGACAATCAAAAAAGTTGGATCAAAGGTCTTTTTTGTGCAATTAAGCAGTCTTCATTTTAATACGACAAGTAAATGCCAAATAAGAAAAATTGACTAGTCAGAATTATGCTTTGTATGGGTGCCTTTAATATCCTAAGCCTTTTTGAAAAATAACTGCCATTGCCACAATTTTGTAAATTTGAATACATTTCACTGAGAGTAGTCAAACTAATTTGTTGTGAGCGGCCTTTACTTTAAACTAAGGTTTGAATAATGGTAGTTGTATTAATAAGAGGTTCAAAATGACATACAAATGTTTTCTATCTCAGGTGTTATCTCAAGTGTGTAAACTGATTTGAGAAAGAAAACATTTCTGTTTAAAGGACTTTATGTAATGTATAGTATTAGTTAATATATTCATATGTTTTGATAACTAAAATACTTACTGTTAATATTTTTGTTTGTTTTTTTTTTTTTGTTACTTTTGTAATGAATAAACGTTTTTGGTGAGTATTTTCAGCCAAGATATGCCAAACTTTCTTTGAATGGAAAATGAAAAGATTTTGTTGCTTTTTTATCAGAAAGAGAAATCAGTTTGAGAATACATTTGGTTCCTTTATTTTTAGCTTATTTTCCAAAAACTTATAATAGAAACATTAACTACTTTAATTTATATAAAGTGCTGTATTAGATTTTAACCACAACTCACTGTGCGGGTTATCATATCAAATTTTCCACATAAAATATTTAATAGCCAAAACAGATGATAGAGTCTTCTCTGAAAGTTTCAGCCATTGTAAATTAGAAGCTTTTCTTTGTTGAAATGGTATCTTGACTTTCAAGAGTTAGCTTACTTAAGATTATTGATCCCCATTAATAAAGTTATACGAGATTCATCCTTCATTTTTTATTGTCGAGCGTACAACATTTTCGTCAGCAGTTTTGTTGTCGGTGGCATCATCATTTAGGTTCAGTCTGTGGTTAAAGTTTTTTTAGACATCAATAACTTTGTCAAATCTTCATGGTATTTTATGAAAATTTGACAGAAGCTTTATTATAACCAAACGACAGCATGAGGAAAATTTATAAACTATTATTTTATCAGTTTTTGGTATATACTGATAGATGGACGTAGTTTTTTGCAATCAACATTAACATACAATAATTGGATTAAATTTTATTGACATAATAAATTTGTAAACATTCATGGATTGTTATGAAACTTGGACAGAATCTAATCTTCAAGAAAAAGAAATAGCATCTGAATAAAAAGGTTTAATAAATAATTTCCATATTTTAAGTCAACATTACACTTTTACACTGACAGCAGCAATTGCAGGCGAGACACAGGGTTCTGCAGATTTTTTTTGCTACAAAATTGTAGAATAACGATATACCCTATTATCATTCTAATAATTTAAGATTTTTCTTTTATTGGTTGAATTTATTTCTCATAAAAACATTTTTTGGAAAGGCATATTTGGAATTTTATTTATAAAAACAAAACAACAAAAGTATATTTTTCACAATGAATAACATTGACAACGGAAAAGATTAGGTTTTTTAAGAATCAGGTGTCATTAAACATAGTTGTATATTCATGATTGCTTTGTAAAGTATTTGGATAAAAAATCATACACTTCATCTTGTAAAAGTATTCAACCTCATTTTCAATCATATATGTAGCATTTTTAGAACACAAATTTTGTTTGTACTTAACATTGTTTAGTCATATGCTCAATGTTAAAAGTTTTATTTTAAGTCAAAATGACTTTAAATATGTTGATATCTATGCAACTGGTTGCATACAATGATAAAATAAAATTGCAAAAACAAGTCTTATTATATTTTATTTATTTCAAAACCCTTTACTCTTTTTATTTATTGTAGTTTTAGGTAAATGGAATAAAACTTTCCAAAAGTAAAAACCAAAGTTTCAATGAAAGTTTAATCTTAGTTTAGGGCATATGCTATAGAAGAGATCCCTAGTTGATTTTTTCCTAAAAAGTTTGACACAAATTCAATTTTGAAATGCACTATTGAAAAAGCAAAGAAAAATATACATTAATGACTTACTTTTCGAGATATTTCAATGTTTTATTTTTGACTGTTTGAGGTATAAGGTATAAGCAGGTATAAGTTCGAAGGGCGAAGTGAGCTTTTCTCATCAGTTGGCGTCCGTCGTTGTCGTTAACTTTTCCAAAAATCTTCTCCTCTGAAACTACTGGGCCAAATTTACCCAAACTTGGCCACAATCATCATTAGGGTATCTAGTTTAAAAAATGTGTCGGATGACCCCGCCTGCCCAACCAAGATGGCCAACACAGCTAAAAATAGAACATAGGGGTAAAATGCAAGTTTTGTTCATTATTTTGAAAACCATTATAAACAGAGAAAATCTGACAAGAGTATAAATGTTTAGAATGTTGAGCTCTACCAATTGGTAATATATGTCAAAACTGTCAGACAACTTCTTATAGGAATTATTGCCTTTAAATGACAAATTTTACCATTTTTTTCATTTTTGCCTATTATCTTGAAAACTATAATAGATAGAGAGAAACTTTAGATTGCAAAAATGACCAGCAAGACAAGTTCTACAAATAAGTCTGCATTATCGAAATCGTCAGTTGACTCCATATTAGAGTTATTGCCCTTTGGTGACGATTTTTACCAATTTTTGTGTTTTTGCCTTATATCTTAAAAAATACAATAGATAGATAAAAACTTAAATAAGCAAAAATGATCAGCAAGATAAGATCTACAATTTAGACTAATGGAGGAAATAGTCAGACAACTCCTTATTGGAGTTATTGTTCTTTAATGATGATTTTAACAATTTTTAGTGTTTGGCCTTATATAATAAAAATTGTAATAGATAAATAGACACTTTAAATCACAAAATGATCAGCAAGTCAAGATCTACTAACAGGTCAAGTTTTGTCGATATAGTCAGTAGACTGCCACTCTTTATACGAGTGATTGCCCTTAAATGAGATTTTTTTACCCTCTTTTGTGTTTTGAGCAAGAACTAAAGAAGATAGAGAGAAACTAAACAGACTAAATGATCAGCAATACAAGATCAACAAAACAGAGATTTTTGTCATGAATTCTATTCTTGTCTACAATGTTGGAGAGTATCCTTTGTTGATTAGACCAAGGTGATTGACACAGGCTCTTTAGAGCCTCTAGTTCTTTCAATTATGACAAAAAATTCTCGAAGCAGTACACAATCAATTTCATAAGAAAAAAAGGGGGTTCATGTGCTTATTTGAATAAAAGCAGAAATCCTCTTTTTCTTCCTAATGCTATAGAAAGCATTTCTATTTTTTTGGCTCAAAATAATTTCTTAGTGAACTGCTAATGCCACATCCTTGACCATATATGTCACAACGTTTTACAAATCTCTAACATTCAATATTTTTGGTGACAGATGAGAAAACAGTTGTTTATTTTAACTGGAGCTTTGTGTCCCACATTCCATTTTATGGCTTACATAAAAAACATCTCTATTCTGCTGTGATACTGCTTTCAAATTAAGCAACTAATTCTTGCAAATACATGTTAAAATTAGCCCCTGCTACTTTAACGTACTCCCTCAAAATAAATTTTCAAAATAAACATAAACTTTCAATTCAAACCTTTACAAAGCTAATACTGGATGGCTTATATTTTCAAGGATTTGCAGTTAACACTGTCATCACTTAGTTAATAAATTAAGTGCAGGCTTTGAAAGCATCATAAAACAATGTATCTTCTTCCTCGCCTATACAATTCTTTAGTGTAGATTATAGTATGTGCATCACTGCACTCATAACAATTTCCTGTACAACTTTAAAAAGTGAATCTTTGGAGACTCTTGTTCATCTGTAAAAGATGCAGAATTTCCTGCAATGTCAAGATCTATCATGGTAGATTGATCATGGTAGATAGATTATGGTAGATAGATCATGGTAGATCAATCATGGTAGATAGATCATTAAAGTATAAATTATCTGGAATAATTATATTAAAAAAACAACAAGTTTTACTCACTGAATATTGAATATTAATATTCATTTTATTCTCTATTTTGTTGGGTTCATCAAGGATTTGTATATTTGTATATTTCTATACAAATCCTTGGGTTCATATTGCTTAATCTTTAATATATGTGGTTTTCATAGACTATTTTTTTGTCTTTTGATCTTTTTGCTTTTGGCCATGATGATGCTTTCTTGACAAATTTTTTTTGATTGCTGAATTTTTTCTGACCATTTTTGTGACACAAGCTGTAATACAGATAGTATGGTTCAACTGGTATGTTTTTGCAAACAGTAGATGCATTTCAATTAGAGGTTATTTTTATGACAACAAATAGAGGGTTAGAAGTTTCAGCCAGCTCCGTTTAGATATGATGGTCTTACTTCAAATTCATTACATTTATATTGAAATGAAATTGAAGCGGTCTAAATTAATATTGAACCTTATGAGAAATGCATGATAATATCAAGGACATATATTAGATTTTGTTAGTTATACGTCCTTAAAAATCCTCCCACGGAGTGCAGTAGTATTGTCGTTTCAGATGATGATGATGATGATGATGACGATGACGATGACGATGACGATTGTCGGTGGAAAACGTCAAAGTACGTCGTTACCGATTGAGACGCATCGTGCATAACGTCAGCATTAAAATATGCATACTTAGTTGCATTTCTCTGATCTGATATGACTTATATGTATTTGAGCCGCTGTTATATAGCCATTTTTCCCCATGCCAGTTTTTCCCCCGGGGGGAATTTTGGATCATTGCAATTCTTCCCAGGCGGAAAGTTGACAATACGTATATATATAGCCACTTTTCCCCCATACCACTATTTCCCCCACAAAAATAGATAAACATCAAAATTGCACGGACATTTATTGCATATATTTTCCATATTTTCTTAAAGAATGACTGATCTCTGGAATGCTAAAATAATCTGTGTTTCGGCTTGGGTTGCGTAGAAGAAATGTTGGGTACAAATTGTATTCGTTTTGTCGGCACACGTGTCAATAGAAAGGTCTCGGGTCCGGGAGTAGGGTTGGACACACAGGCACTTTTCTCAGAAAAAAGTTTCCTATATAATGTTATATTAAGGTATATAGTAATTTTTTTTCTGGGATAAGTGCCTGTGGTTGGACACCTATATATTTTGTTACAGGGGTGCCGTTTGCATTCGAAAAAATACCCCATTCATATATAGACTATGTCCAATAATGTCTTGATGGTGTGGTAACGCTAAACTATTTAAAAGAGGATAATTAATTTCCAACTGACGTCGCCGACGTTACTACGAGGGGAAAATTAGCTTCTCGTGTTACTATGAGGAAGAATTGGCCTGATCCTGGTTCCCCTCCCCATCACGCTGAGGGGAAAGTTGGATCATGCCAATTTTTCCCCGGGGAACGGATCGATCCAGTTCTTCCCCGGAAAATTAGCATGGGGAATATGGATATCATTGATTATCAATAATTATTGATAATCAATGATACACTTGTATATTTTGTTAATACTGATGTTGGTGGGATGATTCCTACTGTCTTTACTCCATGCATATTTCGTTAGTTATTATTAAGTTTCAATCTGTCACACTTATGTCGTATAAATCTATATATTATGGTATAAAAGGTTTACAAGGTACGTACAACTTTTTATGGTAGCTCGAGGCTGTCATGGATGCGTGTATTCAATATGAAAATGTTTCAACAGTGTTTATTCTTAAATGTAGATATTTGTTTTTTATACATATGGATAAAGTTTAGATATATAAAGCATTGTATGTATCGAATTAAACATGTATACGCAAATCAGGTCTCTGTGCATTTTGTCGATTGCTCCGTAGTTAGCACTTAACTAAATTCACATACTTTGTTTTTTTTTATTTTGTCCATAGCATTCTTCGGTACTTTTAAGTAACCATCAGTTAGAAATGGCTTGGATCATCAAATTGACACGAATCAATCACAAAACACAAATAACATAAAAGCAAAAGACACCTGAGACTGTGTTTTTGTTAGATGTTTTTCTGCTTTGTATTGATCTGATGAGTTAAGCCCTAAAACTGATTTTTATAGTTTGTTCTTATGTTGTAATGTTACACCTATGTCCCAGGTTATGGGGAGGGTTGGTGCCTTCAAACATGTTTAACCCCGCCACATACTATGTGTGCCTGTCCCAAGTCAGGAGCCTGTAGTTCAGTGGTTATCGTTGGTTCGTGTCTGTCATATTTGTTTTTCGTAAATTGTTTTGTTATAAATTAGGCCGTTAGTTTTCTCATTTGGATTGTTTCATATTTTTCATGTCGGAGTCTTTTATAGCCGACTATATGTTATGGGTTTTCTCACTGCTAAAGGTCGTACGGTTGCCTACAATTGCTTACATCCACTTCATTTGATTTTTGGTGGATAGTTGTCTTATTGGCAATCATACCACATCTCCTTTTTATACTAAGAGTAGTCGCAATTACTGAAAACTAGTTCAAAGGCAATTGCTAATAAATAAATAATCCCCAAGACTAAACTATCAATCAGTGTACATCCAACGTATTTAGTGTAGAGACGTCATATTCTTCCAGACTAATCTACCAATCAGTACACAAATAACGTATTTAGTGTAGAGACGGCATAAACAGTATGAGAAAAGTATGACATTGGCATTCAGTTACTTAGAGAACGGTCATTTGAAACCTAATAGGGGGCTGGGAGGAAATAAGGGGTACCTTGAGTTTTTTCTATGCCTCAGATGGGGAGAGGCGAGGTCAAATATATTTGAAAAATTTGAGTAATTCTGTATTTTAAACATGCAATAAAGATATCTAGTTTAATGAATATACTAAACCAGTATCTGATTCTCCAGCAGTAGTGTCTGTATCAGTTGATTCGGATGTCATATAGAATAGAGAATCATGGAATAGGGAATGTGCCAGAGACAACAACCCGGAATGCCAATCTTACTTATAAAATTCCTGAGTTTCAATATGTTGCTGAAATTGATTGAAGGTCATTTGTATACATGTTTGACATTTACCCATAAAACCCTCATTCATTTTCAGCAAATTAAGTTCCTTTGTCTGATTCTGTATTGACAGTAAAAGAATTAGGATGAAGTACAGCATAAAAGCGCTGTTCCTTTGCTTTTTTGTGTTTTTTATTGTGAATTTACTGATTTTGTGTCACGGATGGTTACCCCATGTCCTTTGTTTCTCTATAAGATCCGGATAAAGTTTCCTGATGATACAAAACAACTCCTCTGTTTGAACTTTTGCATTATCTGTTAAATAATAATAATACATAGATATTGCATGCATTTAAAGTTTGTTCTATAAAACATAGGTTATGAGAAATGTTGGGGAGGGGTGAAACTATTGTGTTTGAAAGGGGGAACTTGAATTTCTTTTCTTTTTTTTTTAAGTGGGGACTTTATCATAAAATAAAAGAATTTCAACATTTCCTCTCAGGTCTCCCCAATGAAAGAAATTGACCTGTCCCTAAGAGCATGCAATTTCAGATTTCCATTGTTCAGCAAAATCTTACATAACCGTGTTTGCTTAATGCAAACTATTATTAGATTGATATTGATTCACTGATGGTTAAAGGAAACAAACAATGAATCATATGTAGTGGATATTGACATTTTTGTATCCTATTTCTTGCACATATGTTCCATTGTATGTGTATATATTGATTTTTCTGTATGGCCATTAGGGTTTTCCTCTGATCTTTTTGTTGATGCTTAATTTGGATAATTTTAGAATTGCAGTCGCTTTTTAGTTATAGCAATAAAAATGTTGATAATAAAAACAACGGGATCAACGTTCAATTGGATTCTGAGAATGCTTGAAATTTCTAACATGACGGTTAATTTCTCACAGTTTATAAACATATATATTATTTGTTTTCGTGAATATCTTATAATTTAGAGTTTTTAGTAATTTGTTTTACAATGTTTTAAGACACTAAAAAGTTATGGAAACATGGAGAAATAGAGTTGCCTTGGTAACTGGAGCATCAATGGGTATCGGATATATAACATGCAAGAATCTAGCTAAACATGGCATGAAAGTTGTTGGCTGTGCAAGATCTGCAGACAAACTGAAGGTGGGTGTAATTCAAACTAGAAATTAAAAAAAAAATATGCACAAAGGGGATATAACAGGAATTACCAAAAATATTGGACTGCACAATAAACCTTAACAACCCCCTTTTAGTCTAATTAGATTACAGTCCTATGAAGAATGCTTCTTTTTTGCGAGCAACACATAGGAAAGCTATCTAAATAAACACCGTACAGAAGACATACATCGACTAATATAAAAGCCTATAAAAAGTTAAAGTCATTTACGAAATTTTAAAGGGAGTTAAGCGCCCAATCTCTAATTCAAGTCAAAGATACAAGATTATCTCCCATGGAATCTGATCAACAACATATTTTAAATGCTTATTGCATGTTTTGATTCAAAGGGATGTCTCATAGAAATACATAAGACATTTTAAAAGGAATAGTATAAACACTTTTGACTTGACTATTATATAGCAAGTAAAAAATGACTCCTTAAACCTTAATATGATTTAACCGCAGGATATAACAATTGGTATACACATGTATAATTGAAGAAGTTCATCTGCATCAATATCAATGGTCGAGCTTCTGGTACAACGTGATTAAGACATGTGTTAACAAAAAATTCTCTTGCCTTGATCAGTATGTCCAGTATACTTGCCGACCAGTTATTCGTTTTATCGATATAGATGTAGTTCTACCTAGTTCTGTATAATAAATGTAGTTATATGGTTAAACTAGCCTGGTTTAAAGACGTGCAGAAAACTGTCCCTGCGCCTGACGAAGTCACGAAGAAATATAAATCTCCTTCTACCCGTGGAATTAACAGACAACATGGAAAAAGCATACACTCGCCAAGCAGTCTGGAAACATCCAGCCCACTCGAGATCCTGAACCAGAAAATCTACGTACTCCGTCAATCAAAACATCAGACAAGAGCAGGCTACAAGGGGTGAACATCTACAACCCAACTCAACAGATACACCGTATCAGCTGATGGCAATAACAAGTTATACCAATCTTCTCTGGGACAACAGCTACGAAACAAACTGTTTATCATGGTCTACCTCTTCTTAGAATACCACCTCAATGACAGCTAAACCAACCCTTTTCCAAATTCTGAAAATATTTAATCTCGACCAACACCATAGGGCGACCATGTAAAATAGCCAAAGTCGTTAAAAACTTCCATCATCATACATTTCAATGACACATTTAATAGAATTGTTTTTATGCTTTCACTCGCAATACCAGTATTGATAAATTGACTGTTTTTCTCACAACAATTTGGTAAATTTCTAACCATTTGAACAGCTTGATTAGATGAAACAAAGTGCAATTGGGTCAGAGTTTTGAATGATCTGCAATATAGGTTGGGGCAACAAACAATCAAGACAGTCACTATATCTATAATTGAGATATATGTAGTAAAGTGCAAAATGATGGGACAGAGGTATGTTACTGGTGATAAATGGAAAGTTTACCATTGGAAAATTGAAATCATCACTTTTGTTTTTGAGTCTAGTTTAAAGTCGTTCATTTGTCATTATTATACTTCATGTCAAAATGCCAGATTTTGAATGGTTAATACCAGGGAGATAATTTTACTCTATCCCATGGCAAATACTATATTACCCTTCACGGAGACGCTTGCTCAAGTGTGCGCTTTAATAAATACGGATGATTGTTATGTACAGGTCTGTACAAGACAACATAGTTTATTACTTTGAATTTGAAATTTAATAGACAGTAATAACAGAACATTCAGTATAATAAATTAAATAACACATATCTGAGAGGGTGATAGAGCAGATTGTTATCCCTCGAAAAGACATTATCAACCTTGGCTTCGCCTCAGTTGACAATGTTTTCTGGGGTAACAATCTGCTCTATCACCCTCTCAGCTATGTGTTATTTATATAATATCAACCAAGAGATAAAAACAAAAAACAAAAACGAAAAGACAGGTGCTTCCGAAGGATAAGCAGATCCTGCTCCACATATGACACACTTTCATGCCAGTCTTGGAGGGTAACCACGTTTGTATACATGTGAATTATTGGAATATAAGGGACACCTCTGCAATTTTGTTCGAGACTTATTATAAATATACCCCTTTCTGTCAAAATAATCGTTTTAAACACAATATTTTGTCTGTTCACGGTATACATAGTGTAATATTTTGACACATATCGCTGAAATGAGATATGGTGTGACGTCATTTTAAAGTTATATATATACACGACGTGAATTAAATAAGTTCCTGATTTTTCAGGATTTAGAGGAACAAATTTTAGTAAGTGGTGGCCAGTTCCTACCAATTATTTGTGATTTACGAAAGCATGACGATATCATGGAGATGTTTGCGATGATCAAAAGAGATGGAGCGGTGTTGATGTTTGTATTAACAATGCTGGTTTGTCACTGGATTCTCCGATTATTAATGGCGATGTTTCTTCCTGGGAAAACATGTGGCAGGTAAGTTTATCGTTAAATCAGTATGTTATCGGCAAGTCATTTCCTATTCGGGAAACGTGTTGCAAGACTTAGTATGTTTATCGTTATATGAGTTATTATCGGTAAGCCGTTCCTTCTTGTGAAAACATGTTGCAAGTATATGTTTATCATTGTATAATTTTCTTACCGACAAGCCATCTTTACTTGGGAAAACATGTTACATCTATGTTTTATCTGTATATCAGTGTGTTATCAGTTGTTTATCCTTATGTCAGTTTCTTATCGGCAAGCCTTTTGTTCTTGTGAAAACAAGTCATAAGTATGTTTAACAGTATATACGTTTGTTATCGGCAAGCCTATTGTTCTTGGGAAAACATGTTGCAGTAAGTTTATCAGTATATACGTTTTGTTTATCGGCAAGCCTATTGTTCTTGGGAAAACATGTTGCAGTAAGTTTATCAGTATACAAGTTTGTTTTCGGCAAGCCTATATTGTTATTGGGAAACGATAATGTGAGTATGATTATCAGTATATAAGTTTGTTAACGGCAAGCCTATTGTTCTTAGGAAAACAAGTTACAAGTATGGTTACCAGTGTATAAGTTTGTTACCGGCAAGCCTTTTGTTCTTGGGAAAAGATGTTGTGGGTATGATTATCAGTATATAAGTTTGTTTTCGGCAAGCCTATTGTTCTTGGGAAAACATCCCAATTTTATATTCTAATTTTAGAAATTTACCTGTGACGTCACTTTTTGTGGCGTTGATACATTCGTGTGACGTACAGTTCATTATTCTATTGTGCTGTTTTGTATTCTGCCGTAAATTAATTTTAGGTGTTCGTTGTTATTCTGTGGTTTACATGTTGAAATGTACTTTTATATTATTCAGTTATGTATTTCTCTGTCCTGAATTGTCTTGCATTTATTTGTACTGTATTCCTATCACGTAATATGTCATTTAAGCGGTATTTTTAACATTGCCATATAAGTGGGAGGTTTGGCTAGCCATAAAACCAGGTTCAACACACTAGTTTTTGTTAAAATGTCCTGTACCAAGTCACGAATATGGCAGTTGTTATCACATAGTTCGTTTCTATGTATGTTGGTGTTTGTTTTTGTAGCAGTTCAGTGTTTCTGTTGTTCCGTTTTGTTTCCTCTAATAGTTGATGTGTTTCCCTCAGTTGTTTTGGTTTGTGACCCGGATTTGTTTCAGTTAAATCGATTTATGACTATTGAACAGCGGTATACTACTATTGCCTTTATGATACAAGTATGCTTATCATTATATAAGTTTGTTATCGGCAAACCATTTGTTCGTGGAAAAGTATGTTGCAAGCATGTTAATCAGTATATAAGTTTGTTATCGACAAGCCATTTGTTATTGGGAAAACATGTTGCAGTAAGTTTATCTGTATATACGTTTGTTATCGGCTATCCTATTGTTCTTGGGAAAACATGTTGCAGTAAGTTTATCAGTATACAAGTTTTTATCGGCAAGCCTATGGTTCTTAAGAAAACATGTTTTGGGTATGTTTATCAGTATGTAAGTTTGTTATCGGCAAGCCTATTGTTCTTAGGAAAACATGTTACAAGTATGCCTATAAGTATATAAGTGTGTTATTGGCAAGCCTATTGTTCATGGAAAACTTGTTGCAAGTATGTTAATCAGTATATAAGTTTAATATCGGCAAACCATTTGTTCGTGGGAAAGCATGTTGCAAGTATGTTTATCAGTATATAAGTTTGTTATCGTCTATTTAAAGAAACATGTAATGTATTCAAACGAAGAAATTATTTATATAACTAATTATTACTGTATTTTTTAATGAAGGCCTAAATGTGTGGTTTTACTCGTGAATTGAATGGTTTATTTTGTAATCATATTGGAATGCAAAAGCGTTGACCGAAGCAAAAGCATAAGCGCTTCATACTAAAAATGCGTACAACGCTTTCATAACCCAACAGTGAATGTTAATTGAATTTAATAGTCAAATCAAACATCTGTCAAAACGCCCAACATGCCCAAAGAAATTGTTGAGGTAAATCTGAAAAAAGCAGACAAGATGACTTCAATAGTTTACATCATTTTATTATCTCCTAATTTCCTGCATCATGTAGCAGTTCCAGTACACATGTTTATCTCTGAGACTATAATTCAAAGCCTGTGAATCCTACCAATGATTTTCATGATCGTATTTAAGTTAATGACAACAATTTTCGTACTAACGGTTATTCAAATTCAAATTCGTTATTATATGTCTTAAGAAACAAAACAGAACAAGATAACTACCGATAACTTATATGATTATGCGTAAAAAGGTTGTTCTGCTTGCGGCGGCTACTTAGACTTTATAAAACGTCACAAGTGGCAGTGTCTGAGCAGAAAGTTGATGAATCAGGGTTATGTCAAAGAACGTCTCGTCCTTTTCTAAAAAAGTTCATCGGAAGATACACGAGATACAAAGGCATTGTTGATATATATTCCGTATCAACTTCATTAATAATACATGATCGTCTTGAAGTATAGATTCTAGGTACTGACGTTGTTTATCATCTTAATTACGTGTTATATTGTTCCTTTTATTTGTCTTTGTATATTTTTAACATTTACTGTTTATTTCGATGTTTGGTAATATACTTATAGCGTGGCTCGGTATTTATACATCCCGCCCTTGTGTTATTGTGCTATGGTCATTTTTGTATTCTTGTCTTTCATTTTTTGCTTATATATGTACTTTGTCTATAGAGTGTCTATATGCCATTTTGTTTTTCTTTGTTGAACTAGTTTGTTTTGTTTTATAGTTAAAATTAAGATTATAACACAATGTTGAATGCTGTATCCCAATTTTTGACATGTTTACCTGTAACGCAACGGTGATTCTCTTTTGAAGTATTCAGATGTTATAGAAATGATTCCTTGTCATTACTTTCTCAAAAAATACAACTTTTCTGCAAGAGTTCGACGATTACCGAAAAGAACTACAGATTAGAAATGACATTTGTTTTTCCTTAAAGTGTTATCTTGATTGTCTTTGAAAGTGCTTTTGCATATACACCGTACATTGTATATAGAAATCACTCCTTTTACAAATCGTATATCATGCAGTTATACTCGTTCTCCAGTTCATATCTGGACATCAGAAACGTAGCATTCAAGAATTTTCCTCACAGAAACATCTATGATTTTATTTTGTACCTTTTTAAATTTCAAAATGAACAAGACAACTACGGCTATAAACAAAAATGTTAATCAAATACAAACAATTGATATCTATTGACGTGAGCTCCCTTTCGATTTTTATAAATTATGGATTTTATGTTTCCGAGTTATGGGTTTTTATTCATTAAAAAAGGGGGATTTTCCAGTTTTCGGATAATAACTCAAAAATGCTTTGAACAGTTTTCATGAAACTTTGGTGAATTGTTTATGTCTATTGATGTGAGCCCCCTTTCGATTTTTATAAATTTAAATTTTTCGTAGACGAGTTATGGGGTTTTATTCATTAAAAAAGGGGAATTTTCCAGTTTTCGGACAATAACTCATAAATGCTTTGAACAGTTTTTCATGAAACTTTGGTGAGTTGTTTATATCTATTGATGTGAGCCTTTCGATTTTTATAAATTTTAGATTTTATGTTTCCGACTTGTGGGGTTTTATTCATTAAAGAAGGGGGATTTTCCAGTTTTCGAACAATAACTCAAAAATGCTTTGAACAGTTTTCATGAAACTTTCGTGAATTGTTTATGTCTATTGATGTGAGCTCCCTTTCGATTTTTATAAATTTAATTTTTTCGTTTCCGAGTTGTGGGGTTTTATTCATTGATAAATTGCTTCGCCGAGCGCAGCTGGATACGACCGCAGAGGTCCAACCCTGAACAGTTGGGGCAAAAATGGACACAATATTCGCGCTTGATACAGGTCTGAATTTGGATTGTAATTAAATATTTGACACATAATAGGTTTCTGACACAGAATAACTGTAGTCAAAGAACTTAGAATTGGTTATATGATTTGATTTGAATTTATATTCAATTTTTGCTTTTGTGCAATACATTGCCCCCAAAAAAAAAAAATTACCTCCCTTTTTTGCTTTTGTGCAATACACTATGCTGTTGCGAATTGACCCTCACTCCAAAAAAAAAAAAAATTTACCACCCCTCTTCCTTTTTTTTGCAAAAGAAAAACTATTTGAAGAAAATATTTCTTTTTTTTCTTTTTAATTTCTGAAGTCTGAAATGAGAAAAATGTTCACCCCCTTTTCCCAAAAAAATCTTTCCCTGAAGATATGGTCATAATCTCAATTCAAATTTCCAATGGAGTTGCAACCATAATTACCCATTTAAATACATCATAAAAGTTTTAAAATAGAAAATGACATACAAAATCATAGCTAAAATTAATATTCCTTAATCAGCATTTAAATAATAGTAACTTCTAAAAATAAATTGACAGCTAATCTCCTCAAGACAAAACATAATTTCTGTATACATAATTTAAAAGCAGTGTAAGGGAGGTTATCCAAACATAATACTAGTATTGCACCTTTTTTAATTGTCCATTAACCAGGACACCCTTGTTTTTCCCCCTTTTTTGCCCCTAATACCTAAACGGTTTGAGCCAAAAAAAAACCCAAAGCCAATCCTAACCATCCCTTTGTGGTATGGAAACTTGTGGTATAATTTCAGAGAGATCCATACACCATTCCACAAGTTATTGTCATGAAACTATAAACATGCTTATTTGGGCCCCTTTTTGGCCCTTAATTCCTAAACTGTTAGGACCATAACCCCCAAAATCAATCCTAACCTTCCTTTTGTGGTTATAAACCTAGTGTTTAAATTTCATAGATTTCTATTTACATTTACTAAAGTTATTGTCCGGAAACCAAATGGCTTCAGACGACGCTGACGACGACGACGATGACGACGACGACGACATGATACCAATATACGACCGCAAAAAATCGTATAAAAAGGGGGATTTTCCAGTTTTCGGACAGTTACTCGAAAATGCTTTGAGCAGTTTTCATGAAACTTTGGTGACTGGTTTATATCTATTGAAAAAGCGACGGACGTGTCATGCGCTCATGGCGCAGCTGTTTATTCTAATAATGTATTCTACAAAATGAAGAAAGTCTTGTACATCCACATTTACATTGACAGTTGCAGAGCAAGGCACTAGCATCCGAAATTAGTTGTGTACTAATTCATAAGTGTTTTATTATTCTACATTTCGCGCAGAGCTCGCTATTACTGATAATTTGTAAGAGTTCAAGCAAGTGATAGATAGTTCCGAGAGGAGGCAAGAGCTTTACATGAATGGCTGAAATTATCTATTGTTTCTGAGTCCTCTTCGCATAAAATTGATTGATTGATTGTTGGTTGCTTAACTCCAGTGGCAAATATTTCATGCATGTTCAAGACCAGAACAAATTAACCATCTATACAATAAGGCCCTGTAATAGAGGCCGTCCGGGATGAAGGTCGGGGGAATTTAGACTGCCACTGGAAAATAAGGGTAAATTGGATAGGGACAGAAATTTAACCTCGCAACAGGCCACCTACAGACCCCTCATAGAGTTGTTACAAGGGTTCGGATTTAACGTCCCCATTCTGATCGGACGTGGCTGCGTACTTGTACACCCCGCACAGCCAAATGGACGCCGACTTTGGCAAGGGTTTTACTGCCGGTCGGAAGAAGACCTGTAGTGACCATTTTTCTATTCCCCAGTCACCCTTGGGGGAAAAGGGGGGGGGGGGGGTCTTCGCATAAGAGACATGTTGGGTTGACGCCAACCTGGTCGAAAGCTTCCCTGTTAAATTGGAGAATATGTGTACCAGTAAGTAGTCGAAGCTTAATGGGGAGACGCTGGATGATAAGTTTAGCGGATGCCTAGACACTTGCCAATGGGGAGACGCTGGATGATAAGTTTAGCGGAAGCCTAGACACTTGCTAATGGGGAGACGCTGGATGATATGTTTAGCGGAAGCCTAGACACTTGCCAGCGCATTATGTAAATGACCAGTTTTGTAATTAGATGTTGAAATACTCTTGTAGTAGACACTGCAGTGGCGTAGCTTGCTTTCTTTTATTACCGAGGCAGGGGGTCTGGGGGTCAGAAGCTGTCGAAGTTTTGCAATTTGAACAAGAAGAATCTATTAAAAATAATAGCAGTTGTTTTATTTTACTTCATCATTATAATGTAAATATGCCTTACACTAACTTAAAGTTATATTACAGATTTATTAGTTGATTACTGGTACCTCCATCATTTTCAATGTTCAGATGAATATATAAATATTCTCAAAAACATTTACCACTTTTTCTAATTGAATCCTTTCAGTGAACTTCCCAGATTTTAAATTCTTTACGAATAAAAGGAGATAGATATGGGGTTAACTTTAATGACTCAGCAAGTCAACAACAAAGCTGTGAATCCACAAAAAAAAAACCCATGTCAGCTGACTTACAGAACCAAACAAATTCCGGATCGCAGCTAGTGCTTTACAAGTGGACAACAAGATTCAAAACGTGCGCTCTCCAATGCGGATAATATGCTCTTGGTTGGATTTGCTGCATGCGGGTTTTAATACCAGAAACATTACCAGACATCGCGCTAGCACCATTTCTTGATAAAATAGGAAATAAACACATGCTACATGTAAAGTGCACCACGGTACTTTTATTGGTTATGTTTTGCCCTGATATTTCTTTGAAGGTCTTCAAATTCTTACATGGTTTTCAACTTTTTCCCATTGTGAAAGTGACAACCGGTGAACTACTAACGGAAACATTTACGTTTTTCTGAAGTCTTCATACGTACTTTGACCTTTAATGGTTTACTTTTACAAATTGTGACTTGGATGGAAAGTTGTCTCGATGGCACTCACACCACATCTTCTTATATCTATATAATAAATGAAAAAAAGTATTTGGTTGAAAATTTTATATAGAAACTGACATATGTATGAACTAACAGACATATATACTATATATGTCGCTGGAATAAATATCTCCTTTAAATATATAAAATTCCCTGCTAGTGCTATAAATTTAAAATAGCGAGAATAAAACAACATACACATTATTTTCTGCGCATGTTGATTTATATTAGTATATTTTATTTTAATTTTGGTATAAAAGCCAATGAAACTGTGTACTAATTGAAGTGCTACACGTAGGGGGAAATGACAGCACACAACGATATTTCAATTTTAGACGTTACCGGTTATATACAGTCCGCCAAAAGTTTAGCACCACCTATTTTTATTGCATCGAAGTTTTTTAATTATAAAAAATCAATTATTCCTCGAAAAAGATAAAACATTCATGTAGCAATTTTGCTAACATATACCATAAACAAACCACAAACTTAATTTTGGTCACTTATGAAGGTTCTATGCATTTACGTTTTGCGTTCATAGAAATAGTGTAAATTACACAAATCAGAAACGGAATTTAAGTTTCACTGTGATTTTATTTTTTTACAACAATTAATCACCCAATATCATTAAAATTTTCTACAAATAATCTTTGGTATGTTCGGCAAATTTAATGTCAATATTTGAGTCAATAGGATGTGTAACCACCTCTCTTCCGGTACAGTTCCATAACACGGCGTCTCATACTCTGTACAAGCCTTCTGAACTTAAGATGAGGAAATCTATTCCATTCATCAACAATTGCCACTCTTAAATCGCCAAGATTTTGCAAAGGTGGATCTCTGCGATTGAGATTTCTGCCAATGGCATCCCAGACATGTTCGATAGGGTTTATGTATGGAGACATGGAAGGCCTAAAGATAGTGTCAATGGCTTCTTGCTGTTTGGACTCGGTTACAATCATTACCCTGCGTGGTCTAGCGTTGTCGTCCATGTACAAGGGTCTTGACGCAAGTGGGTGATTATCAAAATGAGGGACTACAATGCTTCTAAGCACCAAATCCGTGTATGTCTGTCCCATGAGTCCGTTCATGCTACCCTGCAGAATATGCATACCCAGCTTACAACGGTATAAGAAGCAACCCAATACTGTAACACCACCAGCACCGAATGATGTCGTTTGGCAAATGTCGTTTTGGTCATAGGCCGTTTTATTTTCCCGCCAAATTAGTATTCTGCCGTCTACTGGTCGTAACAGAAACCGACTCTCATCTGACCAATGAATCTTTTGCCAGCTTCTCATGTTCACGCGTCGATGGTCATTAGCCCATTGAAACCTGATTCGAAAGAATAATCGGTTATTGATTTGGGGATGTACTGCGGGCGGCCAAACAGTGTCCGTTCATTAACATGAAAACGCGTTGACGAAATCTTTTCAAATTTAGATATGTTGTTTCCTGTGACTAAATGAAGGTCAAGTTCAATTTTCACGATTTTAGCTGTTCTCGTTGTTGAGTTGTAGACCTTTTAGTAGCAAAAAGTTATTTCCCTTTGAACAGAAATTAATAATTAATTTCTATGTCATTAATTCTTTTGTTTATTTTGAGTTATTTCCCTTTGAACAGAAATTATTCAATGAAAAAGTATTTCATCAAAAATTGAATTCTTGTTGCCTATTATTTTAAAAACTATAATAGGTAGAAAGAAACTTCAATGAGAAAAAGTTATCAGACAGAAAAGATCAACAAATAAGTAAACATGGCCGAAATCGTCAGAAGACTCCTTATTGGAGTAATTGCCTTTTTATGACGAATTTTTTCCAAATCTTCTCCTCTAAACTTACTTGGCCAAATTCAACCAAACTTGGCCACAATCATAATTAGGGTATAACAAATGTGTCCGCTGACCCTGTCTGCAAACAAACATGGCCGACATGACTTAAAATAGAACAAAGGGGTTAAATGCATGTTTTGTCTATTATCTTAAAAACCTCTATGAAAAGAGAAAATTTGATAGTGGCAGAAATGTTCAGAATGTTAAGGTCTTCCAGCTGTCCATTTACGTCAAAACGGTCAGACGACTTCCTTAGACTACTATATTATGATAATAGTCCCAGCGACTTCTTATAGGAATTATTGCCCTTAAATGTAAAATTTTACCATTTTTTTTATTTTTGCTATTTTTTTAAAAACTATAATAGATAGAAAAATATTTGTTTAGGAAATGTGATCAGCACGACCAGATCTACAAATAAGCTAACATGACTGAAATCGTTTGGAGACTCCTTATTGGAGTTATTGCTCTTTGATAAAGATTTTTATAATTTTTTTGCGTTTTTGTCTAATATCTTAAACTGGAATGACAGAATCTTTAAAGGGCTAAAATGATCAACAAGACAAGATCTACAAATAAGTCTATATGACAGAATTCGTCAGTCGATTCCTTATTGAGTTATTGCCCTATTATAACGATTTTTCCTCTATTTTTTTATTGGATTTTTGCTTATTATCTTGAAAATTTTAATAGATAGGTAAAAACTTTAAATAGCAAAAATGATCAGCAAGATATGATATACAAATAAGTCATCGTGGCTGAATCTTCAGTCGACTCCTGATTAGGCAGCAACCATTTGATTTTCTGGGGGCTATGGATTTTTGGAAAAAAGTTTGTTTCAGTTTTGGAGAAAAAATAATTTGTTTTGACCCTGAGAAAAAAAATTGTTTGTTTCACCCTCAGCTGCCACTATATGTAATGCTAAAATTAAAAGAAAAAATTGTTTTCGACTTTTCGCCCAAAAATAGATTGTTTTTCGCCAAAGGCGAAAAAAAGTTTGTCCGGGAAAAATCCATAGCCCCCTAGAAAATCAAATGGTTGCTGCCTTAGAGTTATTGCCCTTTAAAGATGATTCTTACCATTTTGTTTTTGTTTTTGCCTTTTATCTTGGAAAGTATAATGGATACAAATTTAGATAGAAACTTTAAAAAAGCAAAAATGATCAGATGGACAAGATGTACAAAACTGAAATTGTCAGTTAACTCTGGATATAGTTATTGCCAATGTTGAATAAACAGGTGAGCTACACAGGCTCTTTAGAGCGTCTAGTTAAATTTAAAAACAATCGAACAAAACAACTACGGCCATAAACGAAAATGATAATCAAATACAAACGCTTAATACAAATTGGGCCACGAATAATCTCGTCGAAGGAATTATTCTAAAAGCAAAATAAATAGAGAATATCATTTGGCTTTTTCAATATCACATCTGTATCAACCCGAGACACCAATATAATCCCAAGAGCTCTGCTCGAGGGATTATATTGGTTGAGGGTTGATACGGTGTGTGATATTGAAAAAGCCATATCATATGCACTTTATTATATACATTTATCATATATTTAGTACTAAATACAGCAATGTTGTATATATGATAAAGGTTCTTTTTCCAGTCTGTATCACCTTCCTGTATCGCATACCCCGTATCGCATGGCTAAACCCGTATCGCATACCCCGTATCGCATAGCTAAACCCGTATCGCATACCTAGCGTGACGTCACATATCGAATGACGTCAAAGTTAGACCTAGGACGTCCAGTTGCTGGCATGATACGAAATGTAACGTCATTTAGTTTGAATTTCTGAAAAAATACTTGTTAGAGAAAATGGGTCATTTATGACACTGATTCAGACTTAAAATTTGGAAAATGATCAAAATACCCATTCTCTCTCCACTAGTTTTTGTGCTTGGAAGGTGGGTCCACGAAAAGAGGAGTCTCATTATCTCAAATGGTAAAATAAGCGAGTTAATTTAAAACAATTTTTTTTATAGATTTCATGAACGAAATTATATTTATTTAGGTGAAAAGGAGCATGGGGGAACGTTCACTGCATATCCCTCAAGCAACAACTGATTATACTTCTTTCCAGATTTTCTGTTAACATTGGATACCTTTGCAAATGATTATGAAAATTATTCGGAGCCAGAATATTTATTTTTCATGTGTGATAAGACAAGATTATTTTTCTTATCTAAATGAGGCCCTGCATAATTATTTCTAAAATCTGCCAGGCCCCACCTCAGAATCAAATGATTGTCTCCTTTAATATATATCATGGATCTGATTTTGTTAAAATATATGATAAACAGATCAATACATTGCAAAATCCGTATCGCATGTATCACCACTCGACCATATCAGCCCTCGGACCTTCGGCCCTCGGACTGATATTGTTTTCTCGTGGTGATACAGCATGCGATACGGATTTTGCCATGTATTATTCTGTATATACCTCACGTAGATGTTTTTTAAGTGACATGACGTCATACAGATAAGGAGGTTTGAAATGACGTCATACAGATTATAGGTTTGACATGACGTCATACAGATTAGGGGTTTGATAAAGCCTTTGCAACAGTGACTGCAATCGATGACGTGACGTCATACAGATTAAAGGTGTGATAAAGCTTTTGCAACCGTGCTGATATCGATATCATCACGGGTGGCTGATACAGCACGCTTGCCAATGACTGTATTACACATACAATTTATCTGTATTTACTACTAAGTATATAATAAAACTAGATATCTACCCAAAAATTTCTTAATAAGCCGTTGAAAAATGAATTCTAGTGTAATGTTTCGGCTATTTTTTTGTTGTACAATCTTTTGAAGTATTCAGATATTAGAAAAAAAGTAAAAAAAACAAAAATGCAGAACTCCAAGAAAAATTCAAAACGAGAAAATCCTTTATTAAATGACAAAATCAAAAGCTCAAACACATCAAACGAATGGAAAACAACTGTCATATTCCTGACTTGGTACAGGCATTTCCTAATGCAGAAAATGGTGGATAAAACCTAGGACATAATATAATAGTCCCAGATTAAACCTTGTTTTATAGCTAGCTAAACCTCTCACTTATATGGCAGTCGCATAGAATTCCATTATATTGACAACAAAGTGTGAGCAAAACAAACAGAAATAATAAGTAAAAATGTCAAAAATTGGAGTACAGCAGACAACATTGTGATATAATATCAATCACTATAATAACAAATGGCAAATATAGACACTCTATAGACAAAGTACATAAGCAAAAATGAAAGACAAGAATACAAAAAAAATGACCATAGGATAATAACACAATGGCGGGATTTATAAATACCGAGCCTCGCCAAAAGTTTATTACCAAAAAATGGACTAAACAGTGAAGGTGAAAACTATACAAAGACAAATAAAAAAGAACACTGAACAACGTCAGTACCGAGAATCTATACTTCAACATCATCATGTATTATTTGTGAAGTTAATCCGGAATATTTATCAAACAAGGTCTTGGTATCTTCCGGTGAACTTTTTTTTTAGAAAAAAGACGAGACGTTCTTTGACATTACCATGGTTCATTAACTTTCTGCTCAGACATTGGTGACGTTTTGTAGAGTCTGAGTAGCAGCTGCAAGCTCTTGAATATGGAATGAGTTAGGAAATGTATATCCGATATGCAGGTGAAGTTGGTATATTGCTGCTAAGGTGGGACCTGAAATTTATAATTTCAAAACTAAAATCGTCTCGTTTGTCATAGATTCTGGTACTGAGATCACAGATTATGTCAATTCGAGGTATACGTCTAAAGACGAGGCGGAGAAAGCCGCTTGTTTGTTTCCTTAATTTCTAGTTCTGGAGGATATATTAATAGAATCCAGGCAGAAAAGTTTGGATTGTTAATGGAAAGAACATCATCAATATATCTGATAGTGAAATTAAACGATCTGGCTTCTTTGATCTTCGTGTGTATGACAAGTGCCTGAAGGAACTCCGACTCATATGAAAAGAAGAGGTCGGCAAGGAGAGGGGCACAGTTCGTTCCCATGGGAATGCCGACAAAAAGAAACTCCAGCATACTGGTCACTTGTTTGTTTTTGTTGCAGTTCAGTGTTTCTGTTGTTCCGTTGTTTTCCTCTTATAGTTGATGTGTTTCCCTCGGTTTAAGTTTGTTACGCGGATTTGTTTACTCTTAATCGATTTATGACTTTTGAACAGCGGTATACTACTGTTGCCTTTATTTGTTCCTCTGTGTAGCATGTTTTACCTTTTTGTTCACTTTTAACAAAATATGCCGTATCTGTGTATCCCAAAGCAATAAATGTATAGCGTATGCTACCATTTTTGTAGTGAAAAGCATTGTGGATTATTTCTTTTAGACGATTTTTCAATTTCACATGGGGAATGGTGGTATAGAGGGTTGAAAAATCAAAACTTTTGATCGAAATAATTTCAGAGAAAGATCGAGATTTAAAATTATCCAGAAGTTCTTTAGATTTTTGTTTTAGAATCCACATATGATTAATACCACTACGCGAGTTAACAGTTTCACAGTATTTTTGAAGTCCTTCTTTCACTGCGGACAGATTTTTTGTCAATTAATCTGGGACATAATAAATTAGTATAAAGTCCCAGATCTAATGGACAATTCCTTTGTAGAACATGCAGATGAGCCGGCAATGTACCGTTGTTTGTATGGAATTTTGTGAATTATTCCTAATTCTTTTAAAATACACTCGTAGTAGTACGATTTACATACAAAAGCCCGAGAACAGTTATTTCGTAGTGCCGATTTCTTTTAGGCAAAAAAAAAAAATCGCACCTGGAAGGGGCAGCTCCAGGATTTTGGAAAGGGGGGCGTAGTATTAAAGTATTTAAAAATTTTTTGGACCTTTTTTTGGCTAAAAAACATAAAATAAGTGTAAAATGCATTTTATAGTTAAAGTGTAGGGGCTGGACATTTTTGGTGCCGTATTCTCTCCATCAATTGTCTATTATGAAATGATTGGATGGATCTAAAGGTATATACTAATTAATATATTTGATGTGGGATTTGTCAGTAGTAAATGGACATGGAAAATTCTCGTTTGTTGTATGGTTCGTTAGCATAACCTCACAGATTTCTTTTGTAAACATGATATACGGCTATTCAATGAAATTTACAATACGACCGACACGAAGAAAGACACACAAGCAATTTTCATCCAAATGTTTGGTTGAAATGTTTCACCCAACAAGGGAAGTGAGGGGTTCCAAATCAACCAAAGGATACGAATGAGTCGGAAATGACAATGAAGTTGTGAATGACGGTCGACACATGGAGACATATAGGCCACACCCAGCAGGCAGGTTGCAGTCGGGCCTTGAAAAAAATATTCAGTATATCAGTTCGGCGAAACAGATATTCCGGTCAGATATGGATTCACATGCAACCCCCCACCCCCAAAAAAAAAAAAATTACGCCCGTTTTTATTCATCATGTTCATTTAATGCTAAATAATTCTGTTGAAAATATTTTTTTCTAATAGCAAAAAAGTGCACAAGATTACTGTTTTCAATCAAGATACGGCCAGAATTTTTGTCAGTTAATGCAAAAATCAGGGTCAGAATTTTTCTCTAAAATATCTCAGACTGCCCCCTCAGATCAAATGGTCCGTACCTTAGAGTTTAAATCTATATCTAGAGCTTACTGACTGGGGATCACTATTCAGCAATGTTATTAGTGGGCTGGGGCGTGTGGGGTTAAACATGTTTTCGTAGGTAAATAATATTGCTGTGGAACTTTTTTCATGAGAGTGTAATAGAGTATTACTTTCTGTTGGGTGGAATTGTGAAATAGAAGTCAATACGTTCTTGCTCATGATACTTTGTCGCTTTGAAGACGTCATGCTTGTCATCCTCAGCCTAAGCAATGTGTTACTGTAATTTGAATTTTAAAATGACTGAGTGACGTTTTTTTCGACGAACTGGTCAACTCCACCGTAGAGAATCACATGACTTTGACATAATCAATAATATATTACAGTAAATACGAGCGAAAATATATATATAAGTAAAGAATTGTCGCATAAAATTAAATACACGGAAATGGCAAAGTTCACGAAGTCTAGTCTGATTAATCATTTTACAATGAAAAAAAGTTCAAGCAAAGGGGCGTACGCCCTCTACGCCCCCTCTGGATCCGCCACTGCCTGCTCTATCCAAAAAAGATTTTTACAGTGTAGTGTCCTACTTTTGGGACAAATTATATCAAAATTATAGAAAAGTTTATCGGCTCTAACTCAAAATATGGACAATTTTATGTTAAGGGGGTCTATAATTCAGTTTGACAGCTTCAGACGTACTAATTTTTGACCTTTTTAAACGGTCCTGAATCACTACTTTTCCTTAAAATGCATGCCCCAATTTTTATACGTCCGTCAAAATTTTGACGGCACGTATTATAGTGTACAAATGTCCGGCGTCCGTCTGTCAATCGTAAACATGTCGCACCGTAACTTGAGAACATCTTATCCAAATTTCATGAAACTTAACATAGTTGTTTCTTATGATGGTCAAACGATCTGTATAATTTTTGGTGAAAATAAGATTAAAACTTTTTGAGTTACGGGACTTTGTAACTAAAACAGGGTGTGTTTTTTTCACATATCGCGCCGTATCTCAAAAACGATTCATGATTATTGCTTAAAACTTTACACACTTCTTAGTTATATTAATCTAAAGATCTGTATATTTTTTGGTGATGATTCAAAATTTTATTTTAGAGTAATTGAGTTTTTTTGTAAAAAAGGGGGGTTTTTCACATGTCGCGCCGTATCTCAAAAACTATTTATGATTATTGCATAAAACTTCACACACAAGACGACGGGCGTATCATGCGCTCGTGGCGCAGCTGTTTATTTCTTAAATGTAATATCATCCCCCTTCTTACTATTTTTTGCATGAAATATAAAGAAATAATTAAGTTTGGAAGGTGTACGAAAAAAAATTGCAAGTTATACACTGTCTACACTAGGGACTCTATTTCTAGACAACGAAAATAAAAGGACTATAACTATGTCCCCGGACCATTTAAATCTTTGTCCGCAGGAACAACATATTTATCTCGAAGAGATGATAAGACATTTCACAGCTTCTTTGCCTCTTAAAAAGACGCTCCGCTTAAAACGGACTTTGGTCGATCACTCAGTCGAATTTGATGCGACTGTCGTACAAGTGAGAGGTTTAGCGCTATAAAACCAGGTTCAATCCACCATTTTCTACATAAGAAAATGACTGTACCAAGTCAGGAATATGACAGTTGTTGTTCATTCGTTTGATGTGTTTGTGCTTTTGATTTTGCCATTTGATTAGGGACTATCCGTTTTGAATTTTCCTCGGAGTTCAGTATTTTTGTGATTTAACTTTTTCACACAGTTTTTCAACTTATGAATTCGACGTTTAATCAGAGACCTGATTGTTTTGACCCATTCTGACAAGTTGTCCAGTTCAAATCTTTTGAAGTATTCAGATAAAATAGAAATGATTCCATGCCATTACTTTCTCACAAAATACAACTTTTCTGCAAAGAATTCGCCGATTACCGAAAAGAACTTTGACTATCACTACAGATTAGAAATGAAAATTGATGTCATTAAATTGTGGTCTTGATTATCATTGAAAGTGCGTTGTCATATACAACATACATTGTATATAAGAATCACTCCTTTACACATTATAAATCATACTCATATCACACTCCAGTTCTTAGCTGGACATCAGAAACGTAGTTTACAAGACATTTCATCACAGAAACATCTATGATATCATCTTGTACCTTTTTAAATTTAAAAACGCACAAAACAACTACGACCATAAACTAAATTGGTAATCAAATACAAACGCTTAATAAAAATATAAGCCACAGAATAATCTCGTTGAATGAATTATTTATTAAACAAAACAGACCAAGATTTCTACCTACAAATTTCTAGATTAGGCGCAAAAAAATGTATTTTCATAGTAACGTTTCGGCGATTTTTTGCTGTAAATTTTTTTTGATTAATTCAGATACATTGGAAATGATTCCTTGGCATTACTTTCTTACAAAATACAATTTACAGTGTAGTGTCCTACTTTTGGGACAAATTATATCAAAATTATAGAAAAGTTTATCGGCTCTAACTCAAAATATGGACAATTTTATGTTAAGGGGTCTATAATTCAGTTTGACAGCTTCAGACGTACTAATTTTTGACCTTTTTAAACGGTCCTGAATCACTACTTTTCCTTAAAATGCATGCCCCAATTTTTATACGTCCGTCAAAATTTTGACGGCACGTATTATAGTGTACAAATGTCCGGCGTCCGTCTGTCAATCGTAAACATGTCGCACCGTAACTTGAGAACATCTTATCCAAATTTCATGAAACTTAACATAGTTGTTTCTTATGATGGTCAAACGATCTGTATAACTTTTGGTGAAAATAAGATTAAAACTTTTTGAGTTACGGGACTTTGTAACTAAAACAGGGTGTGTTTTTTTCACATGTCGCGCCGTATCTCAAAAACGATTTATGATTATTGCTTAAAACTTTACACACTTCTTAGTTATATTAATCTAAAGATCTGTATACTTTTTGGTGATGATTCAAAATTTTATTTTAGAGTAATTGAGTTTTTGTAAAAAGGGGTTTTCACATGTCGCGCCGTATCTCAAAAACTATTTATGATTATTGCATAAAACTTCACACATAAGACGACGGCGTATCATGCGCTCGTGGCGCAGCTGTTTATTTCTTAAAATGTAATATCATCCCCTTCTTACTATTTTTGCATAAAATATAAAGAAATAAGTGGCATTAAGTTTGGAAGGTGTACGAAAAAAATTGCAAGTTATACACTCTCTACACTAGGGACTCTATTTCTAGACAACGAAAATAAAGGACTATAACTATGTCCCCGGACCATTTAAAGCTTTGTCCGCAGGAACAACATATTTATCTCGAAGAGATGATAAGACATTCACAGCTTCTTTGCCTCTTAAAAGACGCTCCGCTTAAAACGGACTTTGGTCGATCACTCAGTCGAATTTGATGCGACTGTCGTACAAGTGAGAGGTTTAGCGCTATAAAACCAGGTTCAATCCACCATTTTCTACATAAGAAAATGACTGTACCAAGTCAGGAATATGACAGTTGTTGTTCATTCGTTTGATGTGTTTGTGCTTTTGATTTTGCCATTTGATTAGGGACTATCCGTTTTGAATTTTCCTCGAGTTCAGTATTTTGTGATTTAACTTTTCACACAGTTTTTCAACTTATGAATTCGACGTTTAATCAGAGACCTGATTGTTTTGACCCATTCTGACAAGTTGTCCAGTTCAAATCTTTGAAGTGGTAATTCAGATAAAATAGAAATGATTCCATGCCATTACTTTCTCACAAAATACAACTTTTCTGCAAAGAATTCGCCGATTACCGAAAAGAACTTTGACTATCACTACAGATTAGAAATGAAAATTGATGTCATTAAATTGTGGTCTTGATTATCATTGAAAGTGCGTTGTCATATACAACATACATTGTATATAAGAATCACTCCTTTTACACATTATAAATCATACTCATATCAAACTCCAGTTCTTAGCTGGACATCAGAAACGTAGTTTCCGAGACATTTCATCACAGAAACATCTATGATATCATCTTGTACCTTTTTAAATTAAAAAACGCACGAAACAACTACGACCATAAACTAAATTTGTAATCAAACACAAACGCTTAATACAAATATAAGCCACAGAATAATCCCGTTGAATGAATTATTTATTAAACAAAACTGACCAAGATATCTGCCCACAAATTTCTAGATCAGGCGCAAGAAAATGTATTTTCATAGTAACGTTTCGGCGATTTTTTGCTGTAATTTTTTTTTGAATAATTCAGATACATTGGAAATGATTCCTTGGCATTACTTTCTTACAAAATACAACTTTTCTGCAATATTAAGACGATTACCGAAAAGAACACACACATTGTGTATAAAATCACTTTTTTATTATTTTGTTGTGTAAACATGGTAAACAAAAACCATTAAATGTTCTTCCTAAACACACTGATCGCTGTGGATCGAACTTTTGAACATAGACGATCAACAAAATAAAATCATGTAAGTACAAACATGTAAATGAAAAATTACGATTCAAGACATGTGAAGTACTCAAATAATATTTGAAATATATATTCTGTATATAATGGGTGGGTTTTTGGGGCCTACTTTTACTTTATAGAGATAGGGTTCATTCATGGTTATGGTTAGGTTAGGGGATGTTCTAGGTTAGGGTTAGGTTTTAGGGTTAGAGCTGGTGGTAGGTTTAGGTATGGGTTAGGGTCAGGTTTAGGGTTAAGGATAGTTGAGTTTTGCTCTATATAGGGGTTGGGACCCTAAAGTAAAAGAAGCCTGTTTTTTGGTGGGTGGGTCATATCAACAATAACCAGAGTTTCCACAAACACCACCGTTTCCGCAAACACAACATTCAACATGATCAATAGTCCACACCAACCACCATTTCCAAAAAAACAGCAACATTCAACATGAACAATAGTCTACACAGAACACCATTTCCACAAGCAACACCAGTCAACTTAGAACACCATTTCCGCAAGCACCACCAGTCAACTTACCGCCTATGCCATTTTATTTGTGGCCATGGGCCCATTTAACCAACTAAGTAATCATTATGGCTTTGCAAACTATCCGTAAATACATTTGTTATCTATCATGACAGTGACTCATTGGGTATCAAAAGGTATAAACTATCTATTATAGTTGAAAAGCAATTGTTATTTTGTGTTCTTATTTGTTTGAATAGTCAAGATATGACTAAAAATAAGGGTGTTTTTTCTAAAAAGTTAGAAGTTTTGGAAAAAAATTATTGATTTTATATAATCAAATCAAATTTTGATGAACGTTAATTTTTATGGTTTATAACCATCAGTCAGGGTACTACTTGTACAAGTTAATTTTATTTACTTGAAGAAGTAAAAAAATTATACACATATAAGTAAATAAATAATGTTTGAATAATCTCCCTTAATTTTCTCAAAATTCTTACAATCCCACAAAATCCTCAAGTTTTGAGATGTAAAATCATGCCTTTAATGATTTTTCCCAGGTTTGCTCAATTTTTTTATTAAAGTTCAATGTTTCATCTCATTAATTCAACAAAGAAACTGATTGAGCAAAGATCTTGTATATTTGCTAAGGCCTTCAAAAATTGCTCCTTTGGGGCTTGTAAATGAGCAGTGTTATGAAGATAACAGACAAATGGGATTTTCATTGTCCATGAAATTACACTTAAATGATTAGTAGGGACATCTGCAAAGGGTACACAATTTAAAATTCTATTAGAGCAAAGAAATCTTAAGAATTCAAGAAAAGAAGAAAGGATGACTTTTTACTTACAAAAGTAAAAATTCTGAATGTCTAAGGGACATAACTAAGCCAATTTTTTACCTATACAAGTAAATAAAATTCACTTGTATAAGTATCCTACAAATTTACTTATATGTGTATATTTTTTACTTCTTCAAGTAAATAAAATTACTTGAATAAGTAGTACCCTGACTGACCATCTAAGGAAAATAGAGAAAATGGATAATTTATTTGTTAATTTTAAAATCTATAGAATTTCTTGACAAAGGATCATCCAAAAACATCTCCCATTTTGTTATTTTAACTTACATTGTATATTGGTAACTCAGAAAAACATAATTTAAATCCTTTTACTAAAAAAATGTGGAAACCTAGTTTTACTGAAAACAACATTAACATTGGCATGTGGAATATTCAAGGTTTAAATTCTGGAAAAATTAGTGAACATGTATTTGTAAATTTTGTATCAAAAATGCATATTATTAGTCTTGTTGAAACTTGGAGTGACAGTGGTAAACCTGTTGATAATATACCTGGATTTGATTTTATATGTAACAGTACCAGGAAAAAACACAAAAGAGCCAGACAAGGCTCTGGTGGTATTGCTCTGTATGTCAGAAGTTCTATATATAAAGGTATATCCAAACTATCCTGTATGGGTTAAACTAGATTAACATTTTTTTTTTAATCTTAAGAATGATATTTTTATTGCTACAGTATATTTTTCACATGCAAATTCATCTGGTTGTACAGAAGATATAATGAAGTTTATTCACAGTTGCTTAGGAATATTGAACACTATAGTCAACTCGGGGATATTGAAATTCAAGGTGATTTTAATGCCTATACTGATACTATTCCTGACTTTGTAATTTCTGATGAAGCAAAATTCCCCAAATCAGATGACAATGAACGGAAGAACCATTGGGGACCCTATGGGTAAATGTACATGTATAACATATAATGGTTCCAGTCTTGTAGACTATACACTTGTGTCTTCTATTTTACAAGAATGCATTGGAAACTTTAAAGTTAATGATTTTACTCCAATTTCAGATCATTGTCCTATCAGTTGCTCTTTATTTACTTGCTTTCAGAAATGTAAAAATAAAGGGACAAAGTTATATCATGTATTTGGGATAACAAAGCAATTGGTTGCTATACTACAAACATTCAAAGCTCACATGTGAAACAGAGGCTAGATGATTTTGTTAGTGATGGACAGACTAACTCGCATATAGCTGTGGAAAAAGTTAACGCCATATTATGTGATACAGATCATCATCCACTAAATTTGTTCAAAAGAGAATCGTGAATAGGCCTATCAAGCAAAATAAAAAAATCATGGTTCTCGGACTCTTGTCATGACCTACGTACTACAATTAAAAAGTACACGGTACTGTTTTCTTGTAAATAATTTTCCGGATAATGGATCCTATAGAAAATCACTTTACTCATTTAAATCTAAATTAAGAAGAAGGTGCAAACAGGAAGAAAGAAGTTACAAAAGACAAATCTGTGACCAAATTCACTAAATATGAAAAAAGACCCAAAGACATTTTGGAATTTACTTAACAAATTAAATGTTCTTACAGAAATAAAAGAAGAAAACCACTTTGACCAAGAATTATTTATAAGCTACTTCAAATAAATTAACAGCTCTTCTAATATCCCAAACAATAAATTCCATGATAAAATTATTGAAAAGATGAAGGACTTAAAACAGACACTAAATACATGCAATTCCGACAACGAATTTACTCAACCAATTAAGCCAGTTGAAATTCTAAAGGCAGTTCAAACACTTAAAAATGGTAAATCACCAGCTGGTGACTTAATTTCTAATGAAATGATTAAATGTGGTATGCCAGTATTATTAGAACCCTTATCAAAACTTTTCAACCTGGTATTTATGAAAGTCAGCTTCCCAAAATTGTGGAATAAAAGTCTGATCAAATTAATTCAAAAAAAGAGAAACAAATTTGACCCCTCTAATTATAGAGGTATCTCACTGATTACATGATATATGGGGAACTTGGCCGATTCCCACTGGATATTTTTATTAAATTATGTACTATTAGTTATTGGGAAAAGCTTGTAACTTGGGAAGATAAGAAACTTCCTGTTATTCTATACAATCTTGTTACTGGTAGTTATAATGGAAATATAGCTTGGTGTAAGAATGTAAAATCTGTGCTTGATAATTGTGGACTCATCAAATATATGGAACAATAAATATTTTACATGTAAAACTGGTTGTATGATACTGTTAAATTAAGATTAACTGACCAGTTCAGACAGACATGGTATGCTACTCTACAAAATTCTCCAAAAGCACTAAATTATAAATTATTCAAAAATAATATAAATTTCAAACCTACTTTGATATTTTAGATGACAAAAATATTTGCACTTCTTTTGTAGATTTAGAACTTTGAACACAAAAATTCCTATCGAAATTGGTAGATGGCAAAATATTCAGAGAGAAAATCGTATTTGTACTTTGTGCAATTCCGTGATATTAAGGACAGTTCCATTATATTTTAAAATGTTCTGCAATAGATTTAGTAAAGTAGACAAATGCTACTAAAGCATCATTTTGTAAACAGACCAAACATTTTAAAATTTCAAGGTCTAATGAATAGCAACAACCCGCCTGAACTAAACAATCTGTGTAAGTTTATAAGAATTATTATGAAATGCCTAGAATCTCCTGGGTAACTCCTTTATGTCTCTAATTTACATTTGTATCTAAAATTTATACTATGTATGTTAATTTATTTGTATACATGTATGTCTCTGTACCATTGTACTTTGGCTTACGAGAATAAAGATATATATATATAAATGGCCTTGTAAATGATCTTGATCATGCAAACACTCAACCAATTGTAATAAGGGACATCAAAAATAATAATATTCAATTCTAATTGGAAATCACATTGTAATTATTTTAAAGTAGAAAATGAGCATCTTGAGACCTTTAAATCTTGTTGTTACCTTGGAATAACAATAAATTATTTAGGCCTTCCAACAAAATTCTTATGGAAAATAGCAGAAAGGCTTGGTTTAAAATTAAAAAAAACAGTATCTTTAGATAATTCTTGCAGTATGCTTGAAAAATTATTTGACACTTTAGTTGTCCCAATCACTCTTTATGGAAATGAAGTATGGGGTGAAGCAAAGTGTTCAAAGATTCAGATCCATTTGAACATTTACATATAAAATTTATTAAGGAAATTTTAGGGGTATATTGCAAAACAACAAATGTAGCTTGTCTAGCTGAGACAAACAGAACTCCTTTGCACTTAAAAATTCAGCTTTCAGCTATAAAATTTCTAAACCACATTGTAAACTTACCTAATTCATTAGTCTATAAAATATATAATAATGTAGAGAAAACAAGTAAATGGGTTAACATTGTAAAAGACTGGTTAAATAAATTAGGATTTGGCCATCTTACTTTTGATCCCATTAATATAAAATATTATATAAATACTATCCAAGAAAGAATCGTTGACATGGCTTATCAAATTATGAACTGTTCTATCCCAAAATGAAAAAGACTAAATAAAATGGAAAAGGCCCCTTATATCGATGTCGATTAAAACCAGAGATCAGTTTTCAGTAAATTTAAACTCAGTGCCCATTCCCTAGCAATTGAAAGGGGGCGTTGAACCAATATTGAAAGAAAACAACACATTTGCCTATCCTGTAATAGGCAAGAAATTGAGGATGAATACCATTTCTTTTCAGTCTGTCCATGCTATATATGATAATATAATTGAGGGATACCTTGTACAAAACATTAATACCAATCTTAATTTCAGTTTTATTAAATTGCAATCAGCTATAAATCTGAGGCATATGACCATACTTTTGAATAGCAGTTGTTCAATCATTATAAAATCACTATTAAAAATATATTAATGATTGTCTTTTATTGAGAAAATCTGTATAATTTTTTATTTATTATTTTTGATATGTATCCTTTTTTGTTCATGGACAGTAATAACTGTTTATTCGCCAATACACACCTATTTGTAGTCCTCTTTTTCGTTTGAATACCACTGTCACTCTAATTTAATTATTGTCAGTTTATTATACTAGTATATACTGTATGCATATAACCATTTAATGTAAATGTGTTTGTGCTAATAAATATTGTCTATTGTATATTGTCTATCAAAGAATTATTAAAATAAAATTGTTATAATTTATAACTTTAATCGATTTAATTAAGATATCAGAGGGTCGTAATGGGAGTACCTTAATTGCCTGCAAAATGATGTTAACAGTATTTTGCTGCATAAATGAAATGTACATTTTGTTTATTACAACAAAAGATCTACTGATTATGACGAATTATGTTAAGTTTTATCCAAAAATAACGGTAGCGGATAATTATTTGAGACCTCTGACTAATCATGATAAGGATATTTGACTAATCACGTATAAAGTTTTAACCAATTTGATGCTAAGAGGGTTTGGATGGGGTTAAATGATTAAAGAATAATGCCCTTAAAAATGAAGATTAGAGAATAACGGGCAAAAAATTGAAGATTAGAGAAAAAGGGGTTAATTTTTGAAGATTAGAGAAAAAGGGTGAAAATTAAATGTTTACAGAATAACAGACCCCCTCCATCCAGACCCTCATGCTAATGGTAGCTAAAAATTACCGCTTGACGCCTCACGGTAAAGGGCATTTCTACCATCATACCAAGTCGGCTTGGTTATTCTTATTAGATCAGGAGTCTGAGGAGATACTGAAATCTGAATGATTGATCAGATGAGTTTCCCAAGAGAACACATTTTGTTTGATATATAGACAATAGACAATATTTATTAGCACAAACACATTTACATTAAATGGTTATGGCATATAGTATTGAGACAATAAACTGACAATAGTTAAATTGACTATAATTATATTAGAGTGACAGTGGTATTCACAGGGGGAAATAAAAGACCATAAATATGTGTGTATCGACAGTTAACACATCATGAATGTTCATGTACAAAAAACAAAAACAAAAATTAGGATACATATTTAAAGAAATATAAGTTATACAGATGTTCTCAATAAAAAACAATCATTAATATACTTTATGGTGAGTTTTATAATGACTGGCAGACTGCTATTTAAAAGTGCGGTCATATGCCTCAGTGTTATAGCTGACTGCAATTTAATAAAATTGAAATTAAGATTTTATTAATATTTTGTATATGTCCCTCAATGATATATAGCATGGACAGACTGAGAAGAAATGGTATTCATCCTCAATTTCTTGTCTATTACAGGATAAGCAAATCGCTTTACTTTTTCGGTGTTGGTATAACGCCCTTTCAATTGCTAGGAATGGGCACTGAGTTTAAGTTTACTGAAAACTGATCTGTCAGTTTTGAATTTACATATATCAATATACGGGTTTTATACGACCGCAAAAAATTTTGTGGTCGATATTGGTATGACGTCGTCGCCGTCCGAAGACGCATTGGTTTCGCACTCTAACTTTAGTTTAAGTGAATGGATCTCTATGAAATTTTACCATAAGGTTCAATATCACAAAAGAAAGGTTGGGATTGATTTTGGGGGTTATGGTTCCAACAGTTAAGGAATTAGGGGCAAAAGGGCCAAAAATAAGCATTTTGTAACTTCCAGACATAACTTGTGTGTTAGTGTATGGATCTCTCTGACTTTGTACCACAAGGTTCCATATCACAAAGGAATGCTGGGATTGATTTTTGGGGTAATTGCCTCAAAATTTTAGGAATTAGGGGCCAAAAAGGGCAAAAACAAGCATTTTCTAGTTTCATGACAATAACTTGTGTGTAAGTGTATGGATCTTTCTGAAATTGTACTACAAGGTTCCATATCACAAAGGAAAGCTGGAATTGAGTTTGGGGTAATTGCCTGAAACGTTTAGGAATTAGGGGCCAAAAGGGCCAAAAATAAGCATTTTCTAGTTTCCAGACAATAACTTGTGTTCAAGTGTATGGATCTCTCTGAAATTGTACTGCAAGGTACCATACCTCAAAGGGAAGGCTGGGATTGAGTTTGGGGTGATGAATCATAAGGGGTTCAAAAATTTTGGGTAGGGGGATTGTTTTTTTCCTTTTTTCCTTTTTTTTCTTTAAAATTTTCCATTTTAAGTTGGTTATTTCTGATTTATATTTAAAAGCAAATAATAATGATATGGCAGGAGATACACACCAACTGTCACTCTAATTTAATTATTGTCAGTTTATTATACTAGTATATACTGTATGCCATAACCATTTAATGTAAATGTGTTTGTGCTAATAAATATTGTCTATTGTATATTGTCTATCAAAGAATTATTAAAATAAAATTGTTATAATTTATAACTTTAATCGACGAATTAAGATATCAGAGGGTCGTAATGGGAGTACCTTAATTGCCTGCAAAATGATGTTAACAGTATTTTTGCTGCATAAATGAAATGTACATTTTGTTTATTACAACAAAAGATCTACTGATTATGACGAATTATGTTAAGTTTTATCCAAAAATAACGGTAGCGGATAATTATTTGAGACCTCTGACGAATCATGATAAGGATATTTGACGAATCACGATAAAGTTTTAACCAATTTGATACTAAGAGGGTTTGGATGGGGTTAAATGATTAAAGAATAATGCCCTTAAAAAATGAAGATTAGAGAATAACGGGCCAAAAAATTGAAGATTAGAGAAAAAAGGGGTTAATTTTTTGAAGATTAGAGAAAAAAGGGGTGAAAATTAAATGTTTACAGAATAACAGACCCCCTCCATCCAGACCCTCATGCTAATGGTAGCCAAAATTACCGTTTGACGCCTCACGGTAAAGGGCATTTCTACCATCATACCAAGTCGGCTTGGTTATTCTTATTAGATCAGGAGTCTGAGGAGATACTGAAATCTGAATGATTGATCAGATGAGTTTCCCAAGAGAACACATTTTGTTTGATATATAGACAATAGACAATATTTATTAGCACAAACACATTTACATTAAATGGTTATGGCATATAGTATTGAGACAGTAAACTGACAATAGTTAAATTGACTATAATTATATTAGAGTGACAGTGGTATTCACAGGGGAAATAAAAGACCATAAATATGTGTGTATCGACAGTTAACACATCATGAATGTTCATGTACAAAAAACAAAAACAAAAATTAGGATACATATTTAAAGAAATATAAGTTATACAGATGTTCTCAATAAAAAACAATCATTAATATACTTTATGGTGAGTTTTATAATGACTGGCAGACTGCTATTTAAAAGTGCGGTCATATGCCTCAGTGTTATAGCTGACTGCAATTTAATAAAATTGAAATTAAGATTTTATTAATATTTTGTATATGTCCCTCAATGATATATAGCATGGACAGACTGAGAAGAAATGGTATTCATCCTCAATTTCTTGTCTATTACAGGATAAGCAAATGCGTTTACTTTTTTTCGGTGTTGGTATAATGCCCCCTTTCAATTGCTAGGGAATGGGCACTGAGTTTAAGTTTACTGAAAACTGATCTGTCAGTTTTGAATTTACATATATCAATATACGGGGGCCTTTTTATACGACCGCAAAAAAATTTTGTGGTCGTATATTGGTATGACGTCGTCGTCGTCGTCCGAAGACGCATTGGTTTTCGCACTCTAACTTTAGTTTAAGTGAATGGATCTCTATGAAATTTTACCATAAGGTTCAATATCACAAAAGAAAGGTTGGGATTGATTTTGGGGGTTATGGTACCAACAGTTAAGGAATTAGGGGCCAAAAAGGGGCCAAAAATAAGCATTTTTGTAACTTCCAGACATAACTTGTGTGTTAGTGTATGGATCTCTCTGACTTTGTACCACAAGGTTCCATATCACAAAGGGAATGCTGGGATTGATTTTTGGGGGTAATTGCCTCAAAATTTTAGGAATTAGGGGCCAAAAAAGGGGCAAAAAACAAGCATTTTTCTAGTTTCATGACAATAACTTGTGTGTAAGTGTATGGATCTTTCTGAAATTGTACTACAAGGTTCCATATCACAAAGGAAAGCTGGAATTGAGTTTGGGGTAAATAATGATATGGCAGGAGATACACCAAACAGGATGTGTAAATTATTATATAATAAGTATTGTGCAATAGCAAGATATTTTCAATGGGGTTCTTTGATATGCTGAATCTAACCGTTATTTAGATTTTTGATTTTGGGCTTATTTCTTGACCCGTTTTATCAACTTTGTCCACATTGAGGTCAATAGGTCCAAAATTAAACTTTGTTTGATTTCATCAAAATTGAATTATTGGGGTTCTTTGATATGCCGAATCTAACCGTGTATTTAGATTCTTAATTTTGGTCCTGTTTTCAAATTGGTCTACATTAAGGTCCAAAGGGTCCAAAATTAAACTTAGTTTGATTTTAACAAAATTGAATTCTTAGGGTTCTTTGATATGCTGAATCTAAACATGTATTTAGATTTTGATTATGGGCCCAGTTTTCAAGTTGGTCCAAATCGGGTCCAAAATTAAACTTTGTTTGATTTCAACAAAATTGAATACATGGGGTTCTTTGATATGCTGAATCTAACCAAGTATTTAGAATTTTGATTTTGGGCCCCGTTATCAACTTTGTCCACATTGAGGTCAAAAGGGTCCAAAATAAAACTTTGTTTGATTTCATCAAAATTGAATTATTGGGGTTCTTTGATATGCCGAATCTAACCGTGTATTTAGATTCTTAATTTTGGTCCCGTTTTCAAATTGGTCTACATTAAGGTCCAAAGGGTCCAAAATTAAACTTGATTTGATTTTAACAAAAATGAATTCTTACGGTTCTTTGATATGCTGAATCTAAACATGTATTTAGATTTTTGATTATGGGCCCAGTTTTCAAGTTGGTCCAAATCAGGGTCCAAAATTAAACTTTGTTTGATTTCAACAAAATTGAAGATATGGGGTTCTTTGATATGCTGAATCTAACCATGTATTTAAATTTTGATTTTGGGCCCGTTATCAACTTTGTCCACATTGAGGTCAAAGGGTCCAAAATTAAACTTTGTTTGATTTCATCAAAATTGAACTCTTGGGGTTCTTTGATATGCATGAATCTAACCATGTATTTAGATTTTGGATATTGGACCATAATAGGTGAATGTCCAATTTGAAATTTTTAAGTTCTTAGACCACATTCATTCTGTGTCAGAAACCTATGCTGTGTCAAATATTTAATGACAATCCAAATTCAGAGCTGTATCAAGCTTGAATGTTGTGTCCATACTTGCCCCAACTATTCAGGGTTTGACCTCTGCGGTCATATCAAGCTGCGCCCTGCGGAGCATTTTATTCCAATTTTTTTAGTCTTACATATTCTTATATATTCGTATTTTGAATACGCTCCAGACTAATTTTAAAATGTGAGACATTTATTTTAATTGTTTAACTGGTATTATTCCACTGTATGTTAAAATTGATAGCTTAATCAATATTTGATTGATTGAGACCATTCCACGTGACAACTGGGACTATTATACTTCCGGGTCTGGAAGCCGTTACTATACAAATCATTGGTTCCACCAATGATTGTAATTATACTTAACATCACGGTCGTTAGAACGAGACTTTCCTTGCTCGAGATTTGTTGATTCGCCATTGAATTACATTGTCATTGACAGTTGTAAGTAATTACCAAACCCCGCCTTTAATGTACAAATCAAAGTACTGAAGTACTGAACATCGGATGACCGCAAGTTCTGGTGGATGGTCACAAGCACTTGTCTCAGAAAAAAATCACATCTCTATACCTGAAAGTTAGGTTAAGGTAGATAGATATTGGTAGTAGATAGATATATTTTTTCTGAGACCAGTTTTTGTGTGAACGATGAATAAATGACAGGGAACAGGGGCGGATCCATGATTTTAGGTAAGGGGGAGCGTCAATTTTTTTTGAGGTAAATTATCGAAATATTCCTTTAGAGTGGGTGGACAACCCGTGTTTTGCAAATTTTAGGGGGCGCCGCCGCCACGCCCGCCTGAATCCGCCCCTGGGGAATTCAACCTCACCGTAATAACTATTATATTGTAGTGATATAAATATTTCTTATCAGTATACTCTGGTTTGTTGTTGTATATTATATTTATATTTGTATAATAGTTATATAAAATTTTCATCCATTTGTATATCATTCTATTCTACTCTTCTAATGATAGTGCAGTGCAAGTGCATGGTGGACACTCTACTGCAATAATTCGTTTTTTTTAATAGATTGGATTTGAGTAGGCATTCATATTTTCCCGCGTTTGTTACAAAACGTTCTTGAGATATTCCGGGTTCCGCATGCGATCAGGTGTCAGACCACCAATTAAATATCCCTATCTGTTCAACCAAATTTTGCAATTTTCACAGCTTTCTAAATATTTTACCTTAAGTTTAACTTCATAGAAACCAGGTATATCCTGAATTGTACATGTATCAACTTTCTGCATTCCAATTTTCAACATACCTTTAAAGCCTTCTAATAAAAAAACTGACCTTCAAAAAGAGGTACCCCAAAAATAACCCCTGGTTTTCTGGAAATCTTAAATTAGTATACTATGGAGCGCATTAACTCTCAATTTTTAATGCAAACTCATAGACAAGTAAATTTTGGTTCAAAATGGTCTAAATATATTTCTCTTTCACCAAAATGTTCATTTCTGCAAATTTGTTGGTTAGTTTAAGTAAACAAGGATATCAAAAGCACTATTTTGTGTCAGAGTAGGGCTACTTTTACATACGTTCTAAATTGAAGGGAGTAATTGGTGGTCTGACACCTAAAGAGACAAAAAGTTGATCAGAAATCTTTTGTTTTGCTTTATTCTTAATCCTTAGTCAATTTGTAGTTAAAAGCAGCCTATCTGAGCATAATGCGACTTATATTACAAATTTCACGGCTCAATTTAAACTGACTGTAATGTATGACTTTGATAGAAAATACTTGGAAATTTCATTTTGGACTACAGGAACATTAACTTTCAATATCAAGATCAGTTTTGTTGATTTTTCCTGGTTTGTTCTACTACTTTAAAGACTTTCCACAGTTTTACAATGAGTCTAGTAAAAATCCAAGGTATTGAAGAGTCAAGGAATATTGACCCCCTTTTTCACCTGGTGTCAGTAATGGGACTATTAACTGATCAAAAGTGCGGTCATGGTCATTTTACTGTTTTTATTTACTATCAGTCAATAAAATTTAAGGTATAAAACTTTCATTTGAGATTATAAATGGGATTTTGTGAGTTTATGCAGTGTTTACATCAGGCTATATTATCTGCCAAATACATGGTATGACGAATGATGTAAGGGTAAAATCAAATAATTTCATTAAATCTTCATGACTACAATTTTTTTGGGGTAGTAAACAACCTATGTTTTAATGTTTAACACCACAGAAACAACTTACTGTCCATTTATAACAATTTAGGACATTTTTTATATGAAAGCATATTGTCAGGGTGGGAAAAGCTAAAAATAGCACAAATTCAGGTTTTAGGCTCTAAATTTGCAATATCTGACTTTTGCCCCAAAAAGATTGAAATGTGGCTACTATCATTTCAATTGATCATTTAAGACAAAAAATCAATCGTTTTCTGATTTTGGGGTTTCACCGCATTTCGCTTTAAGGTGTCAGACCACCAATTAAATATCCCTATCTGTTCAACCAAATTTTGCAATTTTCACAGCTTTCTAAATATTTTACCTTAAGTTTAACTTCATAGAAACCAGGTATATCCTGAATTGTACATGTATCAACTTTCTGCATTCCAATTTTCAACATACCTTTAAAGCCTTCTAATAAAAAACTGACCTTCAAAAGAGGTACCCAAAAATAACCCTGGTTTTCTGGAAATCTTAAATTAGTATACTATGGAGCGCATTAATCCTCAATTTTTAATGCAAACTCATAGACAAGTAAATTTTGGCTCAAAATGGTCTTAATATATTTCTCTTTCACCAAAATGTTCATTTCTGCAAATTTGTTGGTTAGTTTAAGTAAACAAGGACATCAAAAGCACTATTTTGTGTCAGAGTAGGGCTACTTTTACATAAGGGAGTAATTGGTGGTCTGACACCTTCACACAAATTTTCGGTATGCTTGATTTGCTATTGATATATATATATTTCTCACGACAAAACATTTCCATATCATTTATCTATGTTCTTAAAAATTATTTTCATGAACATTTATTGATAAAATTAATATATAACAAACAATAAGGAATGTTATTTTGCACACGATAATATCCGCGTAATTATACGGTTATTAGTCAAAAACGAATGTCACGTGGGTAGAAATGTCTGTGGCAACAATACACCGGAATGCCCTCACGGTCATCCGATGTAAAAATGACATTTAAAGGTTGCAAACTTTTCAGGATGTTTAAAGCATGGAGACGCTGTGAACATTTTTTCTAAAAACTTTTGATTGAAAAGAGATACGCTAGTTCTGTTTTTTGTAAAATCATATTTATAAGTTATTGGTTGTACTAGTACAGGCCTTATTGTTATTTTAATTTTTAGAGTGAAAAGCGGAATATAAATCTCTTTTTCATTGCAACAGGAAATCATAATAATAGTCCCAGATATTCCCCTCTGAAAATCGGGACTTCCTCGTGCAACATTACGCGCGGTTAAAGAAAGTAACGTTTTTAAAGTTTTTAAATTGTGATAGTAAAGTCACTATCGTGTTCAAAATTATCTCTGACATTTAATCAAAACAAAAATAATAGATAATGATCTTTTGATCAGTACTGTTTATCAGGTCTCACTAATTATCGACAAGAAGCGTCAGGACGCGATAAGAAGCGACAAGAAGATTTATTTAGAGCTAAGAAATCTTATTATTAATCATTTAAAATAAATAATTATAGAAATATGCATTAAAAGGTTTTTATATAAGTGTATTTTCACTACTTATGTAGTTAAAGTCATAAGGTAAATGAATGTTTGGATTTGTGTGGTGTGGGAAGGAGTCATTACGTGAACCCCTGAGGGTTCACGATATTAATAGTTAGAAATATAGTCTATGGAGGAATATTCGAAGCTAAATTATTCTTCATTCGAACACTTATTCATCTTATCTGTATTAGCCTCCTGCAATTAAGAGCACCTCCATACGGGGTATCTGAGATATTTAAAACGTGGCAATAAAGAAATTGTCACAAATCGCTTATTCTCTTATCTGATATATGATAATAAACTAAATGTATCAATAGATCACTTTCAAACATGTATGTTAAAGCCGTAAGTGTTTACTTGAGGAAAGTTGACAGTTGCAACGTTTGATAAACAAGTGAAAGTTAAATGGTCAAGATTTAACGACCTATGGTATCGGACATCAGTGCCAGACATTAATGGTGTTGTGGTTTCTACATAATGAGTTATAGTAGGCTTTGGGATTTGTTGATTTGTAACAATAAATTTTATGCACATGTCATTTTGACAAATCAGATAAACAAAAATGTCCGTTTCAAAAACTTTAAATAAAACAAATAAAATAAAGACTGTTTGTTAATATTCCCAGGAAATAATCATATTCTTAATAATAAAAAATGTATTATATACTTTTTAAATAAGGAAATAGATTTAACAATTGCATGTTAATCTTTCATGAGGTCTTCAAAAACGTGTTATGCAAAAGAAAAATACAAATACACAAAACAATTAACTTTAGATTTTACACTGAATAAGCATACAATGGATTCTGTAAACATTGGAAAGTTAGAAAAGAGTGTATTTGATCTTACGTTGGGTATTTGTTTAAGCAGTTATATGTCAATATAAGAATTAAGATTGAAAATACATAATATACTGAGACCAACATTCTTTTAATAAATATATCTGAATTCATGAAATTGTGTTTTAAAATTAAAATTATTATGAAATGCGGTTCCTTCAACCAACATACGTAATAAATCTTAAGACTTTAAACCGTTTTTGCTAACTAAATAAATGTTTGTTGCCTATAATTAAGAATATTATCAGTGTTTGGGATTTTTTGCTTAAAATTGTTTAAGAATGGGTCCCTTTTCAAAAGTCTCCCAACTACTACCTCGCAATGTATTCTTGTTGGCATGCGTTTATATGCTTTTTTGACCTCGTGTGACTCAATTTTATTAATGAAATCTTTTGTATCTCGAATGTAAAAGTTAAGCCTTTTCAATAATGGTTTTATAATTAGATCAAGAAATCTCTTAATGTGTCTCGTGGGAGAGTTACACTTATTGATAATTGGTGGGTAAGGAACATTTGATGTCTCCTACTATCTGACCAGTTCGCAATGCCTCATTAATTATGTCTAGATTTATTTTATGAATTTTTGAAAGAAGGTACAAGTGTCCATGTTTTGAATCATTATCATTCTTTAAGAAAGTATACGCCTGGGAATCCATTTCTTTTATGCCCCTACGTGGCGGTGGGGCATTACGTTACCCTTAACTGAGTTGGTTTCCGTTCTCTAACTTAAGTTTGCCTCAAACAAATGTTATAAAACTTATACACAATGCTTATTACCACAAAATACAGATCAAGTTTGAAATTGGTGGCGTCACTTTAACCGTTCTAGAGTTATGCCCTTTTCAAATGAAAATTGCTGAATTTTTCATTAACGTTCTCTAACTTTAGTTTTCCTCAACCAAATGGTATGAGACTTATACACAGTGCTTATTACCACAAAACACAGATCAAGTTAGAATTTTGGTTGTGTAACGTTTACTGTTCTAGAGTTATGCCCCTTTACAAACATAAAAGTTTTCGTTCTCTTAAGTTTGCCTCAACCATATATTATGAAACTTATACACAATACCTATTACCACAAAAGTCAGATCAATTACAAATTTGGGTAGTGTCACTTTTACCGTTCTTCAGTTATGTCCCTTTAAAACTTTATATGATATGCAAGCAAGGGCATCATGTGTGTCCCATGGACACATTCCCTTTTTATTTTCATCTCACTTTATAATTAACACCACTCTCATATTGTCATGATTTACAATAATTTAAAAAGAAAATATCATCCTCCACACATATGGCCATGAAAGCACTGAGATATAATTTTTAATTTAGTTGAATTAATAAACAGCATAAAAAAGTTCTAAGGTTCACGTATTGTCTTTTTTTTTAATAAACAGCTGCGCCATGAGTGCATGATACGCCCGTCGATTTATGCAATAATCATAAATAGTTTCTGAGATACAGCGTGACATGTGAAAACACACCTTTTTAACAAAACTCAACTACTCTTAAATAAAATTTTGAATCATCACCAGAAAGTATACAGATCTTGAGATTAATATAACTAAGAAGTGTGTAAAGTTTTAAGAAATAATCATATATTGTTTTTGAGATACAGTGCGACATGTGAAAACACACCTTTTTTAACAAAAAACTCAATAACTCTTAAATGAAATTTTGAATCATCACTAAAAAGTACAGATCTTGAGATTAATATCACTAAGAAGTGTGTAAAGTCTTAAGCAATAATCATAAATTGTTTTTGAGATATGGCGCGACTTGTGAAACCCTCCCCCCCTTTTTTTTTACAAAAAACTCAATATCTCTAAAATAAAATTTTGAATCAAAATCAAAAAGTATACAGATCTTTAGATTAATATAACTAATAAGTGTGTAAAGTTTTAAGCAATAATCATAAATTGTTTTTGAGATATGGCACGACATGTAAAAACCCCATCCCCCTTTTTTACAAAATACTCAATAACTCAAAAATAAAATTTTGAATCATCACCAAAAGTTATACAGATCTTTAGGTTAATATAACTAAGAAGTGTGTAAAGTTTTAAGCAATTATCATAAATCGTTTTTGAGATACGCGCGACGTGAAAAAAACACACCCTGTTTTCGTTACAAAGTCCTGTAACTCAAAAGTTTTAATCTTATTTTCACCAAAAGTATACAGATCGTTTGACCATCATAAGGAACAACTGCATTAAGTTTCATGAAATTTGGATGAGTCTTTCTCAAGTTACGGTGCGACATGTTTACGCCGGACAGACAGACGGACAGACAGACGGACGGACGGACGCCGGACATTTGTATACCATAATACGTGCCGTCAAAATTTTGATGGGCATATAAAAAGCAACTTGTTTCTTTATTCTTTAATTTTGTTAAGCTATTTTTCGCAATGCGTATAAACAGATGATTGAAGGATTAGCTCCTATCATGCATATTCTCTTATATTTAGAGTATAATTGTCATGTGCTTTAATTTACATAATGCATTTACCTGACATGATAATGGTTCTGGGATTGCTTCAAATGTTAAGATTGCTACACACTTTAAAATAATGTAAATTTTCTTTCACTAAAAATTCTTTACAAACACAGTAAAGCTGACTAAATAAAATAAAATTTGAAACTTGTTTGGCGTAAAAAAATTCAATTCTTGTATCTATTATAAGTTGATTTATTAAACAACAAAACATCAGCTGTAATTAACTTTTTAGCTCACCTGAGCTTTTGCCATCACTTGGCGTCCGTCGTCCGATGGCGTCGTCCGTCCTTTGTAAACTATTTCAAACATCTTCTCTGAAACTACTGAACCAATTTCAACCAAACTTATGCTGAATGATCCTTAGGGTATCTAGAATAAATTTTGTGTTTTATTTTCTGTTTCAACAAAAAAACATGGCCGCCATGGCAAAAAATAGAACATAGGGTAAAATGCAGTGTTTGGCTTTATCTCAAAAACTAAAGCATTTAGAGCAAATCTGACACGGAGTAAAGTGTTCATTAGGTCAAGTTCTATCAGCCCTGATATTTTCAGATGAATCTAACAACCCATTGTTGGGTTGCTGCCACTAATTGGTAATTTTAAGGAAATTTTGCAGTTTTTATACGACCGCAAAAAAAATTTTGCAGTCGTATATTGGTATGACGTTGGCGGCGTCGTCGTCGTCGTCCGAAGACACATTGGTTTTCGCACTCTAACTTTAGTTTAAGTGAATGGATCTCTTTGAAATTTTACCATAAGGTTCAATACCACAAAAGTAAGGTTGGGATTGATTTTGGGGGTTATGGTACCAACAGTTAAGGACTTAGGGGCCAAAAAGGGGCCAAAAATAAGCATTTTTGTAACTTCCAGAGATAACTTGTGTATTAGTGTATGGATCTCTCTGACATTGTACTACAAGGTTCCATATCACAAAGGGAATGCTGGGATTGATTTTGGGGGTAATTACTTCCAAATTTTAGGAATTAGGGGCCAAAAAAGGGGCAAAAAACATGCATTTTTCTAGTTTCATGACAATTACTTGTGTGAAAGTGTATGGATCTTTCTGAAATTGTACTACAAGGTTCCATATCACAAAGGAAAAGCTGGAATTGAGTTTGGGGGTAATTGGCCAAAACGTTTAGGAATAAGGGGCCAAAAGGGGCCAAAATAAGCATTTTCTAGTTTCAGACAATAACTTGTGTTCAAGTGTATGGATCTCTCTGAAATTGTACTGCAAGGTACCATACCACAAAGGGAAGGCTGGGATTGATTTTGGAGGTAATTGCCTCAAAATTTTAGGAATTAGGGGCAAAAAGGGGCAAAAAAAACAAGCATTTTTCTTGTTTCAGGACAATAACTTGTGTGTAAGTGTATGGATCTTTATGAAATTGTACTACAAGGTTCCATATCACAAAGGAAAGCTGGGTTTGAGTTTGGGGTGATGAATCATATGGGGTTCAAAAATTTGGGGGGATTTTTTTTTTCCTTTTTTTTTCTTTTAAAATTTTCCATTTTAAGTTGGTTATTTCTGCTTTATATTTAAAAGCAAATAATAATAATATGGTAGGAGATACACACCAAACAGGATATGTAAATTATTATATAATAAGTATTGTGCAATAGCAAGAAATATCCAATAGCACAATATTGCATAATAGCAAGAAATTGTCAATTGTACAGTATTGCGCAATAGCAAGAAATATTCAATTGCACAGTATTGTGCAAAGAAGATATCGTATAAATTGCTTATTTCTTGACCAATTTCAATGGGGTTTTCTTCTTGAATTCTTGGGGTTCTTTAAAATGCTGAATCTAACTGTGTATTAAGTTTTGGATTTTGGGCCCGTTTTAAATTAGTCCACATTGAGGTCCAAAGGGTCCAAAATTAAACTTTGTTTGATTTCATCAAAAATTGAATTATTGAGGTTCTTTGATATGCGAATCTAACCGTGTATTTAGATTCTTAATTTTTGGTTCCGTTTTCAAATTGGTCTACATTAAGGTCCAAAGGGTCCAAAATTAAACTTAGTTTGATTTTAACAAAATTGAATTCTTAGGGTTCTTTGATATGCTGAATCTAAACATGTATTTAGATTTTGATTATGGGCCCAGTTTTCAAGTTGGTCCAAATCGGGTCAAAATTAAACTTTGTTTGATTTCAACAAAATTGAATATATGGGGTTCTTTGATATGCTGAATCTAACCATGTATTTAGATTTTTGATTTTTGGGCCCCGTTATCAACTTTGTCCACATTGAGGTCAAAAGGGTCCAAAATGAAACTTTGTTTGATTTCATCAAAAATTGAATTCTTGGGGCTCTTTGATATGCTGAATCTAACCATGTATTTAGATTTTGGATATTGGACCATAATAGGTGAATGTCCAATTTAAAATTTTTAGGTTCTTAGACCACATTCATTCTGTGTCAGAAATCTATGCTGTGTCAAATATTTAATCACAATCCAAATTCAGTGCTGTATCAAGCTTGAATGTTGTGTCCATACTTGCCCCAACTGTTCAGGGTTCGACCTCTGCAGTCGTATCAAGCTGCGCCCAGTGGAGCATTTTATTGGTTATTATCTTGAATATTATTAAAGATTTGATTGATTTTTGGTGTTTTAACGCCACTTTTAAGCACTGCTTTTGGGCTATTTCGTGGCGGCCAGTTTTTATTGGTGGAGGAGGCCGGAGAAAACCACCGACCTTCGATAGGAAAACTGACAATCCTAGTCAATTAAGATTGGAGTCGAGTGCACCCGCCCGAGCGGGGTTCGAACTCACAACCTCAGTGTTGACTGGCTAGTGATAACAGTAGTAACTACTTAGACCACTCGGCCACCGAGGCCCATATTATTAAAGATAAAGATGAACTCTAAACAGCAAAAATGTTCAGCAAAGTAAGATCTACAAATAATTTTAATGACCAAAATTGTCAGTTGACCCCTTAAGGAGTTATTGCCCTTTAAGGACAATTTTACACAATTTGTTTATCATGTTTTCTTAACATTAAAAAATCTTCTTGTCTGAGACTACTTGTGTTTTATTTTCTGTTTCCTCAGTGTCTAGCTGCCCTGAAATTATCAGCCAAATCGGGTATCTGATTTTTAGGTTATTGCCCCTGAATTGATGATTTTAAGGAAATTTTGCAGTTTTCGGTTATTATCTTAATATTATTATAGATAAAGATAAACTGTAAACAGCAAAAATGTTCAGCAAAGTAAGATCTACAAATAAGTTTTATTTGACCAAAATTGTCAATTGACCCCTTAAGGAGTTATTGTCCTTTAAAGACAATTTTTCACAGTTTGTTCATCTAGTTTGCTTACTTTAAAAAATCTTCTCCTTTGAAACTGCTGAATCAATTTCAGCCAAACTTGGGCTGAATGAGTTTCAGAGTATCTAGTATAAATTTTGTATTTTATTTTATTCTACGTCAAGAAACATAGCCACTATGGCTAAAATGGACATAGGGGTAAAATGCATTTTTTTTGTTTTTGAAGAAAATATGACAGATACAAAGAACATTTAAATGGCATTTTTAAGCCTCTCATTAATATATGTTGAAAAGCAAAAATAATCATTGATGAAAAATTTAAGCAAAAAATTACAGGTGAGCGATTGAGGATCTTGAGAGCCTCTTGTTCGGTTAATTATTCTTTTGATAGTATTTTAACTTTCATGTTGCTAAATTTGTCTTCTTGTCGCTATTTTTTTTGGTCTTGTCGCAAATTAGTGAGACCGCTGTTTATCAATGTTTTAAATAATGTTGTGTTTAGTTATGAAAACAAGCGGTTAAGAAAAATGTATGTAAATTAATGTTTTTTGTTCAGGTACTTAGTAGTAAACAAAGTGTAGGCAGTGGAATAAAACATTCATTTCCCTTGGCTGAGGGAGATATTAAGATTCTTCACCCTCGAAAAGTCAGGCCCTTTGGAAATATGAATTTTCAAAAAACGTATGCATGGAATTCTAAACTCTTTTTCAAAATATTTTTATCAATTCTGTAAATACTATAACGATTTGTTTTAGAATTTCTTGTGTAACTGGCTTCATCCTAACATTATGTCCAATGGAACAAACAGATCCCTCTTTGACAGTAACAGACTATATTAGCCTCACATTAATTCGTAACATTAATTATTAATGAGATATTATTGTTATTTTTTGTCATGTTTTTGTTTGTTTTCCTTTCATTTTTTGGCTGGTATGGTACTGTAAAGATTGATATTTATAGTTATGTCTTTCTAGGCGAATGTGATGGCTGTATGTCTGTGTACAAGAGAGTCCGTGAAAATGATGAGGGCCAACGGAGTTGATGATGGTCATATCATTAATATCAACAGGTAAAACCTTTATGGCAGGTTTAGTTTTAAATCAAATATTATTTCACAAACGAACACATTATTTAACGGATCTTTCTTATATAAACAGTAATAATACGGGATAACTTGATAATATGATGCACATTTATTCTCTAAGCATTTTTTCATTGAAAACCTCAAGATCTTTATTGAGTTTTTAATGTTCAGTGGCAAATATTCATGTGTTTATCTCACTTCGGTACATAAATGCAGGAGTATACAAGTTATACAAGCTGAAGATGAGTAAAGAGAATTCTTTGAAAAATAAGCCAATGACAATATGAAACCTAAATTGTTTAGGTCAAACTTTCATGATGCATTGGTGCTTTAAGTAGATGCTGTTTGAATTTAATTAACAAAACTCTGTGAACTTTATCATTCATATATTTAAAGTTTATCTGGACATCGTTGTGGCAAAGCACACTTTTATTCAGCTACTAAACATGCAGTGACTGCATTAACTGAAGGCATTAGATGGGAACTAAGAGAAATAAACAGTCATATCAAAGTAACAGTAAGCTTAACAATATTTACACAACTTTGGTCTTATAAATATGGTTTTACTTTATTTTTTTATAGCTCTCTCATTAACATACACCCCACATATCTCCTGAAATTCATAATAATTTATTATAGTAATTTATTCACACTTATTCATCATTTAAAAATAAACACAATATACACATACATGAGTTATCTTAGATGAGAAATTCACAATACTGAAAAACAGTCCCAATTCCGAATTTTTAATGCATGTAAGAATATATATTTTTCAGTAACATATACACTCCCCCATGCTGGTTTTTGTCTGCTCCTTTGTTGATGTATCAACACGTTTTGTTGGCATCCCCGAGGTCCCTTATAACATATTTTATTCGTTGTTACAGAGTATCAGTCCACGCTTAGTGAAGACTAATTTTGCCTATACTGCAGTTGGAGAAGCTGCAGCTGAGGAATGTTACAGTACAAGACAAAGTCTGGATCCTCAGGACATATCCAATGCCATTGAAACAGTTTTATCTTACCCATCACATGTCCAGGTGAATGAATTTAGAAGTGAAAAAAATGAGAAACAACAAATTATTAAAAATGTTGCATGGCATGAAAATAAGGATATATGTATATTGTGTAAAAGAGAGAGGGCAGGTCAATTTATCCGGAAGTATTACACGTCTAGTGTATTAAATTATAAGACTTGTATTTTTGATGAGTTTTTATACGCCCGTTTACGGGACGTATTATGGTATACCTCTGTCCTTCCGTCCGTCATCAACATGCCAGACATTAACTCAAAAATGCTTCAACCAATTTGCATAAAACTTTGGTGAATTATTCATATCTATTGAAGTGAGCTCCCTTTCGTTTTTTATAAATTTTAGATTTTACCTTTCTAAGTTATGGGGTTTTATTCATTAAAAAAGGGTGATTTTCCAGTTTTCGGACAATTACTCAAAATGCTTTCACCAATTTGCAAGAAACTTTGGTCAATTGTTTATATCTATTGACATGAGCTCCCTTTTGATTTTTATAAATTTTAGATTTTACGTTTCCGAGTTTTGGAGTTTTATTCATTTAAAAAAAAGGGGGATTTTCCAGTTTTCGGACAATAACTCAAAAATGCTTTCTGCAGATCTCATGAAACTTTAGAGAACTGTTTATATCTATTGATATAAGCTCCCTTTCAATTTTTATAAATTTTAGATTTTACACTTCCGAGTTATGGGATTTTATTCATAAAAAAGGGGTGATTTTCCAGTCAGTTTCGAAGTTTTCATTAAACTTTGGTGACTGGTTTATATCAATTAAGATAACCTCCCTTTAGTTTTTCACAAATTTCTGATATGACATTGAGAAGTTATTGAACTTTATTCTTAAAAAATGAGACGGGCATATCATGCACTCATGGCGCAGCTGTTTATTACACCTTGGCCAGGTTTTTTTTAATTCACTCAATCTTTACTTACATCCACAGCATCACAACTTTACACAACATTTTGGCGTATTTCCGAGCATGTGACCAATTGATAAATGCATAGAGATGGCTTGGAACTCAAATTTTAATAATTTTTTGTAAGTTTGGGGTTTCTTAAAAATTATTTAGAGTTTTAGGGAATTTAAACTAACCCCAATATTCTATCAGAGACAAAGTTGTATATATATATTAATTTTTCGAGATACAAATTATTTCATTTTGGCAATATTGCTTTCATTGGCAACAACTTTCAAATTTTGGCCCTGCAAGTTAAACAGAGAAAATTGCCAATATCTTTTTGTAGTGGTCAAATTAAAAACAAATGACCTGTGAATTTTTAAAAGACAACAACACATATCTTTGGTGTCGTGTCTAGTTTTGGCTGCTTGGCTTGTTTATGGCTTTGCACAATTATTCTTGTCTTGGGTATCAACTGATGAGACATGATTGGTCGAAATACCCACCATCCAATGCATTGACAAATTTATCATTTTAAGATAGTGATAAGAGACTAGATTCATTTTTTTGTTACATGAATTTACTAAGTCTTATCTAAAAAATATTTATAAGTATTCAATTCTTAAACTTTTGTTTCCCAATAAATCCGATGAGGGTTTTTTTCCCCAGAGAGAGGTATTTTGTGCCTAGCGCCTAGGTTTGCATGCTATTTTTTTCGCTTCATAAAAGCAAATATGCTTGTTTTAAAATGAAACTAACTTTAGATATGAAATTCGACCCTAAAATATCCTTTATTTTACAGGTTAGTGAAATGATGATTCGCCCGACAGAACAAGCTGTGTAGGAGTATTACATGAAAGAAAAATATAATAAAAGTTTAGATACAATCATATAGATTCAGCTCATTGAGTATGTTTTACTGTTTTGTAGCAAATTACCAATAAAAGTGCACCTATATATTTAGATTGAGAACTAGTTGAAACTCAAAAAACATCAAATATAGAATGTATGAAATAAGTATACCCTCTGATTCCAATTTCCAACAGCAGGAATAAAGAGATGTTGAAGTCAAGGAATAGGGTTAGATATGAAGACATACTTTCTACAACATACAGGTTACACATTACATTCAAATGCTAGTTTGATATATGATTATACTTTAGTTTTCCAAAGCATCTAGAGAAAATGTTTTGTTTTTATTCTTTTTAATGGATACTTTGCCTTCTCAGCACCTGTGGTGTGAACAATGCACATTTAAATTGTTTCCTCATAGTATCTACACCTCCGATGACAATAACGGACTTGAAAGCTTTCCGTTCTGCTATAAATGCAAAAAGAAGTAACATTTTATCAATAATGCTGGCTTGTCCTCTGGTGAATGATACAATTTGTTGGAGACTAGTGAAATCTATTGAAAAATCCCACAAATGTTCCTTCAAGGAGTCATAATAGTTTGCAGGGGTGATGTAGAGGTAACTGTGAATGACAGTTTTTCTTGTCAAGCATGAGCTCTATATTTTATTTTTGAAGACCTTACGATAACGAGCAGCAATTAAGCATTGTTATATGATTGAATTGTTTACAACCTAGTATTCTATGGAAATATAGTGGTGTCACATTTATTATAGTATCCATTTAAAATCCCTTTCTTCAAAGTTTTGACCCCAGTTTGTACCTTGAGCTTTTAGGCGCAGTAAAATATGTACTGTAAATTCAGAAATTATTGTGCGCATTTATATCGATTTTATAAAACTTACACATAGAAATATGTACATGTATCAAATATCAGAATGCAAGTTCTTATTATTGAGATAATCATGAAGTCGCATTATTTGCATTAGCAATGATTTCTTTCACATATTATGAGAAGTTTTGGTTGATAATTCGTTAAAAGATTTTCTGACTCGAACATTCCTGAAGAAAGTGAATCAAGAAACACATCATGTTTGTGTTTGTACGATACCACTTTTATACAACCGCAAACATTTTTGCGTTCATATGTTATGGCGATGTCGGCGTCCAAAGACATTTTGGTTCGCAGACAATAACTTAACATACATACATGCGCGGAAATCACTATATGATCCGTGTAAACTCATCGAACCTTTAAACAAACTTACTAGTAAAGGTTATCTTACCAATGTTGTAATTAGATCTTTGAATATAGTTTACATTGCCAGCACAAATATCGATTTTGTCATCAGCAAATTAAAACATAACTAAATTTGTATTCTTTTCAAACGGGTTTATTTTTGGATATATAAATACACATCCACGTTCATTTTCTATATAAAGATTACTCTTTCTATGTATTACATTATACTTATTTATTAAAAGGTAGACTCTAACTTTCCTACTGCCTGTCGATACTTTTACTTTTGGTATTGCACAAGTCATGTCTTCTTTGACTGTCCATGACGTTAAAATACTAAATCCCTAGGGTGTTTTAGTTGATTTTAGTATCTGATGCATGATTTTTATTATTGTTTTGGCTTTTAACTAGCTTTCTGTAACTGGGAGTACTCTCAAATTATACTTTCGTGTTAATTTGACTTGTTGATACAATTTGTAATTTTTTTATACGACCGCAAAAAATTTTGCGTTCGTATATTGGTATCATGTCGTCGTCGTCGTCGTCAGCGTCGTCCGAAGACACTTAGTTTCCGGACAATAACTTTAGTTCAAGTGAATGGATCTGTATGAAATTTAAACACAAGGTTTGAAACCACAAAAGGAAGGTTGGGATTGATTTTGGGGTTATGGTCCCAACAGTTTAGGAACAAGGGGCCCAAAAGGGGTCAAAATAAGTATTTTCTAGTTTCTAGACAATAACTTGTGTGTAAGTGTATGGATCTTTCTGAAATTGTACCACAAGGTTCCATACCAAAAAAGGAAGGTTGGGATTGATTTTGGGGGTTATGGCCCAAACTGTTTAGGAATTAGGGGCAAAAAACAATACTTTTCTAATACTTTATATAAATTGCTTATTTCTTGACCAATTTCATTGGGGTTTTATTCTTGAATTCTTGGGGTTCTTTAATATGCTGAATCTAATCGTGTATTATGATTTTGGAATTTGGTCCCGTTTTAAATTGGTCCACATGAGGTCCAAAGGGTCCAAAATTAAACTTTGTTTGATTTCACCAAAATTGAATTATTGAGGTTCTTTGATATGCGAATCTAACCGTGTATTTAGATTTTTAATTTTGTGTCCGTTTTCAAATTGGTCTACATTAAGGGCCAAAGGGTCCAAAATTAAACTTGGTTTGATTTTAACAAAATTGAATTCTTGGGGTTCATTGATATGCTGAATCTAAACATGTATTTAGATTTTTGATTATGGGCCCAGTTTTCAAGTTGGTCCAAATTGGGGTCCAAAATTAAACTTTGTTTGATTTCAACAAAAATTGAATATATGGGGTTCTTTGATATGCTTAATCTAACCATGTATTTAGATTTTTCATTT